>OX411543.1:64723248-65923248 GCA_948146395.1 Fragum whitleyi | reverse complement strand
AAGCATATCTCCTAAAATATTAGTGCTATCAACTTGAAACTTCATAGGTGGATAGATCCCATAGGAATCACAACACTAGTTTGCATGATAAGCTCCGCTGGTCAAAGGCTAGTTATTAGCTCAAGGCCAGTGAGCTATTGTCATGGTGATGTATCCGTCTTCTATGTGCTAGTTCATGTGTGTGTCTTTCTGGGCATAAAACTTTCTTTAAACATCTTTTCCTCCTAAACCGATGGGGGGTTTATAACAAATCAGTGCAGAAGTGCATCTTTGGTGACCTTTTTTATACGCCCGTCGAAGACGGGACGTATTATGGGATCACCCGTGGCGTCCGGCGTCCGGTTGTCCGGGCGTCCGGGCGTCCGGGCGTCCGGCGGCGTCCACTTCTTTGTCCGGAGCATAACTCTGTCACTTGAAGTCCGATTGACTTCAAACTTGGCAATTATATTCTTCTCATCATTGCGGAGTGCAGTGCACAAGAACCATAACTCTACCTGGCCTATTTTTTGAGTTATTGCCCTTTGTTGTTTTTCAGACTTGAATCTTGTCCGGAGTATATCTCTTAAAGTATTATAGCTAGGATCATGAAACTTTATGGGTGTATAGACCTCACCAAGGGGGAGTGCAGTGCACAAGAACCATAACTCTACCTGGCCTATTTTTTGAGTTATTGCCCTTTGTTGTTTTTCATACTAGAATCTTGTCCGGAGTATATCTCTTAAAGTATAATAGCTAGGATCATGAAACTTCATGGGTGTATAGATCTCACCAAGGGGGAGTGCAGTGCACAAGAACCATAACTCAACCTGGCCTATTTTTTGAGTTATTGCCCTTTGTTGTTTTTCATACTAGAATATTGTCCGGAGTTTATCTCTTAAAGTATAAAAGCTAGGATCATGAAACTTCATGGGTGTATAGATCTCACCAAGGGGGAGTGCAGTGCACAAGAACCATAACTCTACCTGGCCTATTTTTTGAGTTATTGCCCTTTGTTGTTTTTCAGAATTGAATCTTGTCCGGAGTATATCTGTAAAAGTATTATAGCTAGAATCATGGAACTTCATGGGTGTATAGATCTCACCAAGGGGAGGTGCAGTGCACAAGAACCATAACTCTACCTGGCCTATTTTTTTGAGTTATTGCCCTTTGTTGTTTTTCAGACTTGAATCTTGTCCAGAGTATATCTCTACAAGTATAATAGCTAGGATCATGAAACTGCATTGGTGTATAGATCTAACCAAGGGGTAGTGCAGTGTACAAGAACCATAATTCTACCAGGCCTATTTTTTGAGTTATTGCACTTTGTTTTTTTTCAGACTTGAATCTTGTCCGGAGTATATCTGTAAAAGTATAATAGCTAGGATCATGAAACTTCATGGGTGTATAGATGTCATCAAGGGGGAGTGCAGTGCACAAGAACCATAACTCTACCTGGCCTATTTTTTGAGTTATTGCCCTTTGTCGTTTTTCAGTCTTGAATCTTGTCCGGAGTATATCTGTAAAAGTATAATAGCTAGGATAATGAAACTACATGGGTGCAAAAAATATTCATTCAAAATAACCTCAGTTCTATTCAAACCCCCAGTTAATACTAAGCAGTGTGACGGGCGTATCTTGTGACAATTTGGCACCTTGTTCAAGTTGTTTTAAGAAATTTTGATTGACCCCCATTTATGGGCATGGCAGAGCGGGCTTCACTATAAAATCTTTAAAAAATCTTCTCATCCCAAACCATTGGCCTGATTTTAGTGAAACTTGGTTTGAATGTTCCTTCTGTGACCCTCTTCTGAAGTTGTCCCATAAATTGTGATTGATCTCCAAATATGGGCATGGCAGGGTGGGGCTTTATTTCACTATAAAATTTTCTATACATCTTTTTTTCCAAAACCAATATCCCCAATTTCAATGAATCTTTGCAGAAATGTTCCTTGGATGACCCTTTTCTAAAGTTGTTCTAGAAATTTTGATTCACCCCATTATAGGTGCAGCAGGACGGAACCCATATTCCACTATTAAATCTTTAAAAATCTTTTCGAACCATTTGCCAAATTTCAGTATAACTTGGTACGAAGGGTTTTGGGTGACCCTTATGAAGTTGGTCAAGAATTTTGTTGACCCCCGAAAGATGGGAGTGGAAGGGCAGAGCTTATTTTCACTATAAAATCTTTTTAAGTCATCTCCTCCCAAACCATTGACCTGATTTCAATTGAATTTAGCATGAATGTTCTCCTAGGAACCCTCCTCTTAAACTGTTTTGATTAAACATATCTTCAGGAACAATTTAAGTGAAAGGACATTCATGGAAGAAGCATCCCAAGATTCACTGAAATTAGTCCAACTAAATGGGATGAATAGATTTTTTTTTGAAATTCAAAGTCAAAATTAGTCTCACCCAGCCTACACCTACAAACACAAAAATCGTGACCAATTTAAGTGAGGGTGCACCTCAGGAAATTTCATGTGAAAAGTCATTGAAATTAGCTAAAATGAGTGGGTTGGGGAAGATTTTTAAAGTGAAAAAAAAGTCCTGCCCTGCCTTTCCCAAATTGTGGGGTCTATCAAAATTTCTCAAACAATTTAAGTAAAGAGTCACCCAGGGAACATTCATGAGAAAATTAAGAGAAAATAAGCCCTGCCCTGCCATCTCACATTTTGAGATCAATCAAAATTCTTTTACAATTTAGGTAACCCAAGGAAGATTTACGCCAAATTTCATTGAAATCAGCCCAATGGTTTTGGAGAAGTTTTTCAAAGTGAAAAAATGCCATGCCCTGCCACAACAATATTTTGGGGTGAATAAAAATTTCTACCAAGTTTTGTTAAAACCCCCCTTTGGTTTAGGAAGAGAAAATGTTTAAAGAAAAGCTTTCTCACCACACACAATGGACACACCATTATGACATGGCCTTTGGCCAGTGGAGCTAAAAAAGAATTGTTTTTAGCTCCACTGGCTGAAAGCCACTGGGGCTATTGTCATGGCATTGTGTCCGTCGTGCGTCCGTCCATCCGTCCGTGCGTCCGGTCGTAAACTTTTCTTTAAAAATCTTCTCCTCAGAAACTACTGGATGGATTTCAACCAAACTTCAAGGAAATGATCCTTGGGTGACCCTCTTTCAAAGTTGTTCAAGAAAGTTTGATCCAATGAAAAACATGGATTTAATGGGCGTGGCTAATTTCCAAACATGGTAAAAAGTGAGTTTTCTCAGATTCTTATCAATGGATACCAGTTAAATTTTACATGAATGATTCTTGGGTGACCCTTTATCAGTCTACAAAAAATCATTGTGATCGGATGGAAAATACGCATTTTATGGGCGGAGATCATTTCTCTATATGTTATATAGTGGAAACTTTGAAAATCATTTTCTCAGAATGTAACTGATGGATATCAACCAAATTTCACTGAAATGATCCTTGAGTGACCCTTTATCAGTCTACAAAAAATCATTATGATTGGATGAAAAATATGCATTTTATGAGCAGAGGTCATTTGATTTGAAAATCATTTTCTCAGAATCGGATTTTTGGATATCAACTAAATTTCACCGGAATGATCCTTGAGTGACCCTTTATCAGTGTATCAAAAATCATTTTGATTAGATGAAAAATATACATTTTATGGGTGGAGGTCAATTCTCAATATGTAAAAATAGGGGAAACTATGAAAAACATTTTCTCAGAATGTAACTGATGGCTATCAATCAAACATTTTTGGTATGATCTTTGGGTGACCCATTATCATGCAGCTAAAAATTAGTTTGATTTGATGAAAAATATGTCTTTTAATAGCATAGGTCATTTCTCTATCTGTTATAAAGTTGAAACTTTGAAAATCATATTCAACATCAGTAGAACCCCAAATATCTCAAAATCTAGTCAAAACATTTATTCGCTTTTACAAGAATTTCAAGCCTGTGGAGCGACTCAAGCCATTCATGGCTTTCTAGTTAAATCGTACTGCGAAGCAGTAGATTTATATCTACCGTTTTCCAGAAATCCAGTCTGTTTGACCCACTACATTTTTACCATTATCTTCTGAGCAATGTGTTCAAACCAAATTATGTGTTTTCAAACACCGAAGAAACGGCCTTTTCAGTCACAATCTACAAACTTTGTTTATACCTTATTTACTTTTCGACAAATAGAGAAGAGGCTAATACAAAATTTGATGTAATTTTCGCTTTTAGTAATTACCAGTTAGTATTTTCAGTGTTTATAACAAGATTTTCGGTTGAGTAAAGGAGTTGAAACGTACAATAGGTTAACTGTATAATTAATTTGTAGCACTTACAATATTACTGCTCTGAACTTTCTCGAACGGTCATTTACCAGTTGTAGGGCTGACAACCAATCAAATTCTGTTATGATTATCACTCGGTCAAATTCAGACCACGTGGTATAGATGCAAATGGACATCGTCTGCTCGATAGGTGTCAATTAACTTGTTTATCATTAGTCAATAGTCGTCTGCACTCAAACAGGGAGCGTGGGAAGTTTACTTTTTTTTCGCATGTGTTAACAAATAGAAATAATTTTGTAATTTTGAAATATTTGATTTCAATGAGCACTCTGATCACGCTCCAATCCTATTTTCATTAAATTCAAATTTGAGCATGAAGAAAAATTATTCAACAACAAATAAACCGACAAAAACATACGATAAACTGATATAGGGGTAAGTTCATATCGGACTCGGTTTCGACCCGAGTTAACCGGGTTTCCATCAGAACGGCCTCGGTTTCGACACTAGTGATGTCATTGTAACCTTTCAACCTTAACGCTTCTGATCCTTGGTCAGGCCGGTGTTACTTGGGTTCCAAAATGGCGTCGAGAATAGTGCACAACAATTCGATTACAAAAAAATAAATATTCTCTATTACTTTAAATAACAAATCCTTTTTTCTTATTTTATATAGTATTTTGCACGAGTTTATCACATTTCTTAATGGGATAACGATATTTCATGGTAAATTAATTATTGTAGCGGTAAATTAGAAGTTTGTTTACTACTACCAATGGGTAACTCCGTTCACATGAATGTCTTTTCTGCGCATGCATATTACAGTCAATTTTAGATTATTACATCATCTCACGCGTCTCTCGGGCTGCCATTTGAATTTCCCCTAGGATAGCAGCAAGAGCGATCTATTTTTAGAACAACTCATGAATAATCATAGGGTGCTGCTAGATTTAATCGATTTGTCAGAAACCAAAGATATAAATAGCATAGTTGGCGATTTCACGTGTTTCTTGAGGGAAAATGCATTTACAGTATTTGGGAAAACCCAATGCTTGAAATACAAACATGTTGGTAATCAAAATTGTAAATAGTTTAATGAAAAATGTATGTTGCTAAACAGGCTTTTAAACTCTATAGAGAGAGGAATAATATTAACAGACAAGCTTTTAGCTTGGCGCGTGCTCATTATAACAACGTAAAAATCTGCTAAGAAATAATTTAGACTAGCAGAGGGCTATCGAATCAGCAAACTTTCAAAATCAGACCCACGAGGTTGGATGAGCTGGCGATGTCCTCGAAAAGATGGAGTGTTAAGACAAAAAACTCACAAATTTAAAGATTTTACCAACTTTTATTGTCCAAATTTGAGCCCTTTTGATTGGCGAACTTTTGCAATATCCCAGCCTCTCAATGATGTACGATTTACAGTGCTGACAGCACTTTGATTTTTTTTTTTTTTTTTTTTGCTACATATAGTATTGTTTCATTATTAAAGTTCCATCAAGACATATCTACCTTATAGAAAAAAAACAACTTTCTTTATAGGGTTTAGCCTACACAAAAATTGTCTTTTCAATCTATTGGCCTCTTCACAAATTTCCTTGTAAACACCCATATCTGACAGAGTTTCTCATTGATAATATCTGAAAGCCAGTGGAGCTATGCAGGCCCTCTTGCGTCTCTTCTTTTAGAGTTATGGCTCTTAATTTTACAAATTCAAGTTAAGCCCTAGCATACCTCTGTAAGCAAGCAAGCTGTGAATATGAAACATCATGAATTGAGCTAAACAAGAACTCCATTACTCTAGGTGAGCTATTGTAATCTTTCAATGTCTTGAATCCATCTGTCTCTTAGTCTGGTCATTGACTAATTTAGATTTAAATCAAATTTCATAGAATTGAAATCCATGAGTCACTCTGGTTGCCATGGCAATGGAGTAAAAATCTCTCCCCAAACTGAAATACCTAGAGTTTTTTTTTTATATTTAGCATGTGGTATTGCCCACAAGTCTTCTATTTAAATACCACATGCTAGCAGTGTAATACCAATTAAAGTCTTTTATTGTAGGATCTTGATTTGACAGAGAAATACTTGAAGTCTAAGAAAAAAAGACATCCAAATTTGGCATAGTACACCCCCTTATTATAGCAATTTTAAATGTACAATTTGAAATAAATAGTATAGCCCAATATCAACTTGCAGAGATATGCAGTCTGATCTTGGCATCCACCACCTGCTTTCAACTTATTTTTTTTTCTTTTTTTTTTCATGAATGAGGCTCATGTTTTTCACACAAAAAATAAATATAAAAGCAGACAGTTTAGGCAAAGATCAGACTACCTGAGCATGCGTGCTGATCTTTGTCTAAAAGATTTACCAAAGCTTTATATACAGCAGGAATAAATGTACAGAATGAGATGGCTTAATGGTGACAGAATGAACTCTTGATAAACATCTAACAAGAGGGCCTGTATCGCTCCACTGGCTTTAACATTTTTAGACACATTAAATAAGCTTACTTTGAATGAAAACAACACTTTGAAAATTTTTAAGACCTATTTTTTAATGATTAAATGGGCCAGGCCCACATTACACCAAAATACTGAATCACAATCATCCCTTTACCCATTTTATTAAAACATTAGGTTCAGAAGGAGATGTCTTTCAAAGGCTAATCAAAGTTTTGCAAAGAATTTTTTAAAAAGGTCATCCAAGGAACATTCTGGCAAAGTTTCATTGGAATTGGCCCAGTGGTTCAGGAGGAGATGGGTTTCAAAGATTTCGGGCTCAAAACAAGCCCTGCCCTGCCACGCCCATATTTATGGGCCAATCAAAATTTTGTGAACAACATTTTTTCAAAAGGGTCACCCAGGAAACATACATGCAAAGTTTCTTGAAATTGGCCCTATAGTTTTGGAGGAGAAGATTTTTTAGCTCACCTGAGCACGAAGTGCTCAAGGTGAGCTATTGAGATCGTAGAATGTCCGTCGTCAGTCGTGCGTCGTCCGTCGTCCACAATTTCTTTAAACATCTTCTCCTCCTAAACCAGTGGGCCAATCTTGATGAAACTTGGCAGGGATGTTCCTTGGGTCAAGCTCTACCAAAGTTGTTCAAATAAATGGAATCCACCCTTAACTTTCCCTTTACCCTTAACAAAAAGGGTGAAAATATGAAAATCTTTAAAAATCTTCTTCTCTGAAACCAGAAGGCAGACAGCTTTCATATTTGGTATGTAGCATCATCTAGGGGACCTCTACCAAGTTTGTTCATATCAAGACCCTGGGGTAATATTTGGACTTTGCCCGGGCCCAACCCTTTTTACATAGAATTAAAGAGCGAAAATCTTTAAAAATCTTCTTCTCTGTAACCAGATGGAAGGCAGCTTAAATATTTGGTGTGTAGCATCACCTAGTGGGCCTCTACCAAGTTTGTTCATAACAAGACCCTTGGGTCATATTTGGGCTTTGCACGGTTGCATCCCTTTATCTCTTATGAGCACGAAGGGTAAAAAAATGAAAATCTTCAAAAATCTTCTTCTCTGAAACCAGAAGGCAGACAGCTTTCATATTTGGTATGTAGCATCATCTAGTGGACCTCTACCAAGTTTGTTCATATCAAGACCCTGGGGTCATGTTTGGGCTTTGCCGGGGCCCAACCCTTTTTACAAAGAATCAAAGAGCGAAAATCTTTAAAAATCTTCTTTAATTGAAACCAGAGGGCACACTGCTTTCATTTTTGTTATGTAGCATCATCTTGTGGGCCCTTACCTAGTTTGTTCATATCAAGACCCTTAGGTCATATTGGGGCTTCACCCGGGCGTATCCCTTTCAGCTCATCTGAGCACAATGGGTGAAAATGTGAAAACCTTCAAAACTCTTCTTCTCTGAAACCAGAAGGCAGACAGCTTTCATATTTAGAATGTAGCATCATCTTATGGACCTCTTCCAAGTTTGTTCATATCAAGACCCTGGGGTCACTTTGGGGTCCACCCCGGTGCATCCCTTTTTACATAGAATCAAAGAGCAAAAATTCATATCTGTCTTGCTCTTCGCTGAAAACGTTCCATGGTATTGATCTTAGGCAATTATCTTCTTTTTGACATCTGCCTATCTATTTAATGTGATGTCCCAGGGGTCAAAGAGACTCAGGTGAGCGATCTAGGACCATCTTGGTCCTCTTGTTAAAGATTTCATAGTTAAAATTTGCTCACCCTGCCACGCCCATATTCATGGGTCAATTAACATTTTTGGAACAATTTCAGAATAGGGTCACCTAACGATAATTTCTACCAAGTTTCATTCAAATCGGCCCATTGGTTTTCGAGGAGAAGATGTTTAAAGAAAAAGTTTACGGACACACGACAGACACTCTGCCACGACGATAGCTCGCTGGCCTTCGGCCAGTGGAGCTAAAAATGAAGAAAATTGTTTCATGCTAATTCAAGGTTTATTATTGCAAATTAAATTGCACTCAGTAGACAAGATAAAGTGGTCATTTAAGGAAAGAGCTGTATTGTCGTCCGTCCGCCTTGCTGGATTTGGAGTTTGTGGTCATCATATTTATGGAATAATATAGTCTGAAGCAGCAGCTGAAAATAAATACACATTAGATGTCAGGGAGGTGTACAATATAAGGGGTTGTGGTGGATCCATGGTTTCTGTAAAGGGGATCGAATATACAAATAATGGGGACTCGTTTTCCTATTATTACACAAATTTGACTGGGTTTCTGAATGAAAATAGATAATTTGATTAAATAGAGGGGTTTGTTTGAATCCCCCGAACCCCCTCTTCATCCGCCTCGAGAGGAAATGCAGTTAAACTTGAAATTGATATCTAGATTACTTTATAAACCATTTAACAAGCTATTGTTTCAGAAAGTGCAGTAATTATCAAGAGAAAAATGTGTTTGCAAAACACGAATGCACCCGAAAAGGCCATTTTTTCCAAGTTTGACCTTGATAAATGACCTTAACCTTGACTGATTACCTTTATTTTGATATCAAGGCCATCAGACACCTTTGAAACCTTAACTCATTTAAGCAAAAGTAACGAAAAAAAGTGCATCCCTTTAATAAAAGTTTATCACTTTCGTTGTTTTTTATATATTAAAGGTCCGTGCGTTTTGATATTTTAACTTTATAATTATGTTGTTTAGAAATCATATTGCAATGAAATGAAAGTTATGTATTTACTTCGGAGTTATAAAATTGTAAACCCTCCTCAAAAGTGTGTAGTATTGGTTCACAGAATTTTTCCTTTCAAACTTTACAAGTACTTGTTCCGATTGGGGCTTTGGAATAAAACTTGGTAGGTAACAATGCAACAGAAGCTTAATGTCGAGCGTTTATTTCTTTCATAGCTTACGTTTTTTAAGAATTAGGATAATTTGTTGGAAAGTAAGAAGGCTCTTGTTACAAGCAATATTTCCTTTTCTATTAATGTTATAACCTGACTTTTCTCTGCCATTGAAACTGTCTTTTGTCATTTGAATAATTTTCATTTCATTTAGGAGATTTAACAAATGGCACTTAGATATTCATGGATGCTTAAAGTTTGCTGCCTGAAATGCATCATCTTATGACTGTTATGCATAATGGTTGAGCTGATTATAAATATAAATTTTATTTGCATATGGATTTTCCTTCGTAAAAATAAAGAAGAAGAGTTCCCTTTCCTTCCCAGTAATTATTACAGGTGTAGAAATCAAAATATTATTTGGTCTTGTAATGAAAGAAGAATAAGTATTCATTTAACCCACATATCCTCCGAAGTTCTTCTTACGTGTCTGGTTTATCAATAATTTGAAGTTACATAAATATCAATGAGGTAAATGTTTGTATTACGGCAATTATTATTAAACTCTTGTATTATAGATATGTATTACCAGAATACGAAAATAGGTGAGCGCCTGAATTTGGAGTGCTGGTGGTTTCATGGAAAGCAAAGTTGCCAAAAATGCCTGGATAAGCCTACATTGTTAAAACTTTTTCTAATTCTTCCAATGTTAAATCAACTCTCTATCATATTCCTTCGACTATGGTTAATTTAGATGTATGATATTTGATGATGTAAAAACAAAAACAAATAAAATAAAGATAGATTTCGGTAAATAAAAAAGTATGTTTTCGAGAACGTTTTTCTTGCATTTTCGTCCTGTAAATGTTACTTATCAAAAATTTTACATTTCCGTGTAATCCACATATTATGTTAACAACTCATTAACATTGAAGGTCACCATTCAGCTTCTTATTGTCCCTTTTTTGGCTTTTATGCAATAAAAATGGTATTTTCAAAAATTCGCATTTCTCCGAAAAATGCATGGAAAGCTATGCTGGTTTTTAGTCAAATTAACGTAAAGGTACACTCTACGAAATGTATTTCTTAGATAAAGATTGGTACAACTGCCAAATGTTGTCAGACTACCTTAATACGTATCCGTGAGATATATATTCATACCAAATGATATTAACATTGTATCTCAAACGTTTTTGAAGTTATAGGAAATCGTGAACTTCGCACTTGTCTTCAACGTGTTCAGAATGCTTGTAACATCTCAAGGATGGTTCATTTTGAAAGTGGGCCTGATTCGTCAAGGGAAAAATGGTGCAAACGAAAATTTAATAAGAAAATCAAAGTTTTCATCTGATTGTCTGCAAAATTGCTCAGAATGATAGTACTATCACTATAGTTCCTTGTGATAATGGGCCATATCCGGCAAGCTTCACGGGAAAGAAGCCTTATGAAAATTAAAGCAGAAAATCCTCACTAACGCTCCAAAGTTGTCAGTTTCATCCTTTTTACTTCAAACTTGCTCAGAAAGATTGTACCATCACAAGGATTGTTCCTTTTGAAAATGGGCCCGATGTGTAGTCAAGGGAACTATTGAAAATTTAATTAGAAAATTAAACTTGCTAAGATTAATTATACCATCAAAAGGACTGTTCCTTTTAAAAATGGCCCCGTTCCGTCAAGCATCACAAGAAATGGTGCCAAATTTAAATTTAATTTTGATATCCTTGTTACCACTTTATTTACTTCTGATTGTCTTCAAACTTGCTCAGAATGAGCATCACAATAAATGGTGCCAAATTTAGATTTAATTCTGATATCCTTGTTACCACTCTATTTACTTCTGATTGTCTTCATACTTGCCCAGAATGATTGTACCATCACAAGGGCCCACGGGCCTTATATAAATTTAATAGAAAATCTTCTTCAATTATACTTGGATTGTCATGAAACTTAAACAAATTTTTTCTCGTGTTGCCTTGGACACATTTTTGCCATTTTGGTGCGTTTATGCGACATGGGAAAATGGGCCGTTAAGTAAATTTCCTTGTTAAACCAACTCTATCATCAGTTATGAATATATTTTCATGAAACTTTCAAAAAGCGGAGTACATTCAGTGAGTAGTAACTATTGATAACAGATTTTTTTTTACGTCTTGAACAGCACTATCAAGACAAGCTTTTCAAAGTGTCAGTAGAGCGGTCTCAGGCCCTCAAAGGCCCCTTGTTACTTTATAAATTCCAGTGACACTTTTCGAACTACAGAAAACAGATTAAAACACCGTCTTGAAATAGATTAATTTTACCTCCAAAAATAGAAGTAACTTCTTGCCATAAGTCGTAAGGTTACTCATTCGCATAATTGAAATATATTTGTAAATGCAAATATACATTGCCTATTTGCCGCAAGGATCTTTTTATTTTCAAGTAAGCATATTAAAGCCAGTAATGTGCTCTCTATCCATGTAAATATATCAGGAATGCATCTTTGATACTCACTTGGACATGTGCTGCACATGACTGGGCAATCAATCGGGAAGTTAGCATAGTATTGGCAGTACTCGGGATAATCTGCATAGTATGTACACAGGTACTCAGAGTCTGTGGAAGGGCAGGTTGTCACTGAAATGTTGAAAACAAGTCTTGCATATTATAGAAATTCGGCATCATTATTATAAAAAATGTTTTATTTATCAAAGAAGAGGTCGGTAATAATTTAAACAGGTTGCAGACGAAAATGAGTTCTGGGTGCAATATGAAAAGAGTTGGGCTGATTTTGAAAATATTGGAAAGGAAGGAACTACTTGTTACAGGTAAGTACTTTTTCTTCCGCAAAATTTTCCAAGGACAAAGGTACATGTATAAAATCAGAGGGACGTAAAATTAATGGATAGGTGCAGGCGAGAGTTCCTTCACTTCTCTGACGCTTTCGATTTGGTTTTCAACATAAGAACGTAAAGACCACCCGTCCGGCGCAATGTTAATCTTTAATATACTGCAAAGAAAATTCTTGCATTTTTCATTGGCTGACCCGACAAACATTGATATCTACGGCCGCTCCGGTATAACTTTTATTATTCCCTTAAGCGCTTCGCCTGAATCATAGACGAAAATTCGAGTCGGTAATGGCAGCCACGATTCTCTCGCCTCGCTGGTAACACGACCCGAGTATACACATTATGGTAAAAAGCATGTCAGTCAGCGGCTCGGGTGACGTCATTTTTTTCCAGCCGGGAATAAATCGTCAAATACCCAAAGTAGAAACCGTGTAACTAATAATCTTTTGATGAATATTCACTACATTGAATGTTGACGGTAATTTGCCAGTTGGTTCAGACTTTCTTCTACAGCCCTGCGTTCATGATAAAACGGTGCAAACTCTTGGCAAATTATACCCCGCTTTTCATGCGCATTTGCACGCAAAGCTAGATTTAGTTTGCGAATAGCTCGCACCATTTTGTCATCCTGAACGCATGACAAGTGTAATTGGTTTTCAGATATCAGTCCATTCGACTTCAGGCCTGCTTTCAGTATTTCAGCATTTCTAACGCGTGCCATAGTTCTAAATGGTACTCTGTATTACACAATGAAACGTATCTAATGTTTTTTCAAACTGGTCGAGGGTACTAGTATTTCCTTATCCCGAACACAGGGAAGGTCATCCGAGGCCTGATATTTAGATAAAGCTGTTGAAGGTCATGGTCTAACTTTGGAAACTTGCGCAAAATTCGTATACGTGGTATTTTATGCTGTATTGAGATAGACTTGTCAAATATGACTGAGGTATTATTTCAGATTGTAGTTGTTAAACACCAATAAGAATCCCTTTGGTTTTCAATGCGAATGTCCCTGTGGCCTTGGAACTAATTTAAACGTACCAATAAATGTTTATCATGACCTAACTTGCACTGTTTGATTGAACCAACTTACGTTCACATTGTAGGCTGGCGTCGTACTCGGCGGTTCGGCATGAACAGCCACACGTGGTCAAGTCCAATGTCCCAAGGTTCATGCAAGCATTCAGATCGTTATCGGACCCACAATCTAGCCAAATAGAAATCGAATCATTGTTGAACATCCAAAATCTGTTTGAACAAATTATCAAATTCTGATGTGTCCAATTTTAATTTAGTTTTCGTCGATCTTGTGTTACTCAGCGTCATCTTTATCGAAAACGTTGATAGCAACAGTTAACAACATCGTGAAATTGACAAGGTGAATGATTTTGGAATGATTTACTCATGAATTGAATAAGTGTGTGGGGCGAGTTTTTAGTGAATTTAATGGGAGGTAATCCTTTAACGCAAAGTTTGTTCAGGATGAACAAAATTAGCGATATTGATTACCTCCTTTTAATAAAATATGCATACAAGTTCTATACATAGTTTCCTTTTTCTTCAATGAGACGCTAACAATTTGAATAATCTCAGAGAAATCGCGATTTTTCTCTATCAAAGTTTATTTTGAATGACGTTTTTTATTCTATATTTTTCAATGGGTTCGAGCGTTTTTTGAATGGTTTGAGTGAGTGATGTGAATGAGTGAATGAGTGAGCGCTGAATGAGCTATTTAGAATGGTTATGATTGATGTGAATGTCAATTTCAGGATGAAAATAACTGTATGACGGCACAAAACCCACATGAAAAATGAAGCGCTTTTGTGGATGCGTCCTTATTATATCCGAGGTCTATTCCTTCGAATCGTCTAGGGTTCCCGATTGCATTTGGCCCTAACTAAACAGTGCCATTCAAAACATCGCTCGGACTTTTCCGTAAACTGGAGCCTTTTCCACAGAATCGCCGAGGGCTCCCGATTGTAACGGTTGTCGCCCCGAAATCTAATTTGACTTTAATACCGCATTGGAGATTCAGCTTCTTTAAAGTGCTTCATTACTTTATATTATTGTATGGGTCTGAAATTGCTTACTAGAATTTAAACATTATCAACAAATTCTAAAATTTGCGTCAAATAAGGAAGTCTGTTGTGTCACATAATTTGAGAGTAGCGGTTGAGCCTATGTCTGACAATTCTGACATTTCCATGTGCAGCCTAATGGAGAAACATTGGACTCCGTGGTCACACAGCGCATTCAATATTCTAAAATAAGGAATAAATTCTTTGAATCCGTAGCTTCCTATGTGTAATTATGGCTCAGATTAGACTGTGTGGATGAACAGGCTGATCTGAGTCTTAGTGTTGCGCACGTCTGCTATTATTGGAAATATCACGTAAAGCCTTAATTAGTGTACAATATTTGGTTGGTTTCATGACAATATCTACTTTATTACCACAAAGGTTATTTGTGCATCGAGATGTTCCACAAGTGGCGCATGGTGCTCCGTTATTGTCGTAGGCCGCCTCACCAATGAAATTACCTCTGTAAAAGATTCCAGAAGTTAACGGTGGAAAGATGGATTGATTGTTTGACGGATAAAACATGTATTGTGGATCAATGAGTTGGAGCATTGGACAATAGGAAGAAAATGAAGATGTAGTCATATAAATTACTTATACTAAATTGTCTAGTCTATGCCTTTCTTAACTTATACTTCCTTTCTTAACTTATGCATTAACATACTCGAAACATAGCTTTCTATCAAATATAAGCATAAAACGCCGTTTTGTATATATAGGGGGCTATGTCATATTTAAAAAAAACAAACTCTAAAAGATACAAGATCCTACCATGCAAAAAATTAATTACGATAGCCCAATCACGTGAAAGATACTTATCTTTGTAAATTAAATATTAAGAATGGCTTTAACAAATATTTCAAGTCCGGTTTCTTCCTCATAAGGTCCATGTGTACTTTTATATTGGACAGTTATTTCATGACATGGTCCTTCAAAAATTGACTTAAGCGATGATCTTTTAAATTAAATATTACTTAAAACCTGCCGTGAACACGATGTTACTGAAAAGCGGCCATTATACGGAGAATGTACGGTGTGGTACGATTTCTAACCATTATTGCATCCTGATCATATTTCTAAGGCGGAGATCTGCCTCCATTTAGTGAAGCATTCCTTTCGACCGATAGACGGTAAAACGTTGTAATTACGGCATCTTATTTAAAAAAAAAGTAAAATTTTCAGATTTTCCTTTTGGTTGCAAGGTATTATATTGCTATTCATTTAGATCAAAGTCCAGACATTATATTTAAAAATGCTTTCTATGAACATTTTTATTATTTCTTAGAATGTTTTCTAGATCTCTAAGGATGTTTTCTTTCGGTGCCTCAAAAATAAATAAATAGATAAATAAATAACGTTATAGATTAAAGATTAAAATAACCCAAAGATTATAGATGGTAAGGATTTATAAAGTTAAACTTACGCTGGGGCGTAATTACAATAGAAGAGTCCTTTAGTTACGCCCCCATCGTTACATTCTGCCATTCCACAACCTACAAGTGATGATTCAGCCCAGACCACCTGGTAAAAAAACATTGAATATCAATGAAGCACATTGTCATTTGACAACAAATATCTTTTGATTCGGGATACCGTCAGATTTCCCCCGGGGTCATGATTTGAACAAACTTAGTAGAGATATACTACATGTATATGATATACTGTCTATCTTCTTGTGTCAGAGAAATAGTTTTATAAAGATTTTTCACTCCTTGTCTATGTAAAACGGGATGCACCCAGGCGTAGCTCAAATACAACAAATCATATATATCATTTAAAATTTCATTATGTCTACGCAACAGGAACATTTACACGAGTTATCTGATTAGTTAAATCAGAACCATGATGGTTCAGAATAGAGACAGATAGAATAAAACACCCTGTATAACCCCATTATCAAAATTCGCAAATTTTGAAACATTACTTCAGTCAAAATCGGACTGAATCCGGACTGGCGGAAGTAATGGACAGAAAAAACTGAAACAATATCCTTCGCATATTGGATCGAAAAAACTTGAATTATTTCAACTACCGTAAAACTTAGGTTAATCGATAGCGCAATGGACAACCAATACGTGGTCGCTCTATCTAATGATCGCTATTTAAAATACCCTTTACAGGACAAATAAAAAAACCCCGGCATATACAAGCTATTGCATAGTTCCTTTTTTCTTCTACATTGTATAACGTCTTAATGGTGCGTTTCTAAAGTATTCAAACAACATAGTATTAATCATGATTGAAATTTAGAATGAAAATGTCATCTATCTTTAAATACATCGTTATTGGAAAATGATTTTAGACTAATGACCCTTAAAGAAAGTAGGCACTTAATAGAGGTGGTCACTCAAGCAAGATTGACTGTACCTGTGAATAATGACCAGCGGAAGACGAATATTGTCTTGTGTCGTTGTTGAAGTAGATAATTTCTGAGGCCCATCCGTCTATAACAGCCGTCCAAGATGAATATGAACTGACAGACCCATATGCCTCGTTCTGACCAACAGGATATTTTCCTGAAATAGAAGTGACCGGCCACTCGAATAGGGATCATCTGAGAACTAAAACATTTTCTTTGACATCATTTGTCGATACCGACTATTTACGACGAAGGGATGTATTTCATAGTAGAAACTAAAAGCACTAATTCATGATCAATGAACTTCAAATTTTGTCAAGCACTTGTCCGCCGAAAATCAAGCCAAGTAAAATAAATGTTAAGACAAAGGATGGGATTTAAAAGAGCTTGACTTGATGTCGCATTTAGAAAAAAACAACAACATTGAGTTATGGTCATTAAAGATCAAAAATATATATATAAAAAAAATAATAATAAAGACAAGTGCAATAACTTACTATCAGAGGCACCCCGGACAGGCTCCGCAGTCTGAATGGGGTGGATACTAAGTTGGTCCCTTTTCGACTAACGGATTACATTTTATGTACATAAAAAAAATGGTTGTGAAAATTTTGAGACTATAGAATTACATTGAGAGCAATGTTACATCGCTGTGCATATGGAGGATAATTGTTTATTAATAGAGTAAGATCGAATTATATTTCATTTCGCGAATAAAAAAAAAGTTTCATTTTCAAGAGTGGCAAGGCAATAGCGAAAATTGAACGAAAGCAGGAAAAACGTTATAGGTAATTTCACTGGTTAGAGTCATATCACCAAATAATAATCTACCGTTATTTTTCGATAATACACCGACAAGCATTAAAGCTTACGGATTTCCTATCACGGAGCGTTCTGAAGACGTCCATAATTATTTGTGACTTCATTGGTTCCCCCCCCCCGCCTTATGGGGGAAATCGTATCTCTTAAAAGTTAGTCGGTCTGCTCATGGAGAGTTCAGACAGATATCTACGCTTGTAAACTTAATTATAAGAGTCTATTTCGAAAAAGAAATCGGTAAGATAAGAGACTAATTCGATACCATGTGATCAAGCCTGGCCAATGGCAATGTAGGATAGCATTTATTGTTTTGTCTGAATGATGAAAACTATTTATAGTTTAAGCGGCAATTTTTGTTAAAACAAATTTAATTGCAGAATTACAGATTTTTCTAGGGAATCATAAATGTAGCTCAATCTTCGTCTAGTTTATAATACAATTAGTTAGGTAAATTCTGGATCATGGCGGTGTGACGCAGTCACCAGTAAGACGCTCGCGATTCACCCAAGCAACTGTGGATCGAATTCCAGTCGATGAATTACTTTAATCTTTCTTTTTTTGTTTTTGATTATTAAAAACGATCAAACACTTACTTTGAATTTTAAGATAAACATACTTTACACATTTTTATGTTATAAACTATGTTTCCGACTTATCAAAAGTCGGATTTGTATGTCACACTTCATTGTTGTTATATAGCATTCCTTTTGTTGCAGGTATACCCGTAACACAAATTGCAACTTGGGAGTTTCTTGTTTAAAACTGGGCTAAACCTTCGCATGCTGTGTTCACAAAACTTTGGCATGCTGTGTAGGGTAAGATTTGAGTAAGGTTTTAGAAAAATCAAACTGAAAGAAGTGTCCTGAAGACTTTAAATTCATTTGAATCAAAATTTAGACCCATCAGGATAAAAAATGATAATAACAAATGGTATTTGAAGACTAAACTTTGTCCGCACAACTTACAAAAAGGAGTTTTCAAATCCACGTTGCTAATACAGCATTTGCCTTTTTTTATAATTCTTTAGAATATTTTCTTCCTAAAAAACGTTACGTTGAAAGAAAAGAAAAATCAAAGAAAGATAAGTTATGATTTAAATTTCGTAATATACCATATCAGTCATGAGACACCTAAACTTGTTGTAACCACAGACAGTTGCTACCTAGACGAACTATATAGGTTGTCCCCTTGAGTTTTTAAAATTCATGTTAACCATGGTTTGGATATGTCAACATGACTAATTTAACGTGTATTCAATTGTAATACATGTCCATGTAAGAAGACCATGGAAGTACTTTTTATTCAGCTGAAATCGACCTCTTCCTTATTGCCGATGTACAGAGAGGATTCTTGAACAAAGTATAGTAGGTTTTTAATTTTACACTTTTATGAATTTAAGAAAAGTCGTTATTATTTCTAATATCTTGACATGACCAAGGAAAAGATTAAATGTTTGGACAATTTGAGTTATTTCATACATTAAATTTACTTTAATAATTAATTAATGTCGACTTTGTAAAGTTGCATTTTGTCCTTGGGCGACTAAAACCTTCGTTACTTCAGTTCATATTTTCCTTCCAAAATAGTGTATAAGCCTATCAATTTGAAGTCACAAGTTACATTTAAATTGTTACCAGTCTGTAAATATTTCAATATAACTCATTTACGCCCACAAAGAATTATCCTTTAACCCCGACAAGCATTTTTGAATCGCTATCGAATATCTAATCCAGCCCTGCGTTCAGAATAACAAAATGATGAAATCGGTTTTCAAAAAATACCCCGCTTTTCACGCAAGGCGACGTGCAAAGCGGGGAATAAATGGAAAACTGTTTGTACCGTTTTGTCATCCTGAACACATCGCAGATGTTTTCGTTGGAGAGGGCCAGTGGTTTACCTGGTTCAATCCTTTCTTCATCCAAGTCGTGGCCACCCTCACATTTAGCCGCCAATTTCTGTGCTGAGGATGCTATTTCAGCGTTCCATTTCTGTGAAAGATGAAAATGTTTACCATCAAACAAATTCAGTGCGAAAGCATGAGCCTACACACACAATGGATTTGAGAAAAATGGTCCGATCAATCCCTATAATTTTGTATAGACATCAGAGAAGTTTGAATTCGAGATAAAAGTAAAGTCATTTATGATCAAGTATCAGTTTATATGAAATGTCCACTTCCATTTAAAAGTTAGAACGCATTTCAAGATCATCGCTATGTGTAAAACACCTTAAAGTTTGTTTGAGTCAAATGTTATCGTAAACCAAATCATGTCTTGATGGAAATCATGTGCGTTAAAATATCATTGGGTCCACTGATAATCGTGCAAATACTTCTTGTTTCTGAGTGTATGATTAAAGCTTACTGGGACAGAAGACCAGCGGACATGAACCCAACCTATAAGACAAAAGCCCACTGGGACATACCCCCACCTTCTATAGGACAAAAGCCCACTGGGTCTTACCCCCAGCTTCTATAGGACAAAAGCCAACTGGGACATACCCCCACCTTCTATAGGACAAAAGCCCACTGAGACATACCCCCACCTTCAATAGGACAAAAGCCCACTGGGATATACCCTCACCTTCCATAGGACAAAAGCCCACTGGGACATACCCCCACCTTCCATAGGACAAAAGCCAACTGGGACATACCCCCACCTCCTATAGGACAATATCCCACTGGGACATACCCCCACCTCCTATAGGACAATATCCCACTGGGACATACCCCCACCTCCTATAGGACAATATCCCACAGAGACATACCCGACCTCCTATAGGACAAAGCCAACCCTTTATATTCTGATGTTGTCAGCCCGATTAGCTCAGTCGGTAGAGCACCGGACTACAAAACAATTTAAGGCCAATGACATGGGTTAGATTCCCGGGCTGGTACACTGACAAAACAAATTGTCTTTCAGATGAGACGATTAAGGTTCATGTAAAGTGTTTGAGACCCAATTTTAGGGGCATTCATTTGCAAAGAAAAACAGTATGTCCAGGAATATTATATATCAAAATAAAGCTATTTATGAGCACAAGCAGTTGAAAAACATAAGACTGTTGTAACTATAGTGGTATAGCCAAAACATTGTGGAAAAGGGTAATTTTGTACAGAACAAGCAACTGCATGACTGTTGGATAAAACTGGCTCATAATTCAACAAAGTCTAGCCTAAAGTACCATCCAGGTAGTGCTACAACCATTGGTATAAAACACAGCCCCAAAACGTAGTTATGCAAGCAATTTATTTTGACTTATTTTATAAACACATGTCATTTATGTAATTCTAATTTTGTAAACGTGTAGATCTTTTTAGGGTATGGTGTGTTTTCACAACATTAATAGACATTAATTGTTTATATACCTGTAAGGTTGTTTGGCAATATATCAATTTCTATTTCATAGAATGATAAATATATAGTAATATTGTAGATCATTGAATTGAAAAAAACTATAATTTGAAATAAATCGCAGAAAATATTTCACAATATTATGGTGTGATGTTGCACCATACCTTACATCTATTTTGAAAACAGACCAAACCGGTTTGACATGTATGTTGACAAAATAAATGGAAATTGATTGTTTCATAAGAGCCTTTTAAGACTGAGTTTTATATCTGAGGTTGTAGCACTACCTGGGTAGTACTTTAGACTGTACTTTGTTAAAATACGGGGCAATTTTATGCAACCGTCATGCAGTTGCTTGTTCTGTACAAAATGACCCTTTTCCACAATGTTTTGGCTATACCGCTATAGCTATGGCGGTCTTGTGTTGCCTAACTGCTTGTTCTCACGAAGAGCTTCAGTATGATATATAACATACCTGGACATACTGCTTTTTCTTGGCTAATGAAGTGCCCTATTTATTGGGTCTCAAACACTTTACATGAACCTTAATTGAGGTTCCGTGTGGAACTTTACACCAAATGATTTTGTAAACAATAACAATCATGATAATTCATATCTGTTTTCAAACTTTAACTATTTCAAAGAAAAGACATTTTTCTTAGAATTAGACCATTTAGGTTGGCAGAGAATAATTCGTGCAGCTCTTTTTAGAATCTTATTACCTCTTTGAATAGACGAGGACTTACAATGACTCCAATGAATACACTCATAGTCAAAACACGGAGTAATGTTAGAATTATAAAACATTTGTTTCATGTCCATTGTGAGAAAGTTACATAGTCTTTTAAATTAGTAGGCCTATAACTGTAAATAAGGGCAGATTAGCACGAATAATTTTCTCTGAGACCAGATTGCTGTGAAAACAGTATATCTGTTTGTTAAGTTGGAATGCGGAGCAATTCCAACTTAGATTTAACAAAACCGCAAAATGAACACAAGATAATTTCATTCCGGATTTTTTGAGAACACATATCACGTGAACAGGATGTGAATACACTTCGGCCTATTTTGTATATCTCAACTTGACAAAGACATACAGTTTATTTCATCAAAAAGTAATTATGCTGTACAATTACACAGCTATCACTTCACGTATATTATTAACATGATAATTTACGTTGTAAACGATATTTATTGAAAGTTGCGTACGAATATATTAGTATCACATGTTTGCATTACTATATTTGGAAATCATGTGATAAGTCAAGTCAAATAAGGTCAGAAATTGACAATAGCACTAGCCAATCATGTGATCCGCTTATTTGGTAATGTCGCGATCTGTTTTCTCAGTATTGTGGCAATGGCATAGACCAATCACGTGATCTGCTTATTTGGTAAGGTCGCGACCTGTTTTTCGTGGAATTATGTTATTAAAGGTATAGTTTCTCTTTCTGAACGACCTTATTACACATTTAACTTTTGACAAGGTATCATATTGTAAATTTCTGTCTAAGCTTCGAAGTAAAAATCTTTTCTTAAAGAGATGATACACTTTTAAAGTGAATTAATAATTTTACAACATATTATCATTTGTTTTCCGTCATATTGCAGTTATCTACATGAATGTTTCATTTTAAAAAAACAATACTCATCCACATAAACCCTTGCCACCATGTCTTTAATTGAATTATGAAAATCTTTGCCCAATTGCATTCATCACCAAGACAATTTACCATTTTAAACAAACCAACTAGTTCAACTTGTTTTCGTAACATTATTACACATCAACACGATTAGGAGCACCATCATACAGTTAGTTACATCGTGAAATTGACATTCATCTCAATAAAAACATTCTTAATCGCTCACTCAGCGCTCCATTGATTCATTACAAACACTCACTCAAACCATTCAAAAACGCCCAATGTTATTGAAAAATAAGATCAATTCTAAATGAATTAAGCAAGAACCAATTCGCGATGTCACTGATATAATTGAAATTTAAAGCGTCTGATTGGTTCTTGGCGAAATAGAAAGCTATCGATTGAACTTTGATGCATATTTTATATAGGTTTTATGTATCGCTTATTTCGATCATCCTGAACAAAATAAGCGACATTGGATTCCCCTCTTAAATTTGACTTCAAACTCGCTCCGCTCGCTCGTTCAACATCATGCCTAAATCATTTTAAAATCGTTCATCTTATCAATTTCACGATGTTATTAACTGTACCCCCAACTCAGAACAGAGGAGCATATATTGATTTCATCATGTCTGTCACTCAGTCCATTGATCTTTTGCTTTCCGCTAGATAAACGGAGAAGCAATGGACCTGCAATAACGAAACTTTACACAAATATTGCCCATGACCCAAAGGAATGCCCTATTGTTTCGGGGTCATACATGTCACGGTCATCAGTAACAGTCTCCACTCTAACTGAACAACCAATTGACCCAAATCATAAAACTTGACACAAATGTTGTCAATGACCCGAGAAAGTGCCCAATTTCGGAGTCACAAAGGTCGAAATCACTATTGAACTTCATCCAAAAATTGTCTTAAGATTCCAACTCTTGAAGTAAAATACTTACCTGCGAAAATAGCTTTTCATCATAGACAAATCACTTGTTGATGTCCACTTTGCGACACCTCTAATTAAAATGTAATTGGTAATTGGAGCAGATGGCATTTAAAAAAATATATATAAAAACTGTTTTGAGTGTATAAGTGTAAGCCTGTGCGTCTAATAGTCGGCTGTATGGTCCGTATCATTTTCTTCTTTTTTAGCTCACCTGAGCACAACGTGCTCAAGGGGAACTTTTAGGATCACCCTGACTCCGTCGCCAACTTTCTTAAAACTTCTTCATCTTCTAAACCGCTGGGCCAATTTCAATGAAATTTTGCCAGAATGTTCCCTAGGTGACTTTCTTTAAAATTGTCGCTATATTCTAATTGGCCAATTAATATGGGTATGACAGGGCGGGGCTTATTTTGAGCCCAAAGGCTTTGAACGACATCTCCTCCTGAACTACTGGGCAGATTTCAATCAATCTTTACAAGAATGTTCTTTTGATGACCCTCTTCAAATACTGTTGGCAAAATTTTCATCAGCCCATAAATATGGGCGTGGCAGGGTAGGGCTAATTTTGAGTCAGCTCTGTATTGAATGGGTTAGCAGGGTCTATTATGACTGCTTATAATTCGAATTACGTCTCTTCTTCAACAATAAGGCAAATTTGAATGAACCTTTGCCAGAAAGTTTCTAGGATAAAATCCACTCGACAAATCGAATTCAGGTTAGCGGTTTAGGGTCATTCTGGCGCTCTTGTTATCATTTTTCTTTCATCAGATTCAGGCCTGTATAGCGATTCAGAGGTTTAAGCGTCTCTCGTTGTTGATTTATATACGCCAGTCAAATGACGAGACGCACTATGTGATCACCTGTGATGGGCGGGAGGAGTCAGCTTCGTAAGTAGCTTGAGGTCACCGTCTCTCGAACGCATTCCAACTTGTCAGTACTTTCAGTACTTTGATTTTAAATAGGTTTGTAGCTGATTAGCGATGTGTGGCTTACGTATAGGATAGAAAACGAGTGCCGTGGTATATGGGAAATAGACACGAGCTTCAGCGAGTGGCACGTGGCACGAGATTTTCTATCTGACTTAGACCACGCTGTTCTATGTATTTTTTACCAGAACATCCGGACAACGAAATCGAGTAAAACTCGCTATAATATTACTGTAATTACGTGTAATTATGCAGAAACTATACTTATGAATCTATTATCGTTACATATAGCAGCTCTTTTGAATGTATGCAACTGTAGAAAGTCTTTTGGAAAAAGCGATCAAATAATATGCTCGACACATTCTTAAAATGACACGGCACACAAAATCTTTCAAGATTTACGTACACGACACATTTTAATTGTATATCTGTAAATACAATGCTAGGAGTTGTATCTGTGATTTATATTTTTGAAAACTGCTCTCTGATTGGCCGATTCGCTTCAAGCGTGGTCTAAAGACCTTTTATCTTTTTCTTTTTTGTCTTTCATTCTACAAAGGTACATATTGAACTTCCCGTTATTGTTGTGTTTAAATGGAATGAAAAACTATTTTAACAACTTTAAAAAACAAATCGCTGCTGCCAATGAAAAAAATCATCACTTCATATATACATGTATGTATATATTGATTGACTTTATCATTATCTACATTTTTTTCATTATGTTTCTATGGTTTGGAGATTAAAAAACTTTTTATTTAGGTCAACCTAATAAGCTTATTTTCGGAGAAAACCCGAGGTATTATTATCACATTTTGATCGTTCGCGTTCGCGTTTCTGTTTATGTTGGCTTATGCGTTTGCGTAGGTGTTTGAGTGACATAAGATCTTATCTCTGTTTCATTGTAAATATCGTCATGAAACATGGCACATGGTTCCACATTACAAGAGCTAAGACAGAGGAATCTAAGGTAAGACCATTTTACGTACTATTTTCATCATATTTGTAGCGTTAGTTTCCGATCGGTATTTATTGTGTCTGTCCAGAATTTCTGTAATCTGGGCAGCTGTAGGAGCTGGAAATGAAAAACAGAAAAAAATTCATATTCTACACATGTGGTGAATGGTCGGACAGATGGACAGACAGAGAAAAAAGAAAGAAGCAACGAAATCAACAAAAATATTTTTATAAAGTTTCTATGTAATATTTTGTAGTCTTTCATAAAATATATGACTATTTTGGAAACAAAATCTTCAGTAGCGGCTGGATCCAGGATTTCTATAAAGAGGGGGTGGGGGTGGGTCCGACCGATACACATAAAGGGAGTTTGTTTTTTTTTTGGGTTTCACAATTTAAATCCTTATCCTGCTGAATTTTAATATTTTCCAACAAGTTTCCTAATTTTTTAACTAATTAACAAGACTGCTCCAGGATATTTACCGCAAAAAATATATAAATAGAATAAAATAAAATAAGAAAAACATACAGAGGCAGTAAATGCTAAGATCAGACTGCACAACTTTGTCTATACTGTCTTACAAAGTTTTGTTTCCAACAGGAATATTGCGTGAACAGCAGGAGAAGGGTTAATTGAAATTATACATGATAATTAATTAATTGAGCTTCAGATGGGATTCCTTCAAACCCTCCGATCCCCCTCTGGATCCACCACCGATCTTCGTAATAATATGGGAATATTGTCACATTATGGGATTCAGGCCAAAATTATCTTCAAAATTTATTAATTCAGAAAAGAAGTGGGTCCGTAATAGTTCCGCAATGTTTCGAAAGTAATGAACTTTAACACGATTTCATTGGGAAACCCTAGTCAACATTGAAAGATCATGAGTTCTGAAAAGTCGCGGGTCTATTTCGGGTCCATTAACTTAGGAATCGGGTATATTCGGTCTGTATACTTATTTCCTAGACAAAAGTATCTTTGAAATACTGTAATCATACACGTATCTAAACCCGATTTGACATCCCGTAAATAATGTCGTCGTGCGCCAGTGTCTTAATAGTGGTATAGTGCGGCTTTATTGACTTGAACCTGACCCCTGCTATTTAGATGAATAAAAATCTGATTATTCCTACTCGGATTTACTCGTGCTTTCATAGGAATGAATAACAAACGATATTGAATATATTATATATTTTGTTAATTGATAGAATATGTCGGTAATTGTTATTTAAGAATTTTTGCCACAGAGGTCAAATTCGGGTCAAATTAACCAGGCTATACATATAAAATTGCTTCTGACGCCCATCTAGATTAGCAACATTCTTAAAGTTTTGCAAAATAAAGTATGAAAATCTAGTTAAAACAGTAGCGAACGTTTTGAAATTCTCCTCTGCTTTAAACGTTAATGATCGGGTATCGCTTCTACAACGTTTTGCGAACGTATTCATCCTGAATGCAGGGCTGAATTTTACGTTATGCGTCACAATTGGCCTTTTTTTATAAACAAGCCTGTATGGCCGCTTTAAATCATTCGGAACACCACTCGACCAATCTCACGATCAAACTCGGATGTACATAGACGCACTATTTTTTTTCAAAATTACGGGAAAAACTTGGAAAACTCGATGACGTCATAAAAATGGCGTTAGCTCTCGAATGTTTGAGTGAAAACATTCGACATAGCCAACGCTACTCGCTTAAGTCACTGTCGTGAAACGATCGTATCCTTATAAAAATATCATTAGACTCATCATAATGGCTGAAAAATCTTAATTATTCAGAATGACGATTCATTCTCAAAAATTAAGATTTTTTCAGCCGTAATTTACAATATAAAATATCAATCTTAAGATAGCGTCGGCTGTTTTCGCGTTGGTTTTTCTTACACTGTTTTCCGCCTAACAGAATGCACAATTTTGTTACAAACCCATCCGCCTTATATACATCCGAGGTCTGTTGCAGTTTATGGAAATGGCCGAATGATGTTCCGAATGCGCTATAGATGTGTTCAAACTGAGTAAATCTGTGATACTCACGTAATTGCCTGATAAGGTTTGACCCCGTTTCTGTGATACACTGGGAGTGTGTGGAACTGGCTGCTACATATTTTGGGTGACATGTTGCCTGTAATGGGAAGTAGGGACGTTAGAGCCCACATCTTTACCATTTTGAACTTTAAGATATTTAAAAATCTAACCAGTCATGCAAAACGGGATCATTTTGGATCTCCGTAAAGTATTCTAGATTCAGAAAATTTGCAAAGTGAGACATGTTAATACCCAAGTCAGTCAGCTCAATCCGCATAGACCGACCGGGGATGAAACTTTACGCACCATCCAAATTATCAGATCCTTTCTTGCCCGACGAGTCACAAAATTGTCATTCATATGCAGAATGAAAAAAAATGTAGCCATTTGACAGATATTTTATGAAAGGTATAATGCATTTTCATCAAAGAGATTTAATCATTATTGGCATTTTCAAGAATATATATATATAAATATATCTTCAAGAAGAGCAAAATCCATATTTTTACGGAATTCACAACATATGAAAATAAAATGTATTGCTAAAATCGTTTACACATTGAAGATAAATCTTTATAATATGACCTACGTCGCTGGATTGAAATAACCCCGTTGAATATTTTTTTATATTACACGGGTGTTATTACACTAGTGGAATAACTATGCAAATGAGCTCAGAGCGAATAGCTACGCTATTTTGTAATCAAGAAATTGACGTCATAATGTATATATTATGACGTCAGATTTAAACGGCGTAATAAGTTTCGCAGAAACTGGAAATGTTCAATTTCAAGAATTTTTACAATTTCTCAAAATTTCGGGTCATATAATAAATAGATAGAGGATAATCGTTTGTTTGAGTGTAAGATCGATTTATATTACATTGAGTGAAAAACAAAATCTTTATTTTCACGAGTGGCAGAGCCACGAGTGAAAATATAGCTTTTGTTGTTCACGAAATGAAATATTAATCGATCTTACTCGAAAAACAAACGATTATTCTATTTCTTTATTGCAAAAATGAGACAAAATGTGAAATTTCTAGGACATAATGTCGTAAAGCGCGTCAATTTGCACGTGATTGCTATGCGACGTTCATTGTGACGTCACTTATTTCGCCCCGCATACATGACGTCAGATAGGACGAAATGCACAAAAGCAGGGTATAAGTTTTTGATAATTTCACTGCTTTTGCGGTGAGTTTATCAAGTGATAATCTACCGTTATTTCCCGATAAACCACCGAAAAGCATTAAAGAAAATATAATATTTGTGCTCTTTAAATACAGAATTTATTAAACTCGTCATCTATAATCAGATAAAAACTCGGCGCGGTCTCGTTTTAATCTGATTTTAGATGATTCGTTTTATAAATTCGATATTCAATGACCACTCAATCAATATGCTCGATATCTTACAATCAGTCTGGAAAAGACCATGTAACGTGTAATCTACAGAAAAGAAATGACATTATTATTTTACCTGACTCAGCATGTTGTTTCCATAACCTGGAAATAAACATAAAATTGATATGATAGTTGGTCCCCGCGCCAACGCGCGACCTTAGGGTAGACCGGGACAAAGTGGCTACATTTTCTTGCTACTTAACAGCCTCCATCACCCCTCTTGTTTAAGGGCGGAAAATGTGAAAATATTAACATTAACAAGATACACAAAATCATTATTTTAAAACTTTTCTATATTCAAAAAATATTTTAAGCTGTAATTAAGATTTTACCGCATACAATTCCTTCATTAAAACACAATGTATTGTAATTGATGAAAAGGTTGGTCTAAACAGAAGTCAAACGGACAGTAACAGAGGATATAGCCCCAGATATTTGGATGAACCATTTCAAATCGTTGCTTAACATTGAATATGAGAACAACTTTGATGACAATTCAGAAGAAAACCAGTTCAAGTATTTTGATAATACAGTCCTTAACAAAGAAATCTCAGTTGAAGAGATCCAAAATGCTGTTAGACATCTAAAAAATGGAAAAGCTTCTGGATGTGATGGAATTTCCAATGAAATGTTGAAATTATCATCACAATTTCTTATCAATGAATATGTTTTTAACATGAATTATATTCTTCAGCAGGATTATTATCCTGACTGTTGGAGAGAAAATATTATCAAACCAGTCTATAAAGGTGGTGGGTCAGGTGATCTTTCTAATAATAGGGGCATAGCCATTTCTAGCTGTTTTAGTAAATTATTTAGTAAAGTTTTATTTGATAGAATGGATAGCTATATTGAAACTAATAATATTATAGGTCCTGAACAAATAGGCTTTAGGAAAAAATGCCGAACAAGTGACCATATTTTAACATTAAAAACATTAATAGATAAAGCTTTCAAGTCAAAAAAGTACCTTTACTCCTGTTTTGTAGATTTAAGTAAGGCTTTTGACACAATAAATAGAGAGGCTTTATTCTATAAATTATCAAAATATAATTTCAATGGCCCTTTTTATAACATTGTAAAAGACATGTATAATTCATTAAATTGTTCGGTTAAAATGGGAAATTGTTTAAGTGAAAGTTTTGCAACCAAGGTTGGTGTTAAACAGGGTTGTATTATGAGCCCAAGCCTGTTCTCTCTTTATTTAAATGATATGTTGACATTATTTGACAGAGATTGCGATCAGGTTCAAATAGATGATATAAACATTTCATGCTTATTATATGCAGATGATATTGTTCTATTGTCAAATAGTGCTAAAGGTTTGCAAGCTACATTAAATAAGCTTAGCATGTTCTGCAATAAATGGAACTTAAAAGTTTATAGTTCTAAAACTAAAGTTATCATATTCAATAAAAGTGGTAAGTTATTCCAAGATACTATTTTTAAATTTGAAGAGAATGTAGTAGAAGTTGTAAACATGTATAAATATCTTGGTATTATCTTTAAATCCTCGGGTACTTTTACTGAGGGCATTAATTATCTTTGCAAAAAGGCTCTAAAATCTTCATTCTGTATAAGAAAAGCAATTGGTTCAAACAAAATGAATACACCCATATTTCTTAAATTGTATGAGCAATGTGTTAAACCTATTTTGCTCTACTGTAGTGAAGTATGGGCAGGAGAAAAACTTATTTCACAGGTAGGATCTGTGGACCAGAAATATGACACCCTTATCACCGAAAAAATTCAACTAAATTTTTGTAAATATATACTAGGAGTTCATAAATCAGCTCCCAATAATGCAGTTAGAGCGTAACTTGGTATATTCCCTATTGCCCTTTATTGTTTAAAATCTAGCATTGGATTTTGGTTACATATTATTGAGTCTGATAGGGATAAGTTAGTAACCAAGGCATATAAGGACAGCATTAATTTAATAAAAGGATTTTGGTTCAACATCAGTTTGTTTCTGAGTAAGCTGAATTTCAATCATGTTTGGGAAAATCAGTGTACTTTTTCTAAGGCGAGGCTAATAAATTCAATATTTTCAAATTAAAACAGTCTTACACCACATTCTGGAAAAATGTTTTGTTTGACGATAGCGGGAATCTCACCAATGGTAATAAACTCCGGACTTATAGGAATATAAAATATAACTATTCATTAGAAAAATATCTATTAATAGGCGATTGTTCAAAAGAAGAAATTTCTACTCTTTGTAAATTGAGGCTAAGTGCACACAAACTCTTTATTGAAGAGGGAAGATATATGAAGATTCCTGTCAATGAAAGAATTTGTAAATTATGTCTAAGTGGTATTGAGGATGAAGAACATTTTATTTTATCATGCACTAAATTACAACATATAAGAGAGCCTTTTTTGAAAGTCTTGGAAACATTTGCCAGTCTTTTACATACGGGTCTAATTCTGAGAAAATGAAGTTTACCTTCAGTAATGACCAATATGATTTAAATGTAGTGTGTATTTCATATATTCATAAAATGTATTGGGAGAGAATGAATTTGTTGGGAGTTAACCATAAGATTCACACTTAAAACTTTTCTTTACTTGGTTCTTAACCATTTTAGTAATTTGAAATCATAATAATATATAATCAAGGGTTCACGAGTCAAGCCGCTGGACTAAAGACACTACAAATTTTGATTCGGAAAATAGTTTTATAAAAAATATAATTTTAAGAAAAATTGAAGGCACTGTATTAACGGCTTGGGGGTCACTAATCAGGTCATCAAAACAGAGCATATATTGGTTGATAGATTATACAGATTATTCATGCTCTAAATCGAAAAAAAAAAAAAAAGAATTTGATTGGCAGTTGGTTTTGAGCTTGACTACCGTGATCCTTTGATTCCAGACTTTCTGGTGGTTTATTAATTATATAAACATATATATTTTATTTCTAGATATTTTAACAAAGACTATGAAGGAGTTTTCTGAGAGGTAGAGACAGCCTGTAAAAGCTGTATACTAGATCTCTTTAAATTCTTAATAAGTCATGCTCTAATATTTTTGTGTTGAGGGCTTGGAGCGGCACTGGTGTGAGTGCCTATATTTGTATGGGCACTTGCGACAGTGTTGCTTTGGGTCCTCGATAAAGATACAAGTGGTTGAAAAGGTTCTGTAAAGCTAAATCAGGGACTCTATGTATGTATATGTACATTTAGGATCCGTTACTAAATCAATATGCTGTCTAGTAATAAGTGCTTTTTTAGCTTTATAAGGTGATTCTTTATGACTATTTAAGCCACGCTATTCGCTACATTTATGAATTTAATGCTACTTTCTCACCAATATGTTTTTATGTAAATGTCGATGGGACCTTGATGTTCCTTTTGTTTTAACAGCGACTCTCTATTACATTTAATTCATGTCATTTGCTAATCTTTATTTATTGTATGATCTGTTTTGTATTTGTGGTGACAGTCCGATCATTGGATTTTAGACCAATAAAATATTTGTATTTGTATTGTATTTGTAACATGATGAAATTACGTGGTTTTGAAAGTTTTCGAAATCAAATTGAACTTGTTTAATGAGCGAGGTTTTTGAAAAATATATCTAAGGTTGGTAACAGTCTAACACCCATTGAGTTCAATTCGAACGAATTTCCCGATAGTCAATTACCACCCCATGGCAAAAACGAGACCCCCCCCCCCCACACACAAACCGCCCTGGTTTATAAATAAGTTTATGTGTATCATAAACCAATCAGACGCTATCAAATTCACGACATCCAATGAAATCATGGATATTTGACGCGATTTAAATGAATTCAACGATTTGAGTGAGAACAAGCGCTTGTTTGAAATGATAGAAATTACATGTATGAAGAGATGAGCGAGAAAATCAGAACGATTTTGAATAAGACGTGTGTCCTTTGCACGTTAAAATCCATTGCCTAGTTACATGCACTTGTATATAAAAAAGTAATAAAAGACTTGTGAAGCAAAGGCTCCAAAATGCGAAAGAAAAACCAACTTACATGCTACAAGCACCGAGACGATGAACACAAAACGATACATTCTGATAGTCGGGTATACAATCTCGCCGATAGACCTGGGTTAAATACTGAGTTCACGTCACCGAGTGACGTTTTGATACAACAAACTCCGTATTTATATAAAAATGTAACCCGCCATACAAAAAAGACCAAATGTACAAATATATATGGGAAAAAAATAAGAAACACACACTCACACACACACACACCGATTGGATATACAAATGCCGCACCAAATGTTGTATTTCGAACACAATAACATATGATCTGTCAAGATTCATAGAATACGTGTACATGAACAGTTAACCATTTCGACACTAGTCGAACTGCGGTAGCCGCAACGTCTGACTAGGGTCGACACTTTTTCGCTCTTCACAGAGTTGTCCCTTTTAACCCGACAGCTCCTATTGTCCAAAAAATCTATAAAAATACAGATGTCGTTTTAATCAAGATTAAGTAATTGATAAAAAATATCACATATAAATCTATATTAATACATGTATACGATAATCCACAGGAAAATGACCAATTTACAAGAATGAACAAAATCGAGTAAGACTTCACGATCTGAAGCATCTATTCATGGATTACTGATATTTCTCATAGATACGATGAACTATAAAAAAGTAATCAGATTCAAATCATATTTCCTCTCGAGGGAGAAAGACGAACTATCGACGGTGAAACTTATATCTTCTTACTACAATTTTGCCGAACTTCATTATATTTATATATACACTTGCTTTAACATCCAATTAAGCTTGGATTTAAAATGTGTCCATCAAGCTTGGCTGAAAATTTGGTTTAATACATTCGCAAAAACAGTAAATTTGAAAAAAAAAAGTATGAAACTGCCTAAAAAGTACAAGTCCCAAAAGAAAACCTGTCGTATTTAAGGAAGCTTGACGATATCAAAATATAAAAAATGTAAAGAACTTTTGACATGTAATCTATTTTTTACATGATAACAACACCAACGACAACAACACACACACACACACACAAACAGCACACACACACACACAAAACAAATAAACAATCAATACTTTTTCTGTATCGCTTCATCAAATGAATAATTACTATTTCCATACCATTTTTTGTGTTAAAGATAGTGCACTGATGTTTATCTGTGACAGCTACAGATTTAACGTTGAGTTGACGTTTCCCATCATCCGAGTGTCATCCTTCTGAAACTCTCTCCATCCCGGAAAAAAACTTTAAAACATCTAAAAAGATCAAATTGAAAAAAAATGTGAAGACATTTTAGTATTTCTTATCATTTAAACACCTCAGTTAGGTTCATTAGAACTTTATTATTTCCCATAATTATTCTACCTGCGCCTGTGTTGTCATTTAGACGTCAAAAGTTGACGCCTACCCTTAGCTAAACGATTTGAATAGAAAAATACCGAATGGATTACGCATAATATTTAGCTTACCTACGAAGCTAACGAAGTGCTCTCTGTGAGCTTTTGTTGTCGCGCGATGTCCGTCGTCCGTCAAGATCGTCAACGAAAAATGGTCAGAATCAATATCCTGATAAAATCTCGGACGACTTAGAAACTGGCTCTAGAGGGGTCAAAAACTAGGTTACGAGGTCAAATCTTAGAAAACATTGTACACACTCGACAGGCCATATCTTGGGCTCAATCAATCTGAAAATTAGCCAGATTGATTGTCTTGGTGATATCTTGGGCAACTTCGAAATCAGGTTAAGTAGGGACAGAAACTAGGTCACAATGCCAAATCTTAGAAAAATCTTCTAGACATTCTACCCGAAGTTACCAAGTTAATAACTGGTCAGAATGATTGTCTTGATAAAATCTCGGAAAAAATTAAAATTTGGTCTTAAAAGTGGAGTTAAAAACTATGTCACTAGATCCAATCTTTGAAACACATAGAAGACACTTTAGAGACAATAATTTTGCTCAATCAACTTGAAAATTGGTCAAATTGATTGTCATGATGAACTCTCGGTTAATTTCGAAATTTGATAATATTATCTGGATGACTGTAAGGAATAACATAATAGTCTCAGAGATTTGACCTTGCATGTGCCAGGTGCCAGGTGGTTTTATTCATGAAGTGTCTAAGGAATTTGTCTTTTGTTTCAATATTTTGTAATTAAGAGAATTAGTCAATGTTGTTTTTTTTTCAGATCAATCCATTGTGTAATAATTTAAGTATCTATACTTAGAACTAATGTCAAGTTAATTATGATATTTGTCTTTTCTTAGTGTCGATGTTTTTCAAATATTCAAAATTGACATCATGCCATGATAACAAAACATCTGTTTCAATAAAATTTCGCTGAGGCGGGTGGAACTGATATTTCATTTTGAGCAGACTGTTCAGATTTACACAGTAGAAATTAATTGATGAAGAATAGTATGAAGGTAATCGAATCACTATCGAAAAAAGAAGCATAATAATTATTCTAATGGACTTTCGCTAATTGCCAAAAATATATTATTGATTCTGATCAAGCTGTACAACAATTTTAGACTTAGCCTGTCTGCAAGTTTCATAGTGTATTTGGTTCAATTGTGTATTCCTTAGGTATTTATAGTAGCTGTATATGCTATTTTTGATTATTGGTAATTGCACATCAGTTAAGTGGCCCCTTGTAATGTTTGAAGTTTTATTTAATACCCATTCTCTGTAACGACTTAAACAATTTTGGCACACATGGTCTCCGATTTTGATGAAATTTCACATACAGGAAGGGACTAATAATAAGAGAAGAAATTGACAAAAAGAATGTTTTCAGATCATCTGGTTACCATGGCAACGGCCTTCAAAGCACAGAATTTTGCAAAATTAAGCTTTTTTGAAGCTATATAATTTGGTCTTTATATGAAGATGATGGTTGTTTTGGTATGTTTTTGATAGAATAGGACCTAAAATTTTGAACTAGATCTTTTGTTGTGTCAGTCAGTGTCAAAAAGATTGGTTACCATGACAACAAATATGGCTTATTTTGAAAAATTGATCTGAAAATGTTGTCTATAATTTACAGTTTTTCTTCGCTTATGACTGACATTTGATGTGTAGATGGAATTTATTATGTAAAAGGAGCAACTAAGATACAAATTATTTTGTTGTTGTGTGCATTGGTTACCTTGACAACGGTAACTATGACCCATAATATGGCTGTTTTTGTGACTTCTGAGTTATTTCTTGAATTTATGCAGCATGATGAACTGATGATGATTATTGGGACATATCTAACAAAAAGTGCTCTTTCAAAAACTGCAAAGAAATCATTGGGCATTTTTGTTACCATGGCAACCATTTTTATTATTTTCATAAATCAGTTATTTTAAGTCCCTGAAAGTTTGCATGTGATAAGAAAAGAGATCCAATAAGCCTCTATCAAAATACAAGAAAAAAGAACAAAAATTGTAATAGTTGCCATGGTAATTTGCCGATACAACCAAAAATTAAGCATTTTTTGGGTCATTTTGTAGCCTTTTCCCTAAAAAATGAAATTAGTTTACACAACTATTTTGATATATTAGTTAGAGGAAAGTTTGAACTTTATTTAGGATTAAGAAATATTCAGATTGCTTGGCGTTGGATACCCGTATCCAAGGACTAAAAATGGGCCTTTGTGCATTTTTACATAATTGTTCCCATAGCAACCGGCTAATTCCTGCAAGTTTTTGAAAAAAAATCTTATATGTTCTAAAAGGTCTATCTGAGCAAATTTGTAAATTATCATAACATTGAATGGGAGTTCAATTATCTAGTCATTTGAGGACTCTCAAGATGTTCTGAAATTGTCTTCATTTATGGGATATGAATTCACGTTGTCATAGCAACGAACACAAAAGTTATTATTATGTGAATGTTAATGTGGTATTTCCTTGTAAAACGGAAAACAATGTCTGTATTTTGTCATAACATTTGAAAAAATGCAAAAATCAATATTTTAGTAGGGTATGTGTGTTGTTGCTATGGAAACATAAGTAAACAACGTTTGCCCAAGAATATTATTAATTCATTTGAGAGAACCAAGATGGGGAACTTATATCTTATGTGTTTTTATTTTAGTTTGTGCTGCATTACTGATATATTTGAATTTAAAAACTCGCAAAAACGGACTTTTTCAATCTTTAACTTCTGTTGCCATGGCAACCAGAAGTGATTTTAAGAATTTTTTAATCTTATTTTTAAGTTTGGGTCAGCCCTATCCTCATGTTTAAATTTCATCAAAATTTGAGACATAGCGTGCCACACTCCCTATTTAAAAGTGTAAGTGCTTACAGAGAATTGCTATTAATTATTCAAGAAGGCCGCAAGACCTATGTGGCATACAGATAAATTATATAGCAGCAGTGAACATGGATTTTATAAAAATACAACATATTATGTTTAGAGTATACAATAGGGCACACACCTTTACCTTTCAGCGGCTGGTCAATTGCACCAATCAGAAAAGGTGTGAAGTGATCATTTCTCTAATGCAACATTTAAAGATTAAAGTAACTTGTCAGTTATACATCAGATTGATATGGGTGAGAGGATGTTGATGCATTATTTGCTGCATGCACAATTATAAGATGTTGCTGGGTTCATATTATTTCAATTGCTTTACGTGAAACAATGTGGGAAAGTAACATAATTTTCCAGTCTGTAAAAATGCTTATTGTTTGCATGTCAACTTGTTTCATTCATCTCATTTCCATATATTAATCAGTTTATAACATAATTCTCTATAGATATAGTGTATTTTGTCTATTTCGTCAGCTGCACTCAGTGATCTCTCCTATTGCAGTTAATTAATTTCACAAAATACAAATTTCTTGATATTGAGAGTAAATAGGTCATGTTTAGAATTATTTTAGACTTATTTTATTGCATAATTAGACATGGTCATCTTGAGACTAATCAACCAATCAAATGTGATTCTGGACTGTGACTGAAACTAGCCAATCAAGTTTCATGGAACATTCGAGAACCCTGAGCAGATAGCAATAAGAAGAGCTGCAATTTCTCAAATATTTACTCTGGAAGCAGGATTTTTGGACTTTAACTACTTTAACTATGTGCTGTGTTTTTCTTTGGGTTGATTAATTATTTTTAACTAAGACATTTTTGTGGATCTAAAAATCTAATTTAGGAAATATTGTCTTGCTTGCAGAGTCACTTGCAAAATATGCAAGTCTTTTAATTATTTGTTAATCAACGAATTAAAGACTTTCATATTTTACATCTGAATGTAAATAGTTTTCTTGTCTTTTTGTAGTAGTTAGTAGCTTTTGTAATTTTTCAAGTAACTTGTGAAATCAAACATTTATTTTCTAAGACAAACCAAATAGTAAAGAGAACAAACTTCTTTTCTTACCTTGGATATTCTTAATAGCTTTTAGTACTTTTGAAACTTAAATTTTGATAAGTTTGTTCACTTGTTTACTGGCATTTTTCATGTTTCATTAAATTACAGTTCAGTTCATTTAAGCTGTGTTCCTTTATTTAATTTCATCGTATAAGGTTCTGGCTGCCTCTTTGGTAATACATATCCACTGTTGTCATCCTGACATTTTTTTAAACTTTGATGCATACTGCGCATTTTCATTGCATATATTGCATTACGAATTCGCGTCCAGTGAATCTTGTCTCTTTAGCAGTTGCCGGGACATAGGTTTACGACATTAACAAAGCATCTCTTTTTAGGTCACCTGAGCACAACGTGCTAAAGGCGAGCTTTTATAATCACCTTTTGTCCGTCGTCCGTCGGAAGTAGTCAACATTTCTTTCCTTTCATTTCATTTTCTTTGGCAATAATGTTCATATGGTGATCCTTCTCAAAACTTGTTCGTAAAATTTCAATTGGCCCCCAAAATACGGGCGTGAAATCTTGAAACCTCTTATCCTCATAAACCAATGGGCGGATTTCTACCAAACTTTGCAGAAATGTTCCTCGTGTGACCCTTCTTAAAACTTGTTCATAAAATTTTGATTAACCCCAAATATGGGCGTGGCGGGGCAAGGCAGTTTTTAACCCGTAAACTCAGTAACCCAATAGCGGATTTAACCTTCTTCTCAGTAACCAAAAGTCAGTTTTCACCAAACATAAAGGCAAGAATGTTCCTTTGGTGTCATTTCCTAAAACTTGTTTGTTAATATTGAGTGACCTCCAAATAAGTGCTTGGCTGGGGTGAGCAGTGTTTTACCACGAAAACTTCTTCTCGGTAACAAATGGGCGGATTTTAACAATGTTGCCTATGTGATCCTTCTTTAAACTTGTTTGTGGAATTTTGCTTGCCCCCTCCCCCCACCACCACCACACACAAATAAAATAGGCGTGACAGGGCGGGCGTGTTTTAATATAGGTCCATGAAAAGAAGAAAAAAACGTTAGAATTAGTTTAAAGCCCGCATGGCTTGCTATGACTTCGTTGGACATATTAAGGTCGGGATGTGCTCTTTTTTGAGGTTTTGATACAACGAGAGATCTTGATTTTGACGGATTGAATTTCACAAGCCATGTACTAGCCACGAGATTCAAGGCCGTCATCTAAATAGTGTTGTATAAATCTGATAATTGATTAACGGTTGAATCTCTTGGTAGATGTCCCGACTGACCAGGAGTAAAGAAGTTATTGTCTTGAAGAAAATTGAATAAGTGACCAAATACTATTCTTTCATAGGTTTTTCCGTTGTGCTTGACGGTGATATTTGTCTATAATTTGATGGTAAAAATCGATCACCTGACATCAAATTAGACAGCAATTAGACATTTTCATGTAATTGGAATAGCTCCGAATTTTAGTGATTTGTTAAATATGTCAGCTAATTGATGTGTATAATCCCGTAATACCCGGCTACTAATGCCGTCTGGTCTTGAAGCTTTATAAATTGGAAGAGATTTTATATCAACAAATACCTCTGAAAAGTGTACCCCAATAGAACCAAAATTTGTTTCATCACATGGAACATTAACACATTGTTACGGTCATTCATTAATTTTACTTCATTATGCCTTTTTTCCTTTGACGGATTTTCGTTAAATGGTTGTGTTAATCCTGATTGGATCTAAAGGCGTATAAGAACTTTTATAAAGGGAATGTGCTCTTCTAATAATTTTCTTCTTTTTTTTCATTTAATCTATGGTGCTAGAGCTCATAACTTGCATTCTTTCTCCTTTATTTTATAAAATGATTATTTATACTTTTATTTATCACATTGTTTCGATAATTCCATGCTCTTCACCTGAACATATTTACTGTCATAAAAGCATTTAATATATTCGCTTCATCTCATAAATGCACAAAAAACAATAAATTTATAGATAAGTAAAATAGTACGCCTAATAACGGTTTATTTGCCTTAGGGTTCAATGATATCACTTTGTATAATATAATCATATATTACATCCTAATTAAAAAGACTAACTCACTTAATTTTCTAATACATATATGATATGCACCTGTCGTTTTACCAATGGGAAAACTTTATGACCCATTTGTAAAAAAGTATTTTCATATTTAGCTGTCGTGTTGTTTCCAAGGGAATTATACACCGCAGTAAAGATATTTATATAAAAGATATAAACCTTATAATTACGCACATCGTATAGGACCTTTTGACTGCTGACTTTGAAGTTCGCCTGATTAAAAAGGTCCAAAGGTCCGTATAAAGTGTTTTTGATCCGAATTTCGTGCCTCTCCTATTTACCAAAAAAGGCAGTTTGTGTAGCTTGACTTTATGTCAAATTTAAGGTTTAGCTGAGGGCAAGCAGTTACATCAGCTACCCCGTCTCAAATCAGTTTAGCCAAATACATCTAATTGTGGAAAGGGGACAAAACTACAGTACAGTTCGTCGTGAACTTGTCCAGATGAATGATTTGGAATGGGTGAATGAGTGTTAGGAGGAGGAAGTAAAAATAAAGGGAGGCAATCCAATATCGCTAATTTTCTTCAAGATGAACAAAATTAGCCTTAACATTAAGTCCCCTCCCTGTTGATAAAATACACAAGCAGGTTCTAAGTCTTCACGATTTCATAATACGCTTAGAAATTCAATTATGTCAGTGAAATCGTTGATTTTTTTCTACCGATTTTTATTTGAAGGTTGTATGATTGTATCATGTTTAGTGATTTTGGAGCGTTTTTAATTGTTTCAGTGAGTGTTTGGAATGAATGGGAGCTCTGATTGAGCTATTAAGAATGCTTTTGATCAGAATGACAGTCTTTTTTTCGATGTTCTTAACTGTAACAACTTCATGAGTAATTGATAAAAGTTCTCAGAATTTGAAGAGAATGCAGACGAAGGTTCTCACTAGATATTCCTACATTTATAGGTTGAATACTCTGATCTTAAATCCACCTTTGAAAAGAATCAGTTTCGACCTATTTTCTGAAGAAAAAACAACAACCGAAAAACGGTTTGGTCTATTTATACATGTAGATAAATGTAAGGTTTGGTAGAAACATCACATTATTACTGAAACTTATTTTTCTGATCTTCGTTACAAATAATAATAATGATAATAATAAAAAAATAATCATAAAAGGAAGAATGTGTTAATCATTTTGTGAAATAGAATTATCACGACATAAAGTGCTAAACAACTGATTTGAATTTACCATTTATGTCCAAATTTTGATGTGTGTCATTAAACACTACTTTACATAGGTCTTCACACAAACCAAATTGTGTTGATATATGGGTCATTCTCAAAAATTTTAGAAACTCTTGTCCAAACGTAATAAAATCAGTATCTGTAAGGAAATCACTAGATTTATTTCTGTTATAGCTAGTTCATTTTATATTCTATCATATACAATGTAAAAAAACATTATTGTTATTTTTATTTTATGCAAAAATAGCATTCAAATGTACAAAAAATGGTAAAAAGCCTTGTCCCATGTTCAGGGTAGATCAATTCATAGATACTTTTTATTTGCAAATCGAGATTTTTTTCCAGCAAATTTGCATCAGACACTTTGAAGAGATGTGAAAGATTAATTCTACATGGGAAAATCCATCTTATCTTTTTTAACAACATTGTTGTAAGGGAATTCATACCTGTCCCACAAGTTCTTGTCTTCCCTGTTACCACAGTAATAAACGGCGCATAACTTTGTCAAGATGCAAGAAACTTTTTTCAAAAAAAAGTCTGAACAGGGACTTACATCCCTCGAGTTTATAAATCGGAGAAGTTTTTGGAACCTATGAACGAGCAACTTGTTCTGACCAATTTATGAGGAGTGATTGGAGTGTCACAGTTTTTTGTTGTCTTTCCTGTTCTTAATTTTATTTCTCAATTACTTATTTAATAGGTATAAAATAGATTTTATAGTATGCAGAGTTGATTTAACAAATAATATTGATAATCTTTGTAACCTTTGACCTAGCGTATTTTGTGCTTTATGAAATTTTGTCAGGAAATTTCTATCCTGTTACTGTCCCTCATGTTCTAAACAAACAAATAACATGAAGGACCGGCTTTATAACATACTGGACAATGTTAATGGAACAGAAGGGACATTTTATATCTAAAATAATTTATTATTGATTCACATAATGGACATTAGATTTATAAATGCTTGCTATCCTACATCAACAATTAAGAATCATTACTATTTTTTCAATTGCATTTATATATGAAAATAAACACATGTATTTCATGATTTTGCTTTATTGGTAACATGAAAATCATACAAAGTAACATGGGAGACAGTTATGTGGTAACAGAACTGAAATCTAGACAATTCTTATCAAAATAATAAGTGCAATTGAATGAATGGGTAAATTAGCTATATAAAAATTATATTTTAATCAATTTTGAGTACATTTACATGATTGGCGAGAATACGATAATTGAACTTTTTACTGTATTTTGATAGTCTTAAAATGCAATAACATGAGGGACACATAATCCAACAGTAGTGACATAACAGTAAGAACTTCAACAATCTTTATGAAAATAAAAACATTTTTCTCCTTAAAATAGCATATTACTTTCGAATTATGTAATTATGGTTCTTCTCAGTTTATTTCCAATTATTTTTTAGTGATACTTGTATTCAAAGCATAATATGACACAGAAAGGACACAGTTGGTAACAGCAATGTCCACTAATACTAATTGAAAATACACTTAAATTTTAAACAACCTATCGATTTAGCTGCCAACATGTATTGTCAAATTCTCTCCGAACATTAAATTTAAAAAAAATGTAGACATAAATTGGTTCAAAGAGTTGTTATGGCGAAAACAGTAAAGACACAAAATGTAACAGAAATGACAGACCTTTGGTAACAGAAATGACTCTTCAGCTCAAAATATGTTTTAATATCGAAGTATTTCTTGAGATTAACATGCAAGCCCTATGAAAACCTATCAAAAAAGTATTTAACATGTAGTGTGAAGAAATCTTATATCTATAATAACTTTAAGTATCTTAAACTTAATGTCTCCAAGTGTAGTCACAGTTTGGACAATTTTCTTTAATGCTAATATAAAACAATACAAATCAAATGTTAATGTCTTCTCTTGAAAATTAATAAATATAAAAAAGAAAAAAAGGATCCTGTAGATGCCTAGATTATTACATTTATGTAAACCACATTTTATCCTTCAATAAACAAGAGAACCAGAATAGCCCTAATTCATCCATCTGAAGGATATTAGAGAGACGACAATAAATGTAATACAAGAAATTTTGAGTTGGTCATCCAAGGAACAATTAAGCCTATTTAATTAACCCCACCTTGCCATGTCCATATGAGTGGATTTAAGGAGGGTTACCCTGGAACATTCAAGCCTAATTTGGTGTCAATGGAAGTGTCATGAACAAGTTTTCAGACAGGTCACCAAGGAACATTTTTGCTAAGTTTTGTTGATTTGGCTCATTGGTTTTTTAAGTGGTGTTAAAAGAATTTTAGTCAAAATAAGCCCGCCCTCCCAATGCACATATTTGGGGAGGCAAATCAAAATTTCAAATGACAATAAGAGCCACCCAAGGAACATCTACGACAACATGGAAGAAATTAGCCTACTGGTTGTGGAGGCGAAGACGTCTAAATTTTTTTTAGTGAAAATAAGCTTGGCCCTGCTATGTCCTTATTATGAGAGCAAATCAAAATTTCATTAACAGGTTTTTGGTAATGGCCACACGTGGAATATTTATGCTAAGTTTGGCTAAAAATGTCCAAGTAGTAATTGAGAAATTGTGAATTGTATAAGACGTTCATAAACATTTAGCCTATTCTTTGCCAATTAACATAGGGCAATAACTCACAAAATATGATGAGAGGAGTTATGTTTTTGTGCTCTGCACTTCTCTATGATGAATTCTATCGTCCTGTGAAGATTCATGATTCATGAATCATGAATCATTCATGCTTGCATAGTTTTTGAGATATCCAGACAAAAACCGGTCAATGGCCGGACCAACACACAGAGTGACCGAAGGATGTCTAGGTGCAAAGCAATTTACCCCCTCTTCTCCGAAGTGGGGCATAATTATTTTATGCTTTCGATGGACAAAAGGTGGTTGCAAAAGCTTACCTTCAGCAAGTCCTACTGACTTAGCATGTTGGACATTTTAATGTGAAATAAACTAAGGCCTATCTATTCATTAAAACATTTCGGAAAAATATGGAAACAGTTATAGAATATATTTCTGGTAATGTTAGATCAATTTCGATATGCCAACTTATGAAAAAGATTGGCTTTATTTGTTTCACGGTTTCTGCATGTCTGTCTACCCGTCAATAGACCTTTCATTTTGGATTTTAAGGCAATAACAAAGTTAACTACAATCAAGGCAATTTATGCAATTGTTGCTGATGGCCCAACGGAATGGCCGTATGTTAAAGGGTTTTTTTTTGTTCATTATAGATGTCAAAGGTCTTGAAGCCTGACAATTGAACTTTTTTTTAAATCCAGACTCTAACCCAAGTTGCAACCAATTTCATTCTTGAAACTCCTTTCTGGAAAATACAGGCTTAGGGTCAAGGCCACCATTGAAATTTGTTTGAGGCTCACTATTGAATTTGTTAAAAACTGTTGAGTTTTTCTAACCAAAGATCCTTGCGATATAGAACCATAAAACTATACATTATTGTTACCCTTGACCCCAGAAAGTGCTACTTACATTTTTTGTCAGGTAGGTCAAGGTCACATTTGAACTTTGTATTGAAATAGTTAAAGGACGATTTACTAGAGAAGCAATCACAAAACTTTATATGATAGTCCCACTTGTAAGCATTGGAAGAAAAAAATATAAGCCAGATAAATACTTTTGGTTAAGTCTTCAAAGTAGGTCAAAGGTCAAGGTCAAAGGACCAGAGTCTTGGTCACAGTTAAAGCATATAACCTAATTAGAGTGCACATGAGTGCGATGGGTACAAAGTGTAAGCTATCTATGTAAAAGTATTTGCATCAACTTTTAGTCGAAACTATTAATGAATGTCAAAGGTCAAGGTCATATTGACAAGGTCAAGATTTATGAACAAACTGAAAAACTGGCATCGTCTGTGTTTATGAAGTATGGAGGTCCTAGGTGAAACCATTATCAAGGTAAAAGACCATTGGCATGCTACTAAAATAAGTCTAAGGTCAAGGTCAAGAACACACATAGTCAGAGGTCTTGGTCACAATTAAAAGTATAAGTCGTTTTGGTAATTTATATGCATTTTGATGGTCATAGTTAAAAACATCCTAGATGTTCATTATGGATGTCCTTACTGTTATCAAATAAATTAGTATGTGCATTTTTCATATATTTAAATTATTTTTTTTTAAACAAAAACATTGTATTATAAAAAGTTCCTGTGTAAATAAGGAAAAAAGTAAGAAAAAAAGTTTATTTTTCCAACTTTAAGATGTCTTTGAATAGATGTTTGTCATTTCTGTTACACAGTCTGTCATTTATGTTACTTCACTGTCATCCCTGTTATTGACCATACTTTCCCAAAATAAAGTATGCTTTTTTAAAGATAACTGTACAAAACAATGTACGTTGGTTATTTGTATTTATCTTTCATCATATCAAGTAGAAATTTGTATAGTTTACCTTCTATTGACTTCATGTTCTTAAATGAAAAAGGTTGAAAAATAAACAATTCTCAATTTTCCGACTTCTAAGCTTTATTTTATTATTAATATAAGTATTAGTCCAGGATTTTCAATATTCCTGGCTGCAAAATATTGTTTTACTAAGTTTTCATCAAATTGATCAAAAAAGAAAATAATAACCTACATAAAAACTTTAAAAATTTAGTAGTAACAGAAATGACAATTTTATCCAATGGCTTCTGCTTATCAGCAAATAAAACAACTCCAAGTTTGATTTTTAATGGCAAATTCTAATTTTAGATACTACATATATGCCTTATTAAGGGAAATTGATTAAAGTTCTAATTTGATGCCATCACTTTTTAAAAATTTACTCAACTGGAATTTCACGAATTTTTGAGAATGTCCCATATATGTGTAGGGTATCAACTTTTTGTGATGGTTTTCAAAACGACGTTTTGGATCCAGATTATATACCTGCAATTGTAATGGTACTGTAGCCGTTACTTTCCGTGAATAATCTTCCTTTAGCTTGTATTGATATGAAATTTCCAGCTGTCAAATACTTTTACCTTAATCTTTGATTAAATAAGGCAATAATGCGGAATACACTTGCGTAAATAGTTGGCTCGAAATTGAAGACTTGAATTTAAGGCGTTAGTAGTTGCTTTATTTTTTCAAAAAGAATTTCGCTAAATTGAGGAATGTCAGTCTTTCTGTCCATGCATTGCCAGATTGAATCTTATTATTTTATAAGTTTCAACATGATGAGTTCGTTACTTCCGTTCGATTTTTACGAAAATTTTCCCAAATTACATATTCCCAATCTGTGAAAGAGTAGCTTTAAAGCAACCCTGTCACCTTTGCTCTATCCTACCGCTTTCGTTTTAAATTATAACAAGAGGCCCAAGAGGGCCTGTATCGCTCCACTTGCTTTAACATCTCAAGATTTGAAAGAGAGATATTGAAAATAGAAGGTAATGAAAGTCACAAGCAATCAGAAAGAATTCTGTCTTTTTCCAAATTGATACTTATTTACAAGCTTATCAGAAGATAACGTATATAACTAATATGTAAAATTACATGTAAGAAAACTTTTTATATATCACTTAAAACAAGAGGACCATGATGGTCCTAGATCGCTCACCTGTGTCTCTTTGACCCCTGGGACATCACATTAATTAAATAGGCAAATGTCAACTAGGAGATCATTTCTACATAACATCAATACAATGGAATGTTTTCAGCCAAGAGCAAGACAAATATGTCTTGTCGCTCTTTTATTCTATATGAAAAGGGATGCATCCGGGAAGAGCACAAATATGACCCCAGGGTCTTGACATGAACAAACTTGGTAGAAGTCCACTAGATGATGCTTCATATTAAAAAAATTGAAAGCTGACTGCCTTCTGGTTTCAGACCATTAATTATTAAAGATTTTCCTTTTTTCACCCATTTTGCTCAGATGAGCTAAAAGGGATGTGTCCCGGTGGAGCCCAAATATGACCCCAGGGTCTTGATATGAACAAACTTGGTAGAGGTCCACTAGATGATGCTACATAACAAATAGGAAAGCTGTTTGCCATCTGGTTTCAGAGAAAAAGACTTTTGAAGATTTTCCTATTTTCACCCATCGTGCTCAGATAAGCTAAACAGGATGTGCCCGGTTGGAGCCCAAATATGATCCCAGGATCTTGACATGAACAAACTTGGAAGAGGTCCACTAGATGATACTACATTACAAATAGGAAAGCTGTCTGCCATCTGGTTTCAGAGAACAATAGTTTGAAGATTTTCCTATTTTTACCCATCGTGCTCAGATGAGCTAAACAGGATGTGCCAGGTTGAAGCCCAAATATGATACAAGGGTCTTGATATGAACAAACTTGGTACAGGTCCACTAGATCATGCTACATACCAAATATGAAAGCTGTCTGCCTTCTCATTTTAGAGAAGCAGATTTTATAAGATTTTACTTTTTTCACCCTTTTTGTTAAGGTTAAAGGGAAAGTTAAGGGTGGATTTCATTTATTCGAACAACTTTGGTGGAGCTTAACGCATGGAACATCCCTGCCAAGTTTCATCAAGATTGACCCACCGGTTTAGGAGGAGAAGATGTTTAAAGAAATTGTGGACGACGGACGACGCACACCACACGACTGACGATGGACGCCGGACATTTGACGATCACAATAGCTCACCTTGAGCACTTCGTGCTCAGGTGAGATAAAAACCTATTACACTATAAATTTTATTTCACCCATTATCTGACAATTTTGGCTTTGATTGATCTGAATTACAATGTAGAAAGCCATGAATGGCTTGAGTCGCTCTACAGGCATGAAATTCTTGCAACAGCAAATCAAAGTTTTGACTAGATTTTTAAATATTTTGGGTTCTACTGATGATGAAAATGATTTTCAAATCTCCACTGTATAATATAAAGAGAAATGACCCCCTCCCATAAAATACACTTTTCATCCAATCACAATAATTTTTGGCTGCATGATAACGGGTCACCAAATGATAATACCACTGAAGTTTGATTGATATCCATTAGATACATTCTGAGTAAATGATTTTCAAAGTTTCAACTATATAACATATAGAGAAATGACCTCCGCTTATAAAAGACATATTTTTCATCCGATCACAACGATTTTTGGTAGACTGATAACGGGTCTCTCAAGGATCATTCCTGTGAAATTTGGTTGATACTCATCAGTTATATTCTGAGAAAATGATTTTCAAAGTTTCCACAATGTAACATATAGAGAAATGACCTCCGCCCATAAAATGCATATTTTTCATCCGATCACAATATTTTTTGTAGACTGATATCGGGTCTCTCAAGGATCATTCCAGTAAAATTTGGTTGATTTACATTAGTTTCATTTTGAGAAAATGATTTTCAAAGTTTCCACTGTATAACATTTAGAGAAATGACCTCCGCCAGTAAAATACATATTTCTCATTTGATCACAATGATCCTTTGTGGACTGATAAAGAGTCACTCAAGGATCATTCATGTAAAACTTAATTGGTATCCATCAATTAAAATCTGAGAAAACTCACTTTTTGCCATATTAGGAAATTAGCCACGCCCATTAAATCCATTATTTCATTGGATCAAAATTTCTTGGAACAACTTTGAAAAAGGATCACCCAAGGAATTTCCTGTGAAGTTTGGTTGAAATTCATGCAGTAGTTTCTGAGGAGGAGATTTTTAAAGAAAAAGTTTACGACCGGACGCACGGACGCACGTACGGACAGACGGACGGACGCACGACGGACACATTGCCATGACAATAGCCATAGTGGCCGTCGGTCAGTGGAGCTAAAAACTACTTGGTTAAAATACTTTTTGATACCAATGTTAATATTGTCGTCTATATTAGTACCACAAGTAAAGCAAAGATACACAATACATTGCGACCTAAACGAAGATGCGTTTGTTGATCAATACGAGAAGAAAGAAGATTTGCAGAATATAGTCGAGCATTTTCATCGTCCCTATATCTAGAGGATTATAAATATGAAGATCAAGTGCCGTTTTGGTTGATTGATTGAAACATTATTTTCTATGTACTGAAGGCAATTGTAGTCCATTCTACAATAAACGCAATCAAAGAACAACATAACATAACATATACTTTATTTCACTAAGGTACAAACAAATTGTACAATGATAGGCATTGCAATCTATATAAAGCAAACATTTGTGAGAAAAGATCGATCTTGGTTAATGGCTATTAGCAATTAGTTATCTAAGACATATGTAAGTATATTGGTAAGTGAGAATTTTTGTTAAGTCGGGAAAATCCCAGTACTGCCAGATGTAGGTAAGGTCTAGGGTAGATAACGACCAAGCCGCCCAAATCTAGCAGACTAAAAAGTGGTTAGCTTGAGTGTTATCAACCATAGATTTTTGGAAGTCGGTCAAAGAAAATAGGTAGATCAAGTTTTATATTTGAAAATTAAATACTAATAAAGAGAGGCATTTTTCATAAATAAATGAAAGATTACTCCGGGTGATTTCAGCATCCACTGTCTCATTTAGCACAGATCATGTACGGATTGCCAAAACGTTGCAACTACAGTTTATATACAGTTTTAGAGACATTTATCCCTACAATGACGATTATTTATCCATTAAGTTAGATTATAAGATTGTTAGTAAATAGTTTGATTTGTCTTGCATGAGAATTTCACTCGCAAACGAAATTCAGGCTTAAGATTTGTCGAGTAGTTTTTCTGGTGACTTAATTGATACTTTGATATTTCTGTATCATATATCATTTGCCCTCATACAACGAGGGACAAAAATGACAATGTTTTATATTAGACACTACATATACAGCATAAGTTCATTTCTCAGCGTACACGATTTTCATGAATTATTAGAACCTTTATCAAAAAACTATGGAATTCCTTGTTGAATCGATTTAACACGCAGAAGGTTCATTTGTCTGATCAATATTAAACAAGGTGCCAATTGTCACAAGATACGCCCGTCACACTGCTTAGTATTAACTGGGGGTTTGAATAGAACTGAGGTTATTTTGAATGAATATTTTTTGCACCCATGAAGATTCATGATCCTAGCTATTATACTTTTAGAGATATACTCCGGACAAGATTCCAGTATGGAAAACAACAATGGGCAATAACTCAAAAATAGGCCAGGTAGAGTTATGGTTCTTGTACACTGGATCCCCCCTTGATGACATCTATACACCCATGAAGTTTCATGATCCTAGCTATTATACTTTTACAGATATACTCCGGACAAGATTCAAGTCTGAAAAACAAGAAAGGGCAATAACCCAAAAAAATAGGTCAGGTAGAATTATGGTTCTTGTACACTGCACCCCCCCTTGGTGAGATCTATACACCCATGAAGTTTCATGATCCTAGCTATTATACTTTTAGAGATATACTACGGATAAGATTCAATTCTGAAAAACCACAAAGGGCAATAACTCAGGAAATATGCCAGGAAGAGTTATGGTTCTTGTGCACTGCACTCCCCCTTGGTGAGATCTATTCATGATCCTAGCTTTTATACTTTTACAGATATACTCCGGACAAGATTCAAGTCTGAAAAACAACAAAGGGCAATAACTAAAAAAAGGCCAGGTAGAGTTGTGGTTCTTGTGCACTGCACTCCCCCTTGGTAAGATCTATACACCCATGAAGTTTCATGATCCTAGCTTTTATACTTTAAGAGATATACTCCGGACAAGATTCAAATCTGAAAACAACAAAGGGCAATAACTCAAAAATAGGCCAGGTAGAGTTATGGTTCTTGTGCACTGCACTCCCCCTTGGTGAGATCTATACACCCATGAAGTTTCATGATCCTAGCTATTATACTTTAAGAGATATACTCCGGACAAGATTCAAGTCTGAAAAACAACAAAGGGCAATAACTAAAAAAATAGGCCAGGTAGAGTTGTGGTTCTTGTGCACTGCACTCCCCCTTGGTGAGATCTAAACAACCATGAAGATTCATGATCCTAGCTATTATACTTAAAGAGATATACTCCGGAAAAGATTCAAGTCTGAAAAACAACGAAGGGCAATAACTCAAAAATAGGCCAGGAAGAGTTGTGGTTCTTGTGCACTGCACTCCCCCTTGGTGAGATCTATACACCCATGAAGTTTCATGATCCTAGCTATTATACTTTAAGAGAAATACTCCGGACACGATTCAAGTCTGAAAAGCAACAAAGGGCAATAACTCAAAAAATAGGCCAGGTAGAGTTATGGTTCTTGTGCACTGCACTCCCCCTTGGTGAGATCTATACACCCGTGAAGTTTCATGATCCTAGCTATTATACTTTAAGAGATATACTTCCGGACAAGATTCAAGTCTGAAAACAACAAAGGGCAATAACTCAAAAAAAGGCCAGGTAGAGTTGTGGTTCTTGTGCACTGCACTCCCCCTTGGTGAGATCTATACACCCATGAAGTTTCATGATCCTAGCTATTATACTTTGAGAGATATACTCCGGACAAGATTCTAGTATGAAAAACAACAAAGGGCAATAACTCAAAAAATAGGCCAGGTAGAGTTATGGTTCTTGTGCACTGCACTCCGTAATGATGAGAAGAATACAATTGCCAAGTTTGAAGTTAATCGGACTTCAAGTGACAGAGTTATGCACCGGACAAAGAAGTAGACGCCGCCGGACGCCCGGACGCCCGGACGCCCGGACGCCACGGCCGATCCCATAATTCGTCCCGTCTTCGACGGGCGTATAAAAATGTGTATAGTTTTTTTTGGCGAAATTCAAACGATTTTTTTATCTTTAAAATTAAAGAGGAGGCTTTTCTACTTACACGTATATGCCTGACACATCTTAGCCGTCTTATATTAAAATAACAGAAATTCAAATATAAAAAAATGTAGATATAATTCATATTTAAAGATATATCAGGGTGCTTACATTACATGTCAGCTAAATTTCGTTGTCAAATTCTCTACCTACTCTACTCTTTTTAATCAAACTTAAGTAATTTTAAGCTTAATTATTTTATCTGTGCGTACACTTGCCTTACTTAAGTAAATTTAAGTCTTTCACCTAAATAGTTTAATTCAGCTGACATTTGTTGTGGTATAAAATCACGGAAGAAAGATAAGCTCTTAAAATCTGCATTTGAATGATACACCATTAAATTCAATTTATCGCACCAAATCTTTTGGTGTTAAGGGTACCCACAAATAAAGGATCTGTAGGCATATGTGACAAAAGAATTCAAAGAGCAGAACAATTTTTCCTAGTTCCTGGGATACTAAGCTTCACTTTGATACCACCAAACCAATACAGCAGAGGGGTCACCTCCGACCATTTTCTTGCGAGATAGAGCGTTTTGGGTTCTAGACTAATACCTAAAACGGGTAACCGATTGGTATTAGCGTGGTTATTGCTATATATAACCAAAACTGGTAATGGCGGAATAACTCGAATACGGTATTGTGACTTGTGATTACAATTCATTTGTATACAATCGACGAGTCACAAAAGCGAATTCTACTTATATATAGGTGTATTTTCAAAACTGAGCTCTGACGTAGGCGTTGAGTCCATTACCATAGGTATATCGGGTATATCTAAAAAAAAGAATATGATAAGAATTGAACGTGATACCTACTTTTCAACTTTGAAAGTACATGAATGAGTGAACCATACGATCTTAGGCAAGAAATACGTTTCATTTGAAAGGTATAATTTGTATCATTTTTAGGTATTGTTTAAACCTGTTTTATATTTTGAACCAATAGCACGAGAATTTAACCGTAAACAGTAGATGTCTCGTCTCACCGGGCATAATCTACCTATTTTGGGCCAACTTATTTGTCACCCGAACGGGGCCCGTTTTTCAGCCGGGCCACAATCAGAAACCAGCTCTATGTTCCGGCTGACAAGATATTGCAAACCGTTTTCAAATTAAACCCGTTTTGTGCGCATGTGCACGAGCAAAGCGGGGTATAACTTGAAAACGGTATGCAACATCTTGTTATAGCCGAAACTAAGAGCTGGTTTCTTATTGTGGCCCGGCCGAAAAACGGGCCCCGTTCGGGTGACAAATAAGTTGGCCCATAGTGATTGTGAGAAATCTATCTTTATTAGAATTGTTATTGTAGTCATTATTGCTGTCATTAAGAATTTATCATCTCTTTCTTGAATTGTACAGTAGTACACCGCTTTGCACATAAAATATGAAAACAGTTTGCACCGTTTTGTAAAAATCTATTGAAGCTGTATAGGTACACCGTTTAGATTGGTTGAATACCATTTATTCATTTTTTTTTTTGTTTTATAACCACGGTGTTGGATAAATTGCGACTGATTTAAATGACGGATTACCTTGTCTAAATGTGACCCGTCACGCGAAAAGGCATCGTACGAATGTGCAGAGTGATAACCCTTGTCAGCCAGCGCGATCAGCACATTGCGTATTTAACGAATTTTCTGAATTTAGAATGATAATTCTATCTTCCTATGTAATTGTATTAGATTTCTGATAGACCTATACTGGATCACATCCTGTTTCTAAAAATTATTTTACGGAGTTCTGATATGGTCCTTTTGCGTGTGACGGCTCACTCATGCCAGAATATCTGCAAAGCGGGGTTATCATTGGAAAACTGTTTGCACCGTTTTGTCATCCTGAATGTAGGGCTGGACAGAGATCTCTTGTTCTTTTCAAGGCTGTTGGGATGGTTAGCGTGCTCAACTCTTAATATGGTGGTTCTGGGTTCGAAACTCCCCGGAGATGGGTAGATTTTATAGGTCAGGACATTCTATAGACATAGCACAGTCAACTTAGCTGCAAAAAAAGGATAAGTGTCTTTTTCTTTCTTTTTTTTTCTCTAGTGCGCGTAATAATATCTGGAACGAATTACGAAATCGATGGAAACAAGAGTGTCTCTACCTGTTTTCATATTAAACTTAAATTAGAAACAAAACAAAAACTAAAGGAGCGTGAGCGCTCAATTTCCTCCTGTGTGCCTGTCTTAAGATTATAATTAAAATAAAAAAAGAGAATTGGAAGTATTTTTCTTATATAAGAAAGACAACTCGCACATATTAAAGTAATTTTCAATAATATAAAGGTCCTTAATACTTAAAACAAAGGGGACATTCTACTCTTGGTTAAGTTAATTAATTGAAATAATCTCTCTTTTAAAATACTAAACTAGCCATATGCATTAAGATTCTCAGACAAAAAAAAATAAAATAAATTTGGTTTAAATCAAATCTGAAAATGTTCAAAGTTGTTTTGTCATTGACCATCTTTGGATATATGTCTAATCCATAATAGAGATTATCCACTTAGGTGGACTTAGGACATCGGATGTCTGACTTCGGACTTAGAGGGGTCGTCTCAAATTGAAAGAAACTATATTCGTTGATACATCATGATTGTATGAAAGGATGACGTCTCTGATCATACTTTTGAGTGTGGTTCGTTAGTATGGAGGTACAAGAACCAGTAAAATTTCGAACATGCATGCTGCTTTATCATTTCAAATGTTGGCGCATCTATTTAACCACGCTAAGTAATTCATATACTGAAGCGTAGACATATCAGTTTACCCCTCCATCTATCTGTCAGCTAATGAACATGTTAACTCATTTTTCTTTAGTACTTTAAAGCCTGTTTCAAGAAATAACTGGAAGTGGTTATTTCATTCAAGAGCAATGTCAAATTTTGACCTTTATCTCAAATCCGTGTCTTGCCTAGCAACCCATTATTTTTAAAAGCGCTTGCGTTGCATTCCACATAGGTTTCTAGCTATAAAACAGTTCGAAACCGTGCGCGGCGAGCGCATAATGGCATTTGGTAAACCGAACGCAGCACATTGAACTAAACCCAGCAAATACCTCCTGAAAACATTTGATTTTTACAATTTTTTTTTAAAAGGAATGATTATTGTCTTTTTTCAAAGGCATGCTTTATTAAATCGCATTTCGAGATTTTTCTACATAATTTGAATAACCCACATTCGACAAGACTTCCCTGTATACTTTCAATAAGATTTACCTTTACACCGCTTTCAACTTTCGTTAAGTTATATCGCGGCGGCTTGGACAATAACAATGAATTCCTAGTTTTCTCACACCAGTACCACCATTTAATCCCTTTCTAGCCGTCCGCTGCTATCCTACATAGAACTACCATTATCAACCCATTGGTAGAAGACAAATAGTCGGAAAGGATGAATGTCGCCGTGCGGGGTCGAATCCGAGACCTCTAGATTGACAGTCCGACGCGCTAGCAACTGCGCTCTGAGGCGGCCAACTTTCAATTTGGACATAATGCACTAGATAATAATCTTTCTTCTTTTGTCAGTCTACTGAAGCGATCATACTTTTTAAAAGAAAGTCGAGTAATCGTGTAAGCCATGTCGAGGTATCATCGTCGTTGCTTGCGTTTTCAATCCGTCACGTGTAAAGATTTTTTAAAAGATTCAATTGTATCTCTGAAGGCACAAGTTTAAACACCGAATAAATATTGACTGTCGAAAGAATAGTTCTTAATTTTGATTTGGCTATATTTTCAACTTACTTTTGCTACAAATGTTTACCTGTTCTTTGTCTGAGGGTTTTTTCAGCAATCAGATATTTTGAAAAGGGTGGAAAAAGGAGGAATTTAGTCAGTTTTAATTAAGAAATATGCATCAAACGATCATAATGTAAGGCATCTTCAAGATGTGTTAAAATCTAAATACAGAGCATGAAGTCGGTGTATAAAAACAAAGCTTTTAGGAAAATTTATTATGTATGTTGAAAAAAATGTTAGAACATATGAGAATCAAGTGTAAACCCAATACAGCATTGTGCGAGAATAACATTTTTCTTTATTGCTTTTCAGTGTTTAATTAACAAATGACGCGCTTTAAGAAAATTAGTGATCAATTTTCACATTTTGTCTAATCTTTTAATTAAAGAAATAGAGTAATCGTTAGTTTTTCGTGACGAACAAAAGCTATAATTTCACTCGTGGCTCCGCCACTTCTGAAAATGTATCCTACGTTATTCACCCAATGGAATATAGATCAAAACTGAAAAAAAAAGCGAATTCCTCTGTGTCGTTGGATTTTGGATGCGTCAGCCGGACGTCGGCAATATGACGACAAAATATGGAATCGGTGACGTGACCCTGTCTTCTTACTTGGCCAGCGATAATAATAATAATAATAATAATAATATCTTTATTTAAAGAAGGTAAAAACATTAAGACAATCAATTTCAATTAACAATGAGATGAAAAAGTGTCTTTTTTACAATGTTGCCTTCTCTCTCTCTCTCTCTCTCTCTCTCTCTCTCTCTCTCTCTCTCTCTCTCTCTCTCTCTCTCTCTCTCTCTCTCTCTCTCTCTCTCTCTCTCTCTCTCTCTATCTCTCTCTCTCACTCTCTAACTCTCTCTCTCTCACACACACACAAACAAAAACCCAAACTTACACACACATTTAAAACATATTAATCATTGAGCATAAATATTAGTTATGCAATTGATAAAGACAATATTCAGCACGACATATTTTTGAAATTGATAGAATCACGTACGGACAGACACACTGTTCAACTTAACACACCTAAATTTGAAATAAAATCAGGCAGAAACAGTTATATTATTTCTTGGTTCAGTAAATAAGCCTTTATTCTTTTTTTAAAAATGTGAACTGTGTTCGATTCTCTTATGAAAATGGGAATTTTATTCCACACTTCCATACTGGCATAAGAGAACGCCCTTTTCTTAAAAGATGTCTTAAATCTTGAGTTAGTTATATCATGGCGCAATCGCAATCGATTAGCGGTTGATACAGTTTGGGTACCCAGTCGGGAACCCTAGGCAATTCTAATTTCGGAATAGTTCAAGTAATGATACGAATTTTTCGACACCCATGACTCTTACAGCTTTGTCGGTAGATTCTATAAAGTAGACAAGGTTCACCAACGCCTCGCCGATCTAACAAAATTACGTTACCGTGATTGAATCGGCTGATGCACTGATGACTTGTAGACTCTATCCCCAAAAACATCGTCGAGGCAATTTTGTTACACTATCTTTTACATAAAATCCACTCCATTAAAATAATAGTAGTAGAAGAACAAAATGTGCCAATCTCAGTCTTTGCTGGTTCGAAGGGTGGATTACATTGAAACGTGTTTTTGTTGAGAATATTTTCTGAATCTAGAAATAATCTTTCTCTTTTGCCGCAAATCCATTCGGACAGGCCACTTTTAAGCTGACTTTTGCTGGATCCGATCTCTTGTTCAACATTTGTTCGATATGCAAGAACGTTTCCAACCGTTTTGAAATTGCTACCAGCTTTGTGCAGTTGTATATGTGCTCAAAGTAATAACTTTTCTCAAACTTTTCGAGAACTTTTACATCTAGCAATATTACGGGTCCTTAACATCATAAAATCATAGTACATGTACATGTACATTATTGTAAAAAAAGTCGGCGAAAAATCAATACATGCAATACATATACATATACATGTAAATGTACTTATATTAGTAAAGGGTTACAGGTATAAGTTGTTAGTGTATTTTGAGACATCCCCCGATATTTTAGTAAGTCAGCTGTCCGATCTCGGAGTTCACCTAAGTGGATAATGTCTAATATTACTAAGGTCTTCCAACCAAATTTGCTGAATGGAAAGGGCAACATTTCAGAATGTCATCCCCGGCACACAGGGTAACAGTTTTTCACTGTTACACGAATCTCAATAAAATAACTGTTAACTTTCTTAATCGATATTGTGTCAATATGTTTTTCATTGAAATATATTACAACAATATGTGTTTGTGGAACACCACTGCCATTCTTCGGATTAGGTAGTTTGATACAAAACCGTAATCTATAGCAGACCTTAAATCAATACCGTAGTCCATGGCAATACTTAAGTTAAAATGTGAAGTCTAAAATTTCCACATATTTGACCCTGAAAAAATAACTTGACAGATGACCTTGAAAGTTGTAACGAAAGAAGGGTCTCTCACAAGCAAAAATACTCATGTGGAATAAGAAGGCTCTATCCCTTACCAGTCAAAATTTGTTGCCAATGTTAAAGTTAGGGAGGGGAGGGGGGCAACGGACAAACATACAGTTAAAAAAAGATGGTGCCGATCTATCGATGCGGAGGTGTACAACGTCGAAAAGAAAAATAGGCGATTTACGGATGAAATCCACCACAGAGCTTCACATGTCACGTTGATTACACGTGTAACAAAATGACGCCATTTTCGCAAGCGGGCAAGAGTTCTGTTCTTAGTGCGCATTATGAAATAGTTCATATCGATGCCTGGACACAATTAACTATGCATTTGTTCGAAAAGATTAATATACTTTTATATAGGAGATTTGGTAATCATATAGTTATTTCGTGGTGATAAGTTTATCAATTCAAACAATGGTCGACTGTTGCCCCATGCCGATGGAAGAGGGCAACACTTCAAGTTGTTATCACACGACAGCGAGGGCAAAAGTTTTCACTGTTACTCAAATCACCATAACATAACTGTTTCATTACCTTAAAGTAAATTTGTCACTCCGCGCGTTTATGACACGTGCAACATGATAACGCCATTTTAGGAAGCGGGCAAACGTTAGGCGCGCATTGATGAAAAAGTCCATTCTGTTGCCCGGTCTCGTTATGGATAGTGCAATAGACAAAAAACACATTGAAAGGTTAATATACATTTATTGTGTCAATGATTTTAATCGTGTATGGGCCGCATATAATTCAAAATGGATTAGGCCTAAATATTAATGTTAGAAATAACGTATTTCTTTACTATAACAAATTCACACTGATTTGTTTGTTTTCTACACAATTTTGATTCTTCGATTGTAAATAAATGTTTTGTAATCAGTCACAATACCGTAATCGAGTTATGACCAATTTATGTGTCATTAATCTTAATCGTGTATGGGTCGCATACAAGATAATGATAAATTAAGTGTTAACGTTAGACGATATTGGTTTCTTTCAGGTAACATTTTTGCCACACTGATTCCAGCTAATTTGCTACACAATCTGTATCTGTACTTTCCATTTGTTGTTCAATCGAAACTTGTTAAGATAGCATATCAATCTAGTCACTTCTTTGTAGAGCTTTCTGCAACAAAACAACAATTATTATCCTTACAGTTTAAGTTACAACGATTTGGTAACCCAACGCTGAAATCTGTCTTATCGAGATACAAAACAATTGTTTTAGACTTATCCAATTTCACGTAGATTCATTGTGCGTTAAAATTAAATATAGTCAGCAAAATATTGTGAAAAGTATGGAGTAAATTGTGTAATGTGGAATGGCAGATGGAGGCTAAGAAAGGGTGTAATGGAAATACTGGTATGAGAAATACCAGAAATCCACTGTTTGGTGCTCCAACCGCCGCGATATAACTGAAAATTGTTGAAATCGGCGTTAAACCCTTTTGAAACAAAATAAAGATTTGATCTATCAGAGTAAAAAAAGGACAATGAGAAGATACTGAACGAGAGTGGTATTCAATTTCATTATAGAATTCTTGCAGTATTAAATTCAATAAATTTTTACCGAAGAACAGTATTTACTGTATTGTTAATTGAACAACACAGCGCAAAGAAATAGGATGATACCATAGCCATCTAGATGCACAACATAGTCCGCCTTTCTAATGATGTTCTATGTTAAGCGTAGTCTACATCTCATCCGTTTATACATTTTTTTCTGTAAATGTTCCGTGTTATTCGTTGAGGAACTGCCTGAAACATAAGTTGTCACACACAGATTATGTTCTTAGTAACTGCATGGTACAAAATTAAAAGAATGTTATAAATCTAGAGTCCAAATTATATCATTGTCACACACAGATTATGTTCTTAGTAACTGCGAAAGGAAGGCTCTTGTCACAGGCAATGAATGCACTTGCGCATTTTAAAAAGCCTCTATCTCTAACCAATCAAAACACTTGGCAACTGTAAATTATTGGCAGACAAGCGGAGAGCCCCGCTCGTTGACGTTATGCTAACAAACATTAAGCCCCCGACTTATATCACAATTTTATACGCTGTACGCATATTTCAAATAATTCATGGTGAAAGGCATTTGATTTGAAATATCGTTAAATATGTAAAAAAAACCCCTAATGCTTACATTAAAGCCCTTTTTAATTTTTGTCCAAAATTAAGAAAATTCAAAAATATTATCTTGGGAACATAATATGAATTTCATTTATGAAGATTTGTCCACTTTGACAAAGGAGTTGCAGAGATACGGCTTGTAAAGCGACGTTCTGATTCCCCGAATTCTTTTTCGATGAGCATGAAAAATGTAGCACGATATTTTAAGTATCTTGTTATGATATACAGAAGAGGCTTCAGGAGGCAAGTGTAGTTCCGCTGGAATTTTTAAAATGCCAAGCTGATTTATGACAATTCAAAAATGAATTGCATTGAATATAATCAATTTTTACCCAGATAATCATCGTTTTTACAAGATTGCCCCCCCCCCCCCCCCCCCCCCCTGTAAAGACGTGGAATAATATTTATAGACAGCCTTATGATAACATTGTATGAAAGGTTCATGAAGATCTGTAAATTAATGTACAAATTGTGATGACAAGAAATATTGCACCACAACTGGCCCCGATTCTATGACGCAGTATTATATCGCCTAAACACGAAGAAAGCTAATAGAGCTTCCCCCAGAATAATTCTTTGTTTGGTTGAATTCCGAACTGCAGTTTCAGAGATGGAGATTGTTTTTATTTCAAAGGACCACTTCAGTGACTCGACATTAGTTATAAGCCCAATCGTATTTTAACAACAAATCAGAAAGTGAATGTCTAAAGCATCATTCCTGTGAAGTTAGATTAAATTCTGTATAGTTATTTCAGAGATTATTTTTTATCTTATAACTATACAAATATCCGTGTGATAACATCCCGTATGATAGTTTTTATGATATCACATAGTTATTTTTAGAACAATAATATCAAACAGTTAATTTTAGAAACTTGCATTTTAGTTAGAAACATTGACGAAAACAGGACAAAAAGAGGTTATAAGATAAATATAATACATACTAAGTGCATTGTATGAAAAAATATCTAACTCGGTTGTGAGAATTGATAATTGTCTCGGCAGAGCCTCGACACTTATCAATTCTCCCAAACTCGTTAGAATTTTTTTTTCATACAAAACACTAAGTACGTATTATATATATATCATTTTCCACATATGGGACTGTTTTCGGTGACGTGACAGTCCGTAGGGCCCATATTATTAGCCCTATCAGACTTTAATGAAGAAAGCTGATAGAGCATGTCGTAAGCATCCTTCCTGTGAAGTTTGGTTTAGAGCCCATATTATTAGCCCAATCAGACTGTAATGGAGAAAGCTGATAGAGCATGTCGTAAGCATCCTTCCTGTGAAGTATGGTTTAGAGCCCATATTATTAGCCCAATCAGACTTTAATGGAGAAAGCTGATAGAGCATGTCGTAAGCATCCTTCCTGTGAAGTTTGGTTTAGAGCCCATATTATTAGCCCAATCAGACTTTAATGGAGAAAGCTGATAGAGCATGTCGTAAGCATCCTTCCAGTGAAGTTTGGTTTAGAGCCCATATTATTAGCCCAATCAGACTTTAATGGAGAAAGCTGATAGAGCATGTCGTAAGCATCCTTCCTGTGAAGTTTGGTTTAGAGCCCATATTATTAGCCCAATCAGACTGTAATGGAGAAAGCTGATAGAGCATGTCGTAAGCATCCTTCTTGTGAAGTATGGTTTAGAGCCCATGTTATTAGCCCAATCAGACTTTAATGAAGCAAACTGATAGAGCATGTCGTAGGCATCCTTTATGTGAAGTTTGGTTAAATTCAACTCAGTAGTTTCTGAGAAGATATTCTTTATATTTCATATGAGAAATCTTGTTCGGTGTTCGACAGCCCGTGCGGTCCAATCAAATTTCAAAAAGAATCTGAAAAAAGCCATATTTCAGAGAAAAATAAGATTTTTACCAATTATCGGTGCCGCAAAACCATTTGTCACCAAACCTAATGGAAACTAAGGAAGAGACCTGAAAGTGCAAGTCGTAAGTATGATTGGTACAAAGTTTGGTAAAGTTCAAACCAGTTTTTTTTTCAGACAAATAAAGATTGTTTCATATTTAACCACACGAGTCTAGTTTCGGGGTGACTCGACTGCCCGCAACATCTAGCTTAGTAGCCTGATCAAAATTTAATAAATAGAGGATATTGAATGAGTGGTCATTGAATACCGAATTTATTAAACGAGTCATCTATAAACAGATAAAAATGAGGCTGTGTCGAGTTTTTATCTATGTTAGATAACGAGTTAAATAAATTCGGTATTTTATGAGCACAAAGTTGATATTCTAATTATAATACGACCCGAATTTTCGCGAAAAATCGTCAAAATTCTTGAAAGTCGATTTGCCACGAAACTTAAAACGCCGTTTAAAAACTGACGTCACAATATATACATTATGACGTCATTTTCGCGATTACAAAATAGCGTTGCTATTCGCTCTGAGCTCATTTGCATAGTTATTCCACTAGTGAAATAACACCCGTGTAATATCAAAAATAATCAACGGGTTTGTTTCGATCCCGCGACGTCGGTCATATTATAAAGAAATATAAAAGAGCATGTCGCAAGGATCATTCCTGTGAAATTCGATTGAATTCTGCCCGATAGTTTGAAAGAAGATGTCAAAAGAAATAGTAAACTGATGCACGGGCACCCATCTGACAATGAGTACCATGACAATAGACCCGTTGTAATACGTACGGTGACGCTTATAAATAACGACATGAAAATATCAATATTTCAAACCGATTGAGCCTTTGAGCGCAATTTCATGTTTATATAGTACAAGAAAAAATAAAATAAAATAAAATACAGCGGTAGAGCTCTATCTTTTTTTTCTAAAATAGAATGTTGATTAAATTATGCAAAATATATACCTTTTCCACAGTCATCTCAGAAATGATCTCGCTTCATCAATCTATAAATTACTTACGTTTTGCTCCGAATCAGACTAGAAAGATAATGATAGTTAGAAAGTTAAGAACATCTTACTTTAAAACATTACAATTCGATTTGATTACATTCAAATATCGTCCTTTTCATTTAGAAATGTTTCTATACAAATGGTTTCACGCCTTGAAGTGTCAAAGAAGCGCTCGTCACTCAAACAACAACAACAAAAAATGTTTCAGAACGCTGCGAAGAGAGCGCAGATTGTCAAAGAAAAGAGTAATTCTATTTAAGTATTCTCTTTAAAAGTGGAATGATTACAAATATTTTCTATATATTTATTGAATGATATATCTGTATTTTCAAACTTGCACTATTAGAACATTCTAACAAACAATTTGTTAAGTATTCCCGTCACGTTCTATTTCAATGTGACATACATACGAGTACATTTTGTATTTTACTAAGTTAACAGATGTCCTCTAATCAAGACAAAGTAAATGATAAAAGGATTTTAGATTATTACACGTATATTGTGTTTAACACGCAAAAATAAAGTAATAAATTGAATAGTTTTTCCTTAGCAAAGGAATAACAAGGGACATCCCACGCTGGTTCCCATAATTGGCTTTTAAGGAAGTTCGCTCGGCCTTTTCCTTCTATTAAACTTTTCTTTAAGATTTCTTACATAGATCTAAATATTTCATTTCGATTTTTGAAAAGAAAAAATGGGGTCATCGTGCTATTTTTTTTTTTTTTTGTCTAGGGGCCTTTTGACAAAAGGTACCAAACACTGAGTTACCTGGGGATCTTGCCTTTGATATTTTTTGAAAATTTCATCCTTTATTAAAAATAATTAGTTTCCTTAACATTTTTTTTAATGTTCAGTCAGCAATTGATCTACGACTTGTTTAAATCAAAGTACTGAAAGTACTGATAAGTTGGAATGCGTTCGAGAGACGTTGACCTCAAGCTACTTACGAAGCTGACGCCTCCCGCCCACTACAGTTGATCACATAATACGTATCGTCTTTTGACGGGCGTATATAAATCAATGTATTTCAACACCGTGAGACGCTTAAACCTCTGAATCACTATACAGGCCTGAATCTGATGAAAGAAAAATGATAACAAGAGGACCAGAATGACCCTAAACCGCTCACCTAAATTCGATTGGTCCAATGGATCTTATCCAAGAAACTTTCTAGCAAAGATTCATTCAAATTTGCCTAATTGTTGAAGAGAAGACATAATTCGAATTATAAGAAGTCATAATAGACCCTGTCAACCCTTTCATTACAGAGGAGACTCAAAATTAGCCCTACCCTGCCACGCCCATAATTATGTGCTAATGATAATTTTGCCAATAATATTTAAAGTGGGTCATCAAAGGAACATTCTTGTAAAGTTTGATTGAAATATGCTCAGTGGTTCAGGAGGAGATGTCGTTCAAAGATTTTGAGCTCAAAATAAGCCCCGCCCTGCCATACCCATATTTATTGGCCAATTAGAATATAACGACAATTTTGAAGAGGACCACATTCTGGCAAAATTTTATTGAAATTGGCCCAGCGGTTAAGGAGAATAAGAAGTCTTAAGAAAGTTGACGACGGACGACGGAGTAAGGGTGATCCTAAACGCTCCCCTTGAGCACGTTGTGCTCAGGTGAGCTAAAAAAGAGGAAAATGATACGGACCATACAGCCGACTAATGGACGCACAGGGAAACACTTATATACTCAAAACATTTTTTTATATTATTTTTCGAATGACTTCTGCTCCATTTGAGTTATCAATTACACTTTAATTTAAAAGTGTCGCAAAGTGGAACCCAACAAGTGATTTGTCCATGATGAAAAGATATTTTCGCAGGGAAGTCTTTTACTTCATGAGTTGGAATCTCAAGACAATTTTTGGACGAAGTTCAATTGTGATTTCGACCTTTGTGACACCAAAATTGGGCACTTTCTCGGGTCTTTGACAAATTTTATGATTTAGGTCAATTTGTTGTTCAGTTAGAGTGGAAACTGTTAACTGTTTAAATTTACTGATAACCGTGACATGTATGACCCCGAAACAATAGGGCATTTTTTTGGGTTATGGGCAATATTTGTGTTAAGTTTCGTTATTGCAGGTCAATTGCTTCTCCGTTTATCTAGCGGAAAGCAAAAGGTCAATAGACTGAGAGACAGACATGATGAAATCAATATATGCTACTCTACTTCTGAGTTGGGGGTACAGTTAATAACATCGTGAAATTGATAAGGTGAACGATTTTGGAATGATTAAGGCATGATGTTGAATGAGTGAGCGGAGCGAGTTTTGAGTGAAATTTAAGGGAGGGAATCCAGTGTCGCTTATTTCGTTCAGGATGAACAAAATTAGCGATATATAAAACCAATATAAAACATGCATGAACGTTCAATCAATAGCTTTCTATATCGTCAAGAACCAATCAGACGCTTTGATTTTAAATTATGTCAGTGAAATCGCTAATTGGTTCTTGCTTAATTCATTTTGAATGTACATGTTGAACTTATTTTTTAATAACTTTGAGCATTTTTGAATGGTTTGAGTGAGTGTTTGGAATGAATCAGTGGAGCGCTGAGTGAGCGATTAAGAATGTTTTTTATTGAGATGAATGTCAATTTCACGATGTAAATAACTGTATGGTGGTTCTCTTAAACGTGTTGATGTGTAAGAATGTGAAGAAAACAAGTTGAACTAGTTGGTTAGTTTCAAATGGCAAATTGTCTTGGCGATAAATGCAACTAGACAAAGATATTCATAATTCAATTAAAGATATGGTGACAAGGGGTTTATGTGAATGAGTATTTGGTTTTTACAATGAAACATTCGTGTAGACAACTGAAATATGACGAAAAAAACCGACAATATGTTGCAAAAATATTTATTATAAATTTAAAAGTGTATCATCACTTTAAGAAAATATTTTTATTTCGTAGCTTAGCCAGAAATTTACAATATAACACCTTGTCAAAAGAAAGTCGTTCAGAAAGAGAAACTATACCTTTAAAAGAAGCTATAACATAAAACTACGAAAAACAGGTCGCGACCTTGCCAAATAAGTAGATCACGTGGTTGGTCTGTGCTATTGCTACAATACTGAGAAAACAGATCGCGACATTACAAAATAAGCAGATCACGTGATTGGCTAGTGCTATTGTCAATTGCTGACCTTATTGGACTTGACTTATCACATGATTTCCAAATATAGTAATGCAAACATGTGATACTAATATATTCGTACGCGATTTTCTATGAATATCGTTTAAAACATAAATTAGCGTGTTAATAATATACGTGAAGTGATAGTTGTGTAATTTCACAGCTTTGTTTATTTTTGATGAAATAAACTGAATGTCTTTGTCAAGTTGAGATATAAAAAATAGGCCGAAGTGTATTCACATCCTGTTCACGTGATATGTGTACTCAAGAAACCCGAAATGAAATTATCTTGTGTTCATTTTGCGGTTTTGTTAAATCTAAGTTGGAATTGCTCCGCATTCCAACTTAAAAAGGAAAACAAATTACACTCAATAATTCACAAAATATTGAAGTTTAACATCTTTATTCGGTCCTTAATATACTACTCAAAATTTGATTACTTGTAATATTGTCGGTAAATTTGTTTTGATTCTGGAAAAAATCAATTGACTATAACTTTGTGCTAAAGCAACAATGGAATGACATACAATTCAAGCGGAACAGTGTTTTAAACTTGGTAGGGGCAATAATACGGGATAGCTCAGGGTGGGAGGCAAATTTAGCCTCAAAGAAGAATAATGGAATCTGATTTTATAAGACTGCACCAGTGCTTGAGTATGGTATTCTATTGGATTTGAGATCAAGAGATTGCTTCTCAGACTAAACAAGCATTCCGATGGTGTAAAAATGGGATTTGAATCGACCAATTCAGTGTTGCCTGCTACAGCCCTATAGCCGTAGTTCGCTAGACCATCAAGGCATCAGTTGCAGTCCGTTGCATGTTCTAGTCGTGATGAACTGAATTAAGGTCACTGGACTTTGGTAAACAGTCCGTTTACTTCGTGCTGCTTTCTTGATGGTCCCTTTTCCCCAAATGCCTTGCCAAATATCATTGAAGTAGATTTTTCCTAATGAATAATTTAGAATTTGCCAATACTGAGCCTTTATGATGACCTGGCGACGAGCATTCCAAATCATCTCCAGGAAAAAACACTGCTAGATAAGTTTCAAACAGTTGCATCTTTACTACATATTTGAATTGAATAAGTGTGTTCCATTTCTGATTTCCTCGGGATCCAGCACTTGTGAAAATGCCATATGTTTGACGTGTATAGTCGTAAACTTCTCTACACACGAGTGTCCGTATCTATATTCGTTGTTGGTCATGGCATTTGGGTACGGGATCAGTGACGGCAAGGATGGGTATAAGATCGCCTTGGAAAAAGGACCTACACACAACAATGGGTAAGCAGACCGAAACCCGATTATTAAACCTTCCAAAATATTTTTGACAAATCGGAGAAGCTGCTAAAATGCACTAAAATGACTAAAAGAAATAGATTTACAGCAAAACTGTACCAAATTCTATAATTTTTTCAAGAAAAGTCCTCTTCGGTGTTCGTTCTGCCTTATCCACAATTATTGCCCCTACTACATTAAAGCCACTGATTCGCTTCCATAGTTTGCTACTATTTTACTTCTGAACGCAAATATTTTGTAAATTTAACAAACTTTCATAATTCAAAGAAATTTCATTCTCATTTAAAAGTTAAGCGCACTCTTATAACTGGTCCTTATCAAAATTTGAATGTATAGAAGCATTTTCATTCAATATTGAGAGCTACTAAAATTATGTTTCAAAGTAACATAAATAAGGCTCTACTATTATTTTTTTCTTATACCACCAGTATAAAATTGTGACTTAATGAACATAACACATTTGTTGATACTTTGGTTCATCGAGCAGTGGTATGGGTTCTTTTACCTTTTTCATAAGTTTTAGTTGCTTTCTCTCCGAAAAAAACCCAGGTAAGGGTATTGTGAATTTATACATTTTTTGCGTGTTTTGGTCAGCCTTATACCCACTTATATGCAAAAACAAAGTTTTTGGATTTGGATTCAGTTTTACAACGATTACACAAATGCAGACATTTTAAAAATCCAGAATATCAAAAACCGGACGAGTGGACGTCGTTTGGGACGTTTACAAAACACGAACAAAATTGCATAAATTCAAAAATTTATTTTTTCAACATTTTTGGGGAGTATTTCCCAAATTTAAGAGTATTCGGAGAAAACGACAAGCATGTATCAAACATTCCCCCTTGCATGACTTTCAGATAGAAATCAAATAAAACTGATGAAAATGGCAAACAGAACCCTAACCTCATACCCCGAACCAAAATATGAACAAAGCGTCGGCTATATCAGGCAAATATATATCTATTTCTTATCGAGTGACTATAAATGAACATCTCTGCCAAGTTTCATTAAGATTGGCCCACTAGTTTAGGACATGTTTAAAGAAATTGTGGACGGCGCACGTCCAATATAGAACGATCACAATAGCTCACCTGGAGCATTTCGTGTTCAAGTGAGCTTAAAAGCTGATCGAAATAAACCCATAGAATGGATTTTGTAGAAGTGCATAATTTGGGATACTTAGCGGTTGATTTTCATTAAAGGTGGGCTTTATCACCGTTTCATATAATCTTTCAAAAAATTCGCGTGATTTCTGGGTATCACTACTAACACAAGACTGAAATAGCTTGACAAAAGACATACCTACCTTACCAGGCTTGGATAAGGTCCTTCAAATCGATTTATCTCTGATCTCCGTATCAACCGACCTAACTGATACACTGCTGGGTAGACATCACCATGGTATCCCAGGGGTATTGTTAATATAACATTTATTTGGGACCATCGAGTGATGTTAAATATGAATTATAAAATGTTCCCAATTTGATAGTTTGGCAGAGGAATTCACAAAAGGGGCAGAATGGCCCTAAACCTAGAATGGTCCCTAGCCACTCACCCGCATTTTATTGATTCAGTGGAATTTTAAAGAATTTCACATAGAATGAGCGTCTGTCTAACAACTCTCGTACCTAAAGGGTGTTTAAAATTGCAAATACACTACATGCACATAAAAGCGCCGCATTGATCCGTAAACCACTGATCTGAACTTAATTGGTCCAGTGAAAAGTCATCCAAGGATAATTCTTACAAAATTCCATTGAAATTGGCACAGTGATCAAGGAGGTGTCTTTCAGAGAATTCAAAACGAGAAAAAAAAAAAAAAAAAACACTCTGCCATGTCCATGTTTATGGGCCAATCGGAATTCTGCAAACAAGTTCCAACTTTTTGGCCCATTGGTTTAGGAGAAGTTTACAAAGAAATGGTTGATGGATAGAGAACAACAGACACAAGAACTTATCTTGAGCACTCATGTGGGCTTAAAAGGGGTGTAATTCTTACAAGAATATATTCAGGGTTATCTTCCTTTGAAGTATGGATATATCTTCATAAATAACAGATATATGACAAAGGTTGTCACACCGACTTCACCTTCACCTATTGAAGATGACTTGACTTTTTATTCCCAAACAGCAGAGTTACGGTTTGAATAGAAAATCCTGCTTGTATATAAACCGTAAGATAAAGGCCCTAAAAATATAAATAGTGCATTTTTTCCACTCCCAACACTTTTATCCATAAGCCTTTTCTACGATCTTAAAAACAGAATGATATGTTTCTTTATTTCTTTGAAACTTCATTCTGGAGTAACAAGAATGGTTTGGGTTAAATCCTGTTTATTTCACATTGATTTAGATACAAGTTCTTGCCATCTAAAAATATGTTTCAAACAGATAATCTACTGTTGATGTTGAACAATTGCGTAGTTGAATTAATTTTTGGTCCAAGACAAAAATGACCCCAAATTTACCAGTAGAATTTAGAAAACCTTTTCAAAAATAATATTCCTAAATGGCTCAGTAAAGCAGATGTTTGTCCCAGCACAACTAGTGTGATGACTGCAAAAGAAAATTGAGCTTGTGTTGTGACCTTGGAGCTATGCAAAAATTTCTTTCTAATAGCATATCAACTCATGGAGAATAATTGTTAGCTATTTTAAAGCCCATCTATAAATGTTTGTTTGATTTAAACCTATTTATTTTACTTTGATTGGGGAACAAGTTCATACAATGTAAATTCATTCCTCTTGATTCTTCGTCCTGGAAAATTCACCAACACTTGCCCAACTGTGTGGGGCAATAAAAGGACAAAGATAGATAGCTGCTTCCAGGATCTTACTCAGGATATATTAATGTAAGAATAATAGTCTGAATCAATTCAGGTGGATGAAAGAACTTACAGACACACTGTTCAAAGCACCTATCTGTCATTGTAACAACTAGTACTGTCGCAGAGCGGACTTTTACCCCACACAAGCACTTTGTCAAAATGCAAGTGCTATTAGTGAAGGATGTGTTTGTAACAAACATTGAGATCATATGCAGCATTTGCATGAAGTTTCATGATTGTAGGTCACTTGATTCTTGAGTTAGAGTCTGGAAACGAAAAGGTCTACGGACGGACGGATGTACAGACATGGTGAAACCAATATACCCCCCCCCCCTCTACTTCGTAGGTGGGGTGGGGGTGGGGGGTTATAATTTTGTCTTGTTCACTATAAGTGGGCTCAACAAAAATGAAATGAGAACTAGCTCCATGCCACATACAAGCATTTTTTCTTGTATAAATTTGAATAAATCAGCAAAATAATTAATGAGTTCTTTTGCAAACTTTTCATATGAATATAATTGCAATCCATTTAAATAAAGAATTTTGATAAGTTTTAAATGGCATCACGTAGGGAAATCCATTGCATTTTATTCCTGTATAAAATGCAATAGGTCTTTCGGAATACGACCCCCCCCCCACCCCCACCTTTTGATCTGCAAGTGTTGTAGGAACTCGAAAAACCCTTGTTTCCCTTTCACAAACAAGTGTTGATATTTAATCTACCAGAAATCAAGATGTTTTCGGAAGAATTTTTTTTATTACAAGCATACAGTTCTGATTCAGAGCCAAGGTTAACAGCAAGTAGACAAAGACCATCAAGCAACCCTCTCAACTAAGCCTGATCAAGCTGGTTTTATTTTAACATGCAGAATAACTTGGCAGAAATAATATTTCGAGCATAAGTAACTCTACTAATGTCGTTTTTTGTGCAACATTTGTAAAACTTTATGCTATTAAACTTCTACAGGAAGATATAACTCAAATACGGTATCGTGACTTGTGATCACAATATATTTGTATGCAATCGACGAGTCACAATGGCGAATTCTACTTATAAACATGCATGATCTAAAAATAGATTGTGTAATCTATACATGCATAAAGTAGGCTTGAAACTTTATTGTTTATAGCCAAGTATTTAATACTTTCTTATATCTAAAGGATTGCAATAATAAGGGCTGAATGTCTTTGTCACTGCTTTGATTGTAGTATAAAGTGCAATTTCCTTTGCACATGGCTAAAACATAACGCCCTAACTACGGGCTTTATTTGCCATGCGCTAAGGCAAAAGCACTTTATACTCAAATAAACTCAGTGAAAAAGACACTTATCCCTATATTAATGGAAAACAATTCTTTTAAATGTTGACCAACACCCTGGACTCTTGTTAGACTTATATCAAGACACCCACCAAAAACTTCACAAACACTGAGCAGCAGACAAAAGATGGACATTCTGTTATCCTAAACAGTTGAGCTAATGAAAAATTAAATTCTGCCATAATCTCATAAATTATTTAATGAATAGAAAACAAAAACATAACCATTTTAACAAAAATTACTGGAGAATCAAGTACTTTTGAAAATACATTCATTTTAAAGAGTTATTCATAAACTATGCAAATATTTTAATCCCCTGGAAGTAACTTTTTAATATTTTCAATGGCATAACACTTAACTTGGTACTAAAAAACCAATGGCATGCCTACAAATAAGGCAAAATTCACCTACGTTATTAAAATGATCCTGTCAAAACTTGATAGTAAACTAAAGCCAACTCAAAGGGCAATTAATCCAAAATATGCAAGCAAGAGTTGTAGATCTTGTGTACTGCACTTCTCCTCCATAAGATCTATCCACCCATAAAGTTTCAAGTTGACAGCTTTTATACTTTAGGAGATAGGCTCCGGACAAGTTAAGTGATGGAATGACTGACAGAGACCATTACTACTATACCCTATTTACCGAATGGCATGGGATAAAAAACCTTTGTTGAATGATCATACCATTGCAACTACAGCTTAGATAAGCTGTATTTATAAAGTTATGATCATCACCGACAATAAATATATACATTTTTTATCATTTTTATTTCATTTGAGAACTGTGCATAATTGGTTTTCAAGTTTTAAGTTAAGTGTTACCTGATTTGACTATAACTCAGTTGTCCGTAAGACAGACTTTGCCCTTTCTGTACAGTTAGTGAATTCTATTCCCAGTCATTTTTAACTTGAGATGGAAATATGGTCAAGAGCACTGCCCAAAGGGTTGCAAGTGCTGGATAATGCAGTAAGTCTTAGTCACAAAAGGGGCATAATTCTTACAAAAATCCTTTCAGAGTTGTTCCCCTTGATAGGATAGGCCCTGTGATGTTGAACACACATGCCAAGTTTTATGAAGGATAACACCAAGGATAACAAAAAAAACTTTTTTTTTCAAAAACAGCCAAGCCAAAAAAGACTGTTTAAGGATGACAAGGGTTAATTAAGCTTCTTTCTCAATGATGGAGGTTTAAACCCTTTTGATACACTGCGTGGCACTGACACAGGGAGAGGTGAGAGAGAGTCTGGGGTTCCATACATAGATAGTCTGGCCAGTCGGGATTGAACCTGCGACTGTCTGGGTTGACTGGCCGGTGTCTCATGTTGACTCCCCTGTATTACACAGTTCTCATTCCCAGTATTTCTGACTGGCGTGGCACATTTACCCGACACATTCCCAGAGTCTGTAACACTAGGGTTACTAGCTGTTTTTGACACCACTGTGTCTTCTTTTGTAGGAGATTCCTTACCATCATCAACCGTCTCCTTTAGAACATTAATCTTGTCCGATATTTTATCACTGGATCCTTCTAGTCCTATAACACTAAAAGTCTCTTCTACATTCATTTCTACATCAAAACTGAACTCATCTTTACTTTCAAGGTACAGCTCTTTATTTTCAACCATATTTTCATTATCCTTGTCCAAAGTTGTCGTTGTTGTATTGCTCATTTCTCTCATTCCACTGTCAGATGTTGTAGTAATGTGCTTACACAAACTGTCTCTCTTATAACCAGATGTGGCATTTTTCTGAAATCAGTCATATGTATTCTAAACCCTCAGGGATTGACACTAATACCAGTCCTCAGGCCTGAGACTTTTCTTGGAGGACTGGAAGAAGTAACCATGTTGGGAGTCCTTCAGGCTTGTAAATAATGGCCGTATCATATCCAAATTATCTAGTTTTATTCTTTTAAGTTGCCTTTCCAATACTGATATTTACATTTTCCTACGGAAAACATTGTGGGAAAAGTAGAAATTGTCACAAGCAATTTCTTCTTTTCTCATAATGTTTTTCTTACAATATTCTCCTGAATTGCCAAATTATACCCATACTTTTCTTGGAGGACCTGTTTTAATCTGGGAGGAACTGTTAGATTTAGGGCTAACAGACCCTTCAAGCTTGAAGTAAAAAGTTGTAAGTGTCAAACCCTGAGCCTTATCCTGCTAAGAAATAGCCAATGTTGAGGACATCTCAATTCATCTGGCGCAAGCTGCCCCAAATAATCAAATAGCTAGCTGGCTAAGATCAGTCTGCACAAATGTGCAGGCTAATCTTAGTCTTTTTTTTGTCTGCCAAAGATTAATGTAAGTAGAAATATGCCATTAACTGCATGTGAAAGGTTAGCGTTGTTCTAATTTATCAACATGCCACTTGACTGCAAGTGTAATTTATAGGATTTTAATTTTGATACCCCCCAAATCGATAGATCAGCACAAAACAGTTATGACTGCCTATATGGTTATAAGCATCTGTTTCGCACTGAGCCATCAAAATGACAATACCATTCCCTTTATCATGAACCCACTAGATACAAATTCAAACAAATATGAGATATCATGAAGACCAGGTTTCAGTACAATAGAGCTAAAAATGTGGCCTCTAAAGGGCATACAAGGTTATTGTAAGATTTGATCCATTGTCCTCATTTTAGATACACTTGACCTTTTTTAAAACTTGCCCTACACAATATGAACACAAATATTCTGACCAAGCTTCAAGACATTTGAGCTAAAATGGGGCCCCTCAAGTGCACTCTAGATTTTTCAAAGATTTGACCCCTTGATCTAATTTTTTAACCCACTTGACCCAAACTCAAACTTGATTATTATTTCATGGACAAAAGTATTCTGACCACGTTTCAAGATATTTGAGCCAAAAATACTTCCCGAGTGCACACAAGATTTTTCTAAGATTTGACCCCTTGACCCCATTTATGATCCCACTTGAACCAAATTCAAACTTGATTTTATGTAGACAATCATTCTGACAAAGTTTCTAGAGAGCACACAAGATGTTGATAGATGATTGATGAAGGACAATAGACACCAGATGACAGACGCAACGTGATTATTAAAACTCACCATAAGCATGATGGCAAGCTAAACAAGAGGGCCAGAATGGCCCTAAACCGCTCACCTGAATTTTATTGGTCTAGTTGAAATGCCCGAAGAAACTTTCTGGCAAAGTTTCATTCACAGTTGTTGAAGAGATGTTATTCCAAGAATTCAAAGAGAAAATAGACCCTACCACCTATTGGTTACTGAGAAGAAGATGTTTAAAGATTTCGGGCTCAAAATAAGCCCCCCTCCCTTCCCCTTGCCATGCCCATATTAATGGGCTAATCAGAATTTCACAAACAATTTTGAAAGGGTCAACCAAGGAACATTCTTGTAAGGTTTCATTGAAATCAGCCCAGAGGTTCATGAGGAGATGTCAGGCAAAGATTTCAGGCTCAAAATAAAGCCCTTCCTACCATGCCCATATTTTGCAATCAATCAAAATTTTGCCATCAATTTTTAAAAAGGGTCACTCAAGGAACAATTTGATAAAGTTTCATTGAAATCAGCCCATTAGTTCAGGAGGAGATGTCAGTCAAAGATTACGGGCTGAAAATAAGCCTCGCCCTGTCATGCCCATATTTTGGAGTCAATCACCTGCCATGCCCATATTTTGGAATCAATCAAAATTTCATGAACAAGTTTTGAGGAGGGTCTCCCAAGGAGCATTTCTGTCAAGTTTGAGTGAAATTGGCCTAATGGTTACTGAGGAGAAGATGTTTAAAGATTTCAGGGTCAAGCTGCCCCCGCCCTGCCATGCCCATACTTGGGGGTCAATCAAAATTTCAAGAACAAGTTTTGAGAAGGGTCACCAAAGGAACACTTCAGCCAAGTTTGGTGGAAATCAGCCCAATGGTTACTGAGGAGAAGATGTTTAAAGAATTGTTGACCACTCCCGATGAACGATGGCCAAAAGGTGATCACAAAAACTCACCTTAAGCATGTTATGCTCAGGTGAGCTCAAAAGCAGGGAATTTGCAATGTACTTATTATACGAGGTATTTTGTTCTATATGGAGTGCACTGTACCTCAATTGGAGATTTGGTTTGTATTTTGTTGGCCAACAAACTGTCAAGAGCTGTAACCACATCATCTTTAAAACTTGGTTTATTCTGAAACAAGAACAATATAGAAAACACAGTGTATCAATAAAAACTGGATAGCAAATGATGAACAATATTTCAATAACAGTTTTTCTTTCTTTTTTTTTAGGGCATGAACATTTTTAGGTTTTAATGCAAATCCATTGTAAGTGCTTCAATGTCAATGATAGATTTGCACTGACAACTTGATTTGAAAAGACTCTACAAATGTTCACCCCTGAAATTGAACCTATCATTGCATAAAAAGAAATACTGTTGTATTTATTCAAACTGAGAACGTTAAATAATTGAAATGCTGTCTAATTTGATGGAAACCTACAGTTTTTGGGCAAATTGTGTTATGCGTTGTCACTTTTGCTTACAAGGACATTGTTTAGTTGACTTGGTTATTGAACAAAATTTAATGCCCGAATTATTTTGATGTCTTCAGTCATGCCCTCTATAAACGTGAGGCTTAATTCATTTTTACATATCAATGGGTAAGTTCTTCAAAGTCACATCCTGATAGTATTTTCAACAAAATGCATTTAATTTTATTCTGATGACCAATTGCTGAAAAAGATCTGTATAATTTTAACTTGTCAACAATATACCCGCCTAGTTAGAACATAATTTAGAAAAAAAAGTCTGGCCTACACAGAAGATAAATTTTTAAATTTACATATCTTTTTTATAACTTTTAATTACTTGTAACACAAATACTATAATAACTTTGAACCATTTCATTTTCCATTTGCTCCAGCCAACCTGATATAACTGAAAGATTTTAGAAGGCGGTGTAAAACTCCAATTTAAAATTTTCTTATGGGAAGAGGTAACAGAATTGATTTTAAATGTTAAAAATCTGTTTAATTTCAATATTTTTCTTGTCCTGTTGATAATTTAATATGTCAATACTAGAAACAAAGTCAATTTAATGTAAAACCATGTTTCACCTAGCTTACATTTTTGTCTACTATATTCATGCATCTGAACACAAGACGTTTTAAACGTACCTTGAGAACAGATTGTAGTTTGTCTAGAGCAAGTCTCTGTCCAGTATTTTGTGGTTTATGTGTGATGTTTGTGAACTCGGGTGTAGCCTCCACACTGGGTAAATATTTATTTCTGTACACAGCTTTGTCCATCAAGTTACTCACACACACATAAGTACCCTCTGTACATACATCCTCTCCAAAACTCTGAAAGTGTTCAATTGTTTGATCCTAAAGGGCTTTATGTCATTTTCAACATTATTGCAATTATATCACGGATAAAGGTGTATCTACCCATAGTTACCTGTTGTTTCTCACACAGAACAACCATATTTCATTTGAACCACCCACTACTAAGAAGGTTAACATACTCAAGTTTAATTCTATAAACTGTGATGACTTAAACTGCCAAGTTCCAACAATTGTAGAAGCCTGTACTGTCAACTCATTCTTAACCCTAATCCTGCTGAATTTGAGGGTTTTTTTTTTGTTTTTTGTTTCTTTTTTTAAAAAAATGCCAGTTTGTTTAAGAATTCAAATTCTTTTCATTAATGTAGCTGAAAGCAGACAGGGTATGCTAAGTCTACAAATCTAAGCAAGCTGATTTTACTCTACAATGTCTGCCAAAGCTTTGTGTAAGAAGGAATATGTCATTATCATTTTATCATAAACAAGTTTAAGTGTAATACTTGATTGATCAATCAAAATATCCATTTACAATGTGATTAAAATTGACCTAGATCACTTCTCTCCTCTGTGATCAAAACATTTTGGTAGATGGAAGACTTAAATGTCATAACAACAGCTTAATTAATCAACCAAAGAATTGTTTTTTGTACCATGTCCAAGACATTAAAACTAAAAGACAAAACAATTTAAATTCTGAGGTCAGCAATGATGAAGGTCAGGGAGCAGGACTAGTGCTCAGCTAAATGGTTTGGGAGCATAAATTATATTAACACAGTACAAATATCTGCTTGGTACTGATCGTAACTGTGAAGTTAGAATGAAATCTGTCAGCTAGTTTCTAAGAAATTGAGCAGACATAAAAAAAATCTGACTGAACAACTATCTTTTCCATCAAAGGATCATAACTCTGTCAAACAGACAACTGTAGACACAAGACTGTAACCAAAATAGACATAAATGTCGGCTTTGTACTTATATCTATGCAGCTTGAATTAACTTTGATCAATAGTTGCCGAGACATTTAGTGGACATGTAAAATCTAAAGATAGAAAAAAAACACAGAGTTAATCATCTTTTTTTTTTTTAAAGTCTATAAATTATAAGGAAAAAAAGGAAATGCACATAATGCTGCTTAAAATTGTTAATTATCATATCATATCTGTTCATTAGTTGCTGAGAAATTGAGTGAACATGAAAAAGTACAAATGGACAGACCAACTGACAAGCTGACTCCTATATACCTTTAAAACATAGTTTTGTCAGAGTATAATTAGTAAATTATAGAATATCTGTTTGTTGGTTATACCATACCTTTATTCCATTCCAAAACTTGACACCCAGTATATTACATTGACAATCAGCAATGTACATCATGTCTGGACTTCTGATACTGTAAAACAGTGTTTAACAATTGAAAAGATTACAGGATATTGGGCCATTGAAGTGTCTTCAAACTAAATGGATAGCCCTATACTGTGTTACATGTACAAGTTACTCTTAATTAATATCCAGGGGCCCGTTTTACTAAACATCTTAAGATCATTTTTTGCATAAGTCAAAAATCAAAAATGCTTCTACACAAATGACTAAATATGGATTTCTGCCATGCAATATATCATTGGAATCGTCTTCTAAAGACGATTCCAATGGGATATTGCAAGGCAGAATCCTTCAATGAATGAAAACACCAGATGCGATTATCGATTTTGACTTACAATTATTTTTTTCGTAAGTTGTTTAGTAAAACAGCCCCCTGAATTCAATGTGTCAGACATTCCTCGAGTGCAATATCACACAGTTACTCATTCACAAATGACTTTTACCAAGCGTTGAGGATTGAGATTGACTTCCAAATCCATAGCTCAGCGTGAAACAGTCGTAACTGCCTATGTTTTTAGGGAGTTATAACTGTTTTGCACTCAGCCATGGAAAGAGCTTGGTTCACTAACCCCTTAATTCCGCCCAAAAATTTTGAAAATATCAAAATTAGACAGAAATGGACATTTTTATATTTTTTAGTCAATTCCAACTTTAAACTACGAGATATAACCATTTTTGAAAATTAAGACCATTTCTAGACTAGAAATATGACCTTATAAAATGGTTGAGTTTACGGAAAATAGCGAAAAATCGCCATTTTCAGCCTGTTAAGATTATCATTATGAAATAAACACCGACGCGTGAATGCCCATTCAACGCTCGACGATGGTCGATACTACATGCAAGTGCAATTTGAACAATAGCTTCATTCACTTGACCCTTGCACGCGGTCATGTCGAATTTGAAAAAAAATACATGGATCGTGTGACAACCATATTTCGGCATTTATCAGAAACACCCATCCAGTCTGATAAGTCTTATTGTGTATTGGCTGAAATCTTTCTTTAAAAAAGTTTAAACATCTTTCAATCGATAATTTCGTTCTGGGTAGCAGTTTGAGAGTATTAGGTACCAAAGTCAACCTAAATTACTAAAGTCATCAGATTTAAGAAAAGAAAATGGTATAAAATAGTGTCTGTATGAAGTTTTGCATAATGTCGGGAGCGTTTACTAGTATTAGTGGAAATACGGGTATCGCGATAACGTAACGTCTTTTAGACGACGTCGAAAAACGCGCCAATTTAACGCATTTCTCTAGGGTTTCAAAAAGCTATTTTTCAGCTTAAATTTTGACGTCATTGCAAAAACAAAACCTTTTATGGATAAAACAGATGTTAAACTAGTTATCATAAAAAGATGGGTCGTTTTCAAAGTTGGGCGAATTTTGGAAGTTAGTGAACCAAGCCCTTTGGTTTTTGGGCTAGTCCTCTTTGTGCATCTGTAACGCTTTAATGCAATTGTACAATCTTTTATCTTTTACATCATTAATCAAAATCTATTTAAGTATTGATGTTCTTCAAAAGCTATGGTGATTAAAAAATGATTGAACAATGACCTTGACCTTTGTGGCCCCAAACAATTGTGCACTTCCTTGGGTCATGGGCAACATATTGCACATATATCGAAGAACTGAAAGTGTTAGAATCCAAGGGTGAGGGGCAAACTTTCTTCTTGAACCTATTTCATGAACAACCCTGCCTTGAAAGGGGTCCAACATGTGGTAAAGACGAAGATCAGACTGCACACATAGCCTAATTTTTATCTGTACAATCTGTCAAAGAATGAATATTCCTGATTCAGCATGACAAAGGTTAAAAACAACAGTGCGTAAGTGTGTAAGTTTATCTACAGGCCAGAAGGACCTGCAGCATGGTAACATCTACCAATCCTCACTAAAATCCACAGGTCTCGGGCCTGAGGACTGATGTTAGTGTCCATTCCTGCTTACTTATGGCAGTGATATGTATTTCAAATCTGCCCAGTTTTGAAAAAAAATGCCTTGCCAATACTTTTGTTTGCATTACCAAATGGAAAACATTGCAGAAAAGGAAGAAATTGCTTGTTAAAAGCAATTTCTTCTTTTCCAACAATGTTTTCCTTGCAATTTATCCCTTAAATTGCTAAAAATCAAACATGGTTTTCAAGCAGGACCTGTTGTTATCAGGGAGGACCTTTAATATTAAGGGCTAATAGGTCCTTTAGGCCGGTGACAAAAAGTAGTTAGTGTCACCCCTGAAGTAAGACAAAAACACAGTAAAGTCACCTTTCATTGTTAGTGGCTAAGACAACTCTGACAACCAATCCAACAAAATCCAGTTCACCAAACGGAGGTTGTCTCCTCTTGATGTCATTAACATAAAGTACCTGCAATGAAAATGTGACCCATCACACAAAAAAGGACTATCTGAGTAGTGTGTAAAGCGTCCATCCCTGTCAGTCTGTGCAGCTTGTGAAGGCTGACGAGGGTTGACGCTTTTCTGATTTTCTGACTCTAGAATGATCATTCTACCTTCCTATACAACGATTCTAGAAAAGGTTCTTCAGGTTGAACTATGCTGGACCTAGTCTCTTTTTCAAATATATATCCAATGAAGTTCCCAGATGGTCCCTTATGGTGTGACAAGTATCAAATGTAACTGATCATGTAATGAACTTTAGACCTATATATCAAACATTGTTTCTTAATTTTTGTTTGAATGGGATCTAACACCACTTTAAGGTAGTGTTTTTGCCATGTTGCAGGGACTGGACCTTCTTACCATGGGTTCTCAAACAAGTTGTACCAAAACATCTGATTGCCTACAAACTTATAAGCAGTTTCAACTGTTTTGCATTAAGCCACTGATATTGTAAATATCCTAATATGTAATTTAGATAACCCTTCTGGCTGTTCAAACTATTTTTAGCTTTACACACGGCTTTAGTATAAAGTTGACCAGCCTGCACAAATATGCAGTCTAACCTTAGCCTACATTGCCTACTTTCAAATTAATTTTTGTGATAAAAAAAGAGCAAGACTGGTTAAAATGCTCTAAAAATCGGAAAATTGTTTGAAATAAAATTCAGAAATGTAAGGCTTAAGCAATATCATAAACAAGAGGGCCAGAATGGCCTGGAACTGCTCATCATAATTTTTTTTAGCTTGGTGGATGTCACCAAAGTAGCATTCTGGCAAAAATTAATTTAAATTTGTCTAAAGGTTGAGAAGTTTATTTCAAGAGTTCAAAGTGAAAATGGACCCTGCCTTTGTCATTTTTATGGTCATATCAGAATATCTCACAGTTTTTGAAAAGGGTCACAAAAGGAACATTATGGCAAAGTTTCATTGAAAGTAGCCAGATTGGTTTGGGGGAAAGACATTTTAAAGATTAAAAAGATGTCCTGCCCTGACACTTCCATATTGGTGGGGGGTGTCAATCAAAACTAAACAACTTTTGAGAAGGGTCACCCAAGAAACATTCTTGCTATGTTTGGTTGAAATCAGACCATGCCCATTTATTGGTTGCAGAGGAGAAGATCTTTGAAGATTTTGAGGTAAATATAAGCCCCGCCCTGACATAACCATATTTGGGAATAAATCTAAATTCCACAAACAAGTTTTGAGAGGGTCATCTGATGAACATTTCTACCAAGTTTGGTTGATATAAGCCCATTGGTTACTGAGCAGAAGATCTTAAAAAAATTCAAGGTCAAAGTAAGACACTCTGCCACTTCCATATTTGTGGATTAATCAAAATTCCACCAAAGGAAGATTTGCCAAGTTTGGTTGAAATCAGCCCATTGGTTACTGAGAAGATGTTTATAGATAGTGGGGTCAAAATAAGCCCCGCCCTGACATGCTTGTATTTAGGAGTCATTCCATCCACAAACAAGTTTTGAGAAGGGTCACCAAAGTAACATTTGCCAAGTTTGGTTGAAATCAGGCTATTGGTTACTGAGAAGATATTTAAAGAATTGTTGACAACTTCGGAAGACAGAGGATTAAAAGGTGATCATAAAAGCATGTTGTGATCAGATGAGCTTAAATTGGGTTATTGCAGTTTGATGGTTTTACAACCCCCATAGTTACCAACCTCCCTTGGTTCATAGATACGATCCAACAAGTTTTCATCTATCTGGAGCTGCATAAATTTGGTCTGTTTGGTAGCTGTAAGCTGCACACTACTGCCTGTGTACTTGGATCTGAAAGCAAGTGGATGAGTAAACAAGAGGCCCATGAGGGCCTACGATGCTTAGTCTAAATCAACTTTCAATAATCTTTTCTAAAGTTATCTGATATTTCAGTTACTTGATTGGTTTAGTTTCAAGACAATCAAATAATGTTTGTTAATTTTATCACAAAAACAAGATTGCAGTGAGTGAAATTAAACTAAACACCTTTTCCAGTGTTTTAAGATAGATTCTAATGAGCTCACAACCATGCTGTGAATGTTTCAAGAGAATCTAATAATGTCATAAAACAAGATTGCACTTAGGAAAATCCATATGACCCCTTTTCTCATATTTTCTGACAGATCATTCTCAATTTCAAAAGTGACAAACACTATGACCCTACAAGCATTTTTTTTTAAACTTCAAAAGAATCAAATATTATTTGTGGACTTATTCACACATAAAAGATTGCATTTTGTAAAATCCCATAAGGCTCAAAATCTTGAAACATTTTGATACAAAGAGGTTTAAGAGATTTACAAAACTGACACAATCATAAGATGCATGATATTTATGATAGGCATATAATACATAAGGAGTCAAGGTAGAACTAATGTATGTGCCTGTAATTTAATCATAGGCACTCATAATAATTTTTTGTTGTCTCCTTGTTACATATAGCCAAAAATTTACAACACATAAATAATTGAATCATAAATAACAAATGAATCCATAACAAGACAATTTGTCACTTGGAGTTGACATCTAAAAACCTCTGACACAAAGCCTTTTAGAAAGATGTGTATGTTAAACACCAATGCCAATCTCATTTTTCATAAATTTTCAAAATATTTGATCTTGAAAACTGACTGATACCTTGAATGTTGTACCTACAGAAAAGTAAAAGTTTTGTCACAAGCAGAATACAAGTGAAATAAGAAGTCTTTATCCCTTACCAATGAAAAGTTATCATCAATTAAAAAAAAGTTTTTTTGGGACAAATAGACTGAAAAAAACAACAAAAAACATTATGCCCAAGATCTATGAATGTAAAGGCATAGAACTATTTAAAAATGAATAATTTCTTTACCTAGATGATGAGGCATTTAGACTGTAAACTTTATAGCGTTTTCCTTCCTTGAGATCAGATATTTCTGATGCTGGGCGCCAGACTGTCAGGATGGTAGCTGTTAAAGTAGAAATATTGGTCTAGGGCTGTATGTATAAATAAAGCCAAACAATACTTATCAAGGGTTTAGCGCACTGTACTAAGTGCATATACAGTGTATATATATTCAGTACAGTCTTGCATTGAACACTTGTTACGTTTCATTTTCAAATCTTTTAAGAAAATTGATGTTGAAAACTTAGTGTATTGATTCTAAGGAATCAGGCATGAAAATCACCTTGTCTAAACCTTCCTAAACCTGCAACAACAAAGAAAGGGTGGTGACATTGAATCAGACAAAGGTCAAAGATATAGTCAACAGTTAAACAGGATGTCAGAATCCAAGGAAATAATCGATCAACGTTTATTTTTGCCTTGTTTCAGTCGAAGACCTAACATTTCAAAACTAAAGCTCAAAGTCAAGGTAAGGGTCATGGGTCCAATATTGGTGAAAGAATCAATTATCTATCATGATAAATCATAATTCAGTAGGTGGGTCAAAGGTCAATGATGGGGTAAAGAATTGAAAATGGTGCAAGAATCAAAGACAACCATTAACCAGTATTTATTTGTACTTTAATAATCCTAGACCTAATAATTCAAAATTTGAGAAAGTGGAAGGTCAAGTTATGTCAAAATTTTAACACAAATCAAAGAAAATTATCTACTTTTCTATCATGACATATGAAATCATGTGTATAAACTGCATGTTATTGCTTTGTGGTGGGCGGCAATCATTGAAAAAAGTGGCTGTTCTGTACCGCCCTTGTACAAATCTCAATTTCAATTCCAATAGGTAAATTGTGTGGGTAAAACAACTATCTACTCTAAAAATTAATTTAAAAGAAAAGGTAAAACACTGGAAAAAGTCAAGTTTCTAAGTTCTAAGGCTCAATGAATAATCCATTCAGGCCAAAGCTCTTTTTAATTATGTTATTGAGCCTCAGAACTCGGACATGTTGTTAAATTTTCAATAAACAACTGTAAGAATGTGTTATTCTAAAAATACATAATCGGAATTCATAAAGCTAAGACATAATAAATGTTAGAAGGTAAAAAGTTTAGGTAAAATGTTTAACTGAGTCCAAGATGAATTATCAATCATTTATTTCTTTTGGATAAATAGTATAATACTGAAAACTCTGCCACCAGCATATAGCTTTTTTTGTTCCCTCAATCAAAGATAAAAAGATCTTACATTGAAATATACAATGATCAATATACAATAAAAACAAGTGGATGTCGTATTGCTATGCAATAAAGGAGTCCCCCATCGGATTGAAAAAGTCTTTTATATAGTAAACATTTTTTATGCAATTTTGGCTCAGTCTAAATTTTTACCATTTGGACAAAGACAGATAGAAAGGACTTAAGATGAAAAGACAATAAATAATAGAGATTATAAGAAAGACAGCTAATGAAACAAGATTATTATCATTATAAAAAGGGTAATAATTCAAACAACGTGGCTGGCAGAGTAACAGTTCTTGTACATGAAACATCTTCACATTGTGATCTTTTAGTTCAAAAAGTTTAAAGTTGCACTTATTGTTCAGTGGATATGCTCCAAACAAAAAACGTACACGTAAAAACAACAAAGGGCAATATCTTGAAAAATGGGCAGGTTAGAGTTAAGGTTCCTAGACATGAGACTTCTTAACATTCTGATCTGTAAGTGTATAAAGTTTCAAGTTACTTGCACTTCTGCTTTGGAAGATATGCTTCGAACTAAAAATTAAAGGTAAAAACAACTAAGGGCAATAACTAAAACAAGAGGCCCAAGAGGGCCTGTATCGCTCCACTGGCTTAACAATCTCAAGATTTAAAAGATAGATATTGAAAATAGAAGGTAATGAAAGTAACCAGCAAATAAGCCACGCCTTGCAACACCCATATTCGGGTGTCAATCCAAATTTCTTGAAAAACTTTGGAAGAGAGTCACCCAAGGAACATTCTGTTTAAGTTTCATTAAGATTGGTCCAATGGCTCAGAAGAGGATGTCTTTCAAAGATTTTTGGGTAAAATAAGCCCATATTTTGGGGTCCATCCAAATTTCTTGAAAAACTTTGGAAAAGGGTCACCAAAGGAACATTCTGGTAAAGTCACATTGAAATCCACCCAGTGGTTCAGGAGGAGATGTCGTTCAAAGATTTTGGGGTCAAAATAAGCATCACCCTGCCACGCCAATATTTGGGGGTCATCCAAATTTCTTGAAAAACTTTAGAAGAGGGTCACCCAAGGAACATACCGGTAAAGTTTCATTGAAATCGGCCCAATGGTTCAGGAGGAGATGTCGTTTTGAGATTTCGGGGTCAAAATAAGCCTAACCCTGCCACACCCATATTTGGGGGTTAATCCAAATTTCTTTAATAACTTTAGAAGAGGGTCACCCTAGGAACATTCTGTTTAAGTTTCATTAAAATTGGTCCAATGGCTCAGGTAAGGATGACTTTCAAAGATTTTGGGCTCAAAATAAGCCATATTTTGGGGTCCATCCAAATTTCTTGAAAAACTTTGGAAAAGGGTCACCACAGGAACATTCTGGTAAAGTCACATTGAAATCCACCCAGTGGTTCAGGAGGAGATGTCGTTCAAAGATTTCGGGGTCAAAATAAGCCCCGCCCTGCCACACCTATATTTGGGGGTCATCCAAATTTATTGAACAACTTTAGGAGAGGGTCACCCAAGGAACATTCTGGTAAAGTTTCATTGAAATCGGCCCAATGGTTCAGGAGGAGATGTCGTTTTGAGATTTCGGGGTCAAAATAAGCCTAACCCTGCCACACCCATATTTGGGGGTTAATCCAAATTTCTTTAATAACTTTAGAAGAGGGTCACCCTAGGAACATTCTGTTTAAGTTTCATTGAAATTGGTCCAATGGCTCAGGTGAGGATGACTTTCAAAGATTTTGGGCTCAAAATAAGCCCATATTTTGGGGTCCATCCAAATTTCTTGAAAAACTTTGGAAAAGGGTCACCACAGGAACATTCTGGTAAAGTCACATTGAAATCCACCCAGTGGTTCAGGAGGAGATGTCGTTCAAAGATTTCGGGGTCAAAATAAGCCCCGCCCTGCCACACCCAAATTTGGGGGTCAATCCAAATTTCTTGAACAACTTTTAAAGAGGGTCACCCAAGGAACATTCTGGCCAAGTTTTGTTAAAATCCACCCATTGGTTTAGGAGGAGAAGATGTTTAAAGAAAAGTTTACCCACGGACGCACGGACGGACGCACGACAGACACAACGCCATGAAAATAGCTCGCTGGCCTTCGGCCAGTGGAGCTAAAAATAGGCAAGCTGGAGTTATGTTTCATATAAGTGACACTTCTTCACATTTTGATCTATAAGTGTATGAAGTTTCAGGTTCCTAGCACTTGCGATTTATGAGATATACTCTGCACAAAAATGTAATGGACAGGTGGACAGACAGACAGATGGAGAGAAACAAGCAAACCTATAGTCCCCAAACAGGTAACTGGTGGGGGACTAAAGAGACCTACATTTTTGAGAATCCAAGTCTGTATTAGCACATCCAGCAACTCTAAACTTCAACACCGGTGTGACATTTCTCTCTGTAGGGGTCTACAATACAACATGTTTTTCATTAACATGGTTCATACAGAAACAGGGCACACAAATTTAAGGACTTTTTAAGGTCTTTTTAAGGCCAAAATTTCTATTTTTAAGGCCTTATTTAAGTTGAAAACGTACCTTATAATTGATGTAGTCAGTTGTATCTTACAGTTAAACAGTAGATAGGCTAGCTATATTGCTACAGATCTAGTAAACATAGATTTGAATAGTTTTGAAACAGTTACATTAGGCTTATAAGACTTATAACAACTGTTTGTATTGTCCATAAAACTTCTGCTTTCAAATCAATGCTCCTCTGAAAAAATATCAATGCTTGCCGAAGGTTAAGCTGGCATAACAAGTGGGTGGGGTATAGCCAATGCAAAATCTACAACGTCTCGGAAAATGCATCTGACCTAATACACGTCAACTCCGCCTTAGGAAAAGAATATGGTTCACTTGCTGGCCTAGATTTGTTGTCGGTATGGTAAAAAAAACCCCCCAAAAAACTCAGGAATCTCGATTGATTGTCGAAAACTTTGGATGCGATCAGGCGATGAATAGCATGTAATTTCATAGCGATCTCACCCATTTTAGAAAGATCGATTTCACTCCGACAGAAACGACTTGTAAACACTTGTTTTTACTTCCCTCAGCCATGGATAGTCCGTTACTAATTTCACATTGAATTGTGCAATTTTCGTTTTCAGGCATTTTTCTTCGCGTCAACACTTTTCAAAATCCCTCTTCTGCACAAGACGGACGTAGAAGGGACGCAGAGAATAATTCCGATCATTTCATTGGCTGAATCGGTCCATAGATTGCGCAATTTTCAGCTTCAGCAGCGAATGCTCCTCGTTGATTGGTTACGATCGATTTATACGGAAACACTACGTCAATGCTCGGCAATCATCGGCCGACGTCGGAATCCTCGAAATAGATAGAATACAGCGGTCCCGATGTTGTGGGAATTTCTGTCGTATTACGTTTTTAAACACTATTTTAAGAAATAAACAATTTTTTTGCTCCCATCATCAGATTTAAGGCCATAGAAACAGAATTTAAGGACTTTTTAAGGTCTTTTTAAGGTCAGGAGACATTTAAGGACTTCTTAAGGCCATAGCGTGATTTTTAAGGACTTTTTAAGACTGTGCGAACCTTGATTAACAACTGTTTTTACCTTCAAGAACTGTTGTTTTTGATACCTATGAAACCATTGAAATCACATATGAGCCTGTGTGTGACATTTCAAACAATTACATGTGCCTGAAAGACAGACATTTACCAGCCTGGACAACAACACAGTGCATTTTAAGATCAGACATAAGTTCCGTAGCAATTTATTAATCAAGTAGTGTAGACTCTGATCAGACAGTGTGGCTAGATGCATTTGTTGAACACCAATGCCAGAAAATTGGCAATTTTTTAGATGTTTGACCTTGTCAGATGATCTTGACATTCAATGATGACATAGATAACAGTAAATTTAAAGAACTAGAAGTTGAGTTTGACATGCATTCAGCTTTTTGAGCCTATCCAAAAGCATGGTTTTAAAGGTGTTTTATTTACTAGTGTCGTCTCTCATCTTATACATATCTCTGATACTCATATAACAGTGAGAATGTTCTGCTTACCTCATCTTCTCTGTCCTGCCATGCTGCCTGTACTCTCATATTTAACTTGTGTCGTCTCTCATCTTATACACATCTCTGATACTCATATAACAGTGAGAATGTTCTGCTTACCTCATCTTCTCTGTCCTGCCATGCTGCCTGTACTCTCATATCTAACTTGTGTCGTCTCTCATCTTATACACATCTCTGATACTCAAATAACAGTGAGAATGTTCTGCTTACCTCATCTTCTCTGTCCTGCCATGCTGCCTGTACCCTCATATTTAACTTGTGTCGTCTCTCATCTTATACACATCTCTGATACTCAAATAACAGTGAGATTGTTTGGCTTTATGGCTTACCTCATCTTCTCTGTCCTGCCATGCTGCCTGTACTCTCATATTTAACTTGTGTCGTCTCTCATCTTGTAAACATCTCTGATACTCATATAACAATGAGATTGTTTGGCTTACCTCATCTTCTCTGTCCTGCCATGCTGCCTGTACTCTCATATTTAACTTGTGTCGTCTCTCATCTTATACACATCTCTGATACTCAAATAACAGTGAGAATGTTCTGCTTACCTCATCTTCTCTGTCCTGCCATGTTGCCTGTACTCTCATATTTAACTTGTGTCGTCTCTCATCTTGTAAACATCTCTGATACTCGTATAACAGTCCCTGTTGACGGTCACTCAGGTAGTTCTATATAAAACAGGACATTGATATACATCTGAACCAAGGCTATAGATATGAAGGAGTGTTTACAATCTATATCTGTTATTTCCTATCCAAACCATATGTTGTAGGTACTCATTAGAATCAATTCCAATGAGTAAACCATTCCAATGAGTGCCCACAACATAGAATTTTCAGATATTTGAAATTTGAAAGAGGAATTGCTACAATTAATTGGAGCTCATCAAATTCTAATTTGCAGTGAAAATAGTAAATTATCTTTCAAGTATGTGAGTAAAGATACAATTAACTTGATAAGTCACACTGCAACATTTGTAGTCAATGCATCAACTAAATTATTCTTTAGTTTATACCAATTTCATTTTCACTTGATTGCCATGAAAGCTGTCTAGATTTTGAGTTGCTCTAGAACAACCAGTTAAGATGTTTTCATATCTCTTAGAGACAGGCAGCCGCTGAACCCACTGTTATAAGATTTTACAGCAAGGACTGGCTATTTAGTGATTACCCATAAATTATGGTGCCAATTGATTTTGAATTAGGGACGTTCAAGGGTCAAGACTCAAGAGCAAAAACCAATCAGCCATCAAGTTATTTCTTATCTAACATAATAACAAAAAAAACCTCTTATTTGTAGACTATATAAAAACAATTAATTGCCAATTAATCTTTTTTTCACGGCCAAGTTCATTGTGATCCTGGACAAATAGAAAATTTCACTTTACTTGTCCAGTGTAGAAAATCCATATTTCCACAACTCTGGTTTGCAAAAAAAGATACAATGACTATCTAGTAGCCAAAGTCTACAACACTATCATGGGGGTCCATGGATGTTTCACAATTTAGCGTTTTTTTCATCAAAAGTACAAATTTAAGGTAAAACCATCTAACAAGCTCCTACCCAGTATCAATACAGCTGTACAAAGATTACTTCTGCCTTAAAAGCTGCATCTAACCCAGCAAATACACATACTTGTAGGTCACATGCCAATGTCAGGGTATAGGGTTCAGCATGATGCCAAAATCAAAATTAATCATCTCCTGACATTGATAAAATAGACTAACCAGAGAATTTCAGACAGAAGGTCAAAGGTCAAGGTCAGAGTTTCAGGTTCAACGTGATTGAAATCAAAGGTCATTCTAGATCATTCTTGTGAAATTTGGTTGCATTCTGCCCAGAAGTTCCAACATAAAAGATGCTACCATGGATAGTCTACACACTGACTAACAGACTTAGGATAGACATCTCGTCATGACAAAATACACAGGACTTTATCCAATGGAGTCAAAGACCTACCTGAACTCTATCTGGCTGCACAGAGTTTTCCATTGCATCGTGGATTTCTTCCCCAGTGGAAAACTGCTCTATCTCAGTAATGCTGTATTTCATTTTACCTTTCTTTATAATTGAATCTGTAAATAATTCCAAGTCAAATTATTGTTCAGCCCAGTTCCAAAATCACTTCTCAAAGTTAGAGTCACAACAAGCAAGGTGCCAAATTGTCACAAGATATGCCAGATTCACTGCTGAATGTCCATGTACATAAAACAACAAAGGGAATTAACTAAAAAATTAGGCTAGCTAGAGTTAAAGTTAAAATATGCTGGTTTTGATATCTCGCTTGTATAGAAATTAACTGTAATCACAATTCAAACAAGAGCTGTCACTGTAAGATGACAATGCCCCCGACACCGCTTTGATTTAGAAGTTATGGCCAATGTTAAAGTTTTTGGACGGAATGACGGACGGACGGACAGACGGACGGACAGACGGACGGACGGACAGACGGACGGACGGACAAGTAAAATTTATGATGCCTCCCTATCGGGGGCATAAAAACTGTATTCCAGTTATATGATTGTGAGCACTTCACTCCGTATAAATGAGATAAACATAACTGCCAAGTTTCAAGTCAATTAAACATAAGGTAAGATTTTTAGTTAAACAGGCCACAGTTGTATCTGATCAAAGATGACTCATCTCATCAATTAGGTATTTCATGTTGTTGTTCAACACCATTTTCTAACATATACCTTGTTTTTGTTCTAGTTCCATTTCCTTCTGTATTGTATTATAGAGTTTTTCCATCTCCACCTGTTTTCTGGTCTGACACTGCTGTTGTACGCGATCTTCATCTCGCTGGCTCCTAAATATACACCCACCTCCACACAACTTTTCCATATACTAAAGTAAAGAATATATTTTGTTTATGTTCAATTCAATGGTTTTCTAAAATTCTAACATATAGATTTTATCTTTATATTCAGCAACAGCTATGACATCACATTTGTTTGAAAGTTATTCTTCATAAATTTCAAACAAGATGGCAAATTGATAACAGATAGGCCCAGTCTGCAACACTTCTGCATTTCCAAGTGTGAAAAACAACAGAGGTAAAAAGACTAAAAAATTAAGCTAGGTAGAGTTACAGTTCTTGTCTACAGCACTCAGTAATCATGAGAGGAACATTACCGCCAAATTTCAAGTAAATCGGCATAAAGTGTCACAGATATGCTCTGGACAAAGAATCGGAGGCTTCACACTCACCCAGACACCCACTACACGTGATCACATATTTTGTCCCATCTTTCAACATGCATATAATCTTTCATTTACAAGACAGTGATTTTAAACTTATATGTGCTTCTACAGTATCACCAATACCAGGCCTAAGCTTTTCAATGCCAAAGGACAAACTAATGTGACCAGAAATACCAGAGTTATTCAACTTCTCTCAGGCTGCAAGTCCACTGCTCTAACCATTGAGCTTTTAATGTCCCCCATAACAAACATTTACATTAGGGTAAGTCAATTATCACTGTACATCTTTGCACGATCTTTTTATTGATTAAATGCACGGGTCCACATAAGAGGGGGTAAAACCAGTCTAAAATCTTTATTTCATAATGAAACCCTCTATTGTGGCTATTTACTTGAATCATCTCAATGTGACGTTTCAAATTAGTACCAACAACATAGGTTTGAGTAAGGACTAATGTTATTTTTAAATTTGATAACCAAAATACCATCTCTACCTGAAGCTCTAAGAATATTTATGATAAAGTTCATAGGATAAGATAACTGAACTCAGATTTTGTTTGCAGGCAACTTATGCTTTATCTACAAGGTTGACTACTGACACCCCCCCCCCTTTTACAGAATTTAAGACAGATGAAGATACTTTGGTTTTTAGATACCCCACAAATCCACACTGTGTCAAAACTTTGCTTATGTAAATTTTGTTTAAAACAAGTTAAGTTTCATAGTCCAAACAGACTCTTTGCATTAGAAAAGCCATCTTTACAAACAGCATTTGGCTATATCACTGTATATTTTGAGTATCATCAAACACCACTTTTATTGTATCCAAGGTCCTCTTATCATATCCAGACAAATTATACATATAATTACCTACAACATTGGATTTTTTTGAAAGAAGACTTTTTTAAGAATGGCATTGATCTCCACCTCTTACCCTAATCCTGCCTAAATTTTTACCTCATACTTACAAGAGTGACTAAAAGGGGTGAAACTTGCCATTATAGGGTATTTCCTCACTAAAACTACATCAATTACCCCTATGTTACCCCCTTCCTCATACAAACTAACAAGGGGTACACAGAGGGGCCTGGGATCTGTCTGGTAACCAAGACGACTATCCCCTTTTGCTTGTCTGGTTGAATTGATGTTAATTTTTAAGTGTAGATCAGCAGGAGCCTAAAAAAGAATAAGACATGGTTATAATCATGACAAGTACACCAACTTGACATACTGACAAAAATATCTCCCTCATTGAAAGCAGTCTCAAAGAAAATGGAGCTATCTGATTGGCCATTATTTTAATTCTTACCTCCATGTATAGAGTTTACATACAAAATAGTTTTATAGAAATAGGGATGTGTTTGTAAATACCAATGCCCCTGTAAAGGCAATTTTTTAAAACCTTAACCTTGACCTTGAACTTGGTATCTGCAGATGCATACCAGCCAGATCTATCATCATACCAAATAAGAGCATAGTCTTGAAGTAATTGGTCATGTTAAGTTTTTTGGTTAAGTTTTTCAGACAAGCAGCCTGACAGACAGACGAGCACAGGTAAAACAATATGCCCCTGATGTTTTGATGCGGGGCATAAAATCTTCTTAAAGTATAAAATATTTCCTCCTTCTTTTGCTAGATGTCATTTAACAAAAGAGAAGAGAGTAAATTTTTATTTTAATGTAGGCTTGAAACAAAATTTGATCACACAGAATTTTATTCTGTGTGATTACATTTTTTTGGTTTATACTAATTCATTTTAGTTCGATTGCGACGAAAGCTTTAGCTTATGGAATCGCTCTCGAACACTCAATCCTGATGTTTTCACGTCCCTGAGAGAGAGGCAGTGGTTTAAACCCACTGCTACCCAAATTTACAGCTGGGTGAACTGGGGCTGGCTATTAAGTGTTTTGCCCATAAACACACCTCGTCGACAGTGGGGCTCGAACCACGGACCTCCAGGTCACGGGTCGAGTGCATTTACCACTAGGCCACCGAGGCAGTACATTTTTTTGTTTTATATCTTGTAAAATTTGCCTCACATGTTCATAAGGTGTGATTATGTTTATGTTTTTCATTTCACACCTCAATGAAAACAAGAGCACTGCCTACGGGTGCAATGCTTGACTGCAGGTGCTGGATAATACAAAACAATTTAGTAAAAAAAGGTGCATTATCCCCCTTGATAGTCTGAAAAGCTCTTGTGATGGTCAACACACATGGCAGGTTTCATGAAGATATCTTCAATAACTACAGAGATATAACCAAGGTTAAAATTTGTCGCACTGTTACCAAGGCCAACGACTTTAAGGTGCTCTCAATAACTTGGATTTTTCATAGAAAATAGCCAAGCTTACCACATATACGTTCTCTTCACCTCTGAAATGAAAAACTTGTCAACTTCCCACACAAATATTTACCTCTAGAGGTGTGCAGGCATCTTGACTCCCTACAAGTTCAGCACCGGTTATACACAGTTTTTGTCCAATTGTTATTCTACCTTGACAACACAATTCTATTAGAGGGCCATCAAACTGAACTGGTACCTTATACCATCCATCTGTCATCTCTACCAATACCTTGAGAGGAAAAAACATACTGTTATATAATGTTACATGTAATACAAGTGATTTCTTGTTAAGGCTGTACAGGGAAAGGTTAAATGAACCAAGTGTAGTGTTTTGAGGGTTGCTTGTAGGGATCATGAGTTTTGAGATATACCGTATTTCCTCCAATTAGTGCATATCCTTAATACTAGCTACCCTACACTATTTACTAACTAAACCCCATTTCACAGGATAAAATTACCTTAATTTGGACAATTAATAATTAAATTTGCGAATATTTGCCTCTAATTTGAGGTTAATTTTCTCTAAACAATCATAAATTGTTTAGAGACAATTTATCTCAAATCAAAGGGAAAAGGCATCATTCTTATATTCTTATCTTGATATTTATCTTCAGAAAATGGGTATTAAATCAAAGGTTTCTTTGCATGTTTTGAGCATTAGAAGTACAGTAACAAAGTGTCTACCTACCTGGTCCAAGAGTTTAACAGATCTTTGGATTTACAGAAAATAGGGATAATTCTGGCTCAAAGAATCATATGCAAAATTATTTAATTTAGCCAAATCCAACAAGAAATCAAGAATATGTGGCGAGAAATTTTACTAAATCCCTCATTCAGTTACATTTTGCTTTGAGATTTTTCTCTCATTAAGCAAGTTTCAATGAGATTTTTGCAAGGAAAATGAGAAAGTCTCTCAATATCTGGCCCCCAAATTTTCCCCGAGAGAAACAAGAATGAGGAGGCATTCAAGGCTCATTTTTATCTCAAATACCTCTCCATTACACAAAAATATTCTCTCATAAAGTGGTTATGCAACTACAATTTGATATGTTTCAGGGCCCTGGATCATAAAACTTTTCATTCTAAAATGAGTATTTGAATGAGTGCTTCATTTAGAAAGAAACTGCACTTGTTTTAATTGTTTAAGCAACAATTTCCCAATAAATGTATATTAATGTATACAAAGTCAAAAAAGTTTTGCAACAGTTTTCATTATTTTGTGAAATAAAGTGTGTTTCTGAAAGATAATTAAGTTGATGCCAGAGCAACGAGGTTATCAATTGGCTTTCTAACTGAAAAATGTCTACTACTTTACAGCTCTGCTGTTTTGGCGTAACATACAAGTAATGCGTTTTACGTTGATTGTTCTCATTTACAAGAAACAGTCTATAAGATCATTCCACTTTCTATCGCTTTGAATGTGCAATAAACTAGAGAAAGCCGCTTAAAGCAAGAAAGACCCGGTGATTTGGCTTTGAACGTAGGCTGTTCACGGAATGTATTTTCTTTATTGTCAATTTCCAACAGTGTTGAGAATGTAAAACACATTCAAATGAGCTCGTAGACCTTCCCATGATCACTTAAATTTGACCTGATCATTTGAAATACATCAGTGAAGCAATAATTTCAGAAATATGGGTGACGTTAGACATGTTAAACATGTTACAAAATGCTTCATTAGAAAAGATTTGTATTGACATGAAAGAAAGTCAATAGCCAAAGTTAATCTTTTGTTTCGTTAGGCTACCACAATTTTGATACAGAAAAATATTTACTCAAAAATACAAATAGTTGCTAAACTTTTTCTGACTAAGTAAAAGTAAATAGTGACATGTGTATGATGTATTTGAATACAATTACATAATTTCAAATATAAATAACACCCAGCCCCATTTGCCTATATGTAACTTTTTAAAAAAGAAAAAGCTATTTGAATTATTGAAAATATATCATTTCCATAGACAAACAGCATATATCTTATGTCGAAATTTGAGCAAATTCTCAGTTGAGTACAAAACATTTCATAAAATTGAGGCCCTGATTAAGTAAGTTCAATTCAAGTTCTTTTATTAGGCTATTCAAGGCATTTTTGAATTTCAATAACTATTATATATGTTGTATCAAAGTACCTTTTGTAAATCTGGGTTGGCTACATTGGTTACTTTATCTCTGTTAAATACAAGGTTTGACACACAAAGAACCAGTCTTTTACATGAGGTATCATCTTTCTCATAAATCTTCTTTAAACACGATCTACAACAGACACCAAAAAAATGGACAGGTGGTGTTTGTGTACCTGATTTGCTCAATAGGTCTGAATCTATTTTAAATAATTGAGAGAGAATTTTCAGATACAAAAAAATTTGCATACAATAACATTTCAGTACAGAAAAGTTAAGTTCAGTAAGAACAGTTACTTCCATTACACTAATAATTGAATAAATAATTCATGTGTTCCCCTCTCCAAATCCGATGCTTTAGTCATTTTTATTTCTATACTTAAGCTAACACCATTTCTAACTAAAATTAAAGATGAATCATTTCAAATTCATCCTAATAACATTCTCCTACAATTTGATGGAAATAAAATTTATTCTCTCTAAGGAGAACACATTCAAAGATTGCATTTTAAACCATACTTTGAAATGAATCCTGCTTATATGGATACATGACAGACTTAGAGCCATTACGATAGCCTTCTGGACTTTGTCCAGTGGAGATAAACATCAATATCTCGAACAGGGGTGTGCAATTCCCATGCCCGACTTGTCCAACATGGACTCTTCCACTTATGGGCAAGTGCATTTATCTAAACCCCTTGTCTGTCGACAAGTAAATACAAGACAAAATCTAGGAATGGTACGAAATAGATCTATAAGAATAGTAATCCTTGTGTTTCTATCAAAGGGTAGGTGAATATTCTTTTTGATAAAGAAAACGCTTCTTTAAAGCATTTTCTTCATTAAAAATAATGTTTTCTAAATATTTATATATCCATTTTTTTAGGACAAGTTTATTTTGAACCTGGACAAGTAAGAAATCAACTTTTACTTGTCTGTGGACAAGTGGAGAAAATCAGTATTTGCACACCCTGTCTCAAGTAACTGCTTATCAATTCATACCTTTTATTGTTATATACAATTTACTTTGCAATTTGTCTACATTCTTGTTGATAATAACCAGAAGTTGATATTAAAAGGAAATATCTGTTTCTTAAATCTATTGTTTCTTCACTATTTAGTCTGTTGCAATGTAGCAGTGAGTTGTTCCTTTCATCAGTGTTTTAATTCTGATTATTCCACAAAATACTTAATTAAAAGTTGTTATATTTCAAGGAAAAGATTTGCAATCTTTTCTTTTTGAATACTTTTACTCTTAGCCAATGGCCATACCCTGATAATAATAATTCAAGAAACAAACTGACAACATAGAGCATCCATATTGATTTAGAACCCGTTTGCTTGTTAAAATATAAAGGCTTTTAATGAAGAGAAGGTTTTTTATTAACTTTCTACGAGAATTGCCAATATACAGGGCTTGCGCCAGTGTTTGAAATTGATGAGTCATAGACTTCTACATCATGATATTCATGGGTCAAAACTCATTCTAAACAGGTCAAAACAACAGAAAAGGCAACTTGTGTGAAGAATTTTACAGGTTTCGTTGTGAATTAACCTTTGGTTATGATGATATAAAGGAAGAAACTAATAAATAGATATCTAAATAGTATGCAGGATACATCATTGAAAATCTGAGTGATAAAACACAGTTTTGACCCTTACAATTTTCTCTCAAGGAGGTCAAAATCATTCTTAATAGTCAAAATATAATATTATCAGATTTTTAAGGGTCAAAAACCTGGTTTAAGGGTCAGACACCAGCCCTGAATATAAATGAGCTTGTTCAAGACATTTGTTACAATTTCATGTATGTAATGCTATGTTAAGACTGAAACCAGCCTGTGCATCTAGTCTGATCATAGTCTACACTACACACTCAATATGTAATGTAGCTACTGACTCATTATCTCTGTTCATAATCAGGGATCATTTTTAATGCACAGTGCTCAATGTCTGTCCATCACACATACTTGAAACTGTTGGAAATGTCAGACTTGGGTTTATATAGTACCTCTCTGCTCTATCAATCTCTCTATCATATCTGTACTTCAGTTGTAACATCACATTTTCTGGGGTGAGACTTCTAAACACAAACACACAAAAATAAAAGAAATTGTAAAGTACATATATTTCAGATATCGATGGATCAGCACAATACTGTTGTAACTCCTTATATTTAAATAGGGCGTTACAACTGTTTCCAGCTAAGGTGACAATTTGCCAACATTTATTGCTAATCACAAAGAATATTGATATTATTTTTAAGGAATTTATAGACATTTTCTGAAAAGTAAATGTTTAAAAGAAAGAAAGAAACAAACCCAGCATGACTGAGGGAAATTCCTAGCTCTGAGACCATTTTGATCAAATCTATAATGTTCGCATTAAAGGTAACAGATCTTGATAGTTGTTGTTGCTCCTAAGTGTAAATAGACTAGAATAGAGACCCTAAGACAAATGAGCCTGTGTGTGAGATTTACAACAATTTGATGTATGTACATAGCAAAGACTCTGACCAGCCTGTGCATCCACACAGTCTGACCAGAGTCTTCACCATGCGTTTAGTAGATAGATGAGGGCTAAAAGAACTTTAACACCATCAGGTAACATTACATTTACAGTAGATGGCTGTCTATGCCTCTCAATGTTTGCATCTCATGCACATTTCAAATTGTTGGAAATGTCATGCACAGGCTCAAATGTCTTCAAGGAGCTGATAGCTGATTAGTTTGATTTGAAATAATTACTATTATTTTATGCATGCTTAATCAGTTGAGTACTTGATTAGTTCTTCAATAATAATTCCATACATATCCGGTTTTGTTACAATTTCTACATTCCTTGTCTGAATCTAGGCCATACACCATAAAGCATAAATTCAATGAAAAATATGTTAAAATGCCCCAAAATGAAAAAAAAAAGATATTCTGCATCAGAAAACTAGAGCAGCTTGAGTGGCTGTTTCCCTCCACAGGCCTGAATCTACTGATTTGATTTGACAAGTATCTAAGTGTTAACATTTAAGGGTTTTTCAGTGTTTCCCCCTTTTCAAATAACATAATAGAGAAATGACCTCAGCCCGTAAAAAACATCTGATCATAATAATTTTTTGTAGACTGACATAGGGCTACTAAAGGATCATTCCAGTCAAAATTGGTTGAGGTCCAGCAATTAGGTTTGCAGAATTTGATTTCAAAGTTTCCATTAAAAACATATAGAGCAATGACATCCACCAATATAATCCATAATTTTCATCTGATCACAGTTTTTTTTGCAGACTGAAAAAGGGTCACTCAAGGATCATTCAAATAAAATTTGGTTGATATCCACAAGTTAGATTATGGGAAAAGTCAAATATTACAATAATTATTGAATTTAGCCAAGCCCATTAAGTCTTGCTTCTCATTGGATAAAAAAAATCCTTAAATAATTTGGAAAGAGAATCACCCAAGAATCATTCTTGTGAAGTTTGGTTACAATTCATCAACAAGTTTCTGAGGAGATGAATTTTAAAGAAAAATTTACCACAGAATGCACGGACAGATGGACACAAGTAAAGCAAATGTCTAAAATAATTAAAACAAGGTGCCAAATTGTCACAAGATACGCCCGTCACACTGCTAAGTATTAACTGGGGGTTTTAATAGAACTGAGGTTATTTTGAATGAATATTTTTTGCAAGCATGAAGTTTCATTATCCTAGCTATTATACTTTTAGAGATATACTCCGGACAAGATTCTAGTATGAAAAACAACAAAGGGCAATAACTCAAAAAATAGGCCAGGTAGAGTTATGGTTCTTGTGCACTGCACTCCCATTTCGTGAGATCTATACATCCATAAAGTTTCTTGATCCTAGCTATTATACTTTTAGAGATATACTCCGGACAAGATTCTAGTATGAAAAACAACAAAAGGCAATAACTCAAAAAAAAAGGCCAGGTAGAGTTGTGGTTCTTATGCACTGCACTCCCCCTTGGTGAGATCTATACACCCATGAAGTTTCATGATCCTAACTATTATACTTTTAGAGATATACTCTGGACAAGATTCAAGTCTGAAAAACAACAAAGGGCAATAACTAAAAAAAAGGCAAGGTAGAGTTGTGGTTCTTGTGCACTGCACTCCCCTTTGGTGAGATCTATACACCCATGAAGTTTCATGATCCTAGCTATTATACTTTTAGAGATATACTCAGGACAAGATTCTAGAATGAAAAACAACAAAGGGCAATAACTCAAAAAAAAGGCCAGGTAGAGTTATGGTTCATGTGCGCTGCACTCCCCCTTGGTGAGATCTATACACCCATGAAGTTTCATGATCCTAGCTATTATACTTTTAGAGATATACTCCGGACAAGATTCTAGTATGAAAAACAACAAAGGGCAATAACTAAAAAAATAGGCCAGGTAGAGTTACGGTTCTTGTGCACTGCACTCCCCCTTGGTGAGATCTATACACCCATGAAGTTTCATGATCCTAGCTATTATACTTTTAGAGATATACTCCGGACAAGATCCAAGTCTGAAAAACAACAAAGGGCAATAACTCAAAAAATAGGCCAGGTAGAGTTATGGTTCTTGTGCACTGCACTCCCCCTTGGTTAGATCTATTCACCCATGAAGTTTCATGATCCTAGCTTTTATACTTTTAGAGATATACTCCGGACAAGATTCTAGTATGAAAAACAACAAAGGGCAATAACTCAAAAAATAGGCCAGGTAGAGTTATGGTTCTTGTGCACTGCACTCCGTAATGATGAGATGAATACAATTGCCAAGTTTGAAGTCCATCGGACTTCAAGTGACAGAGTTATGCTCCGGACAAAGAAGTGGACGCCGCCGGACGCCCGGACACCCTGACGCCGAATGCCACGGGTGATCCCATAATACGTCCCGTCTTCGACGGGCGTATAACAAAATTAAAAGGTTTTTTAAAGTTTTTAAAGATTCATTCTTATATTCATTAATTCATTATTCATATATTCATTCTGATAAGTAATGCCAACTAGAAAACAGGAAATTGCATTGGTAGAATGATAAATAAACAAAAACACAAGTTTTGCAGATAAATTAATCGTGCTGTAAGAAATCTTCTACACTCATACCTTCCATTAAAACAAGAAGTCATTTCATAGGCTGCTAGTTTCCAAACTATCCATCTATAATGGTTGTATAGCCAAACATCTGATATAAGTTTTGAATCCACACCATCCATTGTGAGAAAGGCCCTGCAAAAAACCCCAAGATGTGTTTGTATGAAGAGCCTATCACTTATATCTAATAAGATTGCACATATGTGCAGGCTGATCTTTGTCTATACCTCCTGTCAAAGCAGGAATATTATTGGTTCAGCATGACAAGAGACGTCAAATTGAAATTTTGACAGTTTGTGTACAAAAATGACTCGTCACCATTTTGCGTAAGAGTGAAAAAAGTTTTATCTAAGGAAGTCAAATCTATTATGGGAGAATACTTACCTGAAAAACTGCTCTTTCCCTGCCTTTCCATCATCATTGGGCACCAAAAATGCTCCATCACCTAGCAACACATGGGCTGATTGGTTACCATAGTGATGTTTAATGTCAAATTTATACTCCTCAGCCATTGTAGATGTTACAAGTATTTTCTTCTTTATCTACAAAGTGACCAGAAACTAGACAACAAAAATTAAGAGAGGTCAAAACTGGAGGAGCTGCAATAGACAATCTGGATAACAACATTGTGAAACAAGGTGCAAAATTGTAACAAAATATGCATGTCACACTGCACTATGTTGACTGGGGGACAGGATTTGAATTAAAGTCTAAAAGTCAACAAAGGTAAGTGATTTACAATGTTTAGTAATGTTTTTTGTGATTTGACTTGAGAGAATGAAGTTTAACAACCATAGCAATCAAAGTTTCAGAGATATGAGAAAACAAAGGGCAATAACACAAAAAAAAAACAGGTAGAGTTGTGGTTCTTTTACACTGCTTTTCCAATTACAAAATCTATCTACCTATGAAGTTTCATGATCAAAGCTCATATACTTTTTGAGATATGCTCTAAACAAGATCCAAGTATGATATAAAGAACGAGGGGCTTAACTGACCATAATGGTCCTATATCACTCACCTGAGTAAGTCAACTCATAACTTGTAAACAATGTTATAAATACCAGAGATTTTCTGATGTACATTTAGGGTGGATTTAAAAGAAACAGACTTTAATTTCCTCCTATTGCAATTTGATTTTCTTTTTAATTGCAAACAAAGTTATTGATGGAATTGAATTCTTTTAACAAGTTTAGTAGACTTAAACCTTAAGAATATCTCTTCCAAGTTTAAGATATACCCAATAGTTAAGGCAAAGATTAACCTTTTCTGATATTTTTGGCAACATTTTGACATTTCAAATACCATGGAAACCAGAGATTTTGATTGAATAAAATTATTTTTACAATTTTGGTAGAGCTTCACCAAAGGAACATCTCTACCAAGTTTCAGCTTGATTGGCTATTGGTTAAGGAGGAGAAGATTTTTTTCTAAGATTTTTGGCCCATTTCGACCATTTTCGGCCTTTCTGTTACCATGCAAACCAGAGTTTTTGATGAAATTGTTTTCTTTTAACAACTTTTGAAGATCTTCACCCAAGGAACATCTCTGCCAAGTTTCAGCTTGATTGGCCTTGTGGTTTAGGAGGAGAAGAATTTTTCTAAGATTTTTGGCCATTATTCAACCTTTCCCTTACCATGGAAATCAGAGTTTTTGATGAAATTAAATTCTTTTACCTATTTTTGAAGAGCTTTACCCAAGGAACATCCCTGCCAAGTTTCAGCTTTATTGGCACAGTGGTTTAGGAGATGAAGATGTTTAAAGAAATTGATGACAGACAGACGGACTATGGAAGGAAGACGGATGGTGAGTGATCACAAAAGCTCACCTTGAGCATTTTGTGCTCAATGAGCTAAAAATAAGCCAGGTAGAATAATGGTTCTTAAGCACCTCACTTCCCCCTTGAAAAGATCTATCTACCCATGAAATTTCAAAATCATAGCTTGTATACTTGTTGAGATATGATCTGGACAAGATCAACACATGAAAAAACAACAAAGAGGAATAACTAGAACAAGAGGACCGAGATGGTCACCTGAGTCTTTTTGACCCCTGGGACATCACATTAATTAAATAGGCAGATGTCAACAAGGAGATAATTTCTACATAAGATCAATACCATGGAATATTTTCAGTCAAAAGCAAGAAGGATATTCCTTTTCCCTCTTTGATTCTATGTAAAAAGGGATTTGGGGTGGAGCCCAAATGTGACCCCAAGTTCTTGATATGAACAAACTTGGTGGAGGTCCACTAGATGATGCTATATACTAAATATGAATGCTGTCTGCCTTCTTGTTTCAGAGAAGATTCTTAAAGATTTTCCTATTTTCACCCATTGTGCTCAGATGAGCTAAAAGGAATGGGCCCATGGAGCCCAAATGTGATCCCAGGGTCTTGATATGAACAAAATTGGTAGGGGTCCACTAGATGATGCTAAATACCAAATATGAAAGCTGTCTGCATTCTGGTTTTAGAGCAGAAGCTTGATGAAGATATTCTCTTTTATACCCTTTGTATTCAGAAGAGCTAAACAGGATGTGCCTGGCCAAAGCCCAAATTTGACCCCAGGGTCTTGATATGAAAAAACTTGGTAGAGGCCCACTAACTGACGCTACATACCAGATATGAAATCTGTCTGCTTTCTGGTTTCAGAGAAAATCTTTGACTCTATGTAAAAAGGGTTGCGTCCTGGTAGAGGTCCACTAGATTGTACTACATACCAAATATGAGAGCTGTCTGCCTTCTGATTCAGAGAAATAGTTTTTTGAAGATTTTCCTATTTTTATCTTTTTTGTTAAGGGTAAAGGGAACATTAAGGGTGGATATCATTTACATGCATTTAAATAACTTTAATAGAGCTTGATCCAAGGAACATCCCTGCCAAGTTTCATCAAGCTCGGCCCACTGGTTCAGGAGGAACAGATGTTTAAAGAAATTGTGGACGATGAAAGCCGGACACCGGACATTGTATGATCACAATAGCTCACCTTGAACTCTTCATGCTCAGGTGAGCTAAAATAAGCTAGGTAGAATTATGGTTCCTTTGCACTGCACTTCCCCTTGATGAGATCTATCTACCCACTGCGGAATTTCAAGTAAATTGGACATAAGGTGACTGAGTTATGCTCTGGACAAAGAAGTGGACACTGCCGGTTGCAACAGGTGATCCCATAATATGTTCCTCATTTCACCGGCCTATAAAAAGGATGGGTGTTCATTGTCAAGCCAGCAAAAGTGTGACCTTGAATTTCAACATTGACCATGGACTTTTATGTTTAAATGGCACTTCACAGGCTTATATTTGAAAATTCATAAATAGACCCAGGAAGAATGATAGATATCTGAAAACAAGAGGACCAAGATGGTCCTAGATCGCTCACCTGAGTCTCTATGACCCCTGGGACATCACATTAATTGGATAGGCAGATGTCAAAATGAAGATTATTGCCTAAGATCAATACCATGGAACGTTTTCAGCGAAGAGCAAGACAGATATGCCTTTTTGCTCTTTGATTCTATGTAAAAAGGGATGCATCCTGGTGGACCCCAAATTTGACCCCAGGGTCTTGATATGAACAAACTTGGAAGAGGTCCATAAGATGATGCTGCAATCTAAATATGAAAGCTGTCTGCCTTCTGGTTTCAGAGAAGAAGATTTTTGAAGGTTTTCCGATTTTCACCCATCATGCTCAGATGAGCTAAAAGGGATGCACCCGGGTGGAGCCCAAATATGACCCAAGGGTCTTGATATGAACAAACTTGGTAGGGGCCCACAAGATGATGCTATATACCTAAAATGAAAGCAGTGTGCCCTCTGGTTTTGATTAAAGAAGATTTTAAAAGATTTTCGCTCTGTGATTCTATGTAAAAAGGGTTGCGCCTGGGTGGAGCCCAAATATTATCCTAGGGTCTTGATATGAACAAACTTGGTAGAGGTCCACTAGATGATGCTACATACCAAATATGAAAGCTGTCTGCCTTCTGGTTTCATAGAAGAAGATTTTTGAAGATTTAAATTTATTTACCCTTCGTGCTCATAAGAGATAAAGGGATGCACCCGTGCAAAGCCCAAATATGACCCAAGGATCTTGATATGAACAAACTTGGTAGAGGCCCACTAGGTGATGCTACACACCAAATATTAAAGCTGTCTGCCATCTGGTTACAGAGAAGAAGATTTTTAAAGATTTTCGCTCTTTGATTCTATGTAAAAAGGGTTGGGCCAGGGCAGAGCCCAAACATGACCCCAGGGTCTTGATATGAACAAACTTGGAAGAGGTCCAATAGATGATGTTACATACCAAATATGAAAGCTGTCTGCCGTCTGGTTTCAGAGAAGAAGATTTTTGAAGATTTTCATTTTTTTACCCTTCGTGCTCATAAGAGATAAAGGGATGCACCCATGAAAAGCCCAAATATGACCCAAGGGTCTGGTTATGAACAAACTTGGTAGAGGCCCACTAGGTGATGCTACACACCAAATATTTAAGCTGTCTGCCATCTGGTTACAGAGAAGAAGATTTTTAAAGATTTTCGCTCTTTGATTCTATGTAAAAAGGGTTGGGCCCGGGCAAAGCCCAAATATGACCCCAGGGTCTTGATATGAACAAACTTGGTAGAGGTCCACTAGATGATGCTACATACCAAATATGAAAGCTGTCTGCCTTCTTGTTTCAGAGAAGAAGATTTTTAAAGATTTTCATATACTCACCCTTTTTGTTAAGGGTAAAGGGAAAGTTAAGGGTGGATTTCATTTATTTGAACAACTTTGGTAGAGCTTAACCCAAGGAACATCCCTGCCAAGTTTCATCGAGATTGGCCCACTGGTTTAGGAGGAGAAGATGTTTAAAGAAATTGTGGACGACGGACGACGCACGACGGACAACGGACGACGCACAACTGACAACGGACATTCTATGATCCCAATAGCTCACCTTGAGCACTTCGTTCTCAGGTGAGCTAAAAACCAACCAATTGATTGATTGATTGAATTGAGTTTTAAGCAGCTTTCAACATTTTTTCAGTTATATCGCAGCAGCTGGAGCACCTAACAATGGTTTCCTGGTATTTTTTTTCACCAGTACAACCACCAGGGAGTACAACATAATCTGATACTCTCCCAGAGTCTTTTTCATAGATTTGTGATGGCTAACCATCAATTTTTTTGAGACTTTGTTAAATCTGTGTTTATCTTAGAGAAAAACATGACAGCTTAGTAAAGTACAGTGTTTCATTTCATAGGCATTGAATTGAACATAACCTAACTGTTGATTAAATATAGACCGGAAGTTATCATCAACCAAACCCTATTGTTGTTGCAACTGTACCTGTTAATTTCCAACTACTGTTTAAAGTTTAACCAATGGTTATCTTTTATACACTCTCAGGCCTTGCAGATACTTGACTGTTAGAAATATAGGTGCCTACAATAAACCCTTAACCCTTGTCATGCTGAATAAAAAAACTTGGCAAAATTATATATAAATCAAAGTGCTGAAAGCTCTGTATTTCCTAACTGTGAGCCAGAATTTGAAAATATAATTTCTGAAACTTTTATGGTGTAAAAAGGAAAATCAGGTTGTATGGACTAAGATCAGACTGCACATATGTGCAGACTGATGTTTTTCCATACATCCTGCTAAAGCAGGAATATTCCGGGATCAGCATGGCAAGGGTTAATATACCTTGCTTTCATTGCTTGTCAAGATGTCAGCCATCTTGATTCTATCACCTATCTGTTTCATTTCATACAATCTGCCAGTAACAGGTTCTACTTTGTTCTTTTTACGTGTTTCAATCATTTCATCTTGACGTGTACGAGCCTCCACCAGATTAAAATAATACAAGTCATCTTCGTCTTGGCTGAATGAACTCATATCACTTGTCTCCATCACAAGGTCATGTGACACACTCACTTTCTCCACGTTCTCAGATTCAAGTGAAAATCCATCCTTATTCTGGATTCTTTTGTTTGATATGTCCACCTTTTTACAGTCTGTTCCTGACAATGATGGTAGTATCCCTTCAACAGTACCTTCAGATTTGTTTTCACTTAATCTCCCTACATTTTCTACTGTCTCTGAATGTATTTCCAAAGTTATTTGATTGGCACTTGTTCGAATGTCTACTTTGCTGGTATGAAGTTCACCTGAGTTATTAAAACTGTGTTTCAGTTTACTGTTGAATACTGGTGTTTTAGTACTAATTGAACCAGTAGTTTGACTGTCAATTTTATCATGTGCATGTGTCTGTGTAGTACTGCTGGATTTCTTATATGGTGTCTGGAATGATGGCTTAACTTCTGTGTTAGAAGCAGGTTTTGAGGTAATAACTTCTTTGCTGAAATCATAAGGTATGCAAATAATGTAGCATTTGAGATCTGTTTACTTTAGAAAACTAGCTATGCATTCAGGATGACAAAATGATGAAAATTGTTTGAAAATTATACCCCGTTTTGTATATAGGTGCACATGATTCAACTAGAAAGCCATGAATGGCTTGAGTCGCTCCAAAGGCTTGAAATTTTTGTAAAGCAAATAAAAGTTTTGACTAGATTTTTAGATTTTTTGAGTTCTACTGATGTTGAAAATGATTTTCAAAGTTTCAACTATATAACATAGAGAAATGACCTCCACCCATAAAAGACACATTTTTCATCTAATGACAATAATTTTTGCTTGCATGAAAATGGGTCACCCAAGGATCTTACAAATGAAGTTTGATTGATATCCATCAATTACATTCTGAGAAAAAGATTTTCAAAGTTTCCACTATATAACATTTTGAGAAATGACCTCCGCCCATAAAATGCACATTTTTCATCCGATCAGAATGATTTTTGGTAGACTAATAAAGGGTCTCTCAAGGATCATTCCAGTGAATTTTGGTTGATATCCATTGATTACGTTCTGAGAAAATGATTTTCAAATTTTCCACTACATACCATATAGAGAAATGACCTCCGCCCATGAAATACATATTTTTCATCCAATCAAAATTATTTTTGGTAGCATGTTAAGCATCACTCAAGGATCACTCAAGTGAAATTTGGATGATATCTGTCTATTAGATTCTGAGAAAATGATTTTCAAAGTTTCCACTATATGACAACTAGAGAATTGACCTCCGCACATAAAATACATATTTTTCATCGAATCACAATAACTTTTTGTAGACTAATAAAGGGTCACTCAAGGATCATTCCAGTGAAATTTTGTTGATATCCATCAATTACATTCTGAGAAAATGATTTTCAAAGTTTCCACTATATAACATATAGAGAAATGACCTCCGCCCATAAAATGCACATTTTTCATCCGATCACAATGATTTTTTGTAAACTGATAAAGGGTCACCCAAGGATTATCAATGTAAAATTTCATTGGTATCCATCTATTAGAATCTGAGAAAACTCACTTTTTACCATATTTGGAAATTAGCCACGCCCATTAAAACCATGTTTTTCATTGGATCAAAATTTCTTGAACAACTTTGAAAGAGGGTCACCCAAGGATCATTTCTGTGAAGTTTGGTTGAAATCCATCCAGTAGTTTCTGAGGAGAAGATTTTTAAAGAAAAAGTTTACGACCGGACGCACTGACGCACGGACGCACGGACGGACGCACGACGGACACAACGCCATGACAATAGCCCCAGTGGCTTTCAGCCAGTGGAGCTAAAAATCATACATTCTTATTGGCTGAAAAATTGTGTTATTCCTGAACCATGATAATTTTGAGTATGCAGCCATTATGTAAGCTTCCCGACTAAATAATCATATAAGAAATCTGTCTCCTTCTGGAGAAATCTTTTTCACTTCATGATATTATAAGATATGAATAGTGTTTAAGTTATGGAGGTATGAAACAAAAATTTCATCCTACTACTGTATAAATTAATAAATTCTTTTACAACTGGTGGAGCTTATCCCAAGGAACGTCCATTTAAGTTTCAACTTGATTGATTCAGTGTTTTAAGAGGTGAGGAAGTTTTCAGAAGTCGTTGATAGATGCTTGGACGATAGACAGATGTCTATGGTGAGATAGAAATATTCTTCTCATGTCTTGATGAATTACTACATAACCCCTCACCTCTGTGTTTGTTGTTTATCAATCTGTCGACATATGACTGGTTTGAATGGTCTGAAGCCAGGGTGTCTTCTATCTGTGGTTACCCCTGTAAAGGAATGTTTGTCTCATTAAAACCCCCTAGCAGGTACCTTTAACAGAGCTACAGATAGAGGAGGTATTTTGGATGCAAATATCTAAATGATGTTTGCATAAACCCTATATTGTGGATACTCATTGGAAACATCCTGCTGACATGATTAAAATGAGTACCAACAGCAAAGGGTTATATTAGGGAATAAAGATCTTAGACTTGCTTTATCTACTCTTATTTGTATGTCTGCATAAAAATCAAATGTTTTGCCTAGAGGTTCATTAATAAAAAATAAAGGCTCATTTTGTGACAGTCCAACAAAGATAAGGAGCAATCAATGTAAAAACATCCAATCTCTGTCTACATAAATGTGTTTCAAAAACTTACCATTATGGACTTCAAAAACTTACCATTATAGATTTAAATGAAAATAATAAAATACCAAGGATGATTTTTTTTTTTACAAAAAACATTTGTCCTTGCACCAAAAATTCTTAATATGAGTTGAAAACCAACCTTCTGGGGCAGAACGTAGAGGTTTTCTTTTCATGTTGTTATCAGCATTGCCTAAAACAGAATAGATTTATCAAGGTATCACAATTATATAGAAGAAAATCATTTGTTTCAGTGTAAGTTTCGATTGATATTTCAATCAATGAACAAAAAAAAGCTAAATTTTATCAAGTTGCGGAACGATAGTGAAAATAGAGCTTTGGTTGTTGGGAAATAAAATATCAATTGATCTTCTTCGAAAAATAAACAATTATTCATTAATGCAAAAATTAGACACTTATGACTGTGTGAACATTTTTGGACAAGTTTTCATACAGCATGTCATTTTGATTCCTATGCAACATTCATTTTCACTGCTCTTTTTTTGGCTCTGCTGAGAGGAAATCAAAAGAGTGAGATGGACAATAGCAGGGGTATAAGTTTTTGACAATTTCACTAGTAATCATCGAAAAGCATTACAGAAAATATTCTTTTCATGTTCTCCTGAGAATTACTCAAATTTTGACATTAGATGCATTTCTGATAGAATGCTATGTCTATTGAAATAAAAGATAAAACTGTTATTAATTGTTTTTATCACTGTGTACAATTGAGATGAAATAAAATACATTGAACTAATTCAAAACTAAACAATAGGAGCTAAGTTACTTTGTATAACAACACAAAACTATCAAGAATTTAAATCAATTAAGAAATTTGAAGTCAAAGTATTTGCAAAATTTGATTGTCGAGTTTTGACCTAACAATTATGCTTTTAACATTTTATACATCTCTGATTTTCATTATAAACATTGTAAGGGATTAAACAGTGCAATCAACAGAATTGCAGTTATATCTTGGCAGCTGGTGCACCTTCCATTGGTTTCCTGTATATTCTCACATCAGTGGTGCCCTTGGTCTAGTGGTAGAGTGTCGGCCTCTTGACCCAAAGGTCCTGAGTTCAATTCCCGGGAGTGCCTATAGATCTTGGTTCTTTCATTGGCCCACACATTTGGCATGAGTACTGGTGAATTTTCCAGGAAGCAGAATTGAGAGGGATTAATCTTAGTTGTAATATCTTGTTTCCCAATGGAAGTAAAATAAATAGGTTTAAACCAAATATCAGTACAACCACAATATTTCATCCCAACCACTATCTGCCCATCTCACTTAAACACATCATTGTCCTATTGGTTGGAGACTAACTCTGAACAACATGCACAGTTTCAACAAAAGGCTTAGATACAATGCCTGACAACTGTATCAGGGAAAAACTTCTTTGGCTCAATGGTTAGTGCATTGGACTTGTAAACCAATAATATAGAGGATAATCGTTTATTTCAGTGTAAGATCGATTTATATTTCATTGAGTGAACAACAAAAGCTATTTTTCATGAGTGGTGGAGCCACGAGTGAATATATAGCTTTTGTTGTTCACAAAATGAAATATTAATTGATCTTACACAGAAAAAAAAAATTTATTCTATTTCTTTAATGCAAAAATGAGACAAAATGTGAAATTTCTATGACATATTTTCGTAAAGCGCGTCATTTTGCATGTGATTGCTATGCTACGTTCATTGTGACGTCACTTATTTCGCCCCGCATAGATGACGTCAGAAAGGATGAAATGCACAAAAGCAGGGTATAAGTTTTTGATAATTTCACTGCTTTTGCGGTGAGATTATCAAGTGATAATCTACCGTTATTTCTCGATAAACCACCGAAAAGCATTAAAGAATTCAATATTACTTGTCCACTTAGTTTTGACATTGGCCCACATCAGTTTTTTCAGCTTTGCCTCAGTTGCTGACTATTTGTTCGTTACAAAATAATTCAAGACAAAATTTAAATTCCTTAGGATGAGAGTCAACTTAACAATGAGAGTCAACTTAAAGATTGACAAATTAAATGTGTGTGACCCACTAGGCAAAAAGGGGCCATCTGGGTTGTGTGTAAAGAACTGATTCTAGTCGGACTGGCAGACTGCATAGAAGGACTAGGTCAAAACTTTTCACACTTAGACCATTTTCTGCATTTTTAAATGTTCCATCTACCTTCCTGTAAAAGAACCTTTGACATCTGGTTGACCTGTACTGGAACCAATCTCCTTTTCAAATATCTATTTTAAGGAGTTCCCAGGTGGTCCTTTTTTGTGTGACGGGTCACAAACATACTAACCTGATTTATGTAATATATGCTTCTCTTGCTGACTTCCAAGTTTCTGTCTTTTGATTGAAAGTGCTGAATCTAGCATACAGAAGAGCTTCTTTTCTTCATCTGAACTGTTCATTGAAGCTGGTCCACCATTTACATCAACTGACTGGATAAGTTCACCTTTAGCATGTTCAAGAGCTTTATCAGATACATGTACAGCTTTTCCACAAGCTGTTTGAAATCCTTGTAAATAGTCACCAGTTTTAGAACAAATAGCGGTTGAGCATGTCTTTGGCATAGTATCAGATAAAGTTAATCTGCTTTTTTCTGTTTCATAAAAAAACTGTAGATGTTGACCTCTAGCATATTCTAGAGCTTTATCAGATACCTTCACATTTGTTCCACTAGCTGTTTGAAATCCTGGAAAACAGCTACTTACTTTAGTTGCAATATCATTTGACCCCTTTTCTTGTATGTTGTCTATTGAGCTTTTTCTAGAAATGCTGTTTCCATGATTTACAGCTGTCAGCCTTTGGCTGTCAGTATCAGCATTTGTTAACATATCTCTAGCTATCGTCAGAGAATCAGCTGATAGTTTAACCTTATTTCCACTCGCAGTCTGAAATCCAGTCATTATTGGTTGTTTATTCAATTCCTTATCTTGATTTAAATTTCCATGTTCTTTCAACACATCACCACATAAAGCCATATTTAGGTCATGCATACCACTACCCTCACTAGACAGTGTTTCTCTGGCTTTGTTGAGAGAATCAGCAGACAGTTTAACCTTATGACCCCTAGCTGTTTGGAATCCTGTCATTATTCGTTCTTCATTCAATCTTTCATCTGATATCAAACCTTTTCTGTCTAATTTCATGGATTCATCTAACAAGGTAATGTTAGAGGCATTTCTGTCATTCTCAGCTTTAGACAAAGTTTCTCTGACTTTGTTGAGAGAATCAGCTGAGAGCTTAACTTTATGACCTTTAGCAGTTTGGAACCCAGTCATTATTGACTGCTCTAGAAATTCTTTATCTGAATTCAGATGTTTTCTGGCTGCTTGCAATGCTTCATCTGAACAGCTGATTCTGGAACCACCGGCTGTATGAAATCCCCCAAATGTCCTCCAAGTATCATTTTCTTCTCCATCCACTAGCAAGGTTTCACATTTCTGATTATCGCTCTTCTTTGTACTGTTTGAATTCTCACCTGAACCCTTCAAACAATGTCTCACAGCTCTAATGGCTTCTTCAGAAACTGGAATTATGTTTCCAGCAGCACTTTGAAATCCTTTAAAAGTTTCTTCTTCAGAATTTAGAGTGCTTTTTGCAGCTTGCAGTGCTTTCTCTGAGACTTTAATGTTGTTTCCTCTTGCAGTTTGAAATCCAGAAAAAGATGGCATACTCTCCTTACATCTCACACTTTTTGAGCTGCTTCCTGATTCATTTGAAAAATGTTCAGAAATACCTGTATCTTTATCTAAATCAGGTTTAAATCCCTGTAAGGCAGACTGATCAGAACAGTTGTAAGTATCTTCTAATGTCTGTTTTGTATAATTTTGACCTTCATCAGACATATTCATTTTAAATGCTGGTTCAAATTCGCTTACATTTGAAATACTTTTAGCAGTATTTAAACATTCAAAATCTGTATTAGCTATTTTTCTTTTACTATTTATTGATTTTGCTGAATGTGATAATGGTTTAAAGTCTGATTCTTCATATGAATGATCTTCACTGTTGAACATTTCCTGTGTTATTTCTAGGGCTTTTTTTGATATAGTGATTTCCTTTCCCCTTGCTGTTTGAAACCCAACAAATTTCTGTCTGCCTAAAAAATCCTTGTTATTATTCAATGTTTTATCCTCATTTGATCTCTCTGGAATGGTGGTATCCTTTCCTCCTGCAGTGATGAATCTCATATTAGGTTGATTATCCATCAATTTTTGTTCATTATTCTGTGTTGTGGAACCATCATTCAATGCACTATCAGAAACACTAACATTCTTACTAACATCAATCTGGCATCTGTTACTCTTACTAACTTCATTATTTCTATTGTCAGCAGGACATTTTGACCTTTCCCTTATCTTGATAGGAACATTAATTTTCCTTTCCTCTTTAATATGGTGTTGTTCTATCTCTTCTTCATGAATTAAAGTTTTTCTGGCTTCTATAATTGAGCTGTTTGAAATCACCACTTCCTTCCCTGATGCTGTCTTGAATCCCTTTGCTGGAAGATAGTCGGATACCTTCTCATCATCATTCATGGTATTTTTAGCTTCTTCTGGTGACCTTGCTAAAATTTCACTGGCGTTTTTCTCATCTGTATGATATATACTTTTTGAAAGATTGTCTTCTCTACTCAGATTTTTTTTTGCTTCTTCTAATGCTTTTTCTGAAACTTCTACAATTTTCCCCCCTGCTGTATGAAATCCCATGTAAGAAGGTTTGTCAGGTAGATTATTTTTCAAGTTTAAAGATATTCTTGATTCTCTCTGTGATTCGTCTTTAATATGTGAGCCTTCACTCCCTGCTGTCTGAAATGTTGTATTGGATTGTTTGTCCTCTAGATCATTTCTATTTAAACTTTTCCGAGCCTCTTCTAATGATTTAGCTGAAATTTCAATGTTTCTACCCCCAGCTGTCTGAAATCCGAGAATTGGTGGTCTATGTAATTTTCCTTTCTCCATATCTAAACTCATTCTAGTACCCTTTACTGACTTGTCAAAAATTTCCATTCCCATCTCCCCGGTTGTCTCAAATGTCTTAAGTGATGGATTAGCTATTTGACATATTCTTCTTTCTTGGTCAAAATTGAGTTGGGTTCCTTCTAAGAAGCTCTCAGAAATCTGAATATCCTTACTTTGTGCTGTCTGAAATCTTGAAGCAGCTGCTTTAAGGGAATCATGCTTATCTTTACTGATGCCTTCTATACAAACTTCTGTATTTGTCTTGGATCCAATAGCATTTGAAATGGATGTTTTGTTTTCAATATTCAACTTATCGGTACTTCCTTCTTTCATATTTTCAGTTAAAATTTTCTCTACTTGATCTCTCTTAATCAAGGGTACATTTTGTTCATCTGTAATTTCCTGTGGATCATGTGAAGTTATTTTAGCTTTTTGCAAAGCTTTCTCTGATGTCTTTACTTCCTTTCCCCCGGCTGTCTGAAACCCTGTACACACCATTTTATTGTATGTTAACTCTTCACTATGAATTCTTGTATCTATCTGTAACAAAGTATCAACTTTTTCTTCAGCCTCTTCCTTATAAAAATTGTTTCGAGCTGTTTCTATAGCATTTTCAGAGATTAAAATATTCTTACCACCTGCAGTTTGAAATCCAATAAAAGGACTCTCTTCTGAAATATTGTTTACCATTCTTGATTTTACATTTTGGCACTTTTTTTCTGAATCTTCCTTAACATCTTTGCAGTCATACATATTCATAGTTTGATAACAAGGAAAATTTGATTTTTCATCTTCATTGAATTGTTCATTACTTATTTCAATTAAGCTTTCATTATTGCATTCTGTAAAATGTTGACTTACTGATTCCACATCACCTGCTGTACCATCACCCTCTCTACTTATTTGAGTCTCACAAAAATTTGAGAGAACTCTAGAACCCAACTTATCAGAGGTTTTAATATTCAAAGTCTGTTTTGATGCAGCCACTTTATCTTTACTTCTGTCTTTAAGATAAATTTCCTGACACACACTATCAGCTAGATTAATTGCTTTTTGAGGAGCATTACTTGAAATCTTGATTTCATTACCACTTGCTTTTTGGAATCCTTCTTGAAAATAGAAATTTTTCCTAGAAATTGATGTTGCTGTTAGAATTGTTTCATCAATGTTTACCAAGGAATCACAAGTTTTGTTGCTTACATCTTCAACCTTTTCAGACACATTGTTCATTGAAGCTACTTTCTCATCCTTGACGAGTATGTTTTCAGCAGCAGATGGTTCTTCAAGTTCCATATCATCAGCAAACATTTGGCTAAAAATACCTTCATATATATCTTGTCTAGCTGCTACATTCAATACTCTCTCCTGAATGGTGCTTGGGAGCTTATTTTCAGTATTACCAGTTTTTACATGACCATTTTGATCATGAGCAGGTTTTTTGTCAGTCTGATATGCATGCAAACTTGTCTCAGTCTCACTTGTTAATACATTTGAAAGATTTGCTTTAGATTCAATGGGTGATATTTCCATGCACGATACAGAAGAAGATTTACTATCATGTGATTGTACTGTTACTCTTTTCGGTGCTTTGAATGGACGGAACCCTTTTGGTTTATTTCTACTAATATGATCAGATCTAGATGGTTTTACTAAATTGCTTGGACTAGCAGTTTTAGAGATAGTAGTTGTAGCATCAGACTTAATCAATGTTGACTTTAGACCAACTATTTCTTGATTCATGAGGTCAATGTCCATTACTTTATTACTATTTTCAAGCTCTTGTTTAAAAAGTTCATGCAATGGAATAGTTTTTGATCTTCCTTCTCCTTTTGGTTTTAATATATTCATAGAAAGAGACGCAGTTTGTGTATCCTCTTCCAACACATGTTGAGCTTTTTCGATTGCACTTTTTGACAATGAGAAAGCCTTTCCTGAGGCAGATGTGAACCCTGAAATATTTGAAATACTAACTGGTTGTTCTGGAGATAATTTTGTACTATCATTCTTTCTTTTTAAATCAGATTCAGACTGAGTTTCCTCCTTTAGCATATTTTGTGCCTTTTCTATCGAAGCTTTAGATAAATTGAATGGCTTCCCTGAAGCAGATGTAAACATGGTCTTAGTTGAGACAAAAGGATAATGCTCATTGTCACTTAATAACTCTATATCCTTGCTTCCACTTGTATCTTCTGTCAAAATATTCTGTGCCTTTTCAATTGAACTGTTTGATAATCTAAAAGTCTTCCCTGAAGCAGTTGTAAACCCTGTCATACTTGAAACATCAAAGGTTTTATCTGAAGCACTGCATAAATTTGTTGAACTATTAGTTATCACATCAATACAATCAGGTCCTAATTGTATATCCCCAGCGTAAAAAGTAATAGCCTTTTCACCTGCGTTATTTGGAAATGCGTTAGAATTTTCCGAGGTACTTGAAAACCCCATCTTGATGTTGGTAACACTTGGTTGTTTAGAAGAACATGGTACCTCTGACATATTATTCATATCATCAATATTCCCTTTGCTTACATCCTTAAACGCTTTAACTCCCTTAGAATCTGTCACAGAATGTTCATGATTGAAGACATCTGTACTGGAGAACATTTGTTCTGCTTTTTGCAGCTTCACTGCGTCAAATTGTAACACCCTACCACCAGCAGTAGAAAATCCTATGTGTGAATTGTATGTAAGATCAGTTGATAAACTATCTTTATTACAAAGAGAGATTAAAGCACAGTCATCATTTTCACTGAAATCTAAGTTTCTTGATTCATTGTTATCAACATGAATATTGGATTTAAGTATTTCTGTTTTCAACTCTTTCTTTTTACTGTTCTGGTGGGTTTTATAATCAACAAAGGATTGATTTTCACTGTTAAGAACTTCAACACTGGTTTTATTCCAATCATTTTCATTGCATAAGGCTTTGTTTAGCTCAGATTTTTTTCTCTCATTCATATCTCTATATTGCTCTTCAAATTCAATTTCTAGTTTATCTTCCTCAATTTGGTTAACATTGTCCTGGTTTATGACAAAATCTTCACACCACAATTTACTTTCAAAATCCTCCTCATCAAAGTCTTCAAAATAAATCTCTTTTTTGTCAGTTTCATTTGATTTCCCTATTATAGCATAATCTGATGTTTGATTATTTGATTTCATAACAACTTCTTTGTTTTCAAGTTGAGTTAAAGAACTATGTTCCTCATCAAACAATTTCTTTGCCTTATTTACAGCATCATCTGCAAGAATAATATCCTTGCCAGAGGCAGACTGAAATCCTACACTTTGATTTTCACCTATATTTGAATTTATTTCAACAGAACAAGTAAATTTGTCCTTTATTAGTCTCTCAGTATTATTACTTTCAGAAGTTGATTTGTTTACATTCTCTCCTGAATCAGGTTTACCTTGTTCATGTTTTTGTACATTGTTCTCCGTTTTACAAACTATTTTGGTTCCATCAATAGCAGAAACAATACCTTTACCCTTATGATCACCCTTTCCATCTTCTTTGTATATAAATATTGTACTTTGGTTTGTATTGACTAGATTGCGTTTAGTGGGATACAAAAACTTTTTACATGGAACATTTTGTTTTCCTGGAATAGCTTCTATAACCATTTTTCCAGGATCAAATATCTTTTGGTCATGAATCCTCCTTACAGAATTGTCTCCAGCACATGTTACCTCACTGTTAACATTATCACACTTTATCATTGCAGCACTACACATTGCCTCTAATGCAGTTGGAGAAACTTGAGAAAACACATCCTCGCCCTCTACACTTGGTGTTTTGGAAACATCATTAGATTTATCATCACTAATCTCCAGACTTATTTTAGTATCTGATTCTTTCTTTTCAATTGAAATTTGTTTCAACTCATTTAACACAGCTTCCCTCTTTGCATGCAAATGTTTTCTTCTTCTCTTTGAGAAAGATCCATTTTTTGCTTTTTCTTCTGAATATTTCACAACACACTCTGAAAATCGTACTTTTTTACCAGATGAACTTTTTAAATGCTTATCTTTTGATAGAATGGACTGTAACACAACTGTTTTAGGAGTGGATAATACACTTTCTATCTCATTCAAGCTGTTATCAAACTCAGTCACTTCCATTTCAGAAGACTTCCTCTTTCTGTTGAGAGAATTCCTTTTCCCTACAGCTCCTGCAGGAGAGTCAAAGAAATCTGAAAGTGCATCACCTACAACTTCTGTACGAGACTTTACTCTTTTGGATTTAGCGGAACTTTCTCCATTTGAAATGCTCTGCTTAGGAAAAACTGGTGATAGACAAGTTCCTTCATTTTCACTCTCTATAGAATTATTCTCTGTTTCTATATTTAACTTTTTGTTATCAATTCCATGAACAGTTTGTCTAGTGTCATTCTTTTCTGTATCATTATCCTTAAATTCTTCATTTGTAACCTGAATAATAGTACTAGAACTTCCTTGTCTTTTCTTTTCAGCACTTTTGAAATGATGTGATTTGTTTGAACTACTAATTTGTTTTCCAAAGCTATCACTTTTCAAGATCAGTTTTCTCCTAAATTTATCCCTCCAGGCATCCATTGATTTTTCATTTGGTACACTAACATCTTGTAACAAGTCTTGCTTAAGATTATTGCTGGAAAATTTGGTATCATCCGATATGTTTGTCAATTCATCAAAATTTGCTTGCTTCGTTTCTTCACTGTAAACATCTTGTAGTATTTCTTCTTCATTTGTACTCTCTAGAGGTTCTAATGATTCACTAGTATTTTGATGAGGTGAAAATAAGGCTCTCACAGGATCCTATAAAGCAAAATTATATATAGAGGATAATAGTATTGGTGTAAGATCTTTTAAAGTCATTTATCTTTAATGTAGAGATCAACAAAACTTGTATTTTCACAAGTGGCAGAGCCACAAGTGAAATATGATCATCTACACACAAAAATAAAGGGAATAAATTTGCATTTTGTACACCTTAAACTTGCAGAAAATAATTTATGTCATGACATCATAAGCAGCTTTATTTAGTAGATGTTTGATTATAAGATATCCTACAAAAAAGGCAAAAATAGTGAGATTTTTTTTATAAATTTACCTTCAACAAGAGGACAATGATGGTACTTAGTCGCTCACCTGAGTCTCTTTGACCCCTGGGACATCACATCAATTGAAAAGGCAGATGTCAACAAGGATATAATTTCTATATGAGATCAATGCCATGGAATACTTTCAGCAAAGATTATGGTCAAACTGTTTCCTGCTTTGTTTATTTGTAAAAAGGATATGCCTAGGCAAGGCCCTTATTTGAACATAGGGGTATGTAATGAAACTAGAGAAAAACTAGAAAATCTTCATCAATGCCCCTTGTCCTGTGAAATGGCACGGACCCTATGAATTTTCTATAGGCTTCATCTTTGTGACTATAAATATTCTGACCAAATTTCAAGTAGATTGGGCCATACTTAATGCCTCTACAGAGTCAACAAGAAAATTGTCATCTAGTGATATCATTCCCATTTTCAAAAAGGTTCATCCGAGTGACCAATACATACTAAATAATAATATAATTTGAAAGAGGTTGGAAGAGACAATTATCAATTTCCACAACCAAGTTGGATATTTTTTCATGTAATACACATAGTATGTATTACATTTATCTTATTACCTCTATTTGCCTTATTTTTGTCAATGTTTTTAACAGAAATGCAAGTTTCTAAAAATGACCGCATTGTCATTGTTCTAAAAATATCCATATGATATCATAAAAAAAATCATATCGGATGTTATCATGTGGATATATGTATAGATATAAGATAAAAATAAAATAAATATTGAAATACCAAAGTAAGTAGAAGGTAAAATAGATTGAAATCAAATATGTACTAGAACAGCATGATCAGTAGAAAACATCACAAAAGTGTAAAGAATACTAGTTGATATAACTAACATCACTAGTGACTGAACAAGTCTGCCGCAAAGCAGACTTTGGACTAATACCCCCTACAAGTGCTTGTCAATAATTAAAAGCCATTTTCCATCAAAAGGTCATAACTCTGTCAAAGGCAAAAGATCATAACCATAATTTCACGTGCATTTCTCTGCCTGATACTGAAATTAAGGGGACAGGAAAATGTAACAAATAATGTTGAATTACAAGTGTTCACATAAGAGATGAAGATAGTAATTATTGATTTAAATGAGGTATGAAACTATTTTCATATCTTATAATTTGATATCATGAAGCACACAATGTAAAGATTTGATTATTTTGTGACAAATTTATTTCTCGGACTATTTTGAGCAAAAGCTTAAAAAGAGCTGTGTATTCAAATTTCTTTTCACTGAAAAATGAACCGATCAACCAATCAGAATGCACAAATTGAGATGGACACAACAAAAATCAAATTATTATTACAAGCATATAGTTTCAGCTCATTGGGGATATTACACACAGTGCCCAAGCTGTTTAAGATTAATTGATAAAAAGCATCTGTTGAAATTTCATCTTGCCGAAGGCTGATTGGGAATGGCTGCTACACTTGTCTGATCTAAGACTACAAACTTTTTCTATTTTGAGTTACTTAAAGGATTTGGTAAACAGCCCATACACCAGAGTATTATACAGAGAGAGACTCCAGTTGCCAGTAGACATACTTAATGAATACTTTTTTGTAATTGCCAAAAGTTGACACCATATTAGAAATCCCATAAAACATTGACACAAGATGGGATTGACATCATCAAAGCCAATAAAATAATTTACATATCAATTAAAAATTTATTTTTTTCAGCTATATAGATACATATTTGATTTAATATACTCATTCATTGCTTTAGAACAAGACCATAATAGTTCAGAAAAGAACAGAATAACATATGTTGAGGATGCAAAAATGCCTTTTAGTATATTTGATCTCACACAGATGTTATTACACTGGTGTTATAATTTTGCCCATTTTCAAAAGAAATTATCCTTGTGATGGTCTTATCATTCTGAGCAAGTTTAAATTCAAGTTTGAAGGAAACAAGGGGTTTTCTAATTAAATTTTTATTAGGGTTCTTTCCATGACGCTGGACAGATTTGACCCATTTTTTGAAAAGTTAAATCCTTGTGACGGCCCAATCATTCTGACCAAGTTAGAGGCCAATCGGATGAAAACTTTCGAATTAGGAGCGTCAGTGAGGATTTTCTAATTAAATTTTTCAATAATTTGCATTTTGCCCCTTTTCCCATGATGCTTGACAGATCATAAGTGCATTTGGACCTTTCGGGAAAATCAGGTGGTAAATGTGCAGGCTGATCTTTCTTTATACCTCCTGCCAAAGTCCAGGTTGAGCATGACAAGGGTAAATAACATAGACAAACCTTATGATGTGTTGGTGTACTGACAGTTGAAACAATTGTTGAGTCTGAAAATAGAAAAGTCAAAAATAAAACAAGAGCACTACATACAGACATACACACTGGACTGTTGAGAAATGGATGATAAAACATCATAACTAAACAGCCTTTTGGCCAGGCTTCTTCAGGACAATTATGCTAATTACATCAATTCACCTTGAATTGTCCTCTTACTTAAGTTTTTATCTAAAATTTGGGGCTCCTAAAGATTTAGAAAAAATCTGAAAACTCATTTTGAAAGCTCTGTGAAATAAAGGGCAACTAATTGATAGAAAATTCTGTCTCTGTTTCAAAAAAGAATTAATTTGGCTTTGATATAAGCATAAAATCTTACTTCATTTGACTTACCATCTCTAGGGGGCGTGGCTAAAGAATTTGACCATGATAACACAGAATCCTCATTGGAGAGTCCAAGACTTCCCATGATTGATGAGCTTCGTCGTAAAAATGAACCATCTTTGGGAACAGGAGAAGGACTGTGAGAGAGCAAAGTTCTATATATATATACAGCAGCATTCTATTATATGTGGGTACCTTCTACCTTAAGTTTACAGATTTGAGATTCAATTTTCATACAGGCATTTTATCATTATCAGTATATCAATGGCTCATTGCAAAACAGTTGTAACTGCCTATGTTTATAGGCAGTTACCACTGTTTTGCACGGAGACATCTATATAGACAAATTCCCTCACCGTCACCTTTTCCAACCAAAAGAACAAGAGTGACAATGTAATAATATACACCACCACATAAGTGCATGACAGAAAACCATCAAATCCTTACAATGTGTGCACGATTACATGATAAGGAATATTTTGTGAAAATTATATGCAAATCTGTCCATGCTTGAAGGAGGATTTGTGGTCGTTGTGGAAAGACAGACAGAGAAGACGATACCAATATACCACTACCTTTGGTGATGTATAAAACGAGAGTAACAGCAAGCTATCAAGAAAGCAGAATCAAGAGAGATCAATTGAAATTGAAAGGACTTTTTTTCCTACTGTTGAAAAAATCAATATGCTTAAAGCAAGTATTAATGATTAGTAAGACTTTATAAGTTTTCTCTTTTGATAATCAATGAATGGTTTGTGTTTGAAGTGCCCTTAATTAAGTTTAATTTTTTGCAAAGCCATTTAAAAAATGACAAATAAGAGGGCCATATTGGTCCTAAATTGCTCACCTGAGTTAACTGTCTAAGATCTAATCCATACAATATATTTTGCTTAAGATCTAATCAAAACAATAAATTTGATCCATTTTCAGGTTAATTGAGCCAGAAATATGGCATCCAAAGTGGCTTTGAGGTTTTTCTAATATTTGGCCTTGTGACCTCTTTTTTGATGCCACCTCACCTAGTTTTGAACTTGACTAGAATTTTAAGGTTGATTGAGCCAAAAATGGCCTCTAAAGTGACTACAAGGTTGTCCTAAAATTTGACTTTGTGACCTAGTTTTTTACCTCACTTGACCATTCTCAAACTTGGCAAAGATTTCATTAACAGAATCATTCTGACCAATTTTCAGGTTGATTGAGCAAAAAACATGGTTCCACAGTGCCTACAAGGTTTTTCTAAGATTTGACCTCATGACCTAATTTTGACCCCACTTGCCAAATTTGGAACTTGACAGAGATTACATCAAGACAATCAATCAGACCAAAGTTCAGGTTGGTTGAGCAAAAAAAAAGGCTTCTAGAGTGTCTACAAGGTAAATGTAGACAACGCAAGACACACATCACACAACAATAAAAGCTCACCTTGAGCATTTTGTGCTCGGGTGAGCAAAAAACATGATCACCCTTTCCCTTATACAGGAAAGTTTAAAAAAAATACTGTCAATACAGTAAATTTGTAGAACCAACCTTATTCCTAATGTGGGTCTACACCAATGTCCATGGTTGTCTGGGGTACTGAATGGATTATCGTCAAACAGGATTTTGTTGTCCAAGGCAGGGCTACTGTGATAGAACTCAGGTGGGGAGTTACCAACTGAAATGTTAAAACTCTTCCAAGGCTGTTCATGGCATATTGATTATTTCTGTACAGAAAACTTTGACAGATAGTATAGACTAACTCATCCTGCAGTCTGACCATAGCCTTCTCTGCCCACTTTTTACTTAATTGGTTTGGAAAATCTTTAACAACTCTGATTTAGATATCCCAGGGGTGTGGAATTCCCATGCCCTACTTGTCTGACATTGCCTTTTTTCTACTTGTGGGCAAGTACATTTGTCTAGGCTACTTGTCCGTGAACAAGTAAATACCGAAGCAAATCTTGAAACAGAACTAAAAAGTTCATGGAGAAAGGTCATCATAATGTTTGTATTAAAGGGAGAAAACATTGTCTTTAATTAAGAAAATGCTGGGTTACAGCATTTTCTTCATTTGAAACAATATTTTCTCAATATTTATTAATTCGCTTTTTTTGTGGGCAAGTTCATTTTGATCCTGGACAAGTAGGAAATCGACTTTTAATTTTTTGGGAAGAGGATGAAGGATTTATTTCCACACCCCTAGCTATCCCCAAAATTGGTTACATGCATGACACAAAAACTAAATTACTCCTAATAAGGGTAAAATCATTACCGAGAAGTTCTAATACCAATAATACTTAGATATGTTTGTGAGACACCAATGCCACGTACACAACAAAAATATCAGAAAAGCATGACACTGATATATGACCTTCACATCTGCAAATGCTTATTTATCAATGAAGCATAAATCATCATTATCCCAAATTTGAGTAATTTTATTTTGAGTAGCAGTTTCTTTGATATCCTTAAAGTACCATTTTACCACAATGTTTCACAAACTTGCGTGCAAAGCAGGGTATAATTTGTAAACAGTCAACACCGTTTTGTCATCATGAAAGCAGAGCAGTTCCAACTGCAGGATGAAAAAGTTTGTGAAACATTCAGCAAATTTTATCCCTTTTAGCAAGGGTATTCATGTGCAAAGTAGAGTACAGTTTCAAAACGTTAAAAAATGTTTGTTTTTTTCATTCTGATCACATGTTTGATCCCAGACTGATCTCTACGACTCCTACCTTTCAGTTGATTTTTAATGAGTTGGCTGACACTGGGTGAACAGCCTGGGCTGTCAAACACTGTTTTATTTTCTTTCTTCACCTCTTTTTTAGATAACAACGCCCTCTCAGTGAGCTCATCAAACCAGGATATTCTGCTAGGACCAAGAACTAAAAATATAACAAGAAAAAAGATGTCTTTTTGAAACAAAATGTCCCCAACCAAGCCAGGCAAGCCTTGCATTCAGGATGACAAAACACCACTAACTTTGCAAAAAATACAATGCTATACACCCAAGTTCATGTGGAAAGTTTGGGTACAAGTTTCAAATAGTTTGCACTGTTTGGTCATTCAGAATTTAATTCAAGTTTTTCAGATGTTTGACATTGATCAATATATGACCTTGACTTTTGATATGCACATGCATATCAAAAATCTATCATCATGCAAATATGACCTTCATATCTCATTGTATCTTGTAATATCTTATAGTAATTGGAAAAGTCTTTTGGATGGTAAACTGCAGGAGTTCGACCTTGCTATATGACTTTGACCTTGTCACATGACAGGCTTAAAGACAGTAAACAATAAATCAATTTTAGAATGAACGTTATTTAACCCTTTGCTGTTTAATCCCTGCTTTTAACGTGCCTGTGATTTTATGATTGAGAAAACATTGTTAAACAAGAGCTTCGCAGAGCGACGCATATACGCCCAATGGGGCTTGTCAGTAACCTTGGCTTGTCAGTAACGTAAGCTTGGATGATAGCTAAAAATATTTCAAAGAGACAGACAGAAAACTGGTGCCATAACATAGTATGACCTGATTGTAAATTGAAAATGACTTTATGCACAACTATATGCCAAACAGTTATTTTGCAAGTTTCAGTTCATTCAAATTAAAAGTGTGACGAGTTTCTCACAAAAAAAATATAGTGAATTTCAATCAATTCAAGGGCAGATAATACAAGAAAGACCTAAGCTTTTTGAATTTCTGAAGTCCTATGCTTAACCAAATATCAGGGTTACATTATGGCAAGATTCATTTCAATCCAATTAAATTTGAAGGAGTTGTGCACACACACACACACACACAAAAATCTGTAAATTTAAACTATTTTGTGAAGTTAAGGGCAGATAAATCAGGAACTACTTTAAATATGAAAATAGTCCTAAGCACAAAAAGACAACCTACAGAGTCGTTATGGCAAGTTTCCTTTCATTCCCATCCAAAATGAGGGAGAAAATGAGCTGACAAGAAATTTTGTTTTTCATCAACTCAAGGGCAGATAATCCAAGATAACTAAAGAATGACTGGAATATTTTGAATTGAAAAGTCTTATGTAAAACTAGACATCATACGGAGTAATTGTGTCTAGTTTCAGCTAATTTCAATTATAAGTTAAGGAGGAGTTGCACACAAAATACAGTGATTTTCATTTAATTCAAGGGCAGATAATTCACAATTTCTCAGGAATGACAGGAACGATTTGAATTTCAAAGGTCTTATGCACAACTAGACATCATACGGAGTAATTGTGTCTAGTTTCAGCTCATTCCCATTGATAGTTTAGGAGGAGTTGCGCATACAAAAAAATGGTGATTTTCGTTAAATTCAAGGGCAGATAATTCATGATTTCAAAGGAATGACTAGAGCTATTTGAATTTCAAAGGTCTTATGCACAACAAGACATCATAGAGAGTAATTGTGTGTAGTTTCAGCTTATTCCCATTGATAGTTTAGGAGGAGTTGCCAACACAAAAAACAGTGATTTTGGCTATATACAAAGGCAGATAATTCAAGATTCTCAAGAATGACTAGAGCGATTTGAATTTCAAAGGTCTTATGCACAACAAGACATCATAGGGAGTAATTGTGTGTAGTTTCAGCTTATTCCCATTGAGAGTTTAGGTGGAGTTGCGCACACAAAAAACAGTGATTTTGGTTATATTAAAGGGCAGATAATTCAAGATTTCTCAGGTATGACTGGAGCTATTTGAATTTCAAAGGTCTTATGCACAACTAGACATCATAGGGAGTAATTGTGTGTAGTTTCAGCTTATTCCCATTGAGAGTTGCGCACACAAAAAATTGCTAACGGATGGACGGATGGACAGACAGACGACCGTGGCCATAACATAATACGACCCTTTGGGCGTATAAAAAGAAGAAATTGCTCAAATTGAATCCACTTTATATTTTCGTCTGCAAAACCTTTGAATTTGGACAGGTCCAAAATTTTGTAAAACAGAAAAGGGTTCATTTTACACATTTGTAAAAAAAAAAAAAGAAGATACTTTTTTATGTTTAAATAATGATGGATCTACAAGGCTTCATTTTCAATTGGAGTTTTTACCAGTCACTGGTAGTCAATACTGGAAAAATAGACATTGGTCAATTAATATAACTACACTCCACTATAAAACATATTTTTTCTACATGCAACCTGAAAGAAGTAGAAGATGAAAATATGTATTTTAAGAGCACATATTATATTCTATTTATATAATATGACCCAAATTTTTGCGAAAAGCCATCAAATTTCTTGAATTTGATGATTCTTATTTTTCTGTGTAACTTTAATAATAATACTGATTAACCCTTTCACAAACAAGACCGGGTTTTGATGTCTCTATTAGAAAAGGCTTAGGAAAACATTGTGGCAAAATAAGAAAATGCTGATTATCAGCATTTTCTCCTTTTGTCTCAATATTTTCTATGCTCAATAATACACATTTTCTACCTTTGATATAATTCATTTTGTCGTCTGCAGCAGCTATCAAATTGGACCACCTTGAAATTTTGTTGTTTGGTAAAGGGTTCAAACTGATGTCACAATATATACATTATGACACAGGTGTGAGGGATCATTTTGGGGCAAGATGTTGAGAGATTCTCTAATTTTTTCTGCTAGATGTCACATTGAAACTGTCTCAATGAGAGAATAATCTGAAAGCAAAAAGCAATAAAAGAATTTTGTGTACTTTCTTGCTAAAAAATCTAAATTTCTCATTAGATTTGGCTCAATGAGATATTTCTGCACATGAAATTCTGAGCCAAAATTATCCCTGATGACATAATTTTGCATTTACAAAATAGCTTTGCTATTTTTTCTGAGCTCATTTGCATATAGTTATTCCACTAGTGTAATAAAACTGGTGTAATATCAAAATTATTTCATGGTGTTTTTTCACTCCTGCAACAAAGGTCATATTATAAACATAATTAATATTCAGGGTTCAACATTGCCATGGGATCCAAAGGATCCAAAAATATTAGCTCAAGCAAGGGATTCCTTAGAACCATTTGATATTTATACAATTTAGAAGTTGATTCAAGCTAAAACCACTATTTCAAAGCCAAGGTTCCCTAACTCTACTTTGTCCCTTACAATTGAAGGGAAACAAATAAGATTAATATAAACTTATCCTGGAAAAATATTTCAACAGGGAAAAAGACTTACAACTTAAACCTAGGGGCCAAGACTGCCAATTTCAATATCTAACATTAAGGGTATAGGTATTCTCTCAAAAGGTTTAGGGCCCAAGATGGCCAAGCCAAAAACCTAGGGGCCATGATAGGGCTACTTATAAGGACGCCACTTGTCTTTTTCTTTGTTTCAATATATCATTTACCTTACTTTTCTCTTGCAATTCCTTTAAAATGAAAACTGTGTAATGAAGAAAGGGAATTCTCATTATCTGGAGGGATTCCTGCATACCACATAGGAAATCCATGACTTTTGTAGAATCCCATTGGAAACAGTAATTATTGCATAAAATTTACGTTTTGGGGCATAACAGGCATAATAATATTATGTTAACAGACAAAAATAAGGCATGACAAAGAGAAAACTTGGATTTATCAGTAAATTCACATGCCAGTACTTCCCTTGTTTTACTTAACTATCCTTAGCCCTGGGACATTTAATCAATTCTAAAGGATAATCATGTGCAATATTCATGTAGAGCATAATTGAAAACGTGTCCTTATTCCCGCATTAAATTTAGTGATGTCACTAGTTTACCATTAGTTTACCAAGCAATGTCAGCCTAAAGAAAAGTGACTGTGACTTCCCCTACATTTTTGAAATCCTAGAATAAACACTATGTAATAGCACCAATTCACATTTTTTCAGGCATTAATATATGCAGAGACACTCAAAATGCCTCAAAGCCTTTGTGCTTCCATTTTCAGATCTCTGAAAAATTAATCTTAACGCCCTCATAAACATGTATAAACCCTATTGTGTTGACCACATTCGGAACATCACTCTGCCATTTCCGTTAACTGCAACAGACCTCAGATGTATGTAAGGCGGATGGGTATGTAACAAAATCGTGCATTTTGTTAGGCGGAAACAGTGTAAGAAAAATTAGCACCGTAGATTTTTATCTTTTACAGTAAATAACGGCTGAAAAAAACGTGACGAATCATTCTCAAAAATTAAGATTTTTGCGGCCGTTATTTAAGAATCTAAAGATATTTATATAAGGATACGATGGTTTCACGTCAGTGACTTAAACGAGTAGCGTTGACGACGTCGAATGTTTTCACTCAAAGTTTCGAGGGCTAACGCCATTTTAACTGACGTCATCGAGTTTTTCCAAGGTTTTCCTGTATTTTTTAAAAATAGTCCGTCTATGTACATCCGAGGTTACTGATTGCGAGATTGGCGGAGTGGTGTTCCGAATGGTGTTGACCAATGACATTACCTGTCTCTAGCTGGTTCCTGTCCTTCAGGAACTTCCTTTCTTTTCTCCAGTCAGCATTATTCACTTTTAGAGGAATAACTTTTTGTTTGGAATCAGACCCAGTAAATCCAGACACATTGTTAACAGGGTTATCCAACATGATGATGAAATGGTTGTCTTTCTTGGTGTCAATCTTGCTGAAGAGAAAGATGCCAAAATGCATAAATTATCCATGTATGTTGAAGAATCACATTTTAGGAATGGGCTGAAATTGCCACACAAAGATATCAAAAGTGCAGGGTGCCAGTGCTCTTTTTAGGACAATTGTGTCGCAATCTGCAGTGAGTCACGGATCCCCAGCCACGAAAGGTGCCTCCACAAAATGTTCTGTTCATAAACCCACTAAATATAAAACCATAATTCTATATTCTTATCCATTGATCCAATTGAATTTTTTTTTCATTATCTTTTGTTTCACATTTTTATTATCATTATCATTATCAATTTTCAAATTTAGCCAGGATTAATAATAGAATTCTCTTACACAAGCTATAGTACACAATTTACCATCTTATTGAACCAAGGGTTACAAATGTACCTATCTTAGAGGCTTCAAAACCCTCCTCAAAGGCCTCAAGAATGTACACAAGGTTTTTCTTAGATTCGACCCAATGACCTAGTTTTTGACCCCACTTGACCCGAATTCAAACTTGTCTGACATTCCATCATGATAATTATTCTGACCAATTTCAGGTTAATAAGGCAAAAAAATCTTGCCACTAGAGTGTCCACAAGGTTTTTCTACGATTTGACCTGGTGACCTAGTTTTTGACCCCTCTTGACCCAATTTCAAATTTGTCCAAAAGTTCATCAAGATAATCATTCTGACCAAATTTCAGGTTGATTGGGCTTAAAATATGGCTTCTAGAATGTCCAGAAGGTTTTTCTAAGATTTGACCCCCCATGACCTAGCTTTTGACCCCACTTGACCCAAATTCAAACCTTTCCAAGATTTCATCAAGATAATCATTCTGACCAATTTTCAGGTTGATTGGGCTAAAGATATGGCATTTAGAGTGTCCACAAGGTTTTTCTAAGATTCGACCCCATGACCTAGTTTTTTACCCCACTTGACCCAAATTCAAACTTGTCCTTAATTTTATCAAGATAATTATTCTGACCAATTTTCAGGTTGCTAGGGTTAAAAATATGGCCTCTAGAGTGTCCACAAGGTTTTTCTAAGATTTGACCCAGTGACCTAGTTTTTTACCCAACTTGACCCAAATTCAAACTTGTCTGAGATTTCATCAAGATTATCATTCTGACCAATTTTCAGGTTGATTGGGCTACAAATATGGCCTTAGAGCGTCCACAAGGTTTTTCTAAAATTTGACCCTTTGACTTAGATTTTGACCCAACTTGACCCAAATTCGAACTTGTCCGAGATTTCATCAAGATAATCATTCTGACCAATTTTCAGGTTGATTGGGCTAAAAATATGGCCTCTAGAGCGTTCACAAGGTTTTTCTAAGATTTGACCCCTTGACCTAGTTTTTGACCCAACTTGACCCAAATTCATACTTGTCCGAGATTTCATCAAGATAATCATTCTGACCAATTTTCAGGTTGATTGGGCTTCAAGTATGGCCTCTAGAGCGTCCACAAGGTTTTTCTAAAATTTGACCCTTTGACCTAGTTTTTGACCCAACTTGACCCAAATTCGAACTTGTCCGAGATTTTATCAAGATAATCTTTCTGACCAATTTTCAGATTGATCCGGCTAAAAATATGGCCTCTAGAGTGTCCACAAGGTAAATGTTGACGACGGACGACGCACGATGGACAAAGGACCACAGACATCAAGTAAACCCAAAAGCTCACCTTGAGCACTTCGTGCTCAGGTGAGCTAAAAATTGCAAAATTTACAAGACAGAACTAATTTTTTTTTCAAACTTTCAATTCATAGGCCAGTTTAAACCTTGCATAGGAAAATTCAGAAGTCTGAACTAGATTTTACCCAAATGAATTTATGGAACAAGAGGATTTAAGCAGAGGTTGGTGACCCCAAAAGATAATTTGCTTCATTTTTGTTACAAAAGAGTTTTCTTTCAGATGCATGATAACTGAGGAGGCAATCTGAATTTTTTATAGGGTCAACTAGAAGATATTTAAGTGAATTTCATGCTAATATGACCTATGGAATTGAATCAAATTTTATAGAAAGGTTAATGAAATATCAATTGATCGGAAATTGACGTTAAATCGTATTAAAGCCTGGCTTATAGTTACATGCACAATTATTGAGGTGATATTGACCTATAGGCAAGGTGATACTAACCTATCAGCTGTATCAATCTACTATTAGATTTAGGAACATTTCATCAAAATGCCACCTTTCAAATGTTTACATAAATTACAAGGCTACCAGCAGGGCTTTATTTTGGAAAGGGGAAGAAGTCCGGGGCCGGTAATAAGGGGAATGCATCAAAAGTCAGTTTTAGGGGAAATTAATGGTAGGGTAGTTCTTTGCAATTCTATCAAGATAAGGCTTCAAATAGTCATACACTTAATAAGACTTTACATAGTCATCCATTTAAACATGACTTTAGTATTATTCATCATCAAAATCCAAAGAACATTTCTCATATAATTTCAATATTTGAGACAAATGTGGCAATGAATAGGCCTTCTTTCTTTTATAATAAACAATTCAGTAATGATCAAAATTTTGTTAATTTCCTAATTTGCTAACAAGACGCCCAAGAGGGCCTGTATCCCTCCACTGGCTTTAACATCTTTAGACTTTCTTTAAATAAAGCTTTACTTTAAATGAATACATTGACATTCCAAAATCACTTAAGACCTATTTTATAATGATAAAATGGTTCTGGTTCACATTGCACCAAAATACTCAAAAACAATGAACCTGCATCCCTTTACCCATTTTATTAAAACATAAGGTTCAGAAGGAGATGTCGTTCAAAGATTTCGGGCTCAAATAAGACCGCCCTGCCACACCCATATTTATGGGCCAATCAAAATTTTCCTTCAATGATTCTTTCGGCTAGTGGAGCTAAAAATGGAAACATAGTTCAAACAGTCGGCTACATTACAATGAGTATGGTAACTAGCAGGCTGGTAGGCGTTCAGGGCATTATATAACCTTGTGACTACCTGCCATAGGCTAAGTGTCAATTTGGTCGAACTTGGAATGATCATGATGACTTTTGGGTCTACTTTCTGTTTCTGAAGGAGACTGGCTGGAAGTTCAGGGTTAATCTATTTTGGTGACTGATTATTCTCAGAGTTCTGCTTGACAAAGATATATCAAACTTCTTCATGTTATTCCTGCATTAAACTTTTATTTTCTTGTAATGTGCGATAGTTTCGTAGTTGTATACCTGCAATTCAATTGTTTACAGTTGCACGCATTTAGTAGGGTCACTTGGTTTCTGTTTTTTTAACAATTTGCTCATTATTTATTAAAACAAGAGGGCCATTATAAGTTTTTTTACCACACTTGACCCAATTTCAAACTTAAACAGGATTTCATCAAGATAATCATTCTGACCAATTTTCAGGTTGATTGGGCTAAAAATATGGCCTCTAGAGTGTCCACACGGTTTTTCTAAGATTTGACCCCCTGACCTAGTTTTTGTCCCCACTTGACCAGATTGCAAACTTGTCCGAGAATTCATCAAGATAACCATTCTGACCAATTATCAGGTTGATTGGGCTAAAAATATGGCCACTAGAGTGTCCACAAGGTTTTTCTAAGATTTGACCCTGTGACCTAGTTTTGACCCCACTTGGCCCAATTTCAAACTTGTCCAAGATTTCATTAAGATAATCATTCTGACCAATTTTCAGGTTGATTGGGCTAAAAATATGGCCTCTAAAGTGTCCACAAGGTTTTTCTAAGATTTGACCCCATCATCTAGTTTTTGACCTCACTTGACCCAATATTGAAATTGTCAGAGATTTCATCAAGATAATCATTCTGACTATTTTCAGGTTGATTGGGCTAGAAATATGGCCTCTAGAGTGTCCACAAGGTTTTTCTAAGATTTGACCCCCTGACCTAGTTTTTGACCCCACTAGAACCAATTTCGAACTTGTCCGAGATTTCATCCAGATAATTATTCTGACCAATTTTTAGGTTAATTGGGCTAAAAATATGGCCTCTAGAGTGTCAACAAGGTTTATCTAATATTTGACCCCGTGACCTAGTGTTTGACCCCACTTGACCCAATTTCAAACTTGTCCGAGATTTTATCAAGATAACCATTCTGACCAATTTTCAGGTTGATTGGGCTAAAAATATGGTCTCTAGAGTGTCCACAAGGTTTAACTAAGATTATACCCCCTGACCAAGTTTTTGACCCCACTTGACCCAAATTCAAACTTGTCTGAGATTTCATCCAGATAATCATTCTGACCAATTTTCAGGTTGATTGGGCTTAAAATATGGCTTCTAGAGTGTCCACAAGGTTTTTCTAAGATTTGACCCCGTGACCTATTTTTTGACCCCACTTGACCCAATTTAAGACCTGTCCAAGATTTCATCCAGATAATCATTCCGACCAATTTTTAGGTTGATTGGGCTAAAAATATGGCCTCTAGAGTGTCCACAAGGTTTATCTAAGATTTGACCCCGTGACCTTGTTTTTGACCCAAGTTGACCTAATTTCAATATTGTCCGAGATTTCATCAAGATAATCATTCTGACCAATATTCAGGTTGATTGGGCTAAAAATATGGCCTCTAGAGTGTCCACAAGGTATAACTAAGATTTGACCCTGTGACCTAGTTTTTGACCCCACTTGACCCAATTTCAAACTTGTCTGAGATTTCATCAAGATAATCATTCTGACCAATTTTCAGGTTGATTGGGCTAAAAATATGGCTTCTAGAGTGTCCACAAGGTTTTTCTAAGATTTGACCCGTGACCTAGTTTTTGACCCCATTTGACCCAATTTTTAACTTGTCCGAGATTTCATTCAGATAATCATTCTGACCAATTTTCAGGTTGATTGGGCTAAAAATATGGCCTCTAGAGTGTCCACAAGGTAAATGTTGACGACGCACAACGGACAACGGACATCAAGTAACCCCAAAAGCTCACCTTGAGCACTTCGTGCTCAGGTGAGCTAACAAGAGCCGTCAGAGACGGATTATGCTCCCCTAATAAGGCATTGTCACAAAAACAAGATCCATGTTGGACATAGACATCCCCTGCCACAAAAGCTTGATAGTAAACTGAAGCCTAATAGATTAAAGATTCTTTTGTACTGTCCAAGATTTACCCCCTATTAAATCTAAGTATTAAAAATAACAAAGGGCAATAACTCCAAAATTATGCAAGCAAGAGTTATAGTTCTGATGTATTGCACTTCTCCTCCATGAGATCTATCCACCCATAAAGTTTCAAGTTGATAGCTAATATACTTTAGGAGATATGCTCCAGACAAAATCTAAGTATCAAAAATAACAAAGGGCAATAACTCCAAAATTATGCAAGTAAGAGTTGTAGTTCTTGTGCACTGCACTTCTCCTCCATGAGATCTATCCACCCATAAATGTTCAAGTTGATAGCTATTATACTTTAGGAGATATCCTCCAGATATAATCTAAGTATCAAAAATAACAAAGGGCAGTAACTCCAAAATTATGCAAGCAAGAGTTGTAGTCCTTGTGCATAGCACTTCTCCTCCATGAGATCTATCCACCCATAAATGTTCAAGTTGATAGCTATTACACTTTAGGAGATATGCTCCAGATAAAATCTAAGTATCAAAAATAACAAAGGGAAAAACTCCAAAATTATGCAAGCAAGAATTGTAGTTCTTGTGCACTGCACTTCTCCTCCATAAGATCTATCCACCCATAAAGTTTCAAGTTGATAGCTATTATACTTTAGGAGATAATATGCTCTGTGGTCAGATTTCAAAGACTCAAATAAGCTGTTATCTTATACAGCTAACATAAAGGTAACAAACATTAAACCCACTTTTTGCATGACATATTCTAAGACACAAATTTCAAATAGTTTTGGGTAAAGGGCATCTGATTTGCTACTCAAATGTGAAATTTCATCAAATTCTGAGCATAAGACTAGGAGAAACCAAAGAATAACTTTATTTTATGCGCTAACGTAAAGGTTACAAACATTAAGCCCCCTTTTTCCATGATATATTTTTTTTTTACGTAAATTTCAAATTGTTTATAGTAAAGGGCATCTGATTTGCTACTCAAATATGAAATTTCACTAAATTCTGACTGTTAGACTAGGAGAAATTTGGGAAAACTGTTTTTTACCCTAAGTCCCCTTTTCCCGTGACGAGGCCTCAAATCCAAAAACCGTCACAGATGCATCATCACTATATCATAGGGAGTTCACATGGTAAGTTTCATTCAATTTGGCCCAGGGGTTATGGAGAAATAGGTGGGGAGGGACGGACGGACGGACGGACAGACAAAGCGGTAGCTATATGCTCTCCCTTCGGGGAGCATAAAAAAAACCCGTCACAGATGCATCATCACTATATCATAGGGAGTTCACATGGTAAGTTTCATTCAATTTGGCCCAGGGGTTATGGAGAAATAGGTGGGGACAGACGGACAGACGGACGGACGGACGGACAGACAAAGCGGCGGCTACTCCCTTCGAGAAAGATAAAAAAGGGGATCCAGTATGAATCGGCGTGGTTACGCCATCACACACAGCAAAACTCTGACGATATCATGATACCGAATCGGCCTAATTAGGCAATTATGACGATCTTCAGGAAATTCTGGTATGTTTACTTTCCTTTTGGATCGTTAATAATAAAGGATATAGGGTGGTGTTTTGCGTTTACAAGTTCTATTTAGTTCTATTTTAAATTCATTTAACGAGCATTAAATTGATCATCTTTGATTTGTTACATAAAATTTAATATCCACAAGAGCAAAGCTTGTTTGGGAGGAGAAATTTGATTGAGTGGGGAAAAAGACAATTTTCTGGGGAAAAATCGCCATGGGGAATGGGCTGATATTTTGCCCCAGTTTCTTAGTGTAAAAAATCTCTTACCAGAAACTTATAATGACTAAGATGTCAAGAAATATTAGAATGGTGCTAGATTCTTGCCTTCATTTCAAAACAGCATGGTAAAATAGTTTTTGTCCAAATTTAGGAAATAGTGGTTGTTAGATATTTTAAAAGTGATAGAAAATTACTATTTTCCAAAAAAGAACAATCGTTATCCCTAAATAACATTGTTTTTAATTCAAATTCATTTATCTTAGTACTAATGGGGCTCCATATCGTAAGTTTTGACATCATTCTCCAATCTCTACAATACATTGATACAATGGAGTGCTTCAAAATTTACTGAATTTGATATGGCTGCCTACTATTGGCATATTTTTTAGCCAAATAATTGTGTCAGGACTATCATTTTGTGCTGTGCAGAATACAAATTACAAGTCGAAATACAGGGGTTGACACTAACTCCTGAGATTAAGGAGTCAATTGGACTCCTAACACATGAAATCAAGGAGTCCAAGCTCAAAGTAAGGAGTCCAAATTTTCATAATGGGATAACATTGTAGAAAAGAAGAAATTGCTTGTAAAAAGCAATTTCTCCTTTTCCACAATGTTCTACCAAAGAAGAGTTTTTTTCTCAAAACAATACAGGATGCATGCAAATGTTTTCTTCAACAAGCTTTGTAGTGAAAATATATACAGTCGATATTGCTCGAGCGACCACGTCTATTAAGCGACCAATTTTATTAAGCGACCATCATAAAAAAAACCTGACCGTAAACATAATCTCTGAAAAAGTGGATATTCTTAGCAAAAAATTGGCTTTTGTTGAATATTATGTTGTTGGAACCCATCAGAATCGTCTCAATAAGACGATTCTAATGGGTTCGAACATCATAGGATTTAGTGTGACTTGACCAACAATCTTTAAATACTATCAAAATGAACTGTCACCTTCATCATGGTATTTCGTATTAAGCGACCATTCCCATAAACGACCGCTTTTTGGTGGTCCCTTAAGTGGTCGCTTAACACAAGTTTTACTGTACAGTTTTGGCAAATGTTAGAAAGGACACTGCTCTGAGCAACTGTATTTCAAAATATTGTAATATGGCCCTTGGAGTCCAGTAGACTCCTTACTTGCAAATGGAAGGAGTCTAACTGGTAGACAAGGAGTCTCAGACTCCCGGACTCCCCTTAGTGTCGAACCCTGAAATACTTTTGAATTTAGGTAAGATTAATTATCATTGATCATTCCATTTATCACTACATTCTATTACTACGATCAATACAGTGGGGTACCAGGCTACATTTATTGGGCCCAGTTTCCTATGGGACGAGTTGAGAAGTCACTATCGGTTGGCCTAAAATACGAAATGGAGCAAAATGGATCTTTTCACAGCAAAATGGACATTTATATACACTGCCCTTCAAAAGTTTCTTCACACACACTTCTTTTAAAGATCTTTAGCTTAAGTAATTTAAAACAAAGTTTTATATTATTTTTATTAATAAAATGTATACTTTATATCTTTATTGCAATGTATCAATTAAGAAGCAATACCAGAAATGGCAAAATCATGTAAAATCGACTAAATCAGAATAGTTCACCATTTTGCCAAATTTTCTATCAAGGGGATCAACTTCTGTCAATATTTAGTGTAGCCTCCATTAGCAGGTAAGACAGCCTGAACATGCATCTAGGCATGCTATTTACAAGTCTCTCACAACGTTCCACTGATAATCAGCATTTTCTCCTTTTGTCTCAATATTTTCTGTTATACATTGTTCTAAAATAGTATCTTTATCAACAGTCATTTTGTCGTCTAAAATAGCGTTCAAATGGGAATAATCAGATTTTAAGTAATAAAAACTAATCTATAACTTTGTTTAAAAAGATTAAAGCTGAAAATCTTATAAATGAAATGTGTGTGAAGGATCTTTTGGAGGGCAGTGTATGTAATAAACTTCATAAATAGACAACAATTTGCTTATTCTTTGCCCAAATTTATTAATTTGGATGTTTTATTCATTGATTTATTGCCAATCGATGAATTTAAAATTGTTATATTTCAAAAGTTGAAGCCCATTTCTCCATTTTCATGTCCATTTCGCTCTCCGAATCTTTAAGCAAGAACTTCGGACATCATATAACAACACCTTTTTAAAAATTATTTTAATTTCTTTCGTTAAACTGTTGAACACTTAGGCTTATCTCATTACTGAAGGTAGAAATCTTTTGCATATTAACCAAGTTCAGAATGAAATCCATTTAGACATCTGAAATGTCCATTTAGTGCTCACTATTCAAGACTATATGAATACATTGTTTGCAGAAAATTATCTTATCACTTCATTGAAAACTATATAGTTTATTGTGAATATTATCTTATCACTTCATTGAAAACTGTATAGTTTATTGTGAATAAAGAAGTCCCTTTCACCGACGAGGAGTCTTCTTAGTCGTCAGTCAATACCAGTCTTCAAAAGTTAACAAAATGCATTTATATCTCTCAATTTCTAATAAAAGTTCTTAGTGAAATGATCTATGAAGCAATTTACTGGTTCATAAAAGTATTTTAATAGTGAAATAGCCTGTTATGCCGTATATTAAAGTCTATTTCACCCTAAGAAGGTCCATTTCGCCCCATTTCATGCTAGGCAGTCCATTTCATATTTTAGGCCTACTCAGTTGAATTATGGACGTTTTGTACCAATACCATTTCGTAGCAGACCTTTCGTGTCGTATGCGAAGACGTTTCGTACCATAGGCGAAGACGTTTCGTGCCATAGGTGAAGACGTTTCGTACCATAGGTGAAGACGTTTCGTACCATAGGAAAAGTCGTTTTGTACCATAAAATTACCATTTTGTACCGCAGGGTAATCCATTTCTTAGTATTTTGATACAGAATTCGTACCATATATTTGGTTTTGGGATGACAGAAAAGAAGTCAAAATTTATTTGATAATACTCTGTTGATATTTTATCATTTTTTAAAAAGATACACGATAATTATTACTTTAATAGAATATACCAAACAAACAAATATCCACGAAAAAGAGGATGGATGATGATATTTTTTTTCCTTTTATTTCTTTTCATCTTTTTTTATTTTTGAAAGTTTGTTGATAAATTTCAAAAGGCGCCTGAAATTCGTGAACTTGTTAGCATCTATACCTAAAAAGTCATGAGTTACAACACAAGAACTAAATCATACTGGTTATAGTTTGTTAAATTACCTTAATTGCTATAGTTTTTTTTTAAATAATATATTCTTAATATATAGATAGTGTTAATTGAACAAGTTTATTTTCATTTCTTGAAATATGTATTAACTACTGGACGACGTGCTGCAATTGCTTAAGAACATAGAATACAAAATCCATTTCTCTTGTAGCCTCAAAAAAAAAGTATCACCAATATACTCTCAAAAGCATATCGTTATTTATTCAATTCAGAAACAAGGCTTATTGCTAATCAGTTGATGATTAATAATTGAAGGCAAACACCAAACAATTCATTGTCAATTTGTTATCATCAATCTTGTAGCAAACAACATACCAGCCAATCAACCTTTTCATAATTTGGCCTACTCCTTTAATTAGTAAAAGGCTATAAATTTTATAGGCTCGCAGCACAAGCAAATATTTTTTTTTTGCGATTTTACACGAAAAAATTAAGTTATTTAAGAAATCATCTATTCCATTTTGGTACAAAATGGTCAACATATGGTACGAAACGTCTTCGCCTATGGTACGAAATGGTCATCTTATGGTATGAAATGGTAATATATTTTAGGGTACAAAATGGTTATGGTAAAAAATGTCTGTATATCCACCAGGTACCCATTTTCACGCAACCCAATAGTCAGGCACTAACGATATTCTGTTGATTATGAAGTCAACGCAAAACTAAATGACACCATCTGTAAATTTCAATCTGAATAGTCAAATTCTGATTTGAAAAATGTCAGAAATTTGAATAATTCGTTATTTCTTCTATTTTCTAGCGCAGTTTAAAACAATAGTGTCAAGTTTTCTCATTTTTCTTATGTCCCAATTTGTTAAATCCTAATAAGTCATCTTTTACATTTTTATCCACCTAATGTGGTCATTTTTTTTTATTTTTGGTATTTGTCAACATCTGAGGCTTTGAAATGACACAAGCATTATGTAATGTGTCATTAATATGATGATTATATGGGTAGATAAACATTTAGGGGGTCCTTATATTGAACTGAGAAAATAAGGCAACATTCTTACATTATAGCTCAGATGATTTTCCAACATTGTGATGTCTTTTAGATAATATAGGTTTATGAAAAATGGATTATTTGATTAGCAAATATCTTTTTAATATGACAGAGAATAACAAACTTCCAGTTAGGAAAAATTGTTGACGCTGAAATCAATTTATGGGGAGCCCCTTTTCAAAATAGGGATTGACACTTTATGCCAGTTGGAATATTTGGAAATCTATAATTTAATATAGAAATTACTACGGGTTTGCAAACATCTTCTTTTGAAGAATGTGTCAGAAAATTCTTGTTTTACTAAACATAGGTGATATTTCAGACCAAAAACAAGTTTTTCCCTAATTTTTTGGCTTTTATTCTAAGTGCATAAAAATTGGTTCTCTTTTTACTGATCTTTCATTTTTGGTAGGTATTTTGAAACTTTTCTTTAAAATATTGACAATTGATGAATTTCATGTTTTAATGAGACAACAATATGTAAACAAAAATACAATTATAGGAAAATATATTCTTTTAATTCCAAAAATAATTTTATTTGAATAATTTCCCTTATACCCTTTTCCTGTATCTCCGTTCTTCTTAATAATTAATCAAAATCAAATAGTTTAAATTCAGATTAAACTTACTATTATTGTACATGTGTGTGTAGAAAAATCATTATTCCATCTGGGCATAGCACTATTATTAAGTAAACTAATTCAATTAGTGAGAATCAAATTAAATTTTAAACTCTCCCTACTCAAAAATCTGTGGCCGCCATTTTTCTATAATCCCGTTCTTATGACGTCATTTATCATTTGAGCCAGCAGTCTGCAGTTAATTGGGTCACAACTTCAATGCAGCAACTTAGCTGTGCATAATGCATATCTAAGAAAACTTAAACACAAAATATATTTTTTGCATGTGACTAAGTTTCAACCTGTTTTAAGGTACTACCAAAAAATAAGCCATGAATGATTAGTTTCGTTAATAATTTTTGCAGCTTACAAAAATACCCATAATGCACCATCAAATGACCTAATTTTCCATTTGTTCCCGGCAGCATATAATAGTAAGAATGTAAACATCCGGTTAGCATTTTGTTTGATTACGTAATGAGGTTTCACACCCTACAATTAATACTCTAGTGCTGCGGACGGCAAAGTAGCAAGGAACGGATATATAGAAATCGGGGATATAGAAATCGGGGATACATGCGTGAATATGGGTTCTTCGTGGATACCAACCCAGTCACTATCATATCCACTCTATGCTATGCATAGTGCCAACACATTTAGGATCGAATTTAATTTGCCATGATTGTTGACATGTGTCTTTACTATAGTTCGTTACGTCTAAATTGTCTGTGAGATTTCCATTTTTTCAGTTCGAAGGGAGACAGGGACGAATTGACTAAAATATCAAACCTTAAACCAAAGGCATAGAGCTTTGACACCTAAATTCCGTTGCGTTCATGCAGTATAAATTTAAGTCTTTCAAGAAATACTTGTGTAACAAAATGAGTTTTGTTTAGATTGAGAGTATTTTGTCGACATCACTTGAATCGTTTGTTTACATCCGAAACAACCGCCATTGTGGAGGATTTCCGGGGTCTTACTATTTACCCCGGGAACCCCGGGAAACCCCGGGAACTCGGAATTACCCCGGGAAACCCAATATTACCATACAGAGGATATGTTTGTTCTATAAAATGCACTTTGGTGAATATATCTCTTTTGATTGAAAAAAGATTTCAATATACTCATGTATTTCCACTTAATTACGAAAAACGCATGACGTTTTCTCCTGGTTTTACAACATTTTTAAGTGGGACCCGGGGTAATTCTATCAATATTAGAATCGTTTTAAATTATAACACCGGGAGAATTTCTAGGTCTTTAACAATGAACTTGTTTTGCCAAAGTTTATATTAACAGTAATTAATCTCAATGAATAATACCCCGGGAATCAATGATGTAAACACCAAAAATAAGGCATCATTGCATCAATGAAATCACTATGAACCTACACCGGGAAGATTTTCTAAAATGGTATCGCCAACTTTATGAGGCCTGGAATAATTCTATCATCACTGAAACCGCTGGTAACTTAAACCAGGAATATCACCAAAATTATTGAAATACTAAATTGATGACCGGGATCTGTTGTATTTCTAGCAAAACTGTTCAAAACGCTTTACATTTACCCCGGGAATATATTCTATGATTTAAACACCGCCTCGACAGGACCCGGGATGATCTAGCACAAATGAAATCGCCATGAAATAACCCCGGGAATCTCCTTTATGTAAAAAATAAGAATAAACTCATTTGGGCCCGACTAAAGCTTCACATCATTGAAATCGCTTTGAACATTTAACCCGGGAATCTTGCAATGCTGACAACATTAACTTTATGGAACCCGGTGTAATTTTATCAACGCTTTTGTATTCAGACTAACGTGTTTTGGTGTTTGCATATACTCTAACCCCGGACATTTTGTAGACTTAAGTTGTTCAATTTTTTCTTCATTGCAAAAATTTCGAAAATCAGAGAATTGTGCGCTTCTAAAAGAATTACCCCGGGAAGCTATGTGTCCGTCGAATGGTTGTTGTTCATAGTTACCCCGAGAGAGTTAATCAATATGACCTAGTTTTATCCTAAACATTCATGGGAATAAGCACCGAATTAAGTACAATTAATCATTTTTGGTAAAAAAGGTCAAATTCTCTTTAAAAAAAATATGAATAAGAATAAAAACACGAGTTATCGTCATCGCATTTTCTCTCGACTCCGTATGCAATTCCCGGGGTAACTAGTCATTTTTTGTATACACACAGGGGGGCATAAGAGTCCCGGGATAATCAGTCACATATTAACGAGAAATGTATTCTCAGAGGTAGTACTTATCTGTCCGTGGAAGTCGAAGCTCTAAAGGAAGGATCGCTGACTGAATGACCTAGACTAATTCGTCGTCGAGCAAAACTTCGTTACAGTACAAAACAATTCTGTAGCTTCGATATTTCTATCGTCAATGAACCAAATAGCTTCACCAATCACTCGATTGAATGACTGTAAATAGGTTCAATAGGTTTAATTTCGATTTATTTTATGAGCGAGTATTTGATTACCTGTACAGGAATGATACCGCTTCATATAATTAAATCGCAATTTGTTTGAAATCCTCAAATAAGCTGTATCCGTGATGCAAATTAATTGCTCAAGAGGAACTGAACTTAAGGGCGACCGCTACGGTGCTTATTCCTTTTTTTCATGAATAATTAACATTCGCAAACGTTTTAGCATCCGGAACGCATGACAGAATATGAATTATAATTTATAAGCGAAAGGTTGATCGTTTCATATATTAAATCATTATTTACAACATCAATAATTTTGTACAACAAACAAAAAGTAAATGGTGAGCGGACAGCCTTAACGTCGTAACAACAGCTAAGACAATATTGGCATGCAGGACAGAATATGAATTACAAATTATTATCTTAATGATAATCGCTAATTAATATTAATCGTTATTTGTCGGATCATTAGATAAATTTTGGACGTGAAACAAAATGGAATGCGTAGATTGGAAACCTAAACGCCGTAAAAACAGCTTAGTGAAATGTCCATGCAAAAGTGACTGATTTTGTTGGTCCGACGACTTTTTGATTTGAAGCATCTATCTTATGGATCAGAGGGATATTTTGAATTAATTTTCCATGATAGAGAAAATAGGTAATGAACAGTGTTTGTTGGCTTATGTCGAAATTCCAAGCTTAAACTTCGATGTGATGGTCGTCACTCAAATTATTTAACAACATGTTGTAGTATAAGTTGTAATATAAGTCTCATTACCTGAAACATAATAGTCTATCTTTCTATTCGGGCCTGCGTAAATATGTTTAGACGGACACTTTTATTTGTGTATACATGTAGTTCGATTCACTCAACCTGATATTGACTTTAACTGTCGCATTTAATCAATGTACAGAAAAAGACAAAACCGAATGTTGATACTGAATCTTCGAACAATGAAGGCTTTTGGAACCCGGGGTATTTCGCACAATAATGAATGCACTTAAACAATACCCCGGGAATCTTCTCTGAGTGCATTTACATAGACGGAATGTAGAAAATAATTAATACCGATAGTACAGTCCATGGAAACTTCCAATTACGGGACCCGGGGTAATTCTATTAAACAACATACCCGGGAATCCTACGGAACGTTAACTTCTAGGGACCCGTGGTAATTTAGATTGAAATAGTTGAAACAAAGTCCCGGTAAATCGTCATCGCAAAACATCAAAATCAGGATAAGAACAGTACCCGGGGAATTTTCCCTGACATAGAATCTTTTACTTAGTGGTACCCGGGGTAATTGAAATCGATTTACCTACCCCGGGAAAAGTTTCTACGCTTGTCTGTCAACATAATGGGACCCTGGGTAATTCAGGAAATACCACGGGAACATGATACATACGTTAACTTCGGGACCAGGGCTATTTCAGCCCATACTTTTTAAGAATCAAGGATTTCTACATCCAAAGATATGTCTCAGTTTAATGACTTATAAACTAGGTTAATTGGAGAATATCCCAGTGGCCTTTGTAAACTGATGGGGATTCCCGGGGTACGAGGAGGTTTTTTAACATAACATATTTCTTATAAATTTCATGTAGAACATTAAATTTTTGTTATGAATTATAAAAAAATGTTGTTGTTTTTTAAATCAGTGATAGAAATTATTGATACTAAATACCTATTTATGTATATATTGGTTTCCCGGGGTAATTCCGAGTTCCCGGGGTTCCCGGGGTAAATAGTCAGACCGGGATTTCCGGTGTTCCTAAAATCCGAAAAAGTGCAAAAAGGTGCTTAAAGTTGCTAAAAGGAGGGCGAAAAGGTGCTTACACAGTTTTAAAAGCTATTGATCCAACTAAAAGATATTTTTGGACGTACCTTTCGTACCAATAACAATAGTTTCATAATTGTTCTTATGTCATATATCGTATAAATAATTGTAACGGTTTAAAGGGAGGTAAGTTGCAGTGGTTCAATATGCAATTGAGAGATACCTCCCGGAGATATATTGTTAATGATAACATATATGGACAGAGTCGAAAATAGCCTTACTCTAAATACTTGCATAATTAAGCCTACTTTGAAAAAACTAGAGGACCAGACCCAGTAAATCGTAATAAAATAATTCTAAAAGGCTTCAAAGTGTTGTTTTCAGTCAAAGTAAAATCGGGAGATAGTAAAGCCAGATAAGGATCTCTTCTTTCCTTTGTAGATAGCTTTATTATTATCTGAAGGGCCAACATGTACATTAACCTCTGTATCGTTCTTATTACATTTTTAATTGTTCGATTTTCAATTTTCACAGCCAAATTGTAAGAAAAAATAAGTGGCCTACAATGAATGACAGCTCTATTCAGATATGACAAAAAATGAAACTATGAAACTATATTACCACCTATAGTATTTTACATGAAAAGGAGCTGAATACCTCGGCTAACATGTACATGTATATAAAATAAAATCTAATTTTGAAATAACTACCTATTGTCCGGACACTATTGAAATTCTAGGTTTAGAAATATGATTATGGTTATCTGTACAAGTTTACCTTTTAACCTGCATAACAATAACCATAATTCCTTTGTTCATGAATACTGTATATGAATGCTTTGCAGGATCATGTAACATACTTTAATTTCCAAATTTCAGTTTCACACCATGAAGGGGTTTCAGGGGTTCGTTTGAACCCCTTCTTTAGCCCAATCTTTTCATTTTTCGTTCCTAGTCTTGAATACGAGCACATCTTTACAATAATCATTGGTCTACCATTGCATACTTTTCCAATTCAGCAACAAAATAAAGGGAATTCAACATGCAGCTCTTCTTCTTGATCTTCGACATGCGTTTCTCTCTTTGGATCTTGATATACGTCATTGTGGAATTCGTTCAGAAGATATTGCGACACATATTAACACATTCATCGATGATAAAATGTTAAATGAATTGTGGTAAAATACTTTAATGGGAAATCGAAAAAGAGACGATGAGGAACACTTATTTCCCCCAAAACAGGAACTTCCCAGTCTGACCTTGCTTAACAACCTTGACACTGCCAGATGGGACTGACCTTGATATAAAATGATTTACATCGAAGATAGCTGTAACTTGGAAAATTAATTTGACAGGTTAACTCTCAGGGATAATGGTTAAACTTCTAAATGAGCATCGAAATATGCGCTCTATTAAATGCAGACTGATAGGATCTAACTCCAAACCAAATTTGAGCATTGCAATTTTTTTTGTTTAGAGTTGGCCCGGTTTAAATTTTTACCACGACCCTTGTGAAATGTGCCTTCATGAGTGTTTGTTGCCTTTAGCTAGCAAAATACCAAGTATTATGACTCCAACTTTAAAAGGATAGAATTTATTAGAAAATATTAAGTTCGCTGGTTTTGGGCAAAGGGTTCAAAATTTTGACATTGAACTTAGTCAACTACCTTCCCTTATAGCTTTTTGTTATAAGAAGTAATGGTTTTGCAGACAAACAGACAGACGAGTGTTGGCAAAATAATATACCCTGGCCTCTAATCTTTCGATGTTGGAACATAACAAGTAACTGTTACGCTAATGCGTATTTAACATTATGCATGAGAAGTTTGTGCCACTTGAACTTTCAACATTTACTACATTGATATGAGCTTGAAATTTTATTGTTGTTTTATTCCGAAATGATCATTTGAGTGAATCAATAATAGCGTGTACACTATATAAACATCACCTTTAACCACCTTTTCGCCCACCTTTTAGCACCTTTTCGCATCTGTTAGTGCCTTTCGCGCCTTCTTTTACACCTTTAACCACCTTTTTGCACCTTTTCGTGTATTAGGGACACCGAGGATTTCTTTTTAACGAAATTGGTTTGCAGATCAAAGTGCTGTAAACACTGTAATTGTGTTGCACTGAATGATTGAAGCGGTTCTTGTTGATTCGGGAGTTAAGATGTGTATTTCAGAGAATATCCATCGAAACACAAGTATTTTTTATAGATTTAACCTCGGACCCTAAATATGCATGTATATTTAGTGTCCCACGTGCCGGGTATCAAATATAAGACAACAAGACGAGAAAGAAAAAAGGTGTTAACTAGAAACAACCAGTGTCACAGGACATGCTTTCAGAAGTGTGTTAAGTGTAGTGTGAAGGTCACACAGTGTTACACTGAATGTGAATAACTACCACAAGTCCAATAAGGGGTCACCCCCTTGCATCAAGCCGCATAGAGTCAATATCTCAAGTGGCCTGATTAGAAGCTAACACTTATGCATGTAGATATGAATTAGGCCTCGAACACTAAGACGTCGCGCACGGTAATGCTTTACATTTGAAACTGATCGTCTCCCGTTAAGTATCACCTGCCATATTTTCCAAACCTGGTGGTCAATTTCAATGTTCTTTATACCAATTTAACCACACTGAGAAAGCAAACTTTTAAAGCATATTTGTTATGTGAAATGAGGAAAATAAAATTCACGTTTTATCAAGTTTCTTTGTCACCAAAACTCGTAAATTACGTCTGTAAAACGTAACAAATTATGTGTGGGTAGATTTCTTTAAAATACCTAAAATGCCGCAAATAGTTCTTGAAAAATGTTGAGACTGAATGTGAAGATATGCGCGAGAGGTGGCATCATTTTAGTAGGTGAACTAAAATGACCGTCAGTAAAATAACAAACAATTGATAGAGATTTATTATACAAATCAAAAGTTGTAAAACGTCAAATTTTAACGAAAAATCGGCCTGAAAAATGGCAAAGTTTTCTCAATATCTTTATAAATAATAAATGCATTTTTGTAAAATTTAAAAATAAAAATATTATTTTTTTCTAGTTTCCGTTAATGTGGTTGAAAATAATAATTCGCCATATGCAACAAAATAAAGAAAGAAAATATGTGTGGACACAATTTCTTACATACGCGAATTTTGTAGCGGGTTTTCAAAATGCTTCGCTGCCGCATTTCATAATCAAAATGATTATCATAAATCATTCTACATTTTTGAAATATTATTTTTTTTGTACAATCAAAAGGAAAATTTTCGTACAGATACGTTTAAAAATAACAAAAATATTTAGAATTGGCTGTGTGGACATACTTTTCAAAAACGTATCATTTTTAACGTCTTACGTTTTACATTGCGCGCTGTGCTTTTTCAGCAATCCAAGATAAAAATAATTAAAACCTGTTGATAGTAAAAATGCTTCTAGCTGAAAAGAGTTTATTCTTTCTTATTCGGAATATTACTTATATAGCAATTCTAAAAAAAAAAAGATAAATACGCTTGACAAATCTACATGCGATAAATAAGAAGCGCTTCAGAAAAACATAATGTAATAACGTCTAAATGGCAAATCGACGTTACAAAATGTTAAGCATTAGCCTGCGCGACGTCTTTATGAACTATATGATATGTGAACTAAGGATTCACGATAGAAAACATTGCTTTTTCTGAAGAGAATTTTCTTCACTGAAAACAATGTTTTCTACCCTTCTGCCATTGAACCACCGGACAGACCAGAGCCTTGCACTTTGCACTTTGTCGATAGATCAGTTCTAGGAAAGTGTTCTTAACGCATGTTTCAAATTGTTGGAAATGTCACGCACAGGCTCAAATATCAAAATCTTTCAAATTGAACAGCTCGCATGAATTATATCAAGACTATAAAAAGATTGTACTTCAGATACATAATTATGCGAACCACAATGACAGAGGACCCATACAGTCGATGTTTGTATATTATGCATGTAGCTCTAACACATGTATGGAATTGTGTTGATGTCATGGGAGTTACCTATGAGAAGAATAGCTAAACATTCTGGCCTGTGGAGGAAATCACTATTACACCATTTAAGCCAGTATTATCCGTGCCCAGACTGGGATATTTCGCTTTTTTAAATTACCTCAATTACCGTGCATATAACCCTTTAAACCCTACCTGTACTCAGAAAGTTAGGTTTTCATACCATTTAATATCAATTTTCTATCAGTCAGTAATTCATTAACTTGTCTAAAAAATTTGGTTCGATTCTAATGATAATATCATCATGAAAATTACGTAAAATAACTGCTAGTCAACCTTTCAAAAATTTTTGATTGCTTCTTCAGTTATCATGCATCTGAAAGAAATTTCCTTGGCAACATAAAAGAAGCAAAATTACAATTTTGGCTTTCAGGGTCACCGAAGCCTGCTTAAATCTGATTATTCCGCATATTTATTTGAGTAAAATCTAATTCTGAATTTCCTTATACAAGGCTTAAACTGGCATATGCATAGAAACTGAAAAAAATAGTTCCATATCCAAAATTTTGCATTTTGTTCGGTTTTAGATACTGTGTGCTATATGGTTTCTGTTTTTCTCACTTCAACATTATGATGGTTCTGTAAGGCCCTTTGGGGTCGTGCACGATAATAGAGGTGTGCACGGTATGCATTTTACCGTAGGCAAGCTGTGTCACTTATACAATTAACAAAGTTGAAGTAAGATAAAGTACATTTAACAAAGGCACTATGGAACAGTTTCCGTAGAAAGAAGTATGTGCGAGTAGGAACAACTACGAAGAACCGCATAAAAATTAGTAGTTAAATTAGACTAATAATCAATGAAAAATCACCGTTTATTTGTTTCCCAAGCCCTGATCTCTCTTGTATTTCATTCTATAGATAAGAAACGTGATCTTTAAATATATCATAAGGTTTAAAATCAAGCATTTTATCAGTCACCTTCGGGTATTATAATTAATTTGTTGTAAAAACATGGGAGTTTCAAACCATTGATTTCACATGCACTTCATGATTAGATTTTATCAATTTCATAGTTTCTATTGGTACTCTGAAAGTAGTCCAACCCCACTGTTTCCCGCTTGGTCGTAGCATCATCTTGGACAGATGTTTTTGTAACTGTTTGTACGGCAAACTAGGGTAAAGGGTACGTTCTAATCTAGCAAAAGTATGACTAGACAAGATCCTGTAACATTTTAACACGTCAGAAAGTCCCTTTTCACCAATATTTGTGCCTCAACTACGGTAGGATTATACGGTAGAAGAACGTTCAATACAAGGGTGACTATGTTAAACGAAGTCTAAAAAAGGGTACGTTGTAGTGGGGCATTCTTTCACTATAGGTGTATTTTCAAAACTGAGCTCTGACGTAGGCGCCGAGTCTATTACGATAGGTAAATCGGGTATAAGTAAAAAGCAAATGTGGGAACTTAACCTTGTCCCTTCACTGAAATTGTGAAAGTACATGTTTGGGTGAACCTTGTGTCTTAAGAGAAGCGATAAAGTTTGTTTAGAAGGTTAATTTTAAACTTTCTAAGTGCAGTATTTTAACCTGGTTTATTTATTTCGAACAAATGGGACGAGATTCTAACGGTAAAAAGTTGATTTTACAGCTCATCGCGCAAAATCTACCTTTACCTTGAGATTAGAATTACAACATGACATGTGAATGCGATTTTTTACAACATACTTTTTCCCTACCTAGCCGTGGACAAAAATCTGATACACCTACTGCAAGAGTAGTGAATCGCTAGTTCAACCTTGGTTGAAAGTAGTATTGGGGACAAACGTTTAATTAAGTTCCGATTTATGGATAAGCAGTGATCAACTACTGTGAGTCACTGACAGTACGGTCAATTTAGGGACAAATTTACATACTAGACCATGAAAAGACTTTTGATCATTTTTTACAACACCCAAGACACAATGGTTAAACTCACAAGTTTGCACCATGTTCCCCGCGACACGTAAGCACGGTTTACTGCGACTTACTGAGCAGTATGCGCTTAGCTACGTGAATTTTACTGCTGACTACCTTGATGCAAAACTACGGCCAACCATGTTAACTCTTTGCTGTTTAATCCCTGCCTTTTTACGTGCCTGTGATTTTTTGATTGAGAAAACATTGTGAAAAAGAAGAAATTGCTTCTTACGAGCAATTTCTTCTTTTTCCACACCATTTTCTACCCTTCTCAATGGTGATTTTTCAAATTAAATCCATTTCAAATTTTCGTCTGCAAAACCTTTGAATTTTGACAGGTCCAAAATTTTGTAAACAGGAAAGGGTTAATTAACGTAAATGTGACCAAGCCTGTAGTGTAAAACTTGAGTGCGAACTCAAGAGTACATAAGAAATGTTCATAATACTATATTCGTTTAAGAAAGGTAACAACTGTCCTCCTTACTAATCTGTTACCCTGAACTTAGATTACCGTAGTAACCTGGTATATGGTAATCATAAGAACATCACACTACAATAACCCAGGGTTGAACTAGCAAACAACTACTGTTGCAGTATGTCTATCTGATTTTTTTACACGCTCAATTAGGACAAAGTACGGTACAAGAAAATGTTCAGTCACACTAGACGTTTTGAACTACCTATAATTCAACACATAATTGAAAGAATACCACAGTACCCCGTACCTTATCATAAGTTGCCTAGACTACTCATTCGTGGTTTGAGCGTTCTTTTGTCCAACTATTTGCCTTAGTGAAATCAAATATATTTTCATAATTCCAACGGTGCAACCGAATTTTCTGTTGCTGTCAGAATGTTGTTCAACGTAGTAAATTCCTATTTAAGGTTCATGTAAAGAGTTTTAACCCAATTAAATAACCTCTCTAATTACAAAAAAGTTTGCTCAGCTAACCAATATATCAAATTGAAACTCTCGATAAGCTTAAACGGTTGCACAGCATGAGAGGCCCAATCTCATACTAGTAAAATCAAACCTTTATGGCAAAGGGATATCCCAATTGTTCAAAACCAACAACTTCATTTCGGCTGGATAAAATTGGCCTGAATTTGAAGATTATATAGAAAATTGTACCTACTAGGTATTACTACAACCAAAGATATAAAACTCAGGCCCTTTGCAAACTACAATTTCCATTTATTTTTGCCACATACATAACAAGCTGGTTTGGCCAGTTTTTAAAATAGCTATTTGGCATGGTGCAACATCACACCATAATTCTTACATATTTTAATGATGTCTTTTTCAAGTTTTAATTGTTTGAATTCCATGTTTTTACATTACTTGCAACATTTGATTTAAGGTGAAGACTATTTGTGGTAGTAATGATGACCAAGTTTTAAAGAACATCTACCACATAATTATTTTCAGCAACAGATCCTTGTAAACTGCTGGTTGGCACAGAAGCTCGGGTCATATGTTTAAGCCGTAATGGTGATATCATCTGGTCCTACCTGACAAACAAGCCTGTCCTCAGTGGCGACACTAAACATACACTTGTGTTTGTAGCTATGGAGAAGGAAAGTCGGTGATGATACTAGACCAACACGGTAACGTCATGGTTGACGTCTTTCCAACATCATGCACCGTAAATCAACCTTCTCGGGTTTTGGTCAGGAAAGCAGCCATGCTTGTAAGGGAGTTTATAGAGCATGATAAGTCCAGTATAAAAAGCATAGTTCGTGTGTTTACATTGTCTTTTGTTTAAACCGACACTGCTTTTAGCATGTCCAAACGTTAACAGACTTTTATAAATTGAACATCACTCGCAAAGCCAGCCCTGTCTTCAGGATAAAAAAAACGGTGTAAACAGTTTTCCAATTATACCCTGCTTTGCACATGCACTTGCTTTGCACATGCACTTGCGTGCAAAGCAGGGTAAAATTGGAAAACTGTTTGCACTGTTTTGTGATTCTGAATGCAGGACTGGTGACATTTCTGAATCTTTAGAAAACAATTTCATCCTTAATGCAGGAGGATTTGTTCAGTATTAGGTTAACAGTTACAGGGCCGTAACTCCCATTATGCAATTTACGCAAATGCGTTAAAGAAATAAATTCTCTTTTGAAAAATATTGTTGATGAATGATCGTAACATTATTATTCAAGCTGTAGTTACAATGTTTTGATTATTCTTCACTTACTCTCAAATCATAAAAACGGAGCAGACAGAGATCATTGATATTTGGTCACGGTCCAAATATCACCTTTATCCTTATATTCTTTGGTTGTTGCCTTCTGAGAATGTATCCATAAATACAAGAGGGCCAGAATGGCCCTAAACTGCTCACCTGAATTTATTGGTCCAGTGTATAACATCCAAGTAACTTTTTAGCAAAGTTTTATTAACATTTGCCTCATTGTTGAAGAGGAGATGTTATTCCAAGAATTTAAAGTCATAATAGACCCTGCCCATCCATTCACTACTGAGGAGACTCAAAATAAGCCCCGCCCTGCCCGGCCCATTTCTATGGGCCAATCAAAATTTCAAAAACAATTTATGGAAAGGGTCACCCAAGAAACATTCTGGTTAAGTTTCATTAAAGTTGACGCACTGGTTCATGAGAAGATGTCGTTCAAATAGTTCAGGCTCAAAATAAGCCCCGCCATGCCATGCCCATATTTATTGGCCAATAAAAAGTTCCGAAAACATTTTTGGAAATGGTAACCCTATGAACATTCTGGTTAAGTTTCATTAAAATTGGCCCAGAGATTGAGGAGGTTAGTTGTTCAAAGACTAAGGGCTCAAAATTAGCCCCACCCTGCCATGCCCATATGGGCCTATCAAAATTTCGAGAACAATTTTTGGAAAGGGTCACCCAAGTAACATTCTGGTATAATTTCATTGTAATCTGCCCTGTGGTTCAGGAGGAGATGTCGTTCAAAGATTTCTGGCTCAAAGATAAGCCCTGCCCTACCATGTCCATATTTATGGGCCAATCAAATTTCTCAAACAATTTTTAAGAAGGGTCACCTAAGAAACATCCTGGTAGTTTCATTGAAATCGGCCCAGTGGTTAATGATGTCATTCAAAGATTTCAAAGCGAAAAAATGCCATGCCCTGCCCTGCCGTGCCCCTATTTGGGGGTCAATCATAATTTCATGAACAAATTATCAAAAGGGTCACCCAAGGAACTAATTCCTGCTAAGTTTGGTAGAAATCGGGTCATTGGTTCCTGTTGACAATTTCCGACGCATGACGGACAAAAGGTGATCACAAAAGCTCACCTTGAGCATGTTGTGCTAAGATGAGCTAAAAAGAGGAGTTTTGTTTTAAGAGGTTTACACTAAGGCTCTTTTTCAAAGAAGCAGTCCAAAATCAGAAGATCACATCAATATGCACATGGTCAAATGATGTATAATTCTTAATGAAATTTCTATGTATAAATGAAGGAGTTAGTGTTAACAATAAATATGCATAAAGGCCCCTTTTATCATGACGTAGAATATAACTTTATTACCATAAAAACACATACTCTCTCGAAATGGAAAATTCTGTGAAAGGTTCACATGAGTGTATCCATTAATAAAAGAGGGGTTTTGTTTATAAGGAAGTTTACATTAAGACCTCTTTTTCAATGACACAGTATAGTATCATTAGACCATATCAATATGCACAATGATGTATAATACAAAGTGTTTTTTTTTCATTATCTTCCATTTGTTTTTGTTAACAAAGAATATACATAAACATATGCATAATATACACACCGCCTACAGGTGCCTACGCTCTGCTGTAAGTGCTGGATGGTGAAAAAAACTAATTGTTGGTGAAAAAAGTAAGTACACAAAGGGGCATAATTTGCAGAAAATGCTTCTAGAGCTATCCATCTTGATAGAAAAGAATGCTCTTTTGCTGGTGAATGTGTGTCAAGTTTCAAGTGAATGTCTTGTCTTCAGTAGAACCAGACATATCACAAAGTTTTTATTTTTATTTTTTCACAAATTTGACCTTGAAAAATGACCTTGACTTTGACTGATTATCTTGAACTTGGTACCAACAGAAAGGCCTTGACACAGTCAATCATTATGTGAAATATGAAGGCCCTTACAGTAACCATTCAAAAGTAATGGCCAATGATAATTTTTTTACATTTTTTTTTCACAATTTTAACCTTGAAAGATAACCTTGACTGATGACCTTGAATTTGGTTCAAACAGAAAGTGCTAGTCCCAGCAAGCGTCATGTGAAATAATTGAAGGCCCTATCAATTACCATTCCAAAGCAATTGCAAAATGTCAAATTTTTTAGCTCCACTGGCCGAAAGGCCATTTGGCTATTGTCATGGCGGGGTGTCCGTCGTCCGTGTGTCCGTCCGTAAACTTTTACTTTAAAAATCTTCTCCTAATAAAGTACTGGATGGATTCCAATCAAATTTCACAGGAATGTTCCTTGGGTGACCCTCTATCAGATTCCTTCAAAGATTTTTAATCGGTTGAAAATCATGGCTGTAGTGGGCGTGGCTAATTTCCATATATGGTGTTAGGTGGCTTTTCTCAGAAACTAATAGATGGATATAAACCAAACTTCAAATGAATTATCCTTGAGTGGCCCTCTATCAGCCTACAAAAAATCATTGTGATCAGATGAAAAATATGTATTTTATGGGCGGAGGTCATTTCTCTATATGTTATTTAGTGAAAACTGTGAAAATCATTTTCTCAGAATCTAATTGATAGATATCAACCAAATTTTACATGAATGATACTTGAATGACCCTTTATCAGTCTAGCAAAAATTATTGTGATCGGATGAAAAATATATATTTTATGGGCGGAGGTCATTTCCCAATATGTTATATAGTGTAAACTTTGAAAATCATTTTCTCAGAATCTAATGGATTTCAACCAAATTCTACTAGAATGATTCTTTAGTGATCGTTTATCAGTCTAAGAAAAAATATTGTGATCAGATCAAAACTATGTCTTTTATGGGCAGAGGTCATTTCTTCAGATAGGTTATATGGTGAAACATCCAATATAGGGTTAAACAAACTATCCTGAAAGGTTAAACAGATGGATTAGATATCATTGAAATTTTAGTTGTATCAGTCTGCAAAAAAATATTTTGATTAGATGAACAACATATTTTTTATTAGCAGAGGGTATTATAACATATAAAGTGAATATTTGATCACCCTTTTGGTATCATCTCAATGATGAATTTTTCTAGACTTGTTCAAATATAATAGGTGTAATGATTATAGATAAGAAGGAACAAAACCATTGTTGAAATTCAAATGTATAGAAACATTTGTTGAAATAAGTAGCCTGAGAATACCCACTCAGAATTGGTGAGTCTAGTTGAACGAAGGGTGAATCTGCACAGAGTGTAAAATGATGTTCTGACCTCCTGACATTCAGAGTGGGGTAGAAAGAGTTGATATGACTGCACTCTAAGGCATAGGGCAGAATAAAATAAATATATTAGATTGAATATTTTACTTCTTACTATCATTAGTTAGAATTTTGTTTTGATGACAAACAATATTGTTGTCAAGTATCATCTTTTAGTTGTGTTTAACTAAAAGTGGAAAGATCTACAATCAAAATTTTGCAGACAAGGTACAAGTATATTGTGCAGTAACATTCTGTGAGTGTTGAAATTCTTATATTTGGATTTTAACAAAATTTCACTAGAATGATCCTTGGGTGACCCATTATCAGACTGCACAAAATTATTGTGATTAATGAAAAATATTTGTGTAGAGGTCAATTTTCAATGTTATTCACTGATCATGAGGTTTTTTATGCAGAAATATTTCAGCATATGACCCTTATTTACTTGAAATAAACATTCACTCATTCATTAACTTCAATTCTCATTTAAACAGCTTTATCATCCTCTATTAGTCATCAGGATATTTAGGCAGCTGTGGAGCAAACCAGGCGCTCAAGCGCCTCTAGTTTTCACAAATTTGACCTTGAAAAATTACCTTGACCTTGACTGATGCCCTTTAACTTGGTACCAATAGAAAGACCTTGACACAGGCAATCATAATGTGAAATATGAAGGCCCTATCACTTACCATTTAAAAGTTATCACAAAATGTAAAAAATTTCGCACCACGACGCCAACAACGAGGACAACAGAAAGGCTTTAGCAATACCTCTGGTTTTCTCTGAAAACAACCCAGCTAAAAAGCCAAAAATGAAAATAGTTACTGGAAATGGAATATTCTGTGAATGTTTCACATGAATGTATCCATTAATAAAAAAGTAGTTTTGTTAGCAAGAAAGTTTACACTTAGGCCCCTTTTTTCTATGACACAGTATAAAATCACCAGACCGCATTAATCATGCACATGGTCAAATGATGTAGAATACTAAGTGAAATTTTCATTAACTTCCATGCATATATGAAAAAGTTTAAATAATGAATTCTTAAAATTTAAAATCAAATATAGGCCCCTTTTCTTTTGACGCCCAATCCATCAGAATTTTTTTTATAGAGAAATCATTTAGATGATTCAATTATTCGGAGAAAGTTTGAATTTAATTGGATGAAAACTGTGGACTTTAAGAGCTATTAAGGGATTTTCTAATTACCGTATATTTTAATTAAGCTTCTTTTCCTATGATGCTTGACAGATCTGACTCATTTTCAGAAAGAAACACTGATCCTTATAATGGTCTAATCATCTGACCAATTTTGAAGACAATCTAATAACTAGAGGCCCTTGAGCGCCTGATTCACTCCACAGGCCTGAATACCCTGATAATGATTATTAGAGGATGATAAGGCTGTTAAAAATAAGTTAAAAGTCTCTCGAGACATTTTTTTAGACAAGATTATGACGTCACTGTCTGGTTTTGAATGAAGTACCCGCCCATAATGACCAAAATTCACGTAACTTACTTATTCGAGCTGATAGTCAGGTTAAGGGATATATTTTTTTAATTTCAAACGAAATAGCAGCCTTTGATTGGCGAAAAAATAGGGCAATCGGTAATGTATCACTAAAGAATCATTCCAGTGAAATTCGGTCGATATCCATCAGTTAGATTCTGAGAAAATGATTTTCAAAGTTTTCACTATATAACATATAGAGAAATAACCTCCGCCCAATAAACACTTATTTTTCATCTGATCACAATATAGATTTACAGACTTGTAATGGATCATTAAAGAATCAATCAAATGAAATTTGGTAGATATCCATCAATTACATTCTGAGAAAATGATTTGCAAAGTTTCCTGTATATAACATAAAGAGAAATGACCTCTGCCCATTTAAAAACACATTTTTCATCTGATCACAATAATTTTTGGTAGACTGATAAAGGGTCACTCAAGGATCATTCCAGTGAAATTTGGTTGATATCCATCAACTACATTCTGAGAAATTAATTTTCAAAGTTTCCACAATATAACATATAGAGAAATGACCTCCGCCCATAAAATACATATTTTCCATCCGATCGCAATAATTTTTGGTAGACTGATAAAGGTTCACTCAAGGATCATTCATGTAAAATTTAATTGGTATCCATCAATTAGAATCTGAGAAAACTTACCTATTACCATATATGGAAATTAGCCACGCCCACTACAGCCGTGATTTTCAACCGATTAGAATTCTTTGAAGGAATCTGATAGAGGGTCACCCAGGGAACATTCCTGAGAAATTTGATTGAAATTCATCCAGTAGTTTCTGAGGAGAAGATTTTTAAAGTAAAAGTTTACAGACGGACGGACCCACGCACGGACGGACGCACGGACGATGGACATCACACCATGACAATAGCCCGCTAAAAATAGCTAAAAACTGTAAAATTAATGGACGGACAGACGTTGGACGGGAAAATCCATATCCCAATAGTTCTTCTGACCTTTAGGGCATTTTTCAAATGGCAAATCCACTCATAATGCAGAACAATAGTTCTGAGCTGTTTTGAAATCCATCCATAAATAATTTAATTCTAGTTGAGTTAACCATAATTTGTGCATTCTGATTGGCTGAAAAATTGGTTCAATCACCCGATGTGAACAATTTTATTACACAGCTTTTTTGTAGGTAGTCCTATTAACAATCCCTGAATTTGAGGGTAAATCTTCACATTAACGCTTCAAGAATTAAATCATAAGGTATGAAGAGACTTTCGGTTGATTTCATGAAGTTATGAAACTAAAACCTTATGATGTTCATGTACATGAATCTGCTTCGCATATTCATATAGTGCAATAAGGTTTTTAGTTTCATACCTCCATGAAATCAACAAATACTCGCTTCATCTCTTAAATGTAAGAGTTATGCTTTGGACAAGGTCAATCTTAACCTTTGACCTTGACTTTGGAAATATCTCAATTTTTCCTTCAAATAGCATTTTTAAAGCTGCTCTTTAGCAGTTTTTCATAAAAAAATACAAAATGTGTACTTAGATTAGGAAATGGGTGTACTTTTAGACAATTAAGAATTGCCATATTGCATCGACACTTTAAACAGCAATTTTCAATAATTTTGTAACTTATTTTATCGAAGCGGTAAGATCAGTAGGGGATCCAGTCTATTTATGACCTTTGACTGTCTATGACCTTTAATAGACAACCATTGGTGGAGGATGGGGTATGATTTGGTCCGGAGTAATTATGAGGAAATAATTAGCATGACAGATCTCGGTTCAATTTGATCAAACGATCATGTAAACTGAAATGACATAGTAAAAGTGACACGAGATAAACTATTAAAGGGGGTGTCACACCACAGCGTATGAGGGTAACGTATGCCTAGCGAATGGAATAAAGACAAAATCTTGTTCATACGCACAACTCTTCGGCGTAAACCCCCGCCATCGACAAGAAATCATTTTAAACGTATGGCCAGCGTATGAGCAGCGATAAGGTACCGTATGACCAGCATATTATCAGCGTATGCAAAACGTACATGTGCGTTTACAAGCGTATTTGTAACGTACAACACCGTATGAGTAGCGTATGCCAGCGAGCGAGTAACGTATGGCTAACGTATGTAAGCGTATGACCAACGTATACAGCGGTTATCATCAATTATGAGGCAGTTCCTTCAGTCTGGAAGTAGACACTCAGCAGTAAGGATACCGGGAAAACGTGGGAAAGGGAAGGTAAAAGAAGTGTTTCTTCATCGGCTAAAGAAAAGAGTTATGATACTCAACAAAAAAAGAAGACGAAAATGCTGTTCAGTACAGATCTAGATCGCACTCGCCAGTCGATGAAGATCAGTCACTAGATACTTCCCCGACCTTGGAAGACGATTCTTCCAGGTCCACTACGCTGGAAAGGAAGAAAAGGGCAAAAAGAGGTCGTGTAGCCTCTCAACGGAAGAAGAGGACCAGATGCTTGATCCTCATTTCTTAACTCAACCAAGAGCTGGTCATAAAGGCCGAAATGCTACCGTCCCCCAATCCAATGGTTTAACATTGTTGTTTTCCTCTACCTTCGTCTCCCATGTCTTCTTTTTATGCCCCCGATAGGGAGGCATCATAAATTTGACTTGTCCGTCCGTCCGTCTGTCCGTCCGTCCGTCCGTCCGTCCGTCCGTCCGTCCGTCATTCCGTCCAAAAACTTTAACATTGGCCATAACTTCCTTATTACAACATATTCGCATCATACTTTACCACAACATTCCTTGGTACATTACCTTTCTGTAGGCACATACTTTGGTGACCTTGACCCCTGGATGACCTTGACCTTCAACATAGATTGGCCATAATTTAAAATCAAAGCGGTGTTGGGGGCATTGTCATCTTACAGTGACAGCTCTTGTTTCAATATAATACAAGGTTAAATGGTGACTTAGAAGAGTTGCATCCATCTTCTCTGTGTTGAGCTAGATCTACAACTGACTTATTTATATAAAGTAAATGTTTAAAGCCGATTCGCTTTTGTGACCACTAATTTCAATAGAATTGTGATCATACCATTGGTTGGTAAAATTAGCGAAATTAAGTCCTAAAAGTTCCAAATATATATATTATGTCTGATGGAATTTTAATTTTCTGTAAGCGTATGACAAGCGTACTTGACCTATGAGTAGCGTTCGTGTAGCGTATTGACCTTATGCATACCGTATTAGTAGCGTACTTCTAGCGTATAGACCGTATGCATACCGTATGAATAGCGTATATTCTATACGCTGGCATACGCTGAACTTTTTTTAACATGTCAAAAAATATTTTTTGGCCTCTGCGTATAAGAACGTATACCAACGTATACCAGCGTACTTGTAACGTACACGACTTATGAGTAACGAACCCCTAGCGTACACCAGCGTATGTGAGCGTATGAGCATACGTTCGCCATACGCTGTGACATACGCTGTGGTGTGACAGCCCCATAACCACAAAACCAAATTGCTTACTACTATGTACAATCAAATATCAGACGATCTGATACCTAACAATTTACTTTTTGTGAATAATCTTTCATATTTGCTTGTATTGATATGAAATTTCCAGCTGTCAAATACTTTTACCTTAATCTTTGATTGAATAAGACAAATATTGGGAATGTACATGCGTAAATAGTTGGCTCAAAATTGGAGAAAATCTTTTAGGCGTTATTAGCTGCTTTATTTTTAAGAATGAATTTTGCTTAATTAAGGAATTTATCTTTCTTTCCATGCATTACTAGATTGAATCTTATCATATCAAAGGCTTCAACATGATGAGGTCTTTTCTTCTGATTGATTTTTCAAACATTTTCAAAAACCACATTTTCCCAATCTGGGAAAGAGCAGCTTTAATGATGATGGAAAACAAATTATTGTACCAAGTTGTTTTGAAATTTATATATGAATGTGGGAGTAAATGTCTGGACAAAAACTGACAGATTGACTAATGGACAGATGGAGAGTCACACAAACATACACTGAGCTGTATTTGTAACAAATTTGTCATGCACATGGCAAACAGGATGACAAAAATGTATATAGGGTTATCCCCCTTGATAGTAATGTTTTCTCTTATGAAAGAGAATACACATGCTAAGTTTCAAGCAGATATAGCCAAGGTTAAAGTATGTTGCACTACCAACTTGCCTACACAAATGGAGTCAAGACACTGGTATGAACTGTTCCAAATTTGGATTTTCTGTGTCCCGGCAAAAAAGTTCCACACCTGTAATTTCTGCGTAAAAATACCGTTATGGCTTGAAAGAAATGTGAGTTTGTACACAAAGTAACCTTCCCTGGATCACCGTAACAGTATAAGTAGAATTCGCTATTGCGACTAGTTGATTGCATACAAATGTATTGTAATCATAAGTCACAATACCGTATTCGAGGTATATGCAAAATTCTGCTTGAAGAAATGTGCGTATAGCATAAAATCAAGGTTTGTTTTTAAAGCAAAAATATCTAGGGAAGAATTGTTTGTTCACATGCGCACAGTTCTTACACCCGTATTAACATTTTTTGTGTATCTATATGTGAAATTTCAGATCCGTATGTTTTGCACATACATATATTAGTTGAAAAATAATAGATGAATACGCAGAAAATCCAGAGGTGGAGTTTCTATGTCGGGGCGCAGATAATCCAAATTAGCCTGTGCATGACATTTTCAACAATTTGACATGTGCGTGTAGGGCCAACATTAACCAACCTTGACTGCGACATAATATTATATTAAATTTATCTGACTTTCTAAAGACACTTTTAGACCCAATCTATCTACAAAGTGCAAAGTGAAGACTGGTCAGACTGCAGATGCACAGACTGGCCATAGCCTTTGCGTGGCCCACATTTGAAATTGTTTGAAATGTCATGCACAAGCTCAAATTTGGAAGAGTTAATAACTCCATGACTGCTAAAATCCATTTATGTACAAGTAGAATTCACAAGACTCTGGGATTGTATATAAATGCATTTTGAAATAGACGAAATCCCATATCGAAGTTATACATATATCAAAGTTTGTTTCATTCTCTGTAAGCTCAGTACAGATGCACAGGTTTAAATGAGTGATCTAAGGTATATACCATATATATAGAGAGAGACCAAATTCACCTTTGATACCCCTTACCAAAATATATTGCCTCTCGCAAACATTTGCTGCAAATTTGCAGCAGATTTGCTGCAAATTTGCAGCAAATGTTTGCTGCAAATTTGCTGCGTAATCATTTTTCGTATGCAAATGAGCTTTCTTGCAAACAGTTTGCCGCAAACTTGCAGCAAACTGTTCTTGCAAACTCCCGGCAAACTCTCTGCAACCTTGCCGCAAACATCCTGCAATCAATTTTTTGAACAACTCTCTTACTATAAATAAGGTATTTTTCCATTTCTAATAAGTTTCTTTTGTAATCCATGGGTCATAAATGTTTTTATGTGCAATGTTTTGGTTTCTGAAGGTTTTTAGTGAAAAAAAATAAAAAAAAAATTGTGGAGTATGCAGGATTTGAACCGGGGTTTTCTAGTTAAGGTCACAAAAAATATTTTATTAATATGTAAGTCTGAGATTTCTTTCTCAAACTTCATGATTCTATATTCATTTGTCAGAGTAGACCTATGCTGACCTTCAACTATACCTTAATTCACTATGCTATTACCCTATCTAAGTAGAAATTGATAAACCATACCTTTTTAACTGCTACGCTCAACCACTGGACCACTGAGGCAGATGGTTGAGATGATCTTTTTATATAGTAATAAACTTAATGTGGCTTCTAATCTGCTGCGAACTTGCTGTAAACTGTTTGGGAGAACAGTTTGCCGCAAATTTGCTGCAAACAGTTGCAGCAAACTGCTTGCAGCAAATTTGCAGCAAACTATTCTCGCAAACAGTTTGCAGCAAGTTCGCAGCAATGACGAAGTAGTTAAATTTATATATGTGAGCTGTTAAGCAAAATAGAACCATGTTAGGAGGGTGAAAATTTTCAACTTGGGGAGGGACTACACTATCTGGGTAGGCTGGCAGGGTTTAAAACTTTTCCGGTTTATGAATTTTCGGAATTTAGAATAAATATTCCTCAACCATATATCAATGTTTTCAGTGTTGAACCTCCGGGTAACCTCTGCTGAATGATCTGACCACTTATTTTAATATTCACTTTATACTTTACCAAGATAGTATCTTTTCATGTTTGGGATGGCTTTTGAATTATTTACAGTTAGCTTCTTTGAGCATGTGCACAAAAATTCATATATCTTTAATAGTATTTAATAAAAATGATATATATTAGTTTAAAAATGGAGTATTCGGCTGCTTTAGGTACCGGTATAATGAAGGGACTGGATGATACAATAAGAAAAAATTCTTAGTAAATTTTCTTCTAAACAGTATTTTCACACTTAGATATAGTGTATGCTTAGATCAGAATGCACATATATTCAGGCTGATCTTAGTCTATTTTTTTATTTGAATTGGGGTTTTACGTCGCTTTCAACAATCTCTCAGTTATATCGCGACGACTGGAGCACCTAACGATGGATTCCTGGTATTTCTCACAACAGTACTACCACCACATCCCTTTCCTAGCCTACAGTTGCTATTCCACATAGGCTTACGATTATCTACCCATTGTTTGGAGACAAATGTCGGAAAGGATAAGTGCCGCGGCCGGGGATCGAACCCGTGCGAATATAGACCCCTGGATTAGAAGTCCGGCGCACTACCAACTGCGCTATTGCCGCGGCTGATGATCTTAGTCTATACTGTCTGCTTAAGCCTTATGTAGGCCTACAGCAGAAAATACTTAGATAAGCATGGGAAGGTTTAATAATGACTCAAAATAGCTATTTAAAATTGGGATGAAACTTATAAGCTTTTTTTTCAAAGTTCATCTTCTTGCAAACTTCCTGCTAAGTGCATTATCTAACTAATGAAAAAATGTGTTCTCGCAAACTTACTGCAAACTTCCTGTTTGCGAATAGTTTGCAGGAACTTATTTTTTTATCTAAGGCGTTTGCAGAATGTTTGCAGTAAATGGATTTTCTGCCGCAAACACATGTTAAGTTGCTGCTAACTGTTCTTGCAAACAGATTAGTTTGCGGCATATTTGCGGCAAATTTGCTGCAAATTTGCAGCAAACTTTGTATTTCTGTAAGGTACCTCACTTAAACTTCTGTATCTATACATGACCAAATTATGCTTAAAGAAGAGTACTGCAAGTGGATGTCTACCCTTGTTTGTTCAGAGTTGGAAAGTGGATAATTTTGTTTGTTTGAATGGGGTTTTACGCCACTTTAAACAAACTTACAGCTGTTTTGCAGAGGCTGGAACACATCACAATGGATTCCTGGTATCTCTCACACCAGTACCACAATCCCTGGGGATCAAACCTGGGACCTTAGATTGACAGTCAGAAGGGCTACCAACTCTGCTATGATGCCTGAAAGTTGATAATAAACTTGAAAAAGATGCAAAATTGCAAAATGTGATTATAAAGTTTATGCTCCCCTTTCAATTTGGCATTCTAGGCATTTGCCCCCCCCCCCCCCCCTCTTTGTGCAGTGCACAAGAACTATAGCTCTGGCTTGCATAATTTTGTAGTTATTGCCCTTTGTTATATTTAACACTTAGATTTTGTCCGGAGCTTATCTCCTAAAGTATTTTAGCTATCAACTTTAAACTTTATGGGTGGATAGATCTCATGAAAGAGAAGTGCAGTGCACAAGAACTATAACTCTGGCTTGCATAATTTTGGAGTTATTGCCCTTTATTATTTTTAAGACTTATATTTTGTCTGGAGCATATCTCCTAAAGTATCTTGGCTATCAACTTGAAACTTTATGGGTAGATAGATCTCATGGAAGAGAAGTGCAGTACACAAGAACTATAACTCTGGCTTGCATAATTTTGGAGTTATTGGCCCTTGTTATTTTTAAGACTTACATTTTATCCAGCGTGTATGTCCTGAAGTATAATAGCTATCAACTTGAAACTTTTATGGGCGGATAGATCTCATGGAGAAGAAATGCAGTGTACAAACAAATACAACTCTTGCATGCATAATTTTGGAGTTATTGCCCCTTATTATTTTTAATACTTAGATTTTGTCCGGAGCATATCTCCTAAAGTATATGACTATCAACTTGAAACTTTATGGGCAGATAGATCTCATGGAGGAGAAGCGAAGTGCACAAGAACTACAACTCTTGCTTGCATAATTTTGGAGTTATTGCCCTTTGTTATTTTAAAGACTTGGATTTTGTAGGGGGGGTAATTTCTTAAAGTACAATAGAATCCTTAATCTATTAGGCTTCAGTTTACTATCAAGCTTTCACGGCGGAGGATGGCCATGTCTGACATGGCTCTTGTTGTAAACTAGTCAGGTGAATAAATCTAGTCTCAATTCTCCCTTGGACAAAACAAAACTAACAACTCTTGTTATGCATTAACACAAGATGAATTTAATATTGGTAACACTTGACAAACATGTGTTCATATGGCTTAACAAATATGAATTTTAAAATACACAAGACATACCAATGATTACTGTAAAAGCTGTCTAAACCAACCTCCACTCAGACAGAGTAAAAAGATTGGCATATCATCAGATTTATATATTTCACAAAATTGTCATCTTATTGGTGTTGAGTTGACCCCTGCCAAGATTTGAACTCAGAACTCCTGGGTATATTGCACCCAGACATTTTACCTTTAAACTTCAAGAGTATTAAGCACCAAATAAGGAATAACAATGTTTGTAACTTATATAAATCTAAAATATTTTTTTCTAAATTCATGTTTCCTTCAAAATTAAAGATGAGTCTTGTATAAAATATAGCCTGAATTAAAAAAAAAACAAAAAAACTTACAATGTAATCACATTTATATCTATATTTACTGGTAAATGTTTACAAGCCTTACAAATTATATATTCAACCCTTATCTAGAAAGTCATAAAAAATTAGCATGTCGGGGTAAAAAATGTGTGTATCCCATGGAGAAAGTTTTTATTAATTTTCTACAATGTTTCAAATATGATTTATCATTATGTTGCAAAAAACCCTTTTAAGTTCTTGAAAGATGATTTTCTAACATCTAAAATAAGGTGCTTAAGGAAAGGGAAAAAGCAAGAGAGAAGAAAAACAATCAATCAAAATAGTGGATAATCAAACTGATTTTTTGGCTAAAAAGTGTAAACTTTTGCTTATTGAATGGACAATATTACTTTGCTTATTGAATGGACAATATTACTTTTTAACTTTTCAAAAAAGACAGAAGAACTTTGGAGTATATAAAAGAGAGATTAATCTAACAATTCTAAGGAATACAAATACTTAAAGAATTGTTATTCCCTTTTAATAGTGAAACATTTCAAATGCACATAATAATGGGATAATTCTAGTTTAATAGTGAAGTACAATGATTACACAAAAATACATGTAAATACTAATTGATGATACATGAATGATATCATGAATACAAGGAAAGGTGACAAAATGTCTTAAGATTCTAAACTGGTTAAGGTAGTGGACCCATAATAGTTCTGCAACATTTCAGCACCCATGAACTTTCACTATGTTGACCGAGGTTTCCTAATGAAAATCATTAGGAAACCTCGGTATCACTGTTAAAGTTCATTACTTCCAAAACATTGCGGAACTATAAAGATCCACTACCTTAAACATACAATAAAAGTAGGTACAAAATAAACATGCAACTGACTTAACAAGTGCTTGTCATGGGATAGCCTATTTCCCCTAATGAGAACTTCCTGATATAACAATGTAATATCTTCTGAAAATTTATATTGAATTTTACAATGAAATGGAGTCAAATGACAACATTTGCTAATAATTTAAATAACTGTATCTAAAATGTTTTAGAATGAGAGTTCAAAGAAGTTAGACATGGTCAATGTATCCAGTCTGTAGTCTCATAGCTTCATGTCCATGGTACACAAAGGTCATTTTGTCCTTGGTTTTTAACTTTATATCAACTTTTAGACTTGAAAAAGTATCAGTCAAAGTCAAAGATATAAGTCACTCTAGAGTCTCAGTTGTCAAAAAGAAGGAACCAGGCACTACAAATTAAGATGGCTTCAATATTTTAAATCATTGGGATAACATAGGATGTGTTTTGTGTGGATGTAACAATGGTCAAATTATAAATATCACAACAACAAAATCATTCTAGAGGGAGTGTGTGTGTGTGTCGGGCTGGGTATAATAACTAAAATATTCAGAAGTGTGTGTTGGGAGGGGGGGGGTGTAACAATAACCAAATTATAATGGGAGTGTGTGTGTGTCAGGCTGGGTATAATACAACATTCAGAAGTGTGTGTTGGGAGGGGGGATGAGGGGGGGGTAACAACAGTCAAATTATAATAATAATTACATCATTCAGAGGAGGAGGGGCGGGGCAATAAACTATAACAATAACTACATCATTCATAAGTACCTAGTTACACTACGTCATAAGATAATATTTGGTAAAAATGCCTAGAAGAATTCTAGGATCCTAGAATAAATTTTTAGTCACCTATTGATCAATAGGATTTCAATCAAAATTAGAGCATTACTATAAGAAATGCAATAATTTTAGCCCCATTTTATCTATTTTATGATACTTGTTTATCATACAGATATTTATCTTATATTTCTATCAATGTTCAAACTTATTAATAGAAATAAAATATCAAATTTTAATTTCATTTCGATGACTCAGCACATAACTGCACTGAGCCTTCCATTTAGCCCTTAAATATATTGTTATCATTATTTTAATCATTTTTATTACTATTTGAGTTTTGATATTTTTTTTAGTTTTAATTGTTTATAGTTAGATTTTATCACAGAACTTTGTCTATTTAGATTATTGAGAATTAAGTAATTTTAATCATTATTATTACTATGAGTTTTGATATTATTACTTTAGTTTTAATTATTTAGTTAGATTTTATTACAGATTTGTCATTGAGATACTTATGAAATGATGTAGTTGTTTTAAAAAAAAGGTTTTTACAAAAAGTGGAAAGCAGATCAAATAAAATATAGATAGTAAGATTTTTTAAATTCCTTTTAACAGTCAGTCCCAGGTCTCAGCGCAACTCCCAATGTTAGATGCAGGTCGTCATGTAGGTAAAGGTAACTTGTGAACAAGATCTCCCCCAACCCATCTGAATATTTAGGCATTTCTTATAAAGTGGTCTATATTACATACTACGAGTACCGTTACTATTATTTTTAGCACTGGTCAGTCAGTTGTAGAAGTGACCTGTCATAATCAAAATTTAATTTTTCAAACTTTCTATGCTTGTAAATATATGTACAATATTTCTCAAATAAAAAAAGTTTCTTTTCAATCAAATCCATTTGTTTTGATTACCTTAAAGTAGACAATAAGCACAACCTTTATGCATCATAATTCTGTCAAATGAATGTTTCTTTATGATTTTTTCAAAAAAGAAACATTCATTTGACAGAATTATGCAAAATAATATCAAAAAATCTTTTCAAGAACGGGGTATAGAAAGTAATCCATGACAAACACAAATCTAACTTAAAATCAAATTTCTAACTAGTTCCTCAAGACAACAACTCTCAGGAGCTTTAATAGATAAAGATAGTATTTTAATAATTCACTGAAGAATGAAACTGAAAAAGCTAATCACTATGAATTCATACATAAGTGAAATTGAGTTTTCAGTTTCATACCTCTGTGAATTAAAAGAAAAGCCTCTTTATATCTTAAAATTTGATACCAAAAAGCAAACATGTAAAGATTTCTCTATAACAGACAGATTTCTAATGGAATACTTTGTGTGCAAGTTTACATGAAAAAGAAAATTCAAAATTCTATTGAGAAATGAAAATGATTTCCCAGCCAATCAGAAAACAAAAACCCTGATGGGCACAACTAAAATTAAAATGATTAGAAAAGGTATATATCAACAAAAACATTTACCAAAGTATTGTGTGAATAATAATAAAAAAAAAATAACAAGTGCATGTCGTATTGCGATGCAATACAGGAGTCCCCCACCGGATAACAAAAAATCCTTTCTTATAATATATCTCCTACTTACTAGATCTATAACTGTATACAAAATTTGAAGTTGCTAGCACATTAGGTTTTGAAAAAAATGTCCCTAACAAAAATATAAGAAAAAAAAAACAACCAATGGCTAAAACTCCAAAAGTGGACGGAGAAGAATGATTCTTGTACATGCCACTTGTCCTCAATGAGATCTATAAGTGTACCAATTTTGAAGGTTTGAAGTTGCTAGCACTGATGGCTCAGGAGATATGGTCCGGACAAAAATGTCAGGATAAAAAACAACAACTGACAAGAACTAAAAAAGTGGATGTGGCAGAGTAACAGTTCTTGTGCATTACACTTCTTCTCAATGAGATCTACCAGTGTACAAAGTTTGAAGTTGCTAGGGCTTATGGTTTAGGAGATAAGTACGGGACAAAAATGTAAGGATAGAAACAACAAAGGGCAATAACTCAAAAAGTGGACATGGCAGAGTGACAATTCTTGTACATAACACTTTTCCTCAATGATATATATAAGTGTAGCAAGTTTGAAGTCTCTAGCACTTATGGTTTAGAAGATATGTTCCGGACAAAAATGTAAGATTAAAAACAACAAAGGGCAATAACTCAAAAAGTGGGTGTGACAGAGTTACAGTTCCTGTACATGACACAGGTCCTCAATGAGATCTATAAGTGTACAAAGTTTAGAGTTGCTAGCCCTTATACTTTTGGAGATATGTTCTGGACAAAAATGTAAGACTAAAAACAAAAAAGGGCAATAACTCAAAAAGTGGGCATGGCAGAGTAACAGTTCTTGTACATGACACTTGTCCTTGATAAGATCTATCAGTGTACAAAGTTTGAGGTTGCTAGCACTTATGGTTTAGGAGATATTATCCGGACAAAAATGTAAGGGTAAAAACAACAATGGGCAATAACTCAAAAAAAGGGCGTGGCAGAATAACAGTTCTTGAACATGACACTTGTCCTCAATAAGATCTATAAGTGTACCAAGTTTGAAGTTGCTAGCACTTATAGTTTAGGAGATATGATCCGGACAAGAATGTAAGGCTAAAAACAACAAAGGGCAATAACTCAAAAAGTGGGCGTGGCAGAGTTATGGATCTTGAACATGACACTTCTCCTAATTGAGATCTATAAGTGTACAAAGTTTGAAGTTGCTATCACACATAGTTTAGGAGATATGATCCGGACAAGAATGTAAGGGTAAAAACAACAAAGGGCAATAACTCAAAAAGTGGGCGTGGCAGAGTAATGGTTCTTAAACATGACACTTGTCCTCAATAAGATCTATAAGTGTACCAAGTTTGAAGTTGCTAGCACTTATAGTTTAGGAGATATGATCCGGACAAGAATGTAAGGGTAAAAACAACAAAGGGCAATAACTCAAAAAGTGGGCGTGGCAGAGTTATGGATCTTGAACATGACACTTCTCCTCAATGAGATCTATAAGTGTACCAAGTTTGAAGTTGCTAGCACATATGGTTTAGAAGATATAGCCCGGACAAAAGCGTGACGGACGGACGGACGGACGGACAGACAGACGGACGGACGGACGGACAGACGGAATCGAGCAAACCTATAGTCCCCCAACCGGTAACCGGTGGGGGACTAATAAAAAATATGAATGCTGTATAACTTTTTACTAAAACTTGAAAAGAGAAAAACTTACAATTGAATTAAATTGAAATAGAATAATGAATAACAAGTTTTCTAAAATAGTGCTTTTCTACGTTGAAAGATTTCATAGTAATTCTTAAAAAATTGTTAAAAAAAAAATAACAAAATTCATGTATTACATTTTGAAACTAGTTAGTACCAATCTATTGCAATTGCCTATAAATGTATTGACACTTACTGTAGTATTGTACTGACCCTCAAAATAGATATCACTACATTTAGAGCTCTGATGATTATATAGAACAGAAAAAACATGGAAAATTGTGACTGTAGAAACAACTCAAAAATTTCGGGGGTTTTTGTGTGTATGTTTTTTTTTTTTGTATATATCATTATTCCTCCAGTTATGAGTAATACTGTAGGGAAAGTAAATATAGTAACGTCTCCAAAATAATGTAAAAATTTAACAAATAGGATATGAAGAGGATCTATTTTTTTTCAATGAAAAACTTAATCAAACAGGATAAGTACTCAAATATTTGATGAATGAAATAAGAATTTAACCTTTTCATACTTATTCCAAAATATTCCTGCTGTGGCAGGAGATATAGAAAAAAGATTAGCCTGCAAAAATAGGCTTTACCTCCTGTTTTTTCTTTGTAAGACAGACAATTTTCTTTTTTATTTTGTAAAGAGATACTGACACAGGTGCATTTATTGCAATTTTGCAAAGATTTTTATTCAACATGACAGGAAAATATTATTCATTAAAAAAAACCGGTTGTAACCATGACATTTAACTACTAATCAATATATTGTATTGATAGATATCTTTGTATGCTTAGTTTAATGTATTTAAAAGAGAGAAAAAAAAATAAAAAAGGTTGGCAATGTACTTTTACTTAATTGTCCAAGTTATAACAATGGTGCAAAAAAGAAATGATTCACAATGATTGTCAATAAAGTCCATACTCTATAGAAATGATTGTCCATAAAATTTAACAACTTGATGATTGACTCTAGAATCTAATAGCACATCTGTAGTAATGTACACAACTTGATGATTGTCCATAGAATCCTACAGCATGTCTGTAGAGTTATACAACCCGATGATTGCCTTTAGAATCTTACAGCAAGTCTGTTGAGATGTAAACAACTCGATGATTGTACATAGAATCTTGCAGCACACCTGAAGAGTTTTACAACCCGATGATTGTCCATTGAATCTTACAGCAAGCCTGAAGAGTTATACAACCCGATGATTGTTCACAGAATCCTACAGCACTTCTGAAGAGTTATACAACCCGATGATTGTTCACAGAATCTTACAGCTCGTCTTAACGTTCATACAACCTGATGATTGTCCAGAATCTTACAGCACATCCGTAGAGATGTATAAAACTCGATGATTGTCCATAGAATTTTACAGGACACTTGTAGGATATACAAAACTCGATGATTGTCCATAGAATTTTACTGCACGTCTTTCACAAGAACTTTTGTCTGTATGCTTCTTCTGACATATTGAGGTAAAGTTGACTATCTTTTCTTGTTATTTCTCATCTAAACACTCTGTTGCAGGTACTCATTGGAATTGTTTCTCATGAGGATGATTTCTGTAAGTGTATTCATTTTGATTATTCACAAGTCTTTGCTTATTGATAACACATTACTGCCATTGTTTGTCCCTCAGACTAAAGGGATAAGTCACTTTAATTTTGCACTGTTTTAATTGTTTGAGGTGGTTTATATAAGGATCTTCTAAATGTCTTCACTCATAGGTCCTATAAACATTTAAACAAATACTGTGAAAGTTTTTAATTGTGTTCTTTATTGCTAATTCAGGATAAAGTGCTTTATAATATGACCTATGTCACGGGAGTGAAATAAACCCTTTGAATATTTTTTGATATTACACAGGTATTATTACACTGGTGGAATAATGAGCAAAATTAATGAGCTAAGAACGTTTCATTTTTGTTGTGAAAATGACATTGTGATTTTGATGGTGTCAATTCGCAAACGGCGTTATATGTTATGGGGAATAACTTGAAATATAAATATCAACAATTTCCGGTTTACTGCAAAAATTCGGGTAATATTATAAATAGAATACTATATTTGTGTTCATTTAATATATATTCAAAATTTATCAAAATCGTCATCTATAACAGATTAAAATTCAGCGTAGCCTTGTTTTTATCTGTTTATAGATGACTCGTTTAATAAATTTAGCATTCAATGAAAACTCATTCAATATCCTCTATTTATTTTGCACCTGGTAGGAAGTGGCTTAATGATGACATTACTTCTGGAATGTTTTTTTCAATATTTGATTTCTGTAAAAAAAAATGTGAACATAGGTATATCTGTAAGCCAAACAGATTTATGTGCTTATCACAGTTTTGTTCATCATTTTGATGATGAAAGTGCTTGTTGATTTCATGGAGTCATAAAACAAAAACCTAATTACAGTGTATGAACAGGCAAACCAGATTCATACATAAGCCTGATTAGGTGCTTAGTGTCATATCTCCATGAAATCAAGAACAATCTTCATATGTCATAATCTAATATCATTAAGTAAACATTAACCTTGACTACGGGTGCAACACTCAGCTGCAGGTGCTAGAGAAAGCAAACATCCTTAATACTTTCATAGTTATCCCCTTGATAGTCTGGATAGCTCTTATGATAGTAAACACATATGCAAAGTTTCATGAAGATATATTGAATGAAAAAACAGAGATATGACCAAAATTAAAGTATGTCAAACCAAGGCCTACACAACAACAACAACGCCAACACAAACAAGGCCAGTGTGATTACAATACCTCAGCTTTTCTTCGAAACAGCATAGCTAAAAACTTTAAGATACATTAATGTTCAGTCTAAAGTAGGGTTTTTATTTCCAATTTATTGCCGGTAAAATGAAATCTGAAAAAAATGATCAGACATTCGATCAAGGGTTTTTGAACTGATAACTCGTCAATAAAACTAAGGCTCTTTGGACTTGCGTGAACAATCTTCATTCTGCTTTGAGTCCAGCAATTGTCTAGAACTGGCAGTTTGACTGTTCCAGCCAGTACTTAATCCTGTAATTGTTCTGAATTCTTCTTTTAAAGGTAGTAGAACCCTAAGAGTTCTGCAACATTTTGGAATTCGTAAACTTTCACAATGTTTGATTTGGGAAACCTCGATTAACAACGACTTCCTAAACATTACAGAACTATTACAGGTCCAAAATCTTAAGCCAAACTTTGTATAAACTTGAATGTAATACCTGTAATGGGATTGACTTCTTTTTTTCTATAGCCTCTCAGATCAGCAAGCCATGTCAAGTTAATGGATAATGGATTTTATAATTGTTGTTGTTGTTTTGGCCAATTCCTTGGGTGTCTTTGTTGACTTTTTGATGTCTTCAAGATTGACTTCTTTCCTCATTTTAGACTAAAAAATGGCAACAAAAACAAAATCTGGAAACAACAGGTTTTCAGAGGAGCGGGAGCTTTTTGGTAACAAATTTTCAATAGTCTTGCTTGCGCAACTGAGCCATTGCACTTATTTCAATACACACAGTATTCAAATTCTATGTATTTGATTAGTAACCTGCACTACCTATAGAAAATATTAACACAACCATATCAATGAAAGCATTATCACATGAAGTTTATAATTTCATTCATTTGGGTTTTTCTTTTTTTGTTTGGGATTTCATTTTTTGGTTTTTGTTTAATCCTAAAAAAATGTCAAGCTGACCCTGCAATGCTCAGGAAGGCAAAGATAAATCTGCCATTACATGCTGTCTGATCTTAGTCTACATTACCTTTTTTTTCCTTTTTTAGCCAGAATAATTTAAAGATGAAATATTTTCGAAAGAAATTAGCTAACCCAAAATTAGTTAATTCAGTGCTGTCAGCACCTTGATTTCAATACAATTTTCCGACTCCTGTTTCAGCATGACAAGGGTTGAGAAGAAGAGGGGGGATTTACTATTGATAAAAAATGTAACTACCTTTACACTCATTACGCAAGTGTATCATAGAAATAAATCCTCATTCAAAAGATGTCTTTGATGAATGATCATAACATCAAAACTACAGCTTATTCAAGCTGTAGTTGAGATGTTTGATTTTTCACTAATGCTCAAATCACAGTGGATGGAGGACATTCATCTTTTGTCACATATTGCCTTTATCCCATATGTTCTATGTTGGTCATCTTATGGGTGCCTATAAAAGTCCTAGTTACGCCTATGTTGATTATAATTTGTGACCTGCCATGCAAAAAGGGACCATCTGGGTAACGCAAAATGTGTGGACCCTAGTAAGACTGCACAGTCTGACTAGGATTTAAGCTGTTTGCCAGTGGACCAGGGTTTTCCCTCTATGTTAAAGACTGGGGGTCATTTTGGCACATTATGACCCCCTTAGACTAGATAAAGAATGTTTCTTTGACAATTTTGGGCATTTCTTAAAAGAGGGGTCCAAATTAAAAAAAACAGGGGGTGATGACAAACCCTGCAGTGAACTATTTTCTGAATCTACAATGTTGATTCTAACTTCCTGTGAAAGAATTTTTGAAATGCGACCTCCGGTTGACCTACACTGGAACAGATCTTTTTTTTGAAAAAGTTCCCAGATGATCCCTTTTTGCGTGGTGGGTCACATTTTTTTGTGGAAAATAAGATGCTTTATTTATCCTCCCTAGCCTTGTTTATTTGGACATATCTTATGCTTTGTTGAACAAGAGCGCTGTAAACGGTTCTTAATAGTGAATAAAATCTTCACTCTTGTCAAACTAACTGTATGATATTCCTGCTTGCAGGATCCATAGACAAAGATCAGTTTGCACATATGTGTAATCTGATCTTAGTCTATGCAACCTTATTTCCTCTTAAAAACTGAAAGATTTTGAAAATTACATCTTCAAAATAATTATACCAGTCTGGAAAAACTGCATCCAGTGCTTCAAATACTTTGTAGTTTTAAAACATATCTATCAAGGAGTGGGTTATGTTAACCCTTGTCATGCTGAATAAAAAACCTTGGCACAAATTCTATTAAAATCAAAGTGTCGAAAACACTGGATGCACTGATTGTGAGTTACTTCTTATTTGAAAAATTAAAGTTTTAAAACCTTTTTTTTTTCTAAAAAAGTGACACCAGGTAGTATATCCTAAGATCAGACTGCACATCTCCTGCCAAAGCAGGAATATTCCAGGTTCAGCATGACAGGGGTTAAATTTTGTCATGCCACCAAGGACTGCATCAGGTCATCACAAAAACTGGACTTTTTTGGATCCAAAACAGCCAAGATAACAGAATAGATGTATTGACTTACATGTAATCCATGTTTCACAGGACTTTCATCTTTCTTTATTGTCTTCATAGTTCCTCACCCTCTTTCCTTTAGGTTTTGTTGGGCCAAGCTTGTCATCAATTAGTGTTTCCTTATCTGTTACTTGAGGCACTAGCTGTATTTTCATCAGTTGTGTATGGTCAGACTCGAGAGTTCTTGTAGGGATCTGACTCTATGGCTGTAGGGATCTGACTCGAGGGTTCTTGTAGGGATCTGACTCTAGGACTGTGGGGATCTGACTCGAGGGTTCTTGTAGGGATCTGACTAGAGGGTTGTAGGGATCTGACCTGAGGGTTCTTGTAGGGATCTGACTCTAGGGTTGTAGGGATCTGACTCTAGGGTTGTAGGGATCTGACTTGAGGGTTCTTGTAGGGATCTGGCTCGAGGGTTCTTGTAGGGACCTGACTAGAGGGTTCTCATATACTTCATTAACTTGAACATCTGTAAAATAAACAAACACAGGTGAACAATTTAATTTTATTTATGTCCATCAAGATTCATGCATTCTGATTGGCTGACAAATTGGTTTCATAGAGACGATTCAAATGCTTTTCAACAACACATTATATGATAATAAACAACTGCATGTAACAAAATGTTTACCCTCAGAGTTTTTGACACATTGAATTTTTTTTACAATGGTCACTTAAAAGAGGTGGTCGAATGAGCCATATCAACTGTACATGTCCCAGCTCTAAAGTCTTTCACAAAGTTTGTTATTGTGTTCCCTGTTTGAGCTAACCAACCTGTTTTTGAGGTATTTCCACCGTTTGTTATGTCCAGGTGACTCCAGCCTGGTCTCCAACCAATTACAGCAATCAGGGACTTGATTAAGAGAAGTATTCATTATAGATCACCTGGCTTAAAACTGTCTCTGTAAAAACAAAAATGCATCACTGAACTGGAACTAGGGGGGGCCTAAACCTCATCCTATTGAATTTTTATTCAAACAAACAGCTTATCTCCGGGCTTTTCAACAATTCTTGCTAAAGATTTCCTCCAATTAAATGCAGGCAGTGAAACAAAAAGGGAATATAGAGAATAATATCTACTGTATTTAAATATCTATGTTATATGGTAGAAGTTGAGACAATTTATCATGATGAGGCTTTGTTATTTCATGAAGGTATGAAACTAGAAATCTAATTAAACTTTTGTAAACAAAGGATTTTTGTCAGTGTGATCCCTGTGAAAGAGGTAACCAACCTGTTTTTGGGTATATTCCGATAGTTTGTGTCCAGGTATGTGACTCCAGTCTGGTGTCTACGGGTTTTTTGTCAATGATTACAGCAATCAGGCCTTCATGGAGTTGTATTCATCATAGATCACCTGGGCTTTGGACTTCATCTATAAAAACAACAACTCGTCACTAAATTACTACCATGGCTGCCATATGAAAGTCATAAGAATAAATTGAGAGTAAATCAATTTAAAGGGATTTAATCCTTAACCTGGTAGAAAAGCTATTTTAAAATGGATTTTTGCTAAACTGTAAGTGTGATCTGTTACAAATTTTCATTGTAATTGTAGGAACTCTGATTCATAATCACTGGCAAATATGTGCAAAGAATTTAACCTTTTACAATACTTTTCAGTTTTTGAAGATTTTAAGCTCTGAAAAACAATTTGGAAAAGCAGTTTCTAATATGTTACGTAGCAATTAAACAATAACTTCATAGTTCACAATGATTACCCCCCCCCCCCCCCCCCCTCCCCCCTAAATCTATGTTTGTTTGTTTTTTTTAAATTTCAACTACTAAAAATTGTTGTTTGCAAGTTTTTTGAATTTGGACTAGTGCATTATTTCATCTGGTAATGGGTTTACTTACATAACTACTATCAGATTGGCTTCTTTTCAATTCTTCTACAATCCACCAAGGCGAGTCAGCCAACCACCAAGTTTAGTCATCATCCACCAAACACCAAATCCCACATTGATCAACCATCATCCACCAAGATGAGTCAGCCAACCACCAAGTTCAGTCATTGTCCACCAAACCCCGCATTGTTTGTCCACCATCCACCAAGATGAGTCAGCCAACCACCAAGTTCAGTCAATATCCACCAAACACCAAATCCCACATTGATAGTCCACCATCCACCAAGATCAGTCAGCCAACCACCAAGTTAAGGCATTGCCCATTACAAACCTCCCAATAGCCTAGCTACCGACCATGACATTCAGTCAGTGCCTTCAAAAGCATCTTACCGTGTACTCCATGAACCAGGAAGCTTACCAAGATTTCCCTTAAACATTAATTATTCCCGATTCATATATTCCTACCAAAATCATCATTGACAAATTTTGATATATATTTTCACGCTTCCTAGCCTTATTAAATTACTAATATTACCACTTAAACTCTTACAATACAACCTGACTTTTAATCGTCTATGATAATTGACATCGCCAAAAATATTTAGAAGAATTTGCTTGAAAACTAGACAATGCACACAAGGAAGAATTCATGTTTAGCAGATATAATGATACGAAAGTGGAAGGGGCAAATAATCCACATTAGGCAGGTTTATTCAATTAGTTTTAATTTCTGCAGGAATCCTACAGTTAACTGATTATTACCAAGCATTAAAAAAAAGGATAAATTTTTACGAACAAGACGATGCACGCGGTGAGAAAGAACTGAGTATTATTGGCAGAAGTTAGAAAACATTAGCAGAAAGGGGATAAATCCATGTTAGGCAGGTTACTTCAATTTCATTTTCAGATGAATCCTATACATAACTGTCTTTAGAGGGAGTCATTCAAAACGCAATGCAGGTTGGTCAGTATCTATCATCCTCATTTAAATCTTGGCATAATCGCTCTAACAATACAACCAAAGGCATTTACTATATATATGGATATCACAGTAATGAATCTTTGTATAGAGGCTGTTGTTATAGTAAGACAAGAGCTGTCACTGTAAGATGACAATGCCCCCGACACCGCTTTGATAGTAATAAGGAAGTTATGGCCAATGTTAAAGTTTTTGGACGGAATGACGGACGGACGGACGGACAGACGGACGGACAGACAGACGGACGGACAAGTCAAATTTATTATGCCTCCCTATTGGGGGCATAAAAAGCATGTGAAAATGTGAAAACTTTCCAAGCAATAGCTTAACGAAAATAGATTTGAAACAGTTGCACAAAAAAAATAACCAAAACATTACCCCAATGCCGACACCCGAGTGACCGGAATAGCCCCCCTATTCTATGTAAAGTTTAACTCTTACAATATAACCTTGCAGTATAAACTAACTTGTTAACTTTATAATTTACGTCTCTGCGAATTTTGAAATAATTTGCTTGAAAACTAGACAATACACACAAGGAAAACAACAATTTTTGCAGTGATAACAAAATGATAGCAGAAATGTGAATAGTCACATTACTTCAGGAGTTCATGTAATTTATCATGTTATTTATGCATGATTCCTATAAATAACTGGGACATTCAAAACAAAATGCGAATTTGTCCATCTGTATACCAAACATTTGTAAATTTTTCTTGACATATCAATCATACCCTTCAAGCTCAAATTTCAACTTAGCTTATTGGCTTTATAATGGATGTCATCACAAAGATTAACAACAGTTTCCTAAAACAAGACAATGCAAACAAGAAATAATTAACATAGTTGGCAGAAATAATGATTTAGTAATGGAGAAGGGAAAAAGCCACATTATAATGTTCCTTTGATTTAATTCCCACATGATTCCAACAGTTAGCCGAGTCTTTCAAAACACATTGCTTGTTGGTCAATGCATATACCATAAACTTTTAAATCTTATTTCATTGTTATCATGAACTCTGATAATACTGCTGAACTATAGAAGTCACCATGAATATTTAAAATGTACTTAAAGCTAGACAATGCAGCCAAAGAAAATTAAATGATGTCGGAAGAAATAAAGAGAAAATTGTGGTAGAGGAAAAATACAAATTACCACAGGTTCCTTTGATTTGATGATTTCATATGAATCCTAATTAATTAATCGAGTCAATCAAAACACAATGTTAGCCAGGCAATCTGTATTATTTGCTTCAAAACTAGACAATGTTCCCAAGATGTTTGAAGAAATAGCAATTCGATATTTGAAATCATTGCAGGTTCCCTTTATTTGTTAATTGCTATAAGAATCCTATAATTAACAGTCATTGAAAACACAAAGTGAGCAGGTCAAATCATATCACAAGGTAGATTGAGGCTCATTGCAAAACAAACTTAACTGCCTATAAACATATACAGTTACAACTGTTTTGCGCTGGGCAATGAAGATGGTAAGTCAATTTTATAAATGTCATTCGAAACTAAACCCGAAATGAACCACCCTTTAAATCTTAGATTTAATGACATAAAGATTTTAACTCTTAAAGAGAATTGATGTATTAGAAGAAGAGGAAAAACATTTTTGCGACTCTTATAGTTCCTTGATTTCTAAATATGTATCAAACACCTAATCGCGTTGTTCCAAACAATTAATAAATCTCATTGACAAATACAATAATATAATTATATGTGCGTAGTTAACATGATTTTAATGTTAATATTGTTAGTAAAGGAGAGAGAGTTCGAGAAACATGCAAAGATTATTGATAATCATTATATACAGACATAGATTACAATAAAAAAAATTAAGTGAAATTGATAAATGTGCAGATACTATTGTTGAAGGGATAAGTGTGAAATTTGTATAATTACTACAAGTACTACTACTACCACTACAATCAGTTATAATGACTTTTATTGGGGACCTTTAAAACATGATTTGAGAATTTGCTACCAAATTTTTAAAATTTTGAAACCTAAATTTTTTATGACTTGCGAAAGTTAGTTTGACCCTTGATGTTGGTACTTACAGATGAATAGGATTCTTTGGCCATTGATCAATAGACGAATGATGCTTGTACCAAAAAGGAAACAAAGAAAGAAAGAAAGAAAAAAAGAAGGGAGAATGGGAAAAAGTATTACGAGTGCTCAATGCAACAATGTTGTAGTGTCAATAATATCATAAATCTTTGAACATTTAACCTCTATTATGCAGATTTAAAAAAGTCCTAAGGATTAATATTGTTAGGCTCTAACATGTATAACATTCATGATAAGGCTCTAACTCATATGTTTATTAATATTGTTAGTTAAGCTGGCAGACACATCTTAACTTAAACATAACATCTATGATGAGGCTCTAATTAACATGTTTGCTAAAGTAATATTGTTAGTAAAGCTGGCAGACACATCTTAACTCTTAACATATAACATTAATGATGAGGCTCTTATCAAATGTTTATAAATATCAATGTTGTTAGTAACGCTGGCAGACATGTGTAAACTCTAAACTTAACAATTATGATAAGGCTCTTGTTACAATGTTTATTAATATTGTTAGTAAGGCTTGCAGACTATAAACGAGTAGACAAATACAAGCTAATTGGCAAATATAATGACACACCAATCTTGCTTAACTATAAACATATAACATTAATAATGGGGCCCCAATGCTTATTTATACATAAATATATTGTTATTAGTACATGTATTAATTTTGTAAGTAAAGCTGCCAGACTATATGGCCAAATACAATCTAATTACAAATATAATGACACATAAATCTTAATTTTAAAACACATGACATTATTTATGTGGCTCAAATGAACATGTTTGTTATTGTTAATATTGTTAGTTAATATGTCAGACTCGATAGACTAATACAAACGCCTTAGATAATCATTATTTACAGATATATATTACAAAAAGAAAACTGTGTGAAATGGATGTGCACATTCAGGACCTACCTAAGCATAATGTTGTATAAATGGCGCCACAAAGGATGAGGGATATTGGCAAGCTGGCAGGCAGACTATACAGACATATCGTCAATGGGCGATCAAAACATCATAACTCCAGCTTTCAAGCTGTAATTAGGAGGCTTTGATCGCCAAAAGGCCGATATATTACATTCATAAAGTAGTGTGTAAAATGGATAAATGAGCACTTACAAGACCTAACTAAGCATCATGTTGTATGAATAATGTTGCAAAGGATGGGTGCAATAATAGAAGGGTGCTTTGGCCATGGACGAGATATTCATTAGATGGTAAATGTAGATGATGATTTTGAAAAATGTGATACTTTAGCAGAAGAGCAAAAAAAAAATTTTGTTTGGATTTTAACAATTTGATATTTTCTGTATAAATTTTATATTAATCTTTTTCATTTAAAACATTCAGATGGGAGTTTGTTAATCTTGATAATCCACTAACCTTACCAGTATAGACCTACTTTAACATAAATTATGCAGTTGTGATTTATAAACAAATTAATGTTAATACCATTAGTAAAGATAGAAATAGCGAAAATAAGAAATGTTAATGATTAACAACTGAACTAAATTACTATTAGAAAACTGTGTGAGAAAAGGATAAATGTGCACATACAGGACCTTATGTACAGAAATTGTTCTACAGATGCCGCCGCGAATATCAGTGTAAAGTCAGTATGAACAAAAGTAAGATATCTACAAAGATTTATAACTTACTTATATCCTTAGAAACATAGAGTGCACTTTTGTGGGAACCTCGATAAATTGACCAGTTAAGGTATGATTTTGTAGGTTAGAAAAAACTTATCATAACTACTTAGCCTAAATAATTCACTTACTTATATCAATGAGAACACATAGTGTGACATTAGACGGAGCCGTGTTGCATAGTCAAATTAAAATATGTAGGAAGGTTGGAATAAATTATCCTAACTTATAAACTTTGATACTTATATCCTGCGAGAGCATGTATTGAGACTTTGGTATATCCTGCAATGCATTTTCCAGATGAAATATGTAAAGTTGTCAGAATAAATCATTGAGAGCATTGTCCAACTCATTTATGTATACAGGTTTGAATACATTATCTTAACTTATTATTTATAACCAAGAGAGCACGTAGAGAGACATTTATTGAAACCACAATGCATTGTCCATTATTTCGTAGATTGAAATAAACTACCCTAACTTATTTCCGCAAGAACATATAGAAAGACATTGATTCAAAATGAGATGCATTGTCCAGTTAAAATTATGTTAAAAGGTTGAAATAAATTAAGCAAACTTACTTCCGCAATAACATATAGAGAGTCATTGATTCAAACCGAGATGCATTGTCCAGTTAAAGAATGTTGTAAGATTGAAATAAATTAAGCAAACTTACTTCCTCAAGAGCGTATAGAGAGAAATTGATTCAAACCGAGATTCATTGTCCAGTTAAAATAGTTGAAAGGTTGATATAAATTAAGCAAACTTACTTCCTAAAGAGCATATAGAGAGAAATTGATTCAAACCGAGATTCATTGTCCAGTTAAAATAGTTGAAAGGTTGAAATAAATTAAGCAAACTTACTTCCACAAAGAGCATAAATAAAGACATTGATTCAAACCGAGATTCATTGTCCAGTTAAAATAGTTGAAAGGTTGAAATAAATTAAGCAAACTTACTTCCACAAGAACATAAAGAGACATTGATTCAAAATGAGATGAATTGTCCAATTAAAGAATGTTGAAAGATTGAAATAAATTGACCTTGTTGAAAGGTTGAAGTAGATTATCCTAACTCGATAACCTATCTCTGCGAGAATATATAGAGAGACATTGATTCAAAATGGATGCATTGTCCAGTAAAAATATACTTGTAGGTTGAAATTAACTACCCTTACTCATTTATTCATTTCTGCAAGAACACAGAGAAATGGATAGGAACTGTGGTGCATTGCCAAGTTAAAACAATTTGGCAGGTTAGAATATCTAAATTATCCTGACTAATTAATTGATATTGTCAATTAAACGCATGAGGTCACATTGATTTGATCCTTGGTGTATTGTCCAGTAAAAATAATTTAGCAGGTCGTAATGAATTATTTGCCAAAAGGACATGTTTATTAAGAAACATTGATTGGAACAGTGATGCATTGTCCTGATAAGATAATTTGGCAGGACAGAAAAAATTATCCTGACTAATTGTTAACTTGTTTCCACAAGAACACATACAAAAACATCAATTGGAATAGACTGGTAAATTGTCAAGTTTAAATATGTTGGCTGGTAGGACGAGTAAGATTTGAAATGAATATCTGACCTACTCAACTAATTTCCATGAGAACACAGATATATTGGTAGGAACTGTGATGCATTTTCCAGTTAAAATATGCTGACAGGTAGTAATTAATTATAGTAACTAATTGACTTATATCTGGAAGCACACATACTCTGAAATCGTAAGGAATCACCGTGCATTGTCCATGGGAGTTTAACAATTTGGCAGGTTAGAAAATAAATTATCCTAACTAAGTAACTAACTAATATCCTCGAGAACAGGAATTGAGACAATGGTATTAATTGTGCTGCATTGTCCAATTAAAATGCAATGGCAGGTTGATATAAATTATTGTAACTTATTTACTTATAAATATTTGCAAGAGCAGTAAACCACGACACATAGTCCTTTGAAAATGTGTTGACAGGTTGGAATAAATTATCCTAACTGATTAATTTTTTTCCACAAGAACAAGTAGAGATAATGATTGAAGCCATTGTGCATTGTCTAGTTAAAATTTGTTGATAGGTTGGAATAAATTATCCTAACTTATTAAATTTTTCTGCGAGAACACTTAGAGAGACATTGGTCTGAACTGCGATGCATTGTCCAGTTAAAATATGCTGACAATCTTAATATACTTACAGATGTCTGCCAGACTTCCTAGCCATTAATGTATGACAAATATACCCAATGAATCAGGAATTCATGGTTAGGAGAGTAGGTGGTGTGAAAATACCGACATACCTGTACTGTTAATTGGCTTGACTTACTTAGTCAAAATTGAAGAAATAAATACCACATTCATTCTACCTGTATGTTGAATGTGACATTGACAAAAAAAAGAAAACCAGCATAAACTGGGGTTTAAACTATCAGGAGTCCGAGTCCATGGCTAGGAGATTTACCGTGATATAACTGAAAAACTGTTGAAAGGGACATTGAAACCCTATTCAATGAATTAATATAACTTGTAATAATTACACTTACTTGGTACCACATCCTCTGGAGTTAAGTATAAACAAAAACTTACATCCTCAAAACCTAACTAACAAACCAAGGATGAATTTGACCTTGATTTTGTCATAAATACTTATTTTTTTTCCAAACTTAATTCATTAATTATTAACTAAAACAATCTGTAGAAATCCATTTGTACCTATACATTTCTCAAATTGTTTTACCTCATTTATGATGAAAGTAAAAGCTGGGCCCAGTTAGCTTATACTTTCATCTATCTGGATTTTTCAATTCAATTATGAAGAGATTAATTTTGAAAAACAAGAGCTGTCACTGTAAGATGACAATGCCCCCGACACCGCTTTGATTTTAAATTATGGCCAATCTATGTTGAGGTCAAGGTCATCCAGGGGTCAAGGTCACCAAAGTATGTGCCTACAGAAAGGTAATGAACCAAGGAATGTTGTGGTAAAGTATGATGCGAATATGTTAAGTAATAAGGAAGTTATGGCCAATGTTAAAGTTTTTGGACGGAATGACGGACGGACGGACGGACAGACAGACAGACGGACGGACGGACGGACGGACAAGTCAAATTTATGATGCCTCCCTATCGGGGGCATAATAATGATGATGTTGCCAAAAGAAAAGAGTCTCCTTTATTACCTTTGATTAACAATTACATTTTAAATGACTGATGATTGGATAATTAAGATAAATAAATAAAACTTAACTTTCAATAGTTGTTGATGTGAACTCCACCATAATCTTCTGCCATCCACCATATCATCTGCCATCTACCACGACCATCCAGGCTACAAACTGAAACTTTAAAATACAAGGGCAAACCATTAACTATCTGTACACACAATATAGCAAATATGTTTTTCCCACTCATAAAATATTATTTTATACTTGTTAAGATAAAAAGTGAAAAAATAAATATTCAGAAACACGATTTTTATGAATTAAATGCTTGTATCCTGCATTTTCTTCACTAAAACCATGTTTCTGATCTCGGAGACTGATATATACTGTAAATGTTGGGATAATATATCTTTATGATCTTACAGGTACAATTCCAAGATTTGCCTTTAGATACTTACCTGAAGTTAAGTTTATTGCCAAGTGGCAAATATGGATGAACATTAAATCATAACACAAACAGCTTTTTATAGCTGCAGTCACTGTGTTTTAAGATTCTTTAAATAACAAATGGAGGAGCGAATTTATCCACATTTGATTTAAGATCTTTTGATCTGGTCATGGAATTGATTGGAAAATGAATCCCCCCCCCCCATAAAAAAATATTTGTAAAAAGGGAATAAGTTCTCTAGATCTACCTATCCAGTTTGAAATTTTCCCGCTGGAAATACTGATAGCCTCAGTGTTTCGAATATGTGGCGTGGCCTAATAATGACGTAATTTGATGATTTTATTAACAAGATCTAATGGGTTGTTTCAAAAGGTGATCCACAATTATCGTTTACATTTTCGAATTGCCTAAAACAACGTGTTAACGTGCAGTGCACAATTAAAGCCGAGCAACTTGAATTATAGTCGCTGGGTTACAAAAACCTTGTAACTCAAGCCTTTCAAGTACCCAAGCTTCATAAATTCTGTAACCCACCGGCGATTTCATCAGTGTCAGACCCAATTAAAGGAAAATATCCAAACAAAATTACGAACCCTATATCCTGTCATGCCAAAAACAAGGAACAATATCCGGCGTTCTGGATTGCAAAACAATGTAATTCGCATTGCACGTACACATGCTTACTCGTAAAGCGGAGTGTGATTTGCAAACAGTTTAAATCGTTTCGTTATCCTGAACGCAGTGCTGGGCTGGGCGGTTTACGACATTCGGAACATCGCTCTGATTGATTCCTGTCCACTGGAAAGTACCTTTTTCCATAGAATCGACGAGGGTTTTAAATCTCCAAACACGATCTTCGACCGAGAACATTTGACAAAACTGTGATTACTCCCGCCTAATCCGCGGGTTAAATATACATGACCTTTTAAAGAGCCAATCAAAATCTTGTTTTGAGGTTGCGTAGTTGCCAATTAACTAGTTTTACGTGGCATCATAAAACTACGCACATATCCAGATACTTTCTATCGGGAGGGAAAACCGATTGAAAATGTTTCAATTATCAATATAATTCTCGCCAAAGGTCGAGTAAAATATCGCAACTACAGCCTTAACAAAACTCGTCATAGGCGTATCTAGGACTTTGAAATTTATACGCACTCAGAAGGCAACAACCCAAGAATCCATAGACAATAAAGGCGATATGTGGACTGTGACAAAAGATGAATGCTCTCTTTGTTATGATTTGAGCGTTGGTGAAAAATCAAAACATCGTAACTACAGCTTGAATAAGCTGTAGTTTCGATGTTATGATAATTCATCAACGATATTTTTCAACAGATGATTATTTCTTTTACACAATTGCGTAAATTGCGTAATGAGAGATACGCCCTTGTTCCCTATATAAGGAGTTCCGACCGTTTCGTGCCGAGCCATCGAACTGTAGTTACGAAATATTGCTAGTCAATTGATCGGAAAGGTTCGACAGGAAAGTCAGCCTCTTGTTCGTGCACTGCGAAAACATTCTATATGTAGAACACAGACATAACTTCATTTTCCTGCATAGTTCTCGAAATCCCGAAGCCGTTCACTCATTGTAACAAGCCGGCAAAATGTAACTCAGACTTTTACCCCGAGCATGCACTCCGCCGGGGATAGAGACTGGTTTTATCGTTATTGAGTAATAGACTATGGAAAAGAAGTTATCTTTTGTTCATCCGGCGAACAAAACTTCGAAACTGCAGCTTTGTCCAAGCTAGAGTTGTTCGATGCGCGAAGAAAACTTGGCTGTCCTCAGAGAAAATCCTGGGTCTGCGCGGGTACAGCTTTGGAACTTGATGTATTGTTTGAAATAATTCAGATCGATCCACCTAAAGAAAGCTGCCGAAAAAGTTCAAGATGGTAAAAAATCAACATTTACTTACTGTAATAAAGCATATTCGTCCACGTTCAAATTGAAAGTGGCCGCCTAATCCCCTGATTGGGCTTATATAGTCCGCTCACCGTCACTCACTTAATCCCCCGTGCATCGCCCAAGGGGTATATATTATCCTTTATCCTGTATAGACCTTTATTCTGTTCTGAACTAAACCCATCGAGTTGTTTGCGTATATATAGTTTTAACGCCAGTTTAAAAAAGTATATGTGACCCGTCACGCGAAAAGGGACCATCCGGAAATTCTGAAAAATGAATTATTGAAAAGAGATTTGATCCAGCATAGGTCAACAAGAAGTCGCATTTCAACAATTCGTTCACTGGAAGGTAGCCTGATTGATCATTCTATATTCAGAAAATAAGCACAGTGCAAAAAGTTTTGATTGGCCTAGTCAGTCTGTGCACTCCGCGCAGTCTGGCTAGGGTCGACACTTTAAGCACTACCCAGGTGGTCCCTTTTTCTGCGTGACGGGTCACATTTATTTCAGTTATATATCGCGACGTCTTGTGCAACATATACATGCTTGGACGGTCAATCGCTCGGATGAAGTTTTTCAAGACCCATTCTATCTTGTCACAAGGCTCAACGCATATTTTCAATGTGATATGCTGCTTTGTCGCAAAAGATGTTCTTTGAAACGAATATATATTAGGGTAGAATGACTAATAACCTCACTGCAATCACTGGTGTTATACATAAAACCAGCATGGTCGATAGTTAACACCTGTACGAGATGCTGGCCTTTTAGTAAATTCTGAAAACACGCGAAAAAGATCTCGTACTCTAGATGGATGCTATGTTACAATGGAATATCTGGAAATAGTTCTAAAGAGTTTCGGATCCAGTGCAGGTCATTCATAATTAAGCCTCAGTGTGCGTGGTTTTTTAATCGTTAGTGAATGCACGAGGTAAAGACTTTGAGCAACATACTCAACCACAAAACGCATTGATATTAAGGTAGTGGACCCGTAATAGTTTTGCAAAGTCTCAGAAGTAATGAACTTAAACAATGTTAACCGAGGTTTCCAAATGATTTTCATTTGGAAACCTCAGTTAACATTGTGAAAGAATATGGGGTCCGAAATGTTGCGGAACTATTATGGGTCCACTACCTTAATTCGTGGACGGCATGAAGAGAGGTTTATATCCAAACTCTTAAGTATTATGTGTCTGCAGAGCTCATTCACGGTGAAGACACGCGGCCCGACTGTCACGGCTAATGCGTAGGCTGACCGGGGGCTTGGCTTTGTGAAATTGTTGGAAATGTCACGCACACGCCCATTGTGTATATTTAGGGCAATCTTCATACAACATAAAAGAGTAAAGATAATTTTGGCACTGCGTTCAGGATAGAAACAAGAACGTGAAATGCAATATCATTAAAGGTATGAACAAACTCGGTGGAAAGCGTTCATGAGACATATAAAGCTTTATCATAAAGGTGTCGACAATGTACAGTACTTGCCAAATGTAAGCATTGAATTAACCATAGGCGTAACTAGGACTTTGAAATTTATACGCACTTTAAGTCTTAGTGGGCGATCAACATAGAATATACAGGATAAAGGCGATATTAGGACTGTGACATAAGAGCATGTTCGCCGCCCGCTCCCCTTTTCTATGATTTGAGCGGTGGTGAATAATCAAAACATCGTAACTACAGCTTGAATAAGCTGTAGTTTCGATGTTATCATTATTCATCAACGACATTTTTCAAAAGAGGATTTATTTGTATTACCCAAATGCGTAATGTACGTAATGGGAGCTACGCCCTTGTTAACCTGACTAAAATATTTTGGCAAATATACTAATATATGTCCTTCTTTGGATGCGGAAATTTGAAAATGCCAAGTGTCTCAATATCTACATAAGCTACTTGTAAAACACAATGGACCAACGTAGTGCAGTTTAACAAAACCGATTTTTTTGCCCTCCTCTTGGAGTGTTTTACGGGCCATACTTTTTTTTTATATAGCCGTATGATTTTAAGACAAGTTAGCCCCCTGAGAGTGGTAGCAATCAAAATTTCGCGAACAATGTTTAAAAAGGGTCACAGAAGGAACATTCTGGTAAAGTTTCATTAAAATTGGCAAGAAAGAGATGTCATTCAAAGATTTCAGGCTCAAAATAAGCCCCACCTGCCACACCCACATTTATGGATAAAATTTCGCTGATTAAAGTTTACTAGAAAAGGATCACCCGAGGAACATTCCGAAGAAGTTTCATTGAAATTGGCCCAATGGTTCAGGAGGAGTGTTAAAAGTTTCTGGCTCAAATTAAGCCCCGCCCATATTTTTGGCCGAGACAAAATTTGCGAATAATTTTTGCAAAAGGGTCACCCAAGGAACATTCTGGAATCGTTTTTTTTCCAATTGGCTCACTGGTACAGGAGGAGATGTCGTCCAAAGATTTCGGGCTCAAAATTAGCCACGCCAATATTTTTAGGCCAATCAAAATTTCGCAAACAATTTTTGAAAAGAATCACATAAGGAACATTCTGGTTAAGTTTCATTGTAATTGGCCGTGTGGTTCAGGACTGAGGAGATATCGTTCAAAGATTTCGGGCTCAAAATAAGCCCCGCCCTGCCGCGCCCATATTTAGGGATCAATCAAAGTTTCTTGAACAACTTCAAAAGAGGGTCACCCAAGGAACATTTCTGCATAGTTTCGTCAGAATCTGCCCATCGGTCAAAGAGGAGAAGATGTTTCAAGAAACTGAGTTCACGAACGCACGATGGACAAACCGCCATGACAATAGCTCGCTGGCCTTCGGCCAGTGGAGCTAATAAACGTTTATTGAAAAATGGTCAGAACCACTCAAGGGCAGATAAGTCTAGCATGAAAACGAGCAAGGAAAGGTACCTTTAAATTTTGCTATAATGACTATACGGTGTTAACCTACAGCATATGTGAACAAGAAAAAAAATCACCTGGCGAAAATAAATGACGCAATGTGTCCATTGCTACGGTAACCTTAACCTATGTAAATTTCGTGGATAATAGGAATCTCGATCATAGACACTCCTTTCTTACCATTTCTTACCACTGTAGACATCTATGTAGGCAACGTCTGCCTTTCTTGATGCTTTATGATAACGTCACTGGCATTGCTTCCAGGAGTGAAGCATGACGGGTGGAATTTGATTGGATTGTCTTTCCAGTTGTTGACTTTTGAAGCTGTTAAGGGAGGGTACCAACACTTTTTTGTCAGGCAGACTGTTCCATACGTTCGCAATGAAATTTGAAAAGAAATTTTTTCTTACATCCAATCTTGCACAGTTTTTGAACAATTTTAGTGAATTGCCCCCGGTCACAGTATTTGTTGTTAATTAAAAGAACTTTTCTTTTCTAACTTTTCAATGTATTGTATAATCTTGTATACTTGGTTTAAATCTGCTCTAATTCTTCGGTATTCTAATGTTGGTAGCCCGAGTTTCAATAGACACTCAGTATAACTTAATTTTTTCAGGGATGGGACCATTTTTGTTGCTCTAGGTTGAACATTTTCTAGAGCAATAACATCCTTTTTGTAATAAGGTGCCCACAAACAACTACAGTATTCGAGATGAGGTCCTACTATAGACTTATATAGTGACAGGAACATTTCTTAATCCGTGTACGTGAAGCTTCTAAAGATTAAACCAATATTTCTGTTTGCAATTTTAATTTTGTGGTTGATGTGGTCTGAAAATTTAAGGTTGGTGTCTACAGTAATTCCAAGATCCTTTTCACTTTAGACTTCTTCGACAGTTACTTCTTTTTGACCTATTTTCATTTTATACTGAGAATCAGTGAATTTTTTACCAACATGTAGGTGGTTTCATTTCTTGACATTGTAATACATTTTCCAGTCTTTTCCCCCATCTAACGGCATCATCTAGCCCCTTCTGCAGATCAGAGCTGATACTGTTGTACAATTTTGAATCATCAGCAAAAAGCCTTTTTGGATTGTCAGAACGTCTGGTAAGTCTTTGATATAAAGAAGAAAAAAGCAACGGGCCAAGGACACAACCCTGAGGAATTCCACTTGATATTACCGACTTTGCTGATTTGGCTCCATTTACTACAACCTGTTGTGTTCTATTTGATAAGAAATTTGAAATCCATTGGTGTATTTTGCCTCTTATGCCTGTTACTTGCCAATTTAACTAGAACAAAGAAGCCAGCAACAAACTTTTCAATTAAAAATATTTATTGACAATAATAACAGAATTTTTGACAATATGAAATTAATGCAAAAACAAATTAAAATACCTTGAATGTTTAATCCGAAAGATTTAATTTTCAGATTATATTGAATTAATAAGTTCCTGGTTCACAAATAATAAGTCCGATAATATCCGAATGTCCGAATTTAAAATTAAACACACTTTTAAACACACTTTTAAGATAATGAGAAATCCCCTTTTAGTTTAACACAGTACTACTAAATGAAACCATTAGTCTAAACCAAGTGAACCAAGAATGCTGTAGGAAACTCTTTATATAGTACCATAGAACAATCTAGAATGGCATAGAATATTATAAGATTCTAGGATTTGAATCACTTTCTAAAAGTCTTTTCTAGAAAGATCTAAAATATTTTACATACATGTTTACCTAGTAGTCAAGGGATCGGAAATTTCCAGATTAATTCTAAAAAATAGACACGGGAAAAACCATAATTATTTATTTATACATAATACTTTCCCCATTGAAAGAAAAAAGAGAGGTTTATGAAATAAATCTTTCTTTCTGCATTATCTTTAGCATATTTAATGATAACATACTTCACACAATTAATAATATCATAATTCGCTGAAACATTTCAGCACATCTAGCATTAAAATACAAATAATTTTCATCAAAAGAAATGAAAAAAATATATATGCAAACATGTGTATACATACATATATACAAAAATAGTGAAATATAACTGTTAAATGCAATTTGAGTATTAAAGACAATTCAAAATTTAATGTTGTCTCTTCCTTAAATGTGTCAAAATTCTTGAAGTGAAAAATTCCACCTCAATAATCTCTGGTTCTTACTCTTAAGTTTGTGAAGAAAACTTAAGGGATTGTGATCTCTGAATACAACTATAGGAGAAGTTGCAGATATTAAATAAACTTTAAAATGCTGGATTGCCAAAATCAGAGCAAGACATTCTTTTTCAATGGTGGAGTAGTTTTTTCTGATATTTGTTTAATTTTTTAGAAAAATAACAAACTAGATGATCAAAACCGTCATCGTCTTCTTGCAAAAGAACAGCACCAATACCAGCATTACTTGCATCAATTTGAAACATTTGTAAAAATCAGGTGCTAAGGGAACTGGTGTGCTCTTTATTTAGTTTTTAAGCGAATAAAAGCAGCTTGACATTTATCATTCTATTTGAACTTAACGTTTTTCTTTAATAAGTTTGTTAAACATTCAGCTTTTAAAGAAAAATTCTTACAAAATTTTTTATAGTAAGCAGCCATACCAAGAAATCGCATCAGTTGATTTTTAGTAGCAGGCACAGGAAACTCAGAGAAAGCATTGACCTTAGATTCTAAAGGATTAACTTGTCCCAAAAGATGTCCTAAGAAGGTAACAGTAGCATGACAAAATTCTGTTTTGCCAAGATTAACAGTCAATTTTGCATCACTGAGACGGTCGAAGAATTGTTTGATTCTTTTAACATGGTCACTCCATGTGTCTGGGTAGATGATGGCGTCGTCGATGTATGCGTCACAGCCATCTAAGCCAGCTATAACCATATTTACAAGCCGCTGAAACGTCGCAGGAGAATTTTTCATCCCAAATGACATAACTTTGCACTGGTACAGACCAGCTGGAGTAGCAAATGCTGATACTTCTTTACCCCTATAAGGGAGCGGAACTTGCCAGAATCCTTTGAGAAGGTCAAATTTGGTGACATATTGAGAGTTACCGACCTTGTCAATATAGTCACCAATTCTTGGTGTTGGAAAAGAGTCAGTTTTTGTCACAGAGTTCACTTTTCGATAGTCAGTACACATTCTGTATGTTCCATTTCGCTTTGGAACTAATATACATGGTGAACTGTAATTACTTTGGCTAGATTCAATGAAATCATTCTCCAATAAGTAATTTACTTCATCTTGAAGGGATTTTTGTTTCACTGGATTCATTCTATAAGGATGTTGTTTTATTGGTTGAGAATCTTCAACAATGACAACATGATATATTTTATCACTTCTTGAGGGGATGTCAGGAAACAAGTGTTCATATTCATTAACCAACTGTTTTAGCTCTTCTCGTTGAGATGGCTCCAAAATGTGAAAGTAAGTCGTCAAGATTCTTTAGTATTTCAGAGTTCTCAAGTTTAGGTGGACCAGGAAAAGATTTTTCACTAGAGACTGAACTAACTTCTGATTCAATCACATTTGATTCTTGTGGGACAGTGTTTACAACTGTAACTGGTTTTGAAATAGAGCTGTCTCTGTCAAAATACTTTTTTAACATATTCACATGACACATTTTTACGCCTTCCAGGAGTATTGATAATATAATTCAAAATACTTGTTTTCTTATTCATAGTATAAGGGCCACAATATCTTGCCTGTTAGGGTCGGCCAGGTATTGGCAAAAGAGCAAGGACTTTATCACCTGCTTCAAAACACTATGCTTGTCATATCTTGCCTTCATTTTCCTCTGAGATGATTTAAGATTTGACCTAGCATCCTCACATACCATAGACAGTTTATTTCTAAAGTCAGAAACATACTGTAACAAGTTCAAGGGTGTTTCATCATCAACAAGAAATTTCTCTTTTAAAAGTGTTAATAGCCCACGAATAGAATGACCAAAAACTAGCTCAAAGGGGCTAAAGCCAAGAGATTCTTGAACAGATTCTCTGACTGCAAATAATAGCACATGAATACCTTCATCCCAATTTTTCTCAGTATTAAACAATATGATCTTATCATATTCCTTAGGGTCTGATGAAATCTTTCTAAAGCATCTTGACTTTCAGGATGATAAGCAGATGACCGATATCGCTTGACACCTAATTCACGCATAACCTTTTGGAATATGCCTGCCATGAAGTTTGATCCTTGATCAGACTGATAGTCTAGGCTTTTATGTAAAAAATATTGGGTCGATCGTGACACGTCGGACGAAAGTATAACTTTTGCGCTGGAGGTGCCCGACTTGGCGTGTCTTGATACGAAATAAGAGCGAATTCAAATTTCGAATAGATGTCTATCCGGATACTCTTCATTTTATCTTTAAATTCGAAAATTATCTTCGTTAAACGTACAAAGATGGCACCAAGGTGCCGTTTTTGTTTCTACTTCACTCATATGATGCCCCAACATCAATAAAAGTGATAATTTCAACAGGCGACGGTGTGTTTGTCCATTGGTCTGTAGACCTATGTTCATAAATAGCTATAGTGCATTTTATGGGGGCCACCACATTAGCGCCGTTGGTTAGGCCTAAGACTTCCAATCTGGAAGTCGTGGGTTCGATCCCCGGTAAAGGCAAATATCCTTTCCGACGTTTGTCTCTCACCAATGGGTAGAAATCGTAAACCTATGTGAGATAACAGTCGGAGGCTAGCAAAGGGTGTAATGGTAGTAGGGGAGACCGGGGCTAGTCCGGCCACTTTTTATTTAATTTCGATTTTCAGAAAAACTATTTAAGATATTAAATCGAAAATTATACATTTAAGTAAAGCAAAGTATAGCTCTTATAATTACGCCAAACAACGCATCATATCGCTTTCCTATTGCTTGTATTTATCAGTGAAAGAGGTCAGGTCGAAAGGGCCGGACTTGCCCCTTACCGGGGCAAGTCCGGCCACCCACAGGGGCAAGGTCGGCCTCATATGACAAGACCAGATTTTTTCCATTACCAATGTTATTTCTATTCTAAGGAACCTTAAATAATTGACTTACACATATAATCTGTTATTTCTTTGAGTTCTTTATTAAGTATATTCAAAATGTCCAAGTTATCAGACGAATAAGGAAAATACATAAAATCACCGAAAACTCGATTGAGATTCCGTCTGCTGATCTTTTTCCCAAATTGTAATCATTTATTGGTATCCTTGCTATAATAATTTCTTTAATAAGTCATTTCACTGTTATCTTACAATATTTATTCATTCGCATCAACAATATCTTTATCTTATCAGCATCGAACACCCAACCACACCTTAGTGCACATTTTTTTAAAATATTTTCCTCCTGTTATCTTTTCTAACAATGAAGAACGTAGACATACCTTGAGTTAACAAACGTTTTAAGATACATAACTGCCGGAATGAGTTCTGCGAAAGCTGTACGCAAATAAAATCAACACATATGCCCATGTTTCGTTCAAAAAAGATAAAAGATCCGTTCTAACCCAGTTTGTCGTGGTCGAGAGCAGTAATGTATTAGATTTTTCAACTTTTTCGAACTCCTGTTGATAGAATATATACTCGAGCATACGCATAGATATATTTTAGATAGAAAATGTAAAGAAATATCGAGATACAAAACACTGCACAAAAAATGGAAAATTCGGGGCAAGTTCGGCCCTAGTCGAACTTACCCCTAGTTAAGCTTGTTTTCGGGCCGAACCTGCCCCGCCCAAAGGGCCGAACTAGCCCCATACATATTTGCATAAAATAATAAGCTGTATTTTCATTAAGGTAAACGGTAAATTCGTTTTAATTGTCTGGGTTAAAAGCACAGTATCCCACATTTGCACAGTTATCAAAATAAGTTTTTTTACGATTCCGCATATTAATAAAAAACGAAACAACATTCACTCTTGAAAAATTACTTCCAGGCCAAGAAAACGCAAATTTGCTTCCAAAAGTCTCATATAACATCCGAATCAAGTGATACTTTTTGTAGTATATAGAATTTTCAAGAGCATCTTAAAATGTTCGTTCCCAACTCTCAATCTTTTTCGAGTGTCTAGATAATGCCATATGCCGAACATGCCCCGGGGCCGGACTAGCCCCGGTCTCCCCTACAGGTGAAAGAAATACCAGGAATCCATTGTTAGGTGCTCCGGCTGCGAAATTGTTGAACGCGGCGTAAAACCCATTCATTCAAACAAACAAACAAACAAAACTGAATTTTATGTATTTTGACATTCGTTTTTGAGGCAGATTGCATATTACTTGATCTAAGCCATTTCCTATTCATAAGTATCACTTGATGTCGTAGTAAAGATTACCTAGCATATCTGCTCACAGTCATTGCTCTGTAGCCGGGAAGCGCACTGCTCTCTCAATTACTCGACCGGTCTCAGATTTGATACTCTGCCGCAAGGAGAGTCGTTCTAAGAATCGCCTCTCACGAATAAGCTGCTTGAAACTCGACTAGTGGTACTGTCGCTGGCATACCGCAGTTGGTAGCACGTCTGATTCCATATTATGGGGTTCCGAATACGTTCTCCGGCGGTGCCGCACATCATTTCCGGTTTATTTTCCCATAAATGGCAGAATTTTCTTGAATATCTGTGGTATTAACAGCTCAAAGAGGAAAGGAAAGGATGTCAGGGTACACAGTGTAGCACGGGTAAGAAAAAAACCGAGAATCCATGGGTAGTAGCTTTAGCATCCGCGATGTGACGACTAAATACTTTTAAAACCGATGTAAACTCCCATTCAAATAAATGCTGGTAATACTGTCGTGAGTGATATAAAAAACAGAAGGATTTTGTGTTCCAACAACCTCGATTTGACGTTATTTCATTGAATACTGTTAATAGTTATGGTCAACATTATTTATTTTCATTAGATAATAACATAATCCAAGAAAAATATTGATTGCCATTAGCAGCTATCTACCTAAAAGCGGTATATATTCGTGATAGAACTTTAATACACTTCGTTTTTTATTCAAAAATGGTGCATTTATTAAAGAACTTTACAAGACTTGTTGCATTGCTGTTCAAGGGTTACAGGTTATATCATATGTAAATGATAATAATATTAATAACACTTTATGATAATGATAACAATAAAAATACTGTATGAGCAGTGCATGTGACTACCAATGCTCAGCTGTTCGGGGCTATGTAGTGTATGGAATTCATAAACAACGGGCATAATAATTCGATGATGCATTTAGTTGCATTATCCTCTTCAAAGTGAAGATTGCTCTTCAAGCATATTGAACAAATATTCAAATTGAAAAGCAAGAGTTTTACTTATAATATCTCTGCGTTCCGGATAGAAAGAAAAAGTGCTCAGGAAATGGCACCCTACATTTCCAAGAAAAGCGCATTTATCTATCGTTATCGTAAACACAGGGTCGAAATAAAACACACACACAGAAAAAAAGCAAAAAAAAAAAAAAAAAAAAAAAAAAGCACAGCGTCGGTAACACGATGACAACAACGTAGACGCAGAGGTTATATTCATATTTTTGGTTTCTCCGATTTTTTGTGCAATTTTAAAGCAAACAGGTCTAATATTTGCTGTAGAATAAACATCTTGAATTTATCGATCACTCCGGTTAAATGTATTTTTTCAACGCCTGGAATTCAATTAATCATTTTTTTTACATATTGAACGTTGCTTTGACAACACATGCCGTCACTAGCACCTATAGTTGTCCATACAGATAGAGTCGGTGACTATAGAAATATTGAAACGGTTGATCCAGGCAAGAAGTTAGTGATCAAAAGAAAAAAGAACAAATAAAGCGCGATGTCGAACAACTTCGAAAACGATACCAACTTGCAAAATATATACAATGGAAGTTTTGAAGGAGATATTTCATTTTATATGCAGGTGCCGCTCTCGGAAAGAATCGTTATAATGGTATTAATTTGTGTCATAGCATTGGTTGGAATTCTCGGGAACATTTTTGTTTCTGCAGTTTTGAAAAATCAAAAGAAAATGTCATCCACGGACATTTATTTGTTAATATTGGCTGCTTCTGACTTGGTCTCCCTTATTTTAGGAAGTCCAGTTTCTTTTGCAAGATACTCACAAAAGATTTGGAGTTATGTTTCCGCGGACTGGATTTGTAAGCTACAGAACTATACCCAGAGTGTTGCGTTCCTCATATCCGTGTTTCTTATCACTTGCATAGCAGTTAATAGATTTCTAAAAGTTTATAAGCCGTACATACCAGAAAGCAAACACCAGAAAGTAGCAAGACTTATGTGCTTTATCGTCACCTGCGTTTCCACTGTTGTTTTTATTCCATTTATATTTACAGTGAGAAAAAGCCTCGACGGCAGATGCGTGAAAGATGTAAGTTCTTCAAACATTTACGTTGAAAGAGCAGTTCACGTCTTTATCTTATAACTATACACATATCCGTATGATAACATCCTATGTGATATTTTTTATGATATCGCATAGTTATTTTTAGAACAATGATATAATGCGGTTAATTTTTGAAACTTGCATTTCAGTTATAAATGTTGAAGAAAACAAGACAAATAGAGGTTATAAGATAAATATAATACATACTTAGTGTATTGTATGAAAAATATCTAACTCGGATGTGAGAATTGATAATTGTCTCGGCAGAGCCTCGACAATGATCAATTCTCCCAACCTCGTTAGATATTTTTTCGCATACAAAACACTAAGTATGTATTATATATTTATCATTCTTTCAGGGTTAGCGTCCCTCGCTATAACGTTTGTTGCATACGTGAGAGTTGGCCTTTTTCTAAAGAGAAGGACAATGGTTGGCGTCCTTGATAGAACACTCATATCGATCACAGGAGTAATCGCGACAAGGGATCCGATTACGAGCGATCAGTTGAACCCCGGGCCATCAAGAGAAAGAAATGATGCCGAAAATATCGAGATGAATCCCATACGTGACGTTGACTTTAAGATATTTACCGTACAAAGTACACATCAGATGTCAGTTATGGAACGACAAGACAAAAAACCTGGAGCAGTTAGAAATGTCGGTCAAAATAACCAATCAAACACTCGTACCACCGTTATTATGATTGGTGTAACTGTTGTTCATTTCATCACGAGAGTGTTACCACCAATACTTGCTCTAGTTAGTTACAGGGTAGGGGCGGATTCAAACGCACTAGAAATATATTTGGTATTGAGTGTGAGCTTTGGGAAAGCATTGAACCCCATTCTATTCTATACAGGAAGTTCCCTTTTTCGACAAAGAGCGAGGCAATTGTTATATAGGATTTTATAGATTCGCCACGATGGACCATGTTCGTATTCACTACATTCCTAAAGTGGACATTACAGGATGGTTTTTGAGTAATCAAGTTGAAATAACAACAATGTCAAAAACCAACCAACCAACCAACCGACCAACCAAACTATCCACTTACCCAACCAACCGACCAACCAACCAACCAACCAACATACCAACCAACCAAACAACATACCAACCAACATACCAACCAACAAAACAACAAAACAACAAAACAAACAAACAAACAAAAAGAACAAACTTAACAAACTTACCAACAAAATCAATAACTTGCTCGGTTAATCTTAGGGTTTTTTTGTTTGATGTTTTAGCGGCATTGGTCGTTGGCTACTGGGGCTCTTAGCAGACCGCTGTGAGACCGTAAACTTTAATTTAAAATCTCCTAAGAACCTACTGAACGTTTTTTAAGTTCATAGGAATTACCCTGAGGTGAATCTCTTGCAAATTCTTTTCTAGAGAGGATTATCAGACGGGGAAAAAGTGTTGTTTTTTTATTGACGAGAGATATTTCGCTTTATCTTATTTCTTAAAAAAATAAAATTCTTTTCTCAAGAAATATTAGACGAACGATTGTTTAATCAATTCGGAATGAAAATGAGTAAGAAGCAAAATTAAGTCTCGAATGAAATTAGATGGTGTTATATCTCTCCCTTTATAAAGAATCTACGTGTTATCTTGCTTGTGTGGCTTCATAGACCAACCAGGCGCTTTTGAATCAACACCAGCCAATAAATAAATTCATTGAATGATTTTGTCGATTTCAAAGAAATTTTGACCATTTTGAACGATTTCAAAGGCTCTTTGCAAGCTCACCTGAACAAAACGTGGTCAAGGTGAGCATTTTTGCTCACCTCTTGTCCGGCGTGCGTCGTTCGTCTTCTTCTCAGTAACCAAGGGGCCGATTTCAACCACACTAAGCAGAATTATTCCTTAGGTGACCCTTCTTGAAACTTTGCCGTGAAATTTTGATTGACTCCCAAATATGGGCATTGGCAGTGCGGGCAGTTTTTTACCCCGAAATCTTAAAATATCTTCTCTTTAATAACCGCGCATTTAAACCAAATTTGGCAGAAATGTTCATAATGTAACCCTTCTTAAATCATTTTCATACTTTTTTATTGTCCCCGAAATATAGACGGGGCTGTTTCTTTAGTTTGAAATCTTTGTACGTCTTCTTTTCTAAAACAAGTGATCCAATTTCAATCAAATTTAGCATGATTGGTCCCTGATGACTGACTCTTCTTAAAATATGGTTCAGAAATTCGTAGGTGACGGTTAACATGGGTGCGGCAGGGTCGGGATTTTTTCGCATTATGAAATCTGTGAAATCATCTCAACCAATGTACCATTTTCAATGAAACTTTGCCAGAATGTTCATTTGGTGACCCTTTTCAAATAATCTTTGGGACATTCTGATGGGCAATAAATATGGGCATGGCAGGATGGGGCCTCCTATTTTCACTTTGACTTCTTGTAACATCTCTACAACATATAGGCGAATTTGAATGAAACAATTCCAGAATGTTACTTTCGTGTTATTCCCTAGAACAATAAAATTAAGGTGAGTGGTTAAGGGCAGGCAATTCTGACTCTCTTGTTTAACGATTTCGGGGCGTTTATGAGGGATTGGAATAAGTGTTTTTTACTTTTGAATGCATTTAATGGAGCGCTGATCATGCGTTATGAAATAATTTTGATCGAGTTGACTGTCATTTTACAAGGCTACTTACTTTCGGAAACCTTTCACATAGGAGTGACTTAAAACGATTAAATTATACGCAATTTCGATCAGTTTCTGAGTTTTTTTCTCAGTTTTTTTTTTTTAATTTCAACATTAGGAATAAATCTCATTTTTTAACAAGAGATATTTTTCACTGTTTTCTCAAAATTCTAGGTTTTAAAAGTAAGAGAAGTAGAATGCATGAAATCCAAATTCTATAAAGGTTATTAAGCGCTAGTTAACCAAGTGTTGACGTTAGACTCCCTAGGGAAAACACCGAAAGAATTATTTACGACACGTATGTGAATCATACGGTGTTGTACCAAATTATATTACTGGAAAGGTAATGAGATGCTGTTGATGTAAGAAATATTCATGGTGACCATTTTTTCGCTCACTTGCATTGAACCAGATATAGTTGTTACAAAGACTCCGTCCACCTGACTGTGATTTTTTGAAACCTCAATGTCTATCGAGCATATGCTGAAAGTCTGCGACTTGGTGGTTGGGGCTTAGAGGAATAATTGAGGTCAAAGGTCACCAAGTGCACTCCAATTTAAATCTTAACCTCAACCAGAATTTGATATCTATTTTGTTGATTTAATAATTTCTTTGGTCTTTTCAACATTATTCAATACCCAAATCATTACTTCAAACATTTAACACATTTGTGCGATTTTCAGAGAGGTTACGGCAAATCAAAGCGCTGAAAGTACCGAAACACGATTATTTTCTTTGCTTATAAAGAGATTAACAAGATTGAAGATTTTTTCTGCCATTAACAATATTTTCTTCTATCCTAAGCATGCTAGAGGTTACATTGAAGTATAAGAAGAAAGTTTATTAGACATTGCTTGCTTGATTTTTTGTAAAAAAAAAAAAAAAGATTGAAGCCATGGCATAGCATGCCATAGCTATAATTATAATATTATTCAGGTCTCCAGTTGTCAATATATGCTTGTTTTTTGGTGTGGATTTTATTTCAAATGACATAATTGTTATAAATAAATGAAAATAAAAGTTTCAAGGCATTTAAGCTCAAAATATGTTTATTCTTAGCAAATCAACATATAGACAAATCATTGTCAAAAGATGCTTGTAATTTGGTATGATTTATGTTCAGAATCTTATTATTCAATTATATACACTGTTACAAAAAGTTCATGCCATTTATGAAGATATTTTCTTATTTTAGCTAATCAAAGTAATGAAAGTACCGAAATACGACATTTTTTTAAAGGTTTTAACACAATATATACAGGAATTTTGTGCATTGTAATTTTTGCTACCTAAGCTTTGATAAGGCATCTGGTAAATGAGAGCCATTGTGATAGATTCACTCCATTTGTTACGTAATGTCTCGCTCTTTTGCCAGTAATATGTGTTCTTTGGTTTGTTCAAAATTCTGAACGTCATGATTCAATTCAATTAAAAGGTGATTCAAATTCCAAAAAAATCAAGTTTTTTTTTTTAAGATAACAGGCTAATGTAAAATCAAAGCACTGAAAGTCCAAAATATGACATTTTGTGATCCATTTTTGGTGGACGTTTACGTTCACTAGTTTTAATACCGCGTAAGAACAATCCTGTCAGATGTTAATAGGTTTTTAAAAGCAGTTTTAAAGCAGTCGTGCTCACTAAGATTCAATTTACTCTTTTTCAAAAATTGTATCCGTTTGACAACTATGCATTTTTAAAATGGAGTGAAACAAGGACTCTACATAACTTGTTGAAACCTCAAAGACATCTTTTCAGTGTGAAATCATATGCAATTCTGAGATCAGGTGAACGTTTTTGCTTGCGTAGAACTACTTTTCAGGCAGAGTGAGTAATTTGTCCTTGTTTCCCAATGGTCTATGGGTTGTCTCTCATGAAAACTAGGTGAATGGAATTACTGGAATGGTAACCTCCCCTTACACTACTAATGTATATAAAACAATGGACAATTAATGGAAATACATGTGTTATAAACCGCCTTGGAATATCGATCCGTTTTGGAATTTCTTGGTATTCCAAAGCGGTTCGATCCGTCTCAAGACGGTTCATCTATTAATTAATGCTGAACAGGCCCGTGAGGGCCGGAGACCGCTCTACGGACTCATAAAGCAATCCGTGATCAAAAGGCACTGCTTACAGTTAACCCGTTTTTTATGACAAGTGATTTCCCTCCATGTGGATTTCATATGAAATTGAGTTAAAAGTTTAGGCAGCTTATGAGATGTATAAGCAAGAAAAGATAAGGACATCTGTTATCTGAATACTAAGTTACTGTGAGTCAGTGTCGGCTGACAGAAAAGCGCAGAAAATATTTCTTGTTGTTCCATACTCAATGAAAATTGAGGGGAATGGAGTGTAAGTAAAGGTTTTCTAGTTAGATTTTCATTAGGCTTCTGTTCCTATAACGCTTATCGAATCTAGCCCTTATATCGAAATGGACATTCCCTGAGATGGTACAATCATTCTATACAAATTGAAGACAATCTGGTGAAATTTGTAGACTCGACTTCTTATTAAATTTTCACAAGGCCCCTTTTTCGTGACGCTTGGCGGATCACGACCATTCACAAAAGGAATAACTGATGTTACGGCACAATCATCTTGATCAGGTTTGAAGAAAATCTAATGAAAACTGTGGACTCGAGTGTTTACAAGGATTTTCTTATTGCATTTTAATTCAACACCTTTTCCCCATAAAGCTTGGCGGATTGTGCCCATTTCCGAAAAGAACCATTCTTTTTATTGTACAATTATGCTGTACAAGTTTGAAGTCAATCGGATAAAAACTGTGGAGCATTAGCGAGGAATTTCTTATTAGATTTTTACTCATCTTACCATTGGCTGATTGAATGGGTAATTTCTGTATTCGTGGCGTCACAGAACGGAAAACGCGACGGACCAATCAGTAACCTTCTTACAAAAAGGTCCGAAAGCGGGAGTTATTATAGGTCAATTTGAAATAACTGTTTGAAAAAGGAACAAAGAACAAATCCATCTAGTTATTTGTATACCGAGAAAAATCTTGACTTTGAAAATCGGATAACCGTAACTTTGGGTTTATTAGCAATGAGCTTTTCTGCTAGTAAGCATGCCTCAATCAGCACGTAAATCGACAGGCTTGCTTCACTATGATGTAACTCAGAAATAAAGAACACACGACACTTTTTGGCTAATTCTATAGTCAGAATGCAACTTAAAATAAGACACAAAAATGTTTCGATTAATAACACGTGTACTTTTCTCAATTAATTTTGAAATTTACCCTCAAGCACAGCATTTACTTGTTTGTCAAGCTTTACGTGTGTTTTATATTTTTACTATTCCCAAATTGGTGTTTCCTGTTTGAAAAATCACATCAAGAGAGCGTAGATGAGTCTTCAAATATCGACCTGACGTCTCAGAAACGCACTTCTTTAACTTTATAAGAGGCATTTGAAAACCCTAATTCAGATATATATTTTACTAAACTAAATTTTTACACGATGTTAGAAACTAATTTTTCATTCCAACTTTATGTACAAGACCAAATATTAAAAGAATGCATCCTTCAATATTTTAGGTCATTTCCAAAGAAATAAACCATTTCACAGAAAAAATACATATTTTTCGTGCACAATGTATATGGTGACGAACGATATCGCCAATAAAATTCCCAGCGATATAATGTTTTTGCATTTCGAATATATTGAGTAAGCTAAAAAATTTTACTTTAATGTTTTTATACATTTTATTCAAAAATCGTGCATAGTTATTCAATTTTGTTCATGATTTTCGCAAATAAAAAAATTTCAAACGCGATTATTTTTTATAAGGGGACATTTATTTCATATTATAGTTGCATTTATTTATCCCCGATCCTACGAAAATAATTGAGCTTGTGCCTGACATTTCCAACAATTTGAAATGTTCGTGACTTGTAAACATTGAGAGGCCGAGACAGCCAAAAACTGCAAATATTAAGTTGCCTGATTGTCTACAGATACGTTAAGACCTTATCTATCTACTAAGCGCAAAGTGAAGACTCTGGTCAGACTGTGCGGATGCACAGGCTGGTCAGAATCTTTACTTTGTGCATATTTGAAATTGTTGGAAATCTCACGCACAGGCTCAATTTATATATCACATCTGAGCGAAACAAATTATCTTGCACATTGTCATTTAGAAATTTCAAAACCACACATTTGCACTATATTAAAACATGCATTTTCTTCGTCTGTTTCTAGATTTTTTTTTATTAAATGACGTCCCGGACATCATGAAGGTAAATGAGTCTTATATTGATTAAATCATAATGGTCAAATATTTTGATCTATTTATATCATACATATTTGCACCCTTGTATATTGGTCTGATTTGCTAAATGTCAAATTTGTATAAATCTGTTTAAATTTCAACATCGCCTTCATACAACGGTAACACTTTACCGAAAAATCGATCGGGACATTTCTAAGTACTTGATTTTTATAGTCGTAAATATTTTGAATTTCATTTGATCTAGTCTAATTCCTTTCCGATTGAAAAGTTGACAAATATAAAATCCTAAGATGAAGTAGTTAATTCTGACATTAATCGGAATTTATAGATATGCTTCGAACTTTGCAAAAATAAGGAACTAAATGTTACTCGGGACAACGACAACAACAACAAAAACCACCCGGACGTTTTAAGAATCATCGCGTCCTTGTTTAGTAATATTAATCGGATTTCTTAAAACTACATGTATGCATCAAATGAACGCAAATTTCGTTACAACTTGTATGATACAACTCCCTGTTAAAATTTCAAGGAATTATCGACGTTGAAAGAGGGACAGTAGTGACGTTGTAATAACCGGAACGCTTAACGTGCGAAGTATGAAAAGTAAGCCAAACCATTGGCAAGCTCGGTAGAAATCTTTATCTCTCTTCCAATTCAATCATAAATTATATTCTTACAATTCTCTTTCACGTACATACACTAAAAAATATTAATGTAGCTACCTGTCTAGTCACCAGAATTTTACATGAAGAGGTGAGACGTAGCATAGACAACGCGCGTCGTGGAATGACGAGAAAAAAAATCGCGCCATGTAACCAGCAGAAACTTCATATTGCAGGAAGTTATGATATATGGAAGAAGAAGACACTCCACAACTTCAGAGCCAGGATACATAATCGGAGCCAATCCACATAATCGGAACCAAACTATTTTCTTTGACTTCCCTTATAGAAATACAAAGTTTGCTGCAAATTTGCAGCAAATTTGCCGCAAATATGCCGCAAACTAATCTGTTTGCAAGAACAGTTAGCAGCAACTTAACATGTGTTTGCAGCAGAAAATCCATTTACTGCAAACATTCTGCAAATGCCTTAGATAAAAAAATATGTTCCTGCAAACTATTCGAAAACAGGAAGTTTGCAGTAAGTTTGCGAGAACACATCTTTTCATTAGTTAGATCATGCACTTAGCAGGAAGTTTGCAAGAAGATGAACTTTGAAAAAAAAGCTTATAAGTTTCATCCCAATTTTAAATAGCTATTTTGAGTCATTATTAAACCTTCCCATGCTTATCTAAGTATTTTCTGCTGTAAACCTACATAAGGCTTAAGCAAACAGTATAGACTAAGATCAGCCTGAATATATGTGCATTCTGATCTAAGCATACACTGTATCTAAGTGTGAAAATACTGTTTAGAAGAAAATTTACTAAGAATTTTTCTTATTGTATCATCCAGTCCCTTCATTTTACCGGTACCTAAAGCAGCCGAATACTCCATTTTTAAACTAATATATATCATTTTTAAGTTGGAATGCGGAGCAATTCCAACTTAGATTTAACAAAACCGCAAATTGAACATAAGATAATTCAATTTCGGGTTTTCTGATAACACATATCACGTGAACAGGATGTGAATACACTTCGGCCTATTTTGTATATCTCAACTTGACATAGACATGCAGTTTATTTCACCAAGAAGTAATAATGTTGAACAAATACACAACTATCACTTCATGTAAATTATTAACACGCTAATTTATGTTTTAAACGATATTTATTGAAACTTGCGTACAAATTGACTAGTATCACATAATTGCATTACTATATTTGGAAATCATGTGATAAGTCAAGTCCAATAAATTCAGCTATTGACAATAGGACTGGCCAATCACGTGATCTGCTTATTTGGTAATGTCGCGACCTGTTTTTCATAGAATTGTGGAAATAGCACAAGCCAATCACGTGATCTGCTTATATGGTAATGTCGCGAGCGCTTTTTCGTAGAATTATGTTTTAGCTTCTTTTAGAAGTCTAGTTTCTCTTTCTGAACGAACTTTTTACACACTTCTACAAAATACATGTAGTTCAAATGGTTTTGTATCTAATTCACCGTGTTGTAAGTTGTCCGTTAGGTTTGTGCAGTCAATCAAAGATGGCGACAACGATATAGCATGAGAGGTAAGTGTCTTAGTTTTTCATCGATAATTTTCTTAAACAGACGTTTCATGCCTTCATATTGATATCATTTTACATGAGAAATGTATACCTATCCACGGTTCTATGTATTAATGTACCAGTGTTGCCCTATCGCCGTTGGTCGTTGTGCAAACACAGCCTAACATGAATTTTTTTTTTCGAAGCGAGAAAGTTGTCTTTTTAAGCATGATTATATAATAATCAGCGAACTAGGAAACAAAATATTGCTGTAACTTGGATGTTTTTAATATGCCCTTTCCTATGGTTACGGCTATTTTAAACAAAATTGTTCAGAATGGCCACAAACGCTGTGTTTAGAAAATGATCATACAACGGTGCGGTCACAGTGAAAATATGCAGACACAACGGTGCAGTTTCTGTGTGTAGTGAACGGTGTAGTTATTATTTTCATAACAAATTGTGAACGGTGTAGACATAAAGCAATTATTGTGAACGGTGTAGACATGAAGCAATACAGAACTTGTTACTTCACAAATGATATTCTTTTTAATGTTTTATGAAATTATTGCCAAATTTCTTGAACAATTGTGTAAATATATGACTGCTTTGAAAATGATTTGAAGCAAAGAAGGTGACAATACGTCTGGAAAAAAAAGAAATACTTTAATCAGAATTTAGAAAGATTCCAGCTTCTTTGCTATTTCTCAAAGCAATTTCATAAGGGTCAAATAGAAGAAAAAATCAAGAATCTGACAGTGTCTTTTTTTATTCATTATTTTTATTTTCAGTTCCACGCTGTTCACTTCTTACCACTGCCCTTTCGAAGGAAGTTTTGGAAATATTGTTAAGCATTCAGAACAGGACCATTCCAACCAGATATTAAAAGTGCACAGGAGACAGATAAATGAAAAGACTGGCAAAAAAGGTTTGAAAACTCTGAACTTTAACATAATTCCGGATATTGTAAAAAACTCAAACCAAGATATCATCCCCATTTACGATCATGGAACACTCAAGAAAGACATCAACATAGAAAACCAGGATTATGGAATTAGCAATCTTTCTATCGATGATATCCCTGATTTTGAATGCATGAGTCCTGTACATAAACAATTACGGAGTTCGACACCCAATAAAGTTCCGACCGTAATTCCAGATATTTCAACTGGATGTGCTGAAACAGATGATACGGATAGGGACTCTTTTCTTTCTGCACGGGACATGGAAATAATGGCCGAAATGAAGAGTTTGCTCCCAGATGTGATTAAGTCATTGAGAAACGTTGATCAACTTGGTTATTGGTTATCTTTTCATCAGATTGCCAAGGAAGTTCGGCTCCCGATGGAAAACATTGCATTTCATCATTTTATGGATGTGTGTAAATTCTACACTCTTGAAAATACCTCTTCAATGCGTTTCACACCAACAGTCAAGCGTTTTTGGCGCGTAGGATATTGTCTTTTTCATGGCAAATGGTTACATTTTTTGAGTGGGCCCAACAATCTTGGTCAGAAAATTGCCAGTCCTGAAGAAGAGGTCACATCTGAAAATGCCAAAATAAATTTTGCAGTTCCGTACAGTGCAACTGTTGGAATCAGCAATAGGGCGTTTGACGAAGACGACGTAAAACTGGCTTACTCACACCGATGATCGATAAATTAGCGGAACAAACAGACGAAAACAAAACTTATAAACTCTGCGTTGACGGAAAAAAGATAAACGCTGGAAAATGTAAGACAAGTGGTGATATTGACCTGTTTGGCTTTGAAAAGTCACCTACGCTGAATGAAATTAAAGCTAAATTGCAATCAGAAATACTTTTGCTAAAATCTGTGTCAGACATTCTTGACAGCGTATCCATACGTAGGAAGGTGCACTTAGAAGATATACCACCAGATGAAAGAGATAGTTTAGTGCATCTACTTCTTGAAAGTTTGAGGGTAGTGGGTGAAAAAATAGGTACTTTCAGAGAAACTAAATTAAACAAAGATTTCGTGCTAGAAAAGTTGAAGAAACAGAGTGTACCTGACTGGCGAAAATCGAAATTTGTTTTTGTTATCAGCTCCCTTGAAACAGATTTATATGACATATTCATTTGCATAAAAGATATGCTCAGTATTGTTGACGACATTGGGTAATGGTTGCATCATTAAGAAACGAATTTATTTTGGCATTTTCAGATGTGACCTCTTCTCCAGGACTGGCAATTTTCTGACCAAGATTTTTGGCCCACTCATAAAATGTAACCATTTTTCATGAAAAAGACAATATCCTACTCGCCAAAAACGCTTGACTGTTGGTGTGAAACGCATTGAAGAGGTATTTTCAAGAGCGTAGAATTTACACACATCCATAAAAAGATGAAATGCAATGTTTTCCATCGGGAACCGACCTTCCTTGACCATCTGATGAAAAGATAACCAATAACCAAATTGATCAACGTTTCTCAATGACTTAATCACATCTGGGAGCAAACTCTTCATTTCGGCCATTATTTCCATGTCCCGTGCAGAAAGAGAAGAGTCCCTATCCGTATCATCTGTTTCAGCACATCCAGTTGAAATATCTGGAATTACGGTCGGAACTTTATTGGGTGTCGAACTCCGTAATTGTTTATGTACAGGACTCATGCATTCAAAATCAGGGATATCATCGATAGAAAGATTGCTAATTCCAAAATCCTGGTTTTCTATGTTGATGAGGTCTTTCTTGCGTGTTTCATGATCGTAAATGGGGATTATATCTTGGTTTGAGTTTTTACAATATCCGGAATTATGTTAAAGTTCAGAGTTTTCAAACCTTTTTGGCCAGTCTTTTCATTTATCTCTCTCCTGCGCACTTTTAATATCTGGTTGGAATGGTCCTGTTCTGAATGCTTCACAACATTTTCAAAACTTCTTTCGAAAGGGCAGTGGTAATAAGTGAACAGCATGGAACTGAAAATAAAAATAATGAATAAAAAAAGACACTGTCAGATTCTTGACTTTTTCTTCAATTTGACCCTTATTAAATTGCTTTGAGAAATAGCAAAGAAGCTGGAATCTTTCTCAATTCTGATTAAAGTATTTCTTTTTTCCAGACGTATTGTCACCTTCTTTGCTTCAAAGCATTTTCAAATCAGTCATATATTTACACAATTGTTCAAGAAATTTGGCAATAATTTCATAAAACATTAAAAAGAATATCATTTGTGAAATAACAAGTTCTGTATTGCTTCATGTCTACACCGTTCACAATATTTGCTTTATGTCTACACCGTTCACAATTTGTTATGAAAATAATAACTACACCGTTCACTACACACAGAAACTGCACCGTTGTGTCTGCATATTTTCACTGTGACCGCACCGTTGTATGATCATTTTCTAAACACAGCGTTTGTGGCCATTCTGAACAATTTTGTTTAAAATAGCCGAAGCCATAGGAAAGAGCATGTTAAAAACACCCAAGTTACAGCAATATTTTGTTTCCTAGTTCGCTGTTTACTATATAATCATCTTTAAGAGGGCAACTTTCTCGCTTCGAAAAAAGATTTCCGTGTTGGGCTTTGTTTGCACAACGACCGACGGCGATAGGGCAACACTGGTACTTTGATAAATAGAACCGTGGATAGGTATACATTTCTCCTGTACGATTATATCAGTATCAAGACAAGATTCGATCATTTAAGGAAATATTATCGACGAAAAACTAAGACACCTACCACTCACGTTGTTCCATGGACGCCATCTTTGATTGACCACTCAAAACCACCGTACAAACTACACAAATCTAACGGACAACTTACAACACAGTGTAATTGTTCCGTATAGCATCATTAGAAACGTGCAATATCTGCAGATTATTTATCTGTATTCAAATCCGATCCAGCAAATATTCTCTTTCTAATACTTCTCTAAAAAAAGGAACCCATTTCCAAATCGCGCGAAAATTTCTCTGATGGTGGACGCAGCAAGGATCGATGAAGTTATAGATCCACAAGTTTAAGTAAGTGATCAAAGGTCAATTTTGTCTCCACCTGTATAGAAAAAAAATACCTTTGTTCACTCACCCTAAATTGCGGGTCTATAGGCAAATATTTATCTTCTCTTTCTGCTTTTGTCCATTTTCTTTAAAATTGCTTAGTAAATAAATTCGCTTGTGCAAAAATACGCATTTGCGCAATCCTTCAAATATCATTGAAGATTATGACAGGTTAACTACAGCCTTGGTTTTTATCAAATATATAAACGAGTTTACAAACCCCACGTGTTTTGTCTTCAGGGGTCTCTTTCATGAAAGGTCCTACGACCGAAATTTGATCGTATCACAATCGTACGATTAAAATTGGCTTTTAAGAAACATTTTTGGCTTTCAAGAAACATGTCGTATTGATTAATTTACTCATAAACTTGCAACACCTAAAGGCTGGTCGTGAATTTTGCGATTTTGACTGAGCAAGCATACATACGCATGTACGCCCACTTTTCTTGTAAAGCACAACTCCTCCAAATTTTCTAGTTGGATTTGGATGAAACTTTAACAGAATGTTCCTAGTCACCTGACCTTGCGCATAAACTCATGTTTTGGTGAATTTCAGCTGCGTCTTGGAAAAAGGGCATTCATGTAAAAACATATTGTGAACACCCCCCCTCCATTTATGGACCGATTTTGATGATACTTTCACAAAACGTTGCCAGTCACCTGACTTTGCGCATATTCTAACGCAGTTTGGTGAATTTTAGCCGTGCCATTGAAAAAGGGGCCTTCTTGAAAAATTAATTTTGTAGACGCAACTCCTCCTCCATTTATGGAATGATTTGGATGAAACTTTCACAAAATGTTCCTAGTCACCTGACCTTGCCTATATAGTCGCGGTTTGGAGAATTACAATTACGTCATGGAAAAAAGGGGCCTTCTGGTAAAATGCTTGTGAACGCAACTCCTCCTTTATTTATGGCCTTATCTCAAAGGTTTTTTACAAAATGTACAATGTTTTGTATGTTTTACAGTGAAGTGAATTTCAGTCGCGTCATGGAAAAAGAGGCCTTCATGTCAAAATTCTTTTGAATACAACTCCTCCTTCATGGAAAAAATGTCCGTATTGTTAATTTTCTTATGATACAAATTGTACATTTGTAGAAGATGAAAGTTAACAGCTCTTTTATCCCCCGCCGTTTTCGGCGAGGGGATATAGTAATGGTCTCCGTCCGTCATTCCGTCGTTCCATCGTTCTGAGGTTCCGTCACTAAACTTGTCAGGAGCATATCTCCTAAAGTATAATAGCTATCGTACGATTTTCGTTCTTGAAAGAGACCCCAGGTCACACTGGAATACCTACAGTACTCATGAACAATTATGCTCTTTTCTCCTCGATTCGCGCATGGTAATCATATCATCTGCGTGTACACTGATTTAAAATAAGTACGAATATATTTTCTTGGATTTTCTAATACAGAATTATTTTCTCTCATTTCTTCTTTATTATTATTTTTTCTTTTATCAGATGCAGGCCTGTATAGCGATTCGGGAATTAAGCGTCTCTCGTTGTTGAAATACATTGATTAATATACGCCCGTCAAAAGACGAGACGTATTATGTAATCACCTGTGGTAGGCGGGAGGCGTCAGCTTCGTTAGTGGCTTGATACCACCGTCTCTTGAACGCATTCCAACTTATCAGTACTTTCAGTACTTTGATTATTAAATACTATTAAAGATATATGAATTTTTGTGCACATGCTGAAAGAAGCTAACTGTAAATAATTCAAAAGCCATCCCAAACATGAAAAGATACTATCTTGGTAAAGTATGAAGTGAATATTAAAATAAGAGGTCAGATCATTCAGCAGAGGTTACCCAAAGGTTCAACACAGAAAACATTGATATATGGTTGAGGAATATTTATTCTAAATTCCGAAAAATCATAAACCGGAAAAGTTTTAAACCCAGCCAGCCTACCCAGATAGTGTAGTCCCCCCGAAGATTTTTCACCCTCCTAGCATGGTTCTATTTTGCTTAACAGCTCACATATATAAATTTACTACTTCATCATTGCTGCGAACTTGCTGCAAACTGTTTGTGACAATAGTTTGCTGCAAATTTGCTGCAAACAGTTTGCTGCAACTGTTTGCAGCAAATTTGCGGCAAACTGTTCTCACAAACAGTTTACAGCAAGTTCGCAGCAGATTAGAAGCCACATTAAGTTTATTACTATATAAAAAGATCATCTCAACCATCTGCCTCAGTGGTCCAGTGGTTGAGCGTAGCAGTTAAAAAGGTATGGTTTATCAATTTCTACTTAGATAGGGTAATAGCATAGTTATCTAAGGTATAGTTGAAGGTCAGCATAGGTCTACTCTGACAAATGAATATAGAATCATGAAGATTGAGAAAGAAATCTCAGACTTACATATTAATAAAATATTTTTTGTGAACTTAACTAGAAAACCCCGGTTCAAATCCTGCAGACTCCACAATTTTTTTTTTTTTTTTTTTACTAAAAACCTTCAGAAACCAAAACATTGCACATAAAAACATTTATGACCCATGGATTACAAAAGAAACTTATTAGAAATGGAAAAAATACCTTATTTATAGTAAGAGAGTTGTTCAAAAAATTGTTTGCAGGAAGTTTGCGGCAAGGTTGCAGAGAGTTTGCCGGGAGTTTGCGAGAACAGTTTGCTGCAAGTTTGCGGCAAACTGTTTGCAAGAAAGCTCATTTGCATACGAAAAATGAATACGCAGCAAATTTGCTGCAAATTTGCTGCAAATTTGCAGCAAATGTTTGCGAGAGGCAATATATTTTGGTAAGGGTTATCTCATATTGCATGAAAGTACATTGGCATAGAGTATTGTGTTTGTTTTGTTAAACTCACGCAAACGTAAAACAATGGTCTACGTTATAAATTATGTTCAGAATATTGCATTCTGAAGGTAAAACTACGTGTTTTGACATTCCTGGCTCAAGATTGCTCTCAAAAGAAACGGCATATTTAACAAAAACCAACGAGCCCTTCTTGCATTTCTGGAGTACGTATACATGGCAAAATGTATAAGTGGTCGAATAGCATTCGACCTTTTAATGATTAATGAATGGAATATGATATAAATAAGGAAATCCCTACCCCCTACCCCATTTTTCATTCCAAAAAAGAAATGTTTACATCTACATAATCGGAGTCACACGTGGAGTGGAAGTTCTACACATGATTTTAAAAGCGGAGCCAGTGGCTCCGATTATAGACATCACCCCGTGTGTTTTCTCGCAGTAAGATGAGATCACTTTTCTGAATAAATATCCTTTCCATTGATACCAGAGTGAAATCGGTTGGATAAGTGAGTTTTGAATGAAGTCATAGGGAAGTGATGGGGTATCACTTCTTTCGTCTACTTGGATAAAATTAGCGATATTTCATTACTTCCCTTTAAAAAAATCTCAAAATTACGTAGTTTTCCATTTGCGTGTATTCATGAACCAATCAAACGGTTTAAAATTCACACTTGTCGGCCAAAATGCGCATAGTTTGATCGATTTGAATCAAATGATGATCATCTGAACGATTTCGATTTTTTTTCGAGCGACTTCTGAGCGTTTTTTAGTGATTGATGTGAGTGTATTAAAACCATTGAATGGAGCGCTGAGCGCGGGAGTTGGAATGTTTTTGATTGGGATAAGCATCTATTTCCCGAACTATAGGACCTTCCATTATGAAACTTCAAACAGAAACTGCATCATAGATAATGACTAACTACACTCACTTTTAACATGGGAAATAAAGGTCCTTATTGTAAATAAGGCAATTTTGTAATTTTCCAAATATGCCAAATTGTAGCTAGATCAGAATCTAGAGCCTAAATTCCGTTTGTGTCTGTTAAAGTGGTAACTATTACACGTCAGTAAAAACATGTTTCAATTTCTTTTGGTTTTAATTTATTGTGTTATCGGTACCCTGTCGGAGCCTGTAGCGGTGGAACCTGTGTGTTCCAAGTTTGATTACGAATACAAGACTCTGGAGGCAGTGTTACGAGTAGAGAGGCACGTGGAAGACATGAAAAAGGAGATGGAAAGAATACAAGATGATGTCACAAAGAAACTTAGAGAACTAGAGAAGCTAAAGGAGACTCAGAAGAATGACTTTGCTACGTTGAAACAGCGCATCGAAGATAAAACACTGTCTTTGCAGGGATCTGTAAACGATAAGGGTGGTAAGCGGTCGATCTTATATTTTTCAAGCGATTTAACCCTTTGCTGTTTAATCCCTGCTTTTTACGTGCCTATGATTTTATGATTGAGAAAACATTGTGAAAAAAGAAGAAATTGCTTCTGACAAGCAATTTCTTCTTTTTCCACACTATTTTCTACCCTACTGAATGGTTATTTTTCAAATTAAATCCACTTTAAATTTTCGTCTGCAAAACCTTTGAATTTGGACAGGTCCAAAGTTTTGTAAAACAGGAAAGGGTTAAGGGATTTATGTAATACATGTAGTTCATTTCTGACAATTCACTCGATATAACCCAAGTAGGGCGTTAGCGGAGCGCAAGATTATTCGATTAAAGTGACAGAATATGTGAAGGGGAATATTAAACTTTGAAATTATTCAGTTGACCATTATACATGAATATTTATATAAATTATTAACACACTATTTTTAATAGAAGTGTATATTATTTTGTGTTTTGGTCGGCTTTTCCTCTGCAAAGTACAATTGGGCACTAAATATGTTTCATAGATAAAGTCACGGCCATATATTGATCAATTACTGTAAATTGGTTAAATTTCGCGTGGTAAGTGTTGGGATTTTCGGATGAGACAGACATATCGACGAGTTAATAATATAGCAGAGTTGAATATTTGGACATCCATGTGTTAAAAAAAGTCGCAGATTCATATCGATCAAATTATTGTACTATGTTATAATCGGGTGTGGATTTCAAAGCGTCTGATAAGCCCGAACAGATACACAAACAGGAAAATACGTTGTTTATTAAGGGAAGGTAGTAAATTATCGTAAATTGCGTAAGATTGGACGGAATTATTGATATCGATTTACATCTCCTTCTTGTCATTGAAAACTGGCACCTCCCAATCATTTAATATCATTCCGAAGTAATTCGAAAAATTGTTCACCTTGTATAGTTCACGATGTAATTATCTGTAGCAATTATTTAGCACTGGGCAGTCTATTTGTTCTAATTTCTTAACATCATCAAGTGCTATTCTTGTTTTGCTTTCATTCATTCTCGAATTAGAACGTAAATGAAAATGACAATAATAATAAAACCCAAGTTACAGTGACCTTGCCAATTTTTTTCTAACAATGCTTATCTTTTCAGACGTGTCACCTATTAATTTTTATCATGCAATGAAGCCTGTATTGACCTGATATCACATGTCTGATAACATGGCATGATATACACTTTAGGTAGCATACACTTTCACCTGAATTTCTTTGATTTCTAATGGTTTATTATAATTAAGCGCTGAAAATGATTTCATGATAAAATGTTATCTGGTCTCTACTGCAAGAAATTATTTGACTCGGCAAAGCCTCGTCCTGATAAATTCTCCCAGACTTGACCATATAACATTGACATTTTAAGACCCTAACATGTTGTTCTCTATATGTAACCTTTTACTTTCAGTCCAATGGATCGCATTTACCGTTGGAAATCCAACATTGTCGTTGTCAAATAATGGTGTGCTTCTTTTCAAAACCGTGACGACAAACGTGGGTGGGGCTTACGATACAAGATCGGGAGAGTTCGTATGCCCTAGTGACGGAATCTATATCTTCGTCCTGACTATTGCCACAAAACCATCCAACAGAGAGGCGTACTGTAGAATCCGACTAAACAACGAAAACGTTGTGATAAGCCGATCGTACAACACTAGATACACGACGTCATCAAACACCGTATTTCTGAAGCTGAAAAAAGATGACGTCGTTTCACCCGGTGATTGTTATGGTGTCCAAGACTTGTACACTGACCACAGTGCTACGAGTTTCAGTGGAGCTTTAATATCAAATATTTAGAATAATGATTATATAATCAGTGTACGAGTTAATCTTATTACTATTGGTAAACTATCATACGTACGTCATTAATTGGGAATCCGATGTACGAACGAAGAAGGTCGCATGGTTACCGTAAATCACTTAATTAAATATCCTCTGACCTAGAGGATGTAGAGGGGGTTCTAGGTGTTCAAACGAACCCCCTCTATATACAATTTACTTAATTCTAGTGGACATATTCAATAAAAATTTTGGAACACACAAAAAAACGACCCCTTTTTTGGAGTGTCCAAACCACAGGAACACAAACAAAGTACATTTACATTTAGTAAAATGCTGTTTTACGATGTAAAAATAAAATCAGTTTTACTCAAAGCCTTAATTCATGTAAGTTTGAAAATATCTAGGGACTATGTAATGCACGTCGAAACCAAAAAAAGAAAATTAAAAAAAAAAAAAAAAAAAAAAAAAAAAAAGAAAAGAAAAGAAAAAAACGATTTCATCGTAATATGGCCACAATAAATGTTAGTAAACTTGATACATTAAAAGGTAGATATTGTAAAGAAAAGAATATATTTTTGTTCTATTTAAAGTTCGTTAAATATTCGTATTAAATGAATAACAATGCCTAGCCACGATGTAATGTTTGTCCCCCAAGGAACGTCGACGTCGAATACGTATCGAAGTTTTTATTTTACCTTATCCAGTTGTTTGCAGAATTTGTGATTAACGATTTTATATGTGGCAATAAACATATTTTGTTCATTTTAAGGGATCAAAGTTTTTAATTGTTCGTGTCGAATGCATTAGCATAATAAATGATGCATAAAATAGTATAAAATATTTTAACCCACGAAGCTTATTGCCCTACAATCAACGAATTCTTTGTCAAACACATTTTCTTCTTTTCACTTAAAGTTTCCAATGACCTTTTTCGTATTTTATTCCGAATGCGTTACCCGTGATAGAATTAGACATTGAAGTGAGTGATTACACCACGTACCCTGGAGTACACGTGTGATCCGTCAAGCAAAAATGGACCATCTGGGAAGCGTGAAAGTTATCGATTCTGTCCTGCGTTCAGAATGACAAAACGGTGCAAACAGTTTGCCAATTTGACCCCGCTTTGCACGTGCACTTGCGTGCAAAGCGGGGTATAATTGGCAAACTCTTCGCACCGTTTTGTCATCCTAAACGCAGGGCTGGTTACGTTTGCAGGCTGTCTAGGAGCACTTTCGTCAGATTTTCGAAATCAAGAATGATCAATCTACCTTTATCTATTCTAATATTCTGAATGCAGCATTTGACTAACCTTTGCTGTATTCAAAACCTTATACAATTTTCTTTTATTTTGCGGAGAGACGAAGCTATATGCTGTTGACTGGTATTAGTAATAACGATTGGTAAATTTATCAAATACACTTGGCCAATGTTCAAACTACTCCGTTTTAAGATCCAGAGTATTCTCACATACATCACCCGATTTCATTGAAAGCACCCCGATCCCCCCCCCCCCCCCCCCCACCCACCCCCGGCCACACACAAACTTGGGGGGAATTTTATTATTGCTCATAGAAGTGTGTCAACGTATTTTCGTTGCTTCTTTGCACAGAGGAGCTTGAAAACAGCATACTGAGTTGTTTTTTAGTAGTAAATTTAAATATGCAATGTGTAACATGTCGATTAAGAATTCTATAAAACAAACAAATATTGTTCAGATATCAATAAAGCAGACAGAGAAAAGACTATCGATCTTATCCAAGGTTGCCCCACTTGCTAATGCGTCGCCAGTCGAAAAGGATCTGAGAAGGGTATAAGTTTACATGTAGCAAAGCACAAAGAATACATGTCGACGAAACTTCTGCACAACTTTACATGGCGACAGTTTTGCAGATGTCATCACAATTCCGAGATCTTTGCTCTCTTATAATCGTGTGCAGCCCACTGAAGTACAACTATCGTTAGAGCGTTAGCCTGCGAATCATGGCGTCAATAGCTTGACACGACTGATGACGACATACGTGAAGACAATTTAAATGCCCATTCGCCTCTCGCTGACAGTGGCAAACAGAGTGGTCTAGGTTGATCAAGACACTGGAGGATCGGATAGTGTATTGTTGTTTTACTAGTGTTAGAAATGACAGGCACTCATAATTAGGTGCTCAACACGCCTGAAATATTGCCGAATACAGTTAATATACCGTTCAATTCTTATTAGCAATAAATAGAAAAGCGCCCATGCAAATGTTGTTGGGTGAGGCACATGAAATATTCAAAAGGAATAGTCATAAAAAGCTTCTGGTTATCAGAAAAAGGGTCAAATTCGACTACTCAGTGGCTGCTCTATGGCTTTCTCGGACGCAGCTTTGTCAAAATTAAAATTGTATACACAGAGTTCGAACATGGCTGTGTTGGTTTGTTTATTTGTCCTAGAAAATCTGGGTTAAAAATAATTTAAAACTGCAACGAATCTGTATGCTTTGGAATGTATAGTAAACTTCATCTTGAAAAGGTGATTATCCTATCTATTTCATACAATTTTCAATATCTTAAAGCTGCTCTCTCACAGATAGGGAAACTGTGATTTTTGATAGTTTTCGTAAAAACATTCGGAGGTAACGACCTCATCATGTTGAAGCCTTTAAAATAGTATGATTTAATCCTGAAAAGCATGGAAGGATATACCAATATTCCTTAAAAATAAAGCAACTACTAACGCCTAAAAATCATTCATCAATTTCGAGCAATTTATTTACGCATGTGCTTTCCGCATGTTTGTTTTATTCAATTAAAGATTAAGGTTTAAGTATTTGACAGCTAAAAACTTCAATTCCGGACTGTTGTATTCCAGAAAGATTAATAATAAGTAATACTTTTTCGTTCAAAGACGGGCTTTATCTTGATAATAAATTACTCCAATAAAAAATCTGTTATCTAAATTAATGGTTGTGAATAAACTACTGTTACTGTCGTTATAAGCATACAACTGATTATAAAAAGCGATAGTTTGGCAATTTTTGCCCCTTCTATCATAAAACCCGTGCATTCATTCGTAACGTAACAAATTTTCATCAAAATTCGACGTAAATGACGTTACAAAAACAAGCGGCAGTACTGAGCGTAACGTCCAATCTACATATGGGCCTACATCGAACCTTCTTTACAGATACCCTAGATCCGGCGCTGTAATAAAAATGATGAAATGATGCTTTTTGTGTGTTTATTATGTAAGTTTATGGCATGGGGATGTAATGGACCTCGGTCTCGGGAATATATCAACCGGAAGCTGTTTTTTTTTTCAATCTGGCAGTACAGTTGTTATGTTACTTATATTATTGTCCCGCCAGACGAAAAGGGACCATATCATGCGTAAAGTGTCGATCCTTTTCAGCTAGCGTGGATGACATATACCGACTAGACGTCGAAACTTTTCGAATCTTGCCAATTTGTTTTGAAATTAGAAGGATCATTAAGCCTTTTCGTTTATGAATTTTTGAAATTTGAAGTCCGGTTAACTTCAGCTGAATCCAATCTAAGACTTTAGAATTTAATTTTACGGATTTACTAGATAGTCACATTTTTGCGCGACGTGTCCTTGGAATAATGCATTTACACTGTAATGCGTTTATCATTTGACGATACAAAAAGGAAAACAAAGATAACAAACTGAAGATAACATTTCTTTATTTGAAAATAAAATTACAACTTGGAGGAATTATGATTTTTTTTTATAACAGTATTATATCAAATTCAAGGTTCTCGTTTTATTCAAAGATTTCTTCATTCACCTGAACGCTATCAAAATGAAAAGGACACTAATATTTATTCGTATCAGAGAAATAATGATACGTGTACATACATTTCTCCAAAAGATAATGTCAAAACACTTACGAGTATATAATACAATTGATCCGTATTTTATCATGCAACGAAGCTTGTATACCATAATATCAGGAAATCTATTTTTAGAAACGATTTGCATACACTTTCACCTAAATGTCTTTGATTTTTAATGTTTTATAATAATTGAGCACAAAAAAAGGTTGCATGATAGATAAAATAACATGTAAGTGTCTTAAACTATAAATGTTATCAAGTCTCGGCAGTGAGAAATTATCATGACTCGGCAAAGTCTCGTCATGATAAATTCTCCTAACCTCGACCAGATATTGATTAATGAGACACTTATATATTATTCTCTTTATCATAGAAAACCTACCTAATTGGCGTTACTTTGTAATATCAGTTTCAACCAATAGTATGCATCCGTTGTATGCAAAACGAACAATTTAGACTTCTTGAAAACTTCAAGATTTTTTACTGTAAATTCAATAAGCGTCGATATTGAAAAAAGAATGTAAAGTTGAGAGAGGAGAGAATGTCTGAATGTCCCCCACCTTATAACAGACGTTCCTAAACTAACCTTTCTCTTCAACTGTGGAAAAATGACAATGCCTCTACTCTAGCTTGAATAGCCAAGGATTTTTACCTTATGTACCCAGGTTTGTTTATCCCAAAAGACAGATCTATGAATCTAGACGCAGAGATCATGATGTCATAGATTTAATCTTTTTCTTGAATTTAATAAAGAACAAAAAAGGCCAGCAATCTGACTGCAGTATGGCGGTTAGTGTGTGAAACGTCAAGATTAGGTCTGACTGCAGTATGGCAGTTAATGTGTGAAACGTCAAAACATGAATTCGCCACGCATACTAGTATCCATGTACAAAGTGATAAGGTTTCTTCATACTTTCTTCATACTTCTGTGAATTCATAAGATATTATACTCATTTACAATGATTGTATATCAAGAAAAAAGGAAGACATATTTTTTTTCACTTGGGGTGGGGGTGGGGGTTATTTATTGAACTACTTTATGACCAAAGCATACAATTTCATTTCAAATTCCGATTTTTATTTATGGAAGATTGAAAGACAATTTTCGGTCGCTAAGAAAGCCCCAGTTTGATAGACGAAACTAAAACCTAAAGAAATAAAAGAACTTTGTGAATTCATTGACACTGGGACAAAGACAAAATAACGAATCCGTGACGACATTATCTCCCGCTAGTAATTCAAATGATTTCGGAGTGTCTCGTGACCCGATGAATTCCGAAGACGAGCCGATTTCGAAATTTTGTAAACAGGCACATAAATTCAGGAATTCATAGTCAATCACAACAACTTATCATTAGATATGCTTATATAACAAACATAGAGTAGTGTAACTTAATTTTTATAGGGAACGAACGCTTTCCTTCAAAAATGGCTGCATAACTTTGTGTCTAAAGATTATAGAGATATATGAAGCATCTTTGTAAGATGTTATAAATTTCAGATTCAAATCGATTTTGTAGTGGGAATCTCATACTTTAAATTCAAATTGAATTTGGACAATTTCAGAATTGAGATTCTGATTCTGTGTAGTTGGAAACCTGTACTTTAAATTCAAATTGAAAATTTGGAAAATTTACATATTGACATTGTGGCAAAAGTCCACCCTTGGATACCCCAAAGTCTCCCTATTTGATACTCCGGAAAAGACGCCCTGCGTTCAGAATGTATAAACGTTGATTGAAACGTGTTGAGATGATACCCCGCTTTGCACGTGCATATACTTACTTACAAAGCTAGAAATCATTTCGAAAACGTTTCGCTAACGTTTTCAAAATGAACGCAGGGGCGGGCCATCCGAGTAATACAGAAATCTTGGTTCAAACTAGAAAAGTATCGTTTAAAAAAGGTGTACAATAACTCATTTACATGTACTAGTTGAATGTATATTGAACTAAATAAAGCATTCTTAATGCACACAGATGAAGTTATAAACTACAAAACAACATTTACATCGCCGAATGACTATTTACAATATGAAAATGACGTATAAACAAACTTACCCTTTCCAATACAATCACTTATAGATCCACAAGTTAAAGTTAGTGATCAAAGGTCAATTTTGCCTAAACAGGTATAGACAAAATTGACCTTTGATTACTCACTAAAATTTGTACATCACTTATTTTTCTTACTCTGAATTGTGTTGAAATCTTTTAGAAAAATAGAGAGATGTTTGATGTCATTTACCTGAAGTTTTACAAAAGACAAAACAAAAAAAAAAAAAAAAAAAAAACAAAAACAAAAAACCCAAACATACTCCAATGAGAAGACAACGCTCGGCTGCAGTTAATGGTTTAATGTCCAGAAAAATATACAGCCCATTTTTTGTTTTACGCCGCTTTAAACATTATTCCAGTCATATCGCGGTTGCTGGATCACCTTACAATGGATTCCTGGTACTACTATCACATCCTTTCCTAGCCTCCAGTTGCTATTCCACATAGGCTTACGATTATCAACCCATTGGTGGTAGACAAATAGTCGAAAAGGATGGGTGCCGCCGTCGAGGATCGAACCCGGGACCTCTAGATTGACAGTCCGCCGCGCTACCAACTGCTTTTTTTCTTGTTTAACAGTGATGCCCCCGCAACTTCCTTTTTTTTCAGAAGCAGTAGTTTGATACATTGCTGATTTTTTATAGGGGGAGGTGGTGGGTTAAAACCGAAAATTTGTTTTCTATAATATTTTCTTATGCAAAAGTAAATTGTTGTTATTACTAGTTGAACAGAGCTGTAGTTGCGCAATTATGATCGCCCAATGATCGATTGGTTGTTTGTTTGAATGGGGTCTTGCACCGCTTTCAAAAATCTTTCAGTTATATCGCAACGATACTTTTCCTTTCCATCTTGATAACAATACATTTGCTGAAATTTCAGGAATGTAGGGCAGCCGTAGCCAGGTCCCCTTTCATAGATCCGCACATGCACCTGTCAAATGAATATCTTGAACGATAAATGAGAAACGTGCGACACCACAAACGCCAACGCCGACGTAATCATGTGGAAGACACCATCTCGACAACTTTTTAAAATAAAAAAAAAACATCGGAAAAAAGTGGCAAATTGTGAGAAGATACGCCCGTTGCAGTGCCGGATGCCAAAGTATGAGAAACGAAAAAGAAAAATTACCAAAAAATAAGCTAGGTAGAGTTATGGTTCTTGCCACTGCACTCCGTAATCATGAGAGGAACTTAACTGCCAAGTTTCAAGTCAATCGGACATAACTAGACCGAGATATGCTCCGAATAAAAAATTGGAAGTCAATCGCCTGCCAGACGCTAGGGTGATCCTATACTGACTAACATAAAAAAGGCCTCACCAAAATTTTAAAATTACTTTTTTCGATTATCAGAAGACAATAATTTTTATCTATAAATTTGAATTATAGCCTAAAATCTACATATACTGCAATCGCAAACTCTTTTACTAAAACGTGGTTCCCATGGTAAGTTTGTCGTAAGGGTTTACTTATGCGTCCCGTGCGACTTTGAGAAATTATTTTGTTTTTCGAAATTTGTACAAGTGGCTTCGTTAGTCAAAACACAGCTCGAAATTCATCAAAGAAGAATACAACTATTCATATGCACAATGCAAAGCCTAATTAATGAAGAACGGGCGCGCATTTTGCGTCAACGTCAGCCACAACCTCAAACTGTGCAACAGCTGAATATTTCTGAAATACTTTCAGTTTTGGAAAGGGTTTATGAGACAGAAAGCAAAACACTAATTGTACGACGTGAAAAATGTTTTCGAGTATTATCTCAACATAAAGAGAGTATTACTCAAAATTATACCCTTCTCTTGCTGTTCATTGCATATTTTTGGGCTAATCAAAACAGCCTTTTTATGGACAAAATATAAAAATTGAATTATGCATTATTAGGGTTGTCATTTTGTGATTTTTATCTTATTTGTGAATAGGGTAAAAGGTCGACAATGACGACAGCTTGTTACACTTTGCATATTCAAAAGTAGTGCTGATTATTCAATGCTATCTTTAAGGTAGTAGACTCGTGATAGTTTCGCAACATTTCGGAACTCATGATCTTTCACAATATTGACTGAGGTTTCCTTATGAAAATCATTAGGAAACCTCTGTAAACACTGTTAAAGTTCATTACTTCAAACACGTTGCGGAACTATTACGGGTCTATTACCTTAATTTCGATCTAATTTGAGTTTCTCATTTGACCAGTTATCGAAGAAAACCTGGCTAAATGACGCCACTTGGTTATTCAGCTGTCTTACCAAGGCTCTATAAAAATTTCAACTGTAAATTCAATGAGGATTGAAATTGAAAAGAGATCGAAAAGAATTATAGAAAACACTGAGAGAAAGAGAGAAATTGCTTAAAACAAGCGATGCGCTTTTTCCTCAGTGTAGCCCTACCCCATTAACCTTAAAGTTCATGAAAGATCCAGTTGGTTTGAAGTGTGTTAATTTCAAATACAAAATATTAGACGGGGTGTGGAAATACAAATTTTTCTAGCTTATTTTGGGACAAGTTAAGAGTAAGATTTCATTTGTCCATCTTTAAGATTTAGTCATCCAAATCTTACGAATCATTCTTTCTTTGAAATCAGATTCATTTCGCTATAGGAAAGAGAATAATACTTTTCACTTTTAAACCAAACCATCACTTTATGCGCTGCTAAAATAGTAATAGAAAACATTGCGATAAAAGGAGAAGTTGCTTGATGCAAGAGATTTTTCCGTTAATCTTATAATATATGTTCTATTTCTATTTAGCTATTGTATTGACTTCTACAGATACCATGATACCATGATCTAAAACTTGCAATCTCTTTCAGTCTTAACTTTTCTTTTTGTTTCAATATCTCCTTGTCGCCGGACTAGTTTCCAATGAAATTTTACTTGTGCGAAGGCATAAATGCCCGTGTCGGACAAGTCGAGCATGGGAATTTCCACACCCCTGTTGGATACTTTGACATTCTAATCCTCTTGCAGCATGCCCTTAAATGGCAATGACGGATCTTATATGACTCATATCATTTATTTATATATTTACATAAAAAAAGACCGCTTTACGGCCGTTTGCTTAGTTTGCACGTTTTACAACAGTTTTTCTGGTAGTATTTGTACTGGCACAATCTGTTTGTTAACACAAATTTACACTGGGAGAATATGTCTTCACAGCCATCTTGCATCTCATCTGAAAGGACAAATACGTTATCAAAGATTTTTTAGAGCATTGAAAATAGAAGCAATTGTTACAGTTGGCCACCGGAACTCGGGCGGGGTCCGTGATTTCGCTGTCACATAAAAATCGTATGGTGCCCACGCGTAGGGGGCCTTATGTGTCCTTGCTACTATATTACGATCTTATGCGTATCAAGGACCTTGCGACTTTTTTTAACAAGATCTTATAAAAATTCTAAAGAAGAGGGCCAGATCACTCACCAGAGCTCATAGGTTTGAGCACTAGCAGTATACAAGACAAATCGTAACTTCTTTTTAATCAAATACTTTTTTCTAAAATGTCTTCTTTCTAAAAGACAAGATGTCCATACAGGTATTTTGCCAAAGATGTTACATCACGGTATTACAAATAATTGTAAAAAATTGAGACAGATGTTGTTTACTAAGATATTGTCATTGAGGCTATTTTGCCAGTGATTTCTGATGGACCTTTCTATTTTCCAAAGGGCTTTTACTGTAACCAGGCAAACATTCTGACCAAGTTTCAGACCAAATAAAGGACTAGACACATGATTCGATAACGCTGTCATCGTACCATGTTAACCCAGCTTTAATGGGACCAATTTTAAATCCATTCTTCAACAAGTATTTTAGAATTAATTTTGCCTCTTACTCTTCACCTTTTTAATTTTGTCTGTCACAAATTGTAAAAAAGAAATTAGTTAGAAATATGTGATTTTTTTGCAAAAAAAAAAGGTTTAGAGAAACTTATTGAATTTTTGCAACCTCACTTTAAACATATTCTTCAAAATTTGTAGTAAAACAGGATTAGATATTACCATATATATGATAACATAAAGAAACTGAAAACTGAATAGTTCTTATAACCTTTCTTACTTGGTTTCTTCTTTGGTCGTTCAAGCTTTCTTTTTGGTTGTTCAGGCTTCGTCTTTGGCTGTTCCGCCTTCGGTTTTGGTTGCACCGGTTCAGGTTTCGACACATCTAACTTTGACTTTGGAATTTCAGGTTTGGTTTTTGGTGGATCTGGCACATTGCTGGATTCATCAGACAGAGGGCACGGTCGATTCGAACTACATTCTTCCCGCTCTACAGGCTTGTTGTCTCTATCACAATCTGAGCTGGGGAGGAACTTATCGTCTAGACACCTTACATCACGTGACCGCTGTCCAGTACCACAGGTAATCCCACACTGGAATGTAATAAACATGCAGAAATTCAAGGTTTAAAGCGCGGTTTTAGGTGACCCCACACTTGCAGAAATTCAAGGTTTATAGCGCGGTTTTACGTGACCCCACACTGGAATGAATGTGATAAACATGTAGAAATTTTATTGACCCGAATCTATATAGATGAATAAAAAATATGATTATTTCTACTTAGCTTTGCACGTGCTTTCAAAGGAATGAATAACAAATTGCATTTGATGTAATATATTATTTGTATAATGGTAAGATGTGGTGCTAATTGTTATGCATTTTCCAGGTCAAATTCGGATCAATTAAACCAAGGTGAATTAATAGCGCCTTATAAGGTTTACAGTTGTTTACAATGAATGAATAGCACGCATTTAATTCTGAAAAAAAGTGCTTCAAGTAAAAGCTGTTCCTTTTCAAAAAGCGATAAACACATGTACAATAATCCATGTCGGCTGATGAGAAGTTCCTTTCAAGGCAAAAGTAGTCACATGCATGCTTATGACTTGATGTATTTTTATTTACCTCTCCCCATTCCGTCATAAACCACGAGGCCTTACAAGGTTCAAGGTCACAAGACATAAAGCCGGCTGGTTTCTCTTCGTCGCCACATGCAGTATCTGTTACTATGGTAACACGATCTCGGTGTTTTTGTGCGCATGCTACCGATCGGGTTTGATATGCCATACCACATGTTGCATTACACTGAAAGAATACGAGAATAGAAACTAATTCAAGTTCGAATAGTTATTAAATGAATAAAAGCCCAATGGTTGAGAGGGTTGCGCATTATAGATGTACAAATTGAAGAAAATAAAATTGAATTGTTGAGCTCTAGTAGCAAATTTCTGGTGGAACTGACCTCGCGGTTGGTCGTCCGTCGTGAGCCCGTTCGTCCGTTAGTTCGTGAATTTCAGGGTTATGATCGAGCGCAATACATTGGCTTTTGTAAACTTTCAGTTAAAAGCAAATGACTGTCTAAACTCAAAAACAAATGCCGGTAGGTAGCTGTAATTCTGGCATCCCATTGGGCCTCTGTTATTATAGTGACTTTTGAACTTCTTTCGATCAATTGTATGTCTGACCTTAGACCTACTTTCTGAAGAAAAATAACATTTAAAAAAAGATATCAAATGATTTTACTGGTTTCCTTAGTAGAATTGTTAGTCGAGCGATATCTAGCAGACTGTAGTTCAATTGGCGATTCATTTTCCCTAAAATAGGTAAATCCTCTTATATTTCATAAAAGAAGAATATCGTTTTGTCGTTTATTTTGGGAGATCTTGTGATTTGTGACTTTAACAAAGGGAGAGAGAAAAGTAGTCTGAAATTATGTCCATGGTTTGATAGATAGTATGATACCATTGCTGCGTTCAAGATTAAAAAATGTTTGCAAACGTTTGAAGTTGGTGTACCATTTCTCAAACGTTTCGCGAAGGTTTTCATCTTGAATACGGGTCATGGTTTACTTATTCACTTACCTTGGACCAGGGCCCTGTTACCCAGAAACCTTTACAATCATCACTTCGGCAACTCTTCGTTTCTGATGGCTTATTCTTCACATTACAAGCGGTGTCCATGTTAGCCGAATCACTCGAACAATGAACCCTGCGAGTTAATGTTCCGTAACCACAATGTGCCGGACACTATAAAGGAAAACATAACTTAGATAATTACGTAACCCGTCTGGCAAAAATTGTTTATGAGGTATTCTTTTTCTTTATGTTTTTATGCAGAACTTTTTAAGCTTGATAGAAGCAGATGCTTACAATGTTATGTCACCGAATGAAATCTGAAATAATTGGAGCGATTTGAATGATTTATTGAGCATTTTGAGTGATAAGGGCACACAAGTCAAAAAATTCAATAAATAGCAGGTACATGAGGAAATAGAAAAAAATCAGCTATGCTTAATATAAAAAATATCTTGCTCTTCACATTCATTCGAATTTATTCCGAAATCATTCACCTTTTCAAACGAGGCAAACGATCTTTTTGACAATAAACCGACTATAAAAATACAATACCTCTTTTTCCCATTCTGTAAAGTACCAGCCGTATTTACAAGACCCAGCGCCACAGGTCTGTTCGTCACTACTCGGTTTCGTACCCAAACATTCGGTCCCGGAAACCTCGTTCCCATCTGAGCTTTTACAAACGTAGACTCGTGACTGCGTTCCCAGTCCACATGAAACACTACATTTGCTCCATGGGCCCGGTCTCCAACTGGAAAAAGTTGTTTAAATCACGCATGAATTTAGTCAAATGAATCAAAAGACGACTATCTTAAGTTGGTGATTATCATTTTTTTGTAAAATTAAGATTGAAAACATCGAATTAATTTGTGGTAGCAAGTCATTTCTTCATTTTCCACATTCTATCTTGAGTGCTAAAAGCTGGATTGTATGGGGATTGTTTAAAGTAAAACGAGTGGTATGGGATATACATCTAATGAATTAAGAAGACATGGCCTTCAGCTGTTACCTTGACTTTGGGTATATCCGAACAAACTCTTCGCATTACACTTGTTCTCACTCAGACGATGTTCTATGTCGGGTTATTCATTCAAACCCCCATACACAAGCAGCCATTCACATACGGGAAGAGAATACTCTATAATATATGCCATTTCACGGCGAGCAATAAAATACGCGTATGATTCAATACCAATGAATGATATTATCATTCAAGATTAATTCCAATTATCAAATTAGTTCACACATGGTTATTGAATAAGCAACTGAAGCTTATCAAACTCTCGTTGATCATTCATGGAGCAACTTTACAAAATTACCTTGGCTGTTTTTTTCAAAATAAGACTGTAAAAAGTCGGAATGTGAAGTGATGGCATTTTAAAATAAGACTCTAAAAAGTCGGAATGTGAAGTGATGGCAATCTAACAAGAACTTTACTTTCTTTTCGATCTTCCCAGAAGGTCCCTCGCTACTTTTGACTTACCTTGGAGGACACTCGCCGTTACTACATTCTAACACCGAGGTAGACGGTCTGTCAAGGTCTGTACAAAAACTGTCTTCAACTCTCGCCCTCTTGTCTGTCACAATACATTCTAGTATGGGAGACTGCTTGCCTGAAAGTGACAGTTAAGGTGGTTGGTGACCTTTCGCTAACCTTGGGTATAAGAGCCAATGTGCGACATTTCCAACAATTTCACGTGAAAGCTAGGCATAAATTTTGAGCAGCCTGGAAAACCTTACAATGCACCGAGATTTTTTCTGACAATCTGCCCTTGGTTGTATAAGCGATAGTCACTGGTTAAACATAGACAGGGAGTTATCATAACTAAACAGTCATGTTGTTTCAATTCAACAAATTGAACAAATTAACAAAATATTTTTTTCTTTAAATTTCGTTAGTTTAGATTCATTTCTATCTTGAACTAAATTCGAATTCGAAACATTAACACAAAAATAAAAAAAATCCTACCTTTGTATATGCCTTTTTATTAATATTGGTTCGAAATAAGAACCTTATTAATAGCCAGGGATCTTAACACACAACCATTTACAGATACCGGGTTTAGGATGATTAACTAGACGACATGAGGACGTCAGCGACAAATGTTCTACTTATTCTTGTAGACCAATAAAATCGAGAAATAGGCCCTCACATAAATGGTGAAAATTTCCTTCTAAACAAAACTTCTGAATTCAAAACTCGATTTGGGCTAAATAAGCAATACCGGTATAGTACAATCTCCCTTAAATTTCATTTAGAACCACTCAGCACACTCAATCAATGTCTTTCCATTGAAATTCAAAATGTCATTTTCACGATGATGTCGTTCTAGAAGAAACAAGTTCGGATTATTTCGCCGCACAAGGAGCGATAAAATACATGTGCCATATCTAGCATATCTTCATAAAAAATATTATACAACTTAGTACAAGTATATAAGGTTTTCTTGAATTCCGATTGACATTACCTGTACCACATGTTTGACTACATTCAGTATACCCAGCTATTGACCAAGAGTAAGGCGATGGTTCTCTATTATCATTGGTGTACATGTCGGTATTGACTTCATTGTTGGCTGGCGATGGGGGAGTTTTCGGTGCAGATGTTGTACTGACCTAAAATGAGCAGATAATGAATATGATAAGCTACAAACCCTCAAATTAAAATGTTTTTTTATTTCGAGTGTATTTCGATTCTTGTTCTTTTTTTACAATAAGTATCATTAAAGTACATCTGTATTCATGGAAGATAAAGAAAACATATTTATCTATTACTAGATAATTTTGTGAAAAAAACCGTGCTTCACTTGTTTAGAATGAAATAAATCGATTAACATTAGTTCGGGCACAAGTATTTAGCAAGAAGGCAAAATCAGTTCAGAAAATGTTACTTTGCTTACCAAATCTTTTTATTTCGTACGAATGGCGCATTTTTCAAGATATTGATAAGGTATTTCCTTAATGTAAATAAGACTGAATAAGTGCGATCCATGAAATCGAGAATTACCAGTTGATGGGTTTCAGTGCTGTTCTCTGCTTTATGTTCAATGGTGTTTACTTTCTTCTCATCTACACTTTTGCTAGAACTCTCGATTCTGTTAATGTCATCTACACCACCAAAATCGTCTTCGGCTATACCATTGTGTTTACCAATGTTCACTTTATCCTCTTCCTTTGCATTATGTTCTATAAAGGAATCTGTTTTATCATTGTCAACAGTTATATTTGGAGCAAGCTTTGGCACTTCATTCGAATTATCATGCAGTGTGTTATCATGCTCAGACTCACTAGCTTCTATAAATATAGAATTATTCTTATACGTAATTTCTAAGTTAATTCCTCCTTCACCATCTGTATTTGCGATCTGTGTTTGGGTTTTGGATTTGCTTAAGGCACCCGTTTCTCCAGTTATATTAATTTCATTGTTAGAATTTTCACTTTCGTTTTCTTTATTTTTCTTATGTTTACGATGAAGTCTGCGCTTCCTGTGTCTGCCATTCTTTTTGAATTTGAAGTCTGATGAGAAAATGGGGCGTTTCTTGTCATCTCTGATTCTAGGAGCCTCGTCTCCAATGGTAACTGGGATCATTCCTGGAAGAAATGTAATTCTCAAAATAGCCGAAATTCTTCATTATGCCATTGGTTGACACTGATGACGCCACTGCACACAAGGTTCACAGAGGGAGAGGAAAGAATTTTGTTTCTAGAGGGCTAATCTAATATTACAAGGAATAGATAAATAGGAATGAGAGCTGTTCTTTTGATGTGTATCATCATTTCATATGCACCTAACTTACACTTACAGCTGAATCGCGTACATTTGATGTTTAATGAGTTTCAGCATTTCCTTATTTGATTGCATATTCTTCAATTAAAGAAAGAAAGGAATTACAAAATGCTGGAGCGAAACCGCAAGTATGGGGAAAAATCATGTAATAAGGAAATCAACAATATAGCTCCAGTCAAGATATGTTACACGTACCATTGTTGAACCTTTAGAAAGAAAAGCCCTCATTAGAGAAGAAGATACATGTACACCAGGCAAAACAGGATTTAACAAAGTTTTAAAACAAATAAGCATAATAATTCGTCTACATTTTATAGATGTTCACATGACAAACATGAACCAAATATACATGTACGAATACCATTACTTCACATACAGGTTAGGCGAACAACTACAAACATGTGTAAGGAACATTCGATGATTTTATATCGATTCAAAGTAAGCAATATATTTGAGATAAACACAAATCTTAAACAAGAGCCATGTCGGACATGGCCATCCCCCGCCGAGAAAGCTTGATAGAGAACTGAAGCCTAATAGATTAAGGGTTCTACAAAATCTAAGTCTTTAAAATAACAAAGGGCAATAACTCCAAAATTATGCAAGCCAGAGTTATAGTTCTTGTACACTGCACTCCTCTTCCATGAGATCTATCCACCCATAAAGTTTCAAGTTGATAGCTAAAATACTTTAGGAGATATGCTCCTGACAAAATCTAAGTCTTAAAAATAACAAAGGGCAATAATTCCAAAATTTTACAAGCCAGAGTTATAGTTCTTGTGCACTGCACTTCTCTTCCATGAGATCTATCCTCCCATAAAGTTTTAAGTTGATAGCTTTAATACTTTAGGAGATATGCTCCGGACAAATCTAAGTCTTTAAAATAACAAAGGGCAATAACTCCAAAATTATACAAGCAACAGTTGTAGTTCTTGTGCACTGCACTTCTCCTCCATAAGATCTATCCACCCATTAAGTTTCAAGTTGATAGCTATTATACTTTAGGAGATATGCTCCGGACAAAATCAAGGTCTTAAAAATAACAAAGGGCAATAACTCCAAAATTATGCAAGCAAGGGTTGTAGTTCTTGTGCACTGCACTTCTCCTCCATGAGATCTATCCACCCATAAAGTTTCAAGTTGATAGCTATTTTACTTTAGGAGATATGCTCCGGACAAAATCTAAGTCTTTAAAATAACAAAGGGCAATAACTCTAAAATTATGCAAGCAAGAGTTGTAGTTCTTGTGCACTGCACTTCTCCTCCATGAGATCTATCCACCCATAAAGTTTCAAGTTGATAGCTATAATAATTTAAGAGATATGCTCCGGACAAAATCTAAGTCTTAAAAATATCAAAGGGCAATAACTCCAAAATTATACAAGCAAGAGTTGTAGTTCTTGTGCACTGCACTTCTCCTCCATGAGATCTATCCACCCATTAAGTTTCAAGTTGATAGCTATTATACTTTAGGAGATATGCTCCGGACAAAATCAAAGTCTTAAAAATAACAAAGGGCAATAACTCCAAAATTATACAAGCAAGAGTTGTAGTTCTTGTGCACTGCACTTCTCCTCCATGAGATCTATCCACCCATAAAGTTTCAAGTTGATAGCTATTATACTTTAGGAGATATGCTCCGGACAAAATCTAAGTCTTAAAAATAACAAAGGGCAATAACTCCAAAATTATGCAAGCAAGAGTTGTAGTTCTTGTGCACTGCACTTCTCCTTCATGAGATCTATCCACCCATAAAGTTTCAAGTTGATAGCTATAATAATTTAAGAGATATGCTCCGGACAAAATCTAAGTCTTAAAAATATCAAAGGGCAATAACTCCAAAATTATACAAGCAAGAGTTGTAGTTCTTGTGCACTGCACTTCTCTTTCATAAGATCTTTCCACCCATTAAGTTTCAAGTTGATAGCTATTATACTTTAGGAGATATGCTCCGGACAAAATCAAAGTCTTAAAAATAACAAAGGGCAATAACTCCAAAAGTATGCAAGCAAGAGTTGTAGTTCTTGTGCACTGCACTTCTCCTTCATGAGATCTATCCACCCATAAAGTTTCAAGTTGATAGCTATAATAATTTAAGAGATATGCTCCGGACAAAATCTAAGTCTTAAAAATATCAAAGGGCAATAACTCCAAAATTTACAAGCCAGAGTTGTAGTTCTTGTGCACTGCACTTCTCCTCCATGAGATCTATCCACCCATAAAGTTTCAAGTTGATAGCTATTATACTTTAGGAGATATGCTCCGGACAAAATCTTAGTCTTAAAAATAACAAAGGGCAATAACTCCAAAATTATACAAGCAAGAGTTGTAGTTCTTGTGCACTGCACTTCTCCTAGATGAGATCTATCCACCCATAAAGTTTCAAGTTGATAGCTATTATACTTTAGGAGATATGCTCCGGACAAAATCTAAGTCTTAAAAATAACAAAGGGCAATAACTCCAAAATTATACAAGCAAGAGTTGTAGTTCTTGTGCACTGCACTTCTCCTCCATGAGATCTATCCACCCATAAATTTTCAAGTTGATAGCTATTATACTTTAGGAGATATGCTCCGGACAAGTTTATTGACGGAATGACGGAATGACGGAATGACGGAACCGGAATGACGGAATGACGGACGGAGAGCATTACTATATCCCCTTCGCCGAAACGGCGGGGGATAATAAACATTTATACGTACTTTAAGGATACACACAGAATGCATGCTCCGATAAAACTCATCCTATTTCTAATTTTGCATGCTAAAATCGTGTTTCTTCAAAGACCTATAAAAGTTCATGCTAATGACGAAAAGATATCGACAAACACGTATTCCAAGTACATAGGAAAATGGGACATAAATAAAAAAAAACTTTACTTTGTAGAGTACACTTCGTTTTCTACATAGAAAATACTGTGTTTAAATAGTTCAGAAATGGTTCTTTGGGAAAAAATATTATAAAAATTGCCTCGGTGGCAGAAATTGTTCTTTGAATTTTTTTTATATAAAGACTGCCTCTGTGGCCTAGTTGTATAGGCGTTTTGCCCTGAAGGTCCTTCGAGACCGACCGCCTCTGAGGTGTTTTTATGGGGAAAAACACTAAATTGTCAAGTCCGTTTCATCCAGTTGTAGATTTTGGTAGCAGCGGATTTAAACCATTAGCTCTCTCTTATCGACATGTAAACAACTGCACTGAATGTTCGAGAGCGACTCTAGAAGCTCAAGCTTTTATCACAATCGAACTAAAGTATATTTGCGTAAACTAAAGACCAAAGACTCAAAAGTTATTCTCCACCATCTTTACAAGCCTATGGTTCTAATTCCAACATGTTCCGTTCGTAAGGAACATTGTAGAACTAGAACCCTTTGCTTATTAAAATGATTCCTTAAAAATAAACATACCTTCCCCAACGGTAATTTCCGGGTTAGCGTCATCATTGTTTTCTAAATCATCAACATAATCGACAGGGACATTATAAGAGTACGATATACCCTTGTTATCCGAGTAAAACAAAATCTGAAACAGAAGAAAATCAGGAGAATCGGTCTTATTTCAGGTGTGAAATCGTCGTTGGACGACCGAAACGCGTATATATCTTCGATCAAAATTCAAAGAAAAATATAAACGAGAAGATTTCAAGAGTACGATACGTCATCTTTACCGAGTAAAACAGAATTCGGAGCTTTAAGAATTTTGTGTAATGCAAACAAGTTATAAGATTTGACCCAAAAAAAGTTTCAAAATATTTTGAACCGGTAGAAAACTTCTTATGCAGTTCATGACATCATTGGTGTCATATTGATTTACTCAGGTAATTCTTAACACTTATCACGGATATTAAAACTGGTTCTGCTCTTCCCCTGCCATCGGCAACCGATGAATAATAAAATATAGATTGTTATTTTTCTGGCGCTGTATTAGACTAGAGTTAAATTGCTAGGCTTGGCTTTAAAGGTTGCATAGTATTTATCTTTTATCAATTTATGTCCGATGGAAGAAACCAGGGCCCGAGGTTACAAAACCTTTTTCCTTCTCAGTTCAAAACTTTCTCAAATTTCAATTTGAGATTAAAGCCGTAATTCTATTTTAATACTCATTTTAATGTATACACATAAAAGATTTTATCAATAAGTTGTTATAAATAACAACTTATTACTATCATCTTTTATTTTCATACATTTTCTTTTTAATTTAAAATTTGAGAAAATTCTCTTTGGAGCCTGAGAAAAGTTTTATAACCTCGGGCCCAAATGATACGACTGAGCGCAATGGATAATCGAACCGTTATATGTCAAGTCCAGACACAATCTTATAACAAAGTGTAAACAGAACTAATGTATTTTTGAAATAATTAAAATTCTGTAATTACAACTATATCGACGTCAACGTTTGTAGGTCCGTCAGCTCGAATACATTCATCGGGACATTCCGGACCGGATTGGCGAGAATATCTAAAAATAGTTCCAGCTCCCGGGATTTTCCCGAATCGACTCAGTCGAAAGTCCGTGTTAATACTGATAGACTTGTCGATGGCTCTTACACCTGAAAGAATTATGTTGTTTGTAAGAATAATCAAATAGAAACGTACGATTTTTGTTTGATAAACGACAAATTGAGGGACCGCCAAAAGCGGTTTTCTGAAGGAATGTTGCTTATTCTCTTTTTTAATTGGCATATCGGAACAATAAATTCAGTTCGATTGTATACATGATGAGTTTTATTGTCGGGCGTTGAACAATTTCACAGGGCGGTAATCGAATTGAATTTAAATAGTGATATTCAAATGCTTCATTTGATAAGATATGTAAGTGGTCAATATTTTTAATCCCTTTGAGTACCATTCAGATTCCAAATTGACGAAAGCAAATGAAATGCATGGATCTGTTTGAATTTTGAGGGTTTTTTTAACAAAGCGGAGACATTATTAATTCAAGTGAGGAACCCCTGAAATGGAATGCTGGTTGAGCGATTGAAAATGATCTTGATTTAGATGAACGTCAATTTCACCAAGTTAATCTTTATCTTGTTGATCTCGGAATTACAGTTTAGAACATCGTCAAGGTTCATGTAAAGTGTTTGAGGCCCAATTTAAAGGGCACTTCATTTACCAGAAAAAGCAGTATTTCCAGGTATATTGTCTATCAAAATAAAGCTATTTATGAGCACGAGCAGTTACGCAACATAAGAGTACCATAGCTATAGCGGTATAGGCAAAACATTGTGGAAAATAGCTATTTTGTATAGAATAAGCAACTTCATGACTGTTGGATAAAATTGGCTCATATTTTAACAAAGTACAGTATAAAGTAATACACAGGTCTTTCTACAACCGTTGGTATAAAATTCGAACCAAAATGTAGTTATGCAAGTAATTTATTTAGACTCATTTTCATAAACACATATGTCATATATGCCATTCTAATTTTGCAAATGTGTAGATTTTTGTAAGGCATGGTGTGTAAATGGACATAAGTAGTTTTATATACCTGTAAGGTTGTTTAGCAATATATAAATTTCTATTTCACAAAATAATAGATATATAATAATTTATTATAGATCATTGAGTTGAAAAAACTATAATTTAGAATAAATCGCGGAAAATACTTCACAATATTATGGTGTGATGTTGCACCATACCTAAAATCTATTTAAAAAACAGACCAAACCGGTTTGACATATATGTTGACAAAATAAATGGAAATTGGATGTTTCAGAAGACCATTTTGAGACTGAGTTTTACATCTAAGGTTGTAGTAGTAACTAGTAGAGACTTTTGTTTACATTCTGATCAAATTAAGGCAAATTTTATCCAGCCATAATGAACAAATTATCCCTTTTCATAATGGTTTGGCTATTCTGTTATAAGATTGGGCCTCTAATGATGTGCAACTGCTTGTGCTCATCAACAGCTTCAACTTGATATATTGTTTAGCTGGGCAAACTGTCTTTTTTGTTAATAGAAGCAGCATTAAATTTTGTTCAAAAACTCTATACATGAACCTTAATAAAAGTATTTTTTATTCGACATGATAAGGTTTAATAGCCATGGTGAAAAGGGTCAAAGAAGTCAGACGAATAAGAACTTATTTACCTAAATAATTACGTTGACCAGCTGCCTCGGATATCAATATTTTTGTGGCCCCTTTAGGAATCGTACCCAGTGTTTTATATCCGAACTTGACGGCGTCTCTGAACGTTTTGGATATACTTTTACACGTAGACCCATCCCCGTCACATACGCCACATCTGTCCATCCTAGATCCAGATTCGACAATACCATCACATCCTACAGGCTTTATCATGGGAAATGATATAAAATAACCGTTACACGTTCTTTCGTTTCAAGAAAAGCTTTTAGAATAAAATCTTATTTTTCAAATGGTTTAACAAAAACAATCGATAAACTTTTAAAGAAATTAAAATGGATTGACATCAGTAAATTTGACTGAAAAATTCAAGAAAAAATAAAATAACTAGAAAACCACCAAAAAAGCTATTTTTATTATTAATTGCTTGACTAAAGTTATAGCAAATCAATCGTTCTTGAGGTGCTTGACCATGCGGAAAATTAATTTATTGGAGATGGTAGATAAAGGGATGATGTCTTAAAGCCAGCTGATTGCCTAGATGTTATGGAAAGTAATGGTGTAAAAGATATCATTGGTAGGTGTACCGACAGCCACAATGTAACTGAAACATTGCTGGGAGTGACATTAAGCCCTATTTAAGCTAGCAAATAAATCAATCATGGGGAATTACCTTACATTTCCCGTATACACAGACATGGTCGCCTAACTTGCCACAAGCTGTCCCGTCCGACACACTCTTATCAAGTTCTAGATAAAACCCGGCACCTACGGGTCTGCAGGCTAGTTTACATTCATCCCGAGCTAGATAATTATAATGAGATGAAATTTGACATGTACCTGAATCTATCTTAATACATTACTTCCACTAGATAGCAACATCATGATCTTATACTAACAAGCACGATAAATGAACGTTTTAGGGTCATTTTTGACTAAATATTCGGGAAATTGATATTTTCAACTATGCGTTAAATATACAACATATCCCTTTAATTAGTTACGATTCGTTTCGGTTTTTGTACAGTTTATCGTAAATTGACACTCTCTCCGATCAAAACTATTCGAAATTACTCCCTCAGCGCTCCATTCATCCATTCCAAACACTAACCATTCAAACTACTCAGAAGTACCACAAATTTCCTAGAAAGTTTAAGAACCTCTGAGCTCATCATCTGTCAAGTTTTTAATGTCGTTAATGTCGTTATAAGGCGACCAACGCTTCGTTTGGCCTATTCATACAATATATACTTTAGAGATACTTCTATTGAAATGAATTTATCAGTATCTGTCTGATATTTTTCGTATCCATTCACTCTTTGAAAAGAGATTTAAGCTAAGATTAAATCTGTGTAAGGTTCCTGAGTTAAGAAAAGTTTGTAGAATAAGGGCCCATTTTCTGTTACATATCATATAAACAGAAGGGTCATTCAAAACCGCTCACCTGAATTGAATTGGTCCGAAGCAATTAGCATTTAAAATATAGGCATGACAAAATTTCAGATACACCTTTGGAAGAATCTGGAAAAGTTACGTAGAAAAATTCTCAGTGGTTCAGAATGGGATGTTGCTCAAATAAAAAGACTTCATAGTGAAAAACATCTCACCTTGCCACGCTCATATATATGGACGTATCAGAACTTTGAAAAGGGTCACTCAATGATCATTCTGGCAAAGCTTTATTGAAATTGGCCAAGTGGTTTAGGAGAAGATACCGTATAAAGATTTTATTGTGAAAAAATTCCACGACCTGCCACACCCATATTTATGGACCAGTCAAAATTTCCCGAACAATTTTTGAAAAAAGATTACCTGAGGATAATTCTGGCCAAAAATTATTGATTTTTGCCCTTTGGTTTAAGTGGAGATGTCGTTCAAAGATTTCATAGTAAAAAAAGCCTCGCCCTACCAGGCCCATTGTTTTGGGGTAATCAGAAACTCGTGAACATTTTTTAAAAGGTTTATCCAAAGAATATTCTGGCAAAGTTTTATTAAAATCGACCCAGTCCTTTATATTAGGCCGAAATGTCTTTCAAAGTTTGCATGGTGAAAAGTGCCACGCCCTGCCACGGAAATGTTTATGAGTTATTCAGAATTTTGCAAACAAACTTTTAAAAGGGTCACCAAAGAAACATTCTGGCAAAGTTTTATTGAAATTGTTGCAGGAGATGTCGTTTATAATTTTAGAAAAGTTGACATTGAACGACACACGACGCACGACGGAGTGTGATCCTTAAAGCTCACTTTGAGCACTTTGTGCTCAGATGAGCTTCAAACAAGCGCACACCATAATGTATTCGGACTTCCAATATGTAAGATACATCAAAATTGTTTTTAGTGATCAAAAGGTGCTGAAGAGTGGAGACAATACTATAGGGATGAGTGTCTTTTTCACTGCGTTAAAGGGCGTTATTATTAAGCCATGTGCTAAGGCAATTGCACTTTATACCCCAATAAACGCAGTGAAAAAGTCACTCGTCCCTTATAATTGCAATCATCTAGATCGAAGAAACTATTGAAATACTCAGCCAAACATTTAAGCTTCAGGTCTACTTTCTGCGCGTATAAATTACACGATCTATTTTTAGATCGTGTATTGTTTATCTCGCTATCGAAGTGAAATGTCATATAGTAAAACAAATGATACACAAATAAAAGACAACATTGCAATTCGTACCGGTACTTATGACAAAAAAGCTTATTTCTGCCAAGTAAGTCTGTATTTTTAAACGAAAACGGTGTGGTCGGTCTTCGTTGAGAGGGTTGCTTGAATGTCTTCGTCGACTCGCTGTTTTCTAAGTTTAAGTCGGCTCAGAATCAGAATTGCATGCTTGTAATCGTAAATTCTTTCGAAAATATATTAATTTATAACAGTTCGAATAGCAATGTTGCGTTGATGATCGGGATCTAGGTTAAATCGAGTTCCTACAACACAGGACTTGCAGATCGAATTTCGGGGGTTTCCCGAAAGACCTATTGCATTTTATACAGAAATAAAGTGCAATGGATTTCCCCACGTGATGCGATTTAAACCAATCAAATTTCTTTATTTTATTGGATTGCAATTATAAAGTATTAAAAGAAGGTTGAAAATAATCATGGACTGCTATATTTGCACATGATTCTGAAAAGAGTTACTTCAAGGAATCTAATACGTGTTGGTCGCCATAGAATTTGCTAGAATTAGAGGTCGTCTTTCAAAAACTTTCATCAAAGCAAGCAATTCTGTAAATGAAAGTGTCAATTAGTTTAGTCATAAAATGTTGACTTATATGCTTATCAAAAAAGGGATTTAAGTTTGGTCCCACAAAATTGATTTCATTTTTTAAGCCATTCTCGAAAATGAAGTCCAACTCACGATGTTTATAAGGTTTCCATCGGTAACGTTTACCACCGAATACTCTACTCTCCAACTTCTTACACTCGGTCAAATCTTCTACCTCCCGTACACACGTCTGAAATACACAATATTCTAAAATTAAATCCTGTCTTGATGAACCCGAAATATTCCTGCTTTGGCAGGAGGTATAGACAAATATCAGTTTGCATAAATGCGTATACCGACTGCTTTTCCGTATTAAACCAGGAGAGTTAAAAAAAGTACAAATATGACTCAGCACTTTGATTGTTATGCAATTTTGTAGAGTTTTATTATGACAAAGGTGTATGTCTCATCAATTTAAAGCAGGAAAGTTCTATGTTCAAGCGCGTTTCTCATTTATATACATATAAAAAGGTTCAATTTCAGGTTTTAGGAGACAAGGAAATTTGCAAGGAGAGCAATCTAAGTGATAGAAAATACAATGAATAAAAGAGAAACTGTTTGTCTAAAGCAATATCTTCTATTTTCAACAATATTTTCATTAGTATAAAATCACTACTTCAATACAATAATATGTCATTGAATTATAGGACTGTACAGAAAAGAGTTAAGCCATTGTTTTTGTTGCCGAATCTTGTAAAAACACGACTTATAAGGGTTATAATTTTCATTTGAATTTTGTCTTATAAATTATAGTATTTTTTTAAAACTGGCCAGAATATCAGATATCCTACCCTTTGAAAATCTCGTTAGGTTAGATCGACATTGTTTATTGTCTATTGAATGAGGTATAACGTTGCCTTTTTCAGTCTTTCAGTCATACCGCACGGGCTGAAGCACATAACGATGGATTCTTGGTATTTCTCACTCCGGTACTACTTCTTTTCCTAGCCCCTAGATACTATCCCACATAGGGTTACGATTATCAACCCATTGGTGAAAGACAGTAGGAAAACATCTTTGAATTATACGTTAATATATGTATGCGTGCACCTAATGTGTTGAATATGCGAAAATGAGGATTTACATATAATTATTTTAGGATCGACTCGGTCGGCGCTTCTGCACTTGTCTGTTATTTCATTAAAACGATTACGAGAGAAAGGACATTCTCTTAGAACATTTTTTTCATCGACACTTCTCAGTCTAAGGCGGAATCTGAAATTATAGACTGATAATGGTTTCTATTCAGTTCGTGGAATTTCCTTCCCCCGCCCTTTATCTATACTATTGGCATAAAGGAAGATATATTATTATAGTATTATTATCATCATTATTATTATTATTTTTATATCTTATTTAGAATTATCCCAACGAATTTTGAGGAAGTAAACAGATAAGACAAATCAATTGAAATTTGTTGTAATACTAATTAACACTTTTAATTAAGTATCGTTGAAATACCAGAAATCCACGGTTAGGTGCCCAGCTGCCATGATATGACTAAAATAAATCCCATTTAAACAAAAACAACTCTGATCAAATTATTTTTAATTGATGTTCAAATGTCAGCTACTTCCTTCCAAATAGTCAGTTACAGGACTTCTAATTAGTCTCAGAGGTCACGTGTTTGACATATTTCCTCTGGAATTGCTTAAATGACCCGATAAAACAGGTGCAACGATACTTAAATGTTACAAATTAACTGAGTGGAATTAAATACCTTGAATGTGTTCTTTGAAAACTTCGGGTTCGCTTACATCATACAGTTAAAAACATCGTGAAATTGACAAGCTGAATGATATTATATTGATTAAAGAAAAAAAACGAATGAGCGAGAGGAGTGAGTTTTGAGTGAATTTTAAGGGATGTAAGCCAATATCGCTTATTTTGTTCAAGATGAACAAAATTAGCGATATTTTTACCTCCCCTTAAATAAAATATGGACAAAAGTCCAATAGATAGCTTTTTTGTCTTTACAAACCCATCTTATGCGTAAAATCGCGTATATCCTCGAGCGATTTTATTTTGAATTTCGTTTTTTATCTTATTATTTAAGTGAGTTTGGAGCGTTTATGAATGGTTTGAGTGAGTATTTGGATTGAATGAATGGAGCGATAAGTGAGCGATTTAGCATGGTTTTGATAGGAATGATTGTCGATTTCACGATGTTTTTAACTGTACATACCCTATTTTCTGGAATGGCAAAACTTTGCCTTTTTCACTTATGCAACTGACAAACACGTGCAGCAAAGTTGAGTTTTCACATGACAAACAAACAATTCTATTTATTCTTATTTTAAAGTAATTCGGGAGAATGTCCGGTCTGGTGTAGGATCTTTTGGGTTCTTTCAATTGATAGAAAACTTAGTCTAGTGTATTTGAAGCTCAAAATAAAGAAACAAGAGCATCGCATTATAATACCAATGTGCGGCTGCAAATGCTGGTTAAATGATTTTCTTTGTGTAAAAAAACTACATAACTTTTTAATCTTCCATTCTAGAGTTATCCAATTATTTCTTCACTGATCCATGCCAAGTTTCTAGTAAGCATCTTCGGTTTTAACAAATAGTGATCAAGTTTAAGGTAAGTTACGTCAACGGAGCTTGCCGTCTTTCTAATCAAACTGCTGTACAATAGTTTTAAGCGTCTCGGCGCCAGTGTACAGTTAGTAACAACGTGAAATTGAAATGAACTGTAAATTCCGGAAAAAGAGCAGCATCGGCAAATAGGCCACAGCTGTCTTTTTTTGGCATTTAGTAAATAAAAGACACTAGATAGGCCGCACCGGCGTATAAACCGCGGCCTATACTATGGTATATTCATAACTAAAATCTGTTAGTGATTGAAAACACAATCGCAGTAAAGGCCGTAACGGTGTATGAACCTTTCAAATTACAACCCAAATTTCCGCGGCTAAATGTCCGTAAAAACGTCACTTCGATCAAAACGATTCAAAATCGTTCGCTCAAAGCTTCATTCATACATACATTCATTCATTCATTCATTCATTCATTCATTCATTCATTCATTCATTCATTCATTCATTCATTCATTCATTCATTCATTCATTCATTTATTCATTCATTCATTCATTCATTCAATCATTCCAAACACTCAATCAAACCATTTAAAAATACTTAATGGTTTTCAAAACACTTCTAAATCGTTCGAAAAAATCGGCATTGGACAAAATGATCGATAATATTTTATCTGCTTTGAAAATCATTTAAAACTTGATCCTCTCACTCACTTATTATATTCAAAACTCATTACAAAATCATTCAACTTTCGAATCTTGCCAATACTAAGAGTATTTGTATGATAAGAACAGTAACCTTTAATTGTAGAATCATTTGTTTTCGTTCGGTCCTCATTTTTAACCAGCTAGGAAAGGTCTTACAGATTATCTTCACATTTTTTCTTCACACCATATTTAATGGTTCCGCAATGTTAACACCGAAATTCTTTAAAGAGCATGGATCGTTTCAACGATCACAATCGAGACTCCTTAACCGAATTCATAAACAATTGGAGATGGAATCAATGCTTTCAAGGTAGTGGACCCATAATAGCTCCAAAACATTTCTTTATCTTCTTGATTATGAACTTTCACAATGAAATCATCAGGAAGCCTCGATTAACATTGTTTAGGTTCATGACTTCCGAAACGTTTCGGAACTTACACGACTCCACTACCTTAATTTGTTGTAAGAAAAAAGCAGACATGCTTGTGCCAAATTCCGTCTCTTCGTATCTTTAAAGTGCGTTTTAAATACATGCTAGATTATGATGAAGTGAAACTGACAAACTAACAAGACTGTAAACAAAAGTGCCTGTCATGATTTTTTGTGGACATAATGAGTGCTGACAAATCTTTGGAAAGCACTCCTAGTTATTTGTCAAACAATAAATTTTTTGCTGGAAAACAAGTGTCTTATAAAAACATGCACAATCGTCGAAGTCTCCTATAAATAATGCTTGGTGCCATAAGTAGGGCGACATATTTTCTCTTAGATGGATTTACGATATGAGCTTAATGAGCTGTCACTTTCCAATTTGTGAACAGTTTCGTGTTATTTAATGTATTTTAGTGTATATGAAAAGTGTGATTTTTTACCATTTTTGTTTCTAAATTGAATAGGAGTATATGAATAAAGAATCCATGTAGGAGTATCACCCTTTTAACAACCTTTCATTTACAGCTGTATATCACGATTTGAAATATATTCAAACCTACAGTTAGTTACATCGTGATATTGACAATCGTCTCAATCAAAACAATTCTAAATCGCTCACTCAGCGCTCCATCTATCCATCTCAAACCATTCAAAAACGCTCAAACCCATTGAAAAATATAGAATCAACAACGTCATTTAAAAAAGATCTGGATAGAGAAAAATCGCGATTTCACTGACATAATTCAAATTGTAAGCGGCATATAGGTTATTTAAGAAATGGGAAGTTATCTATAGAACTAGTATGCATATTTTATTAAAGGGAGGTAATCAATATCGCTAATTTTGTTCATCCTGAACAAAATTTGCTATATAGAATTACCCCCCATTAAATTCACTCAAAGTTCGCTCCAAGCACTTTTCATCAATTTCATTCCTAAATAATTCCAAATCATTCACCTTGTCAACTTCACGTGAATATAACTAGCGCTGAACTTAAAAACAGCTCCTCTTGTACTCGTACACGTGATTTGTTTTTTTTTACTTCCTCAAAAGGGACACTCTAGGTTTCAAAAGTTTCTTTGTGGGTATATCTGTTACTTACAGAATATTCGCAGATCTTTATTTCTTCACCATGACCAATACACCCATCAACAACTAGTCTGAAAAAACAAATACATGCATATGAAAATATGAGCATGACTGTTGCACATCTAACAATATCATGTGTGCATGATAGATAGACGTTGACCAGGCTGGACACAGTGTAACGTTAGTAACATCGTGAAATTGACATTCATCTCAATCAAAACCGTTCTAAATCGCACACTCAGCGCTCCATTCATTCATTCCAAACACTCACTCAAACCATTTAAAACGCTCTAAACTCAATGAAAAACATATATCAACGATTTTGTTCAAAATAAGAATTTCTTGGAAAAAAATCGGGAGTATACTGAAACAATTGAAATTGTTAGCGTCTGATTACATCTTGAAGAAATAGGAAGCTATTTATAGGTCAAACATGCATTTTTTTAAAGGGAGGTAATTAATATTTCTAATTTTGTTCATGTTGAATAAAAATTGCGATATAGGATTATCTCCCATTAAATTCACTCAAAACTCGTTCCATGATGTTGTTAACTGCAACGTTACTGAAAGTATTCTTTGATTGTGAACAGATACTATTGGTTCAATGTAATGTATCGAGCGCGTAGTGAAGACTTTGATCAGACTGTGCAACTTCAAGGTTGGTCTGAGTCTTAACGTTACTTACATTTGAAATTGTTGTAAATGTCAAGAACAGGCTCATATTATAAACTCGTTCTTGAATGAACTGCCGCCTTTGTGATCGTTTAGGTAAGTATCTCCATCAAAATAAATAGAAAATATTATCTCCGGTTCTTATAATTTGTCATCTCATTAAATGAATTATTTATGATAAAATCTGATAAAAACTTCTTTTGTGCGCAAGCAAACGAAAAAGTCGCGTTCTCATTTTTTAATTTGTCGTTTTTCTATGAAGGTTTTTCTAAGCGCATTTATCCCTTTGCTTTAAGAATACAGCTTGTTACACGCGTTCACACTAATTGTCGACTAATTTTAACAAGAATCCGAAATATTGAAACGTAAACTAATTATAAAACGTCATTGCTACGCTACGCCCTGCTATGTGATATATAACGCAAAATACATGGTGTTATTCTATTCGTAGAATTCGTCTTACTATTGTTGTTTAGTTTATAAAAAAAATAAACCATAGGGATGATTAGATAAAAAAAAGCAGCTGTTTATTATAGTATAAGCCATGTATATTTTAAAAGCGCCGGTGGAAAAACTTTCCGATTTCATTTTGAACATGAACGTGATGACGTTATCGGTACAATAGGCACCGCTTGGATGACGCCAAATAAAGTGCATCGAACGAAAATATGGTATATTCTCATAGTAATTTTACTTACGAGTATTGGCAGTGAAATTACTAAGTATTATCGATTTAGAATTCTAGTTAACCTACCGAAGAGTATTTATTAACACATTTCTATTTTAAGATAGGGCTGAGTGAAGTACTGTTTAAGTGCCAAACGACCTTCGGTAAGAAATACGCAATAGTTTTAGAGATGAGTAATTATTATTCTCTGCCAAATACATTAAAACTAAAGCCAAAACAAAGTCGTTAGAATTGTAAGTATCTCCTATTTTCCTGTTCAATGTAATAAATTCTTTTTTTTTTAACTTGAAAATGATATTTTGGTAAAACATTAACGATTAGAATCTTAATGACTTCGTTGAAAGGAATTTCCCGTCGAAAGGGTTGTAAACTTTCATTTCCGCAATATGCGATCAAATAGTCGTATATACTTCTCGGCGATTGGCGCTTTTGAATTAAATTGTCATTGCGAACTCTCTGTCTATCACCTGAATATCTATGACCTTAAGAAGCGTCAGGCAAACAAACAAACATACACATATTCGGTCGGACAAAAAAAGCGACAATAACAACAAAATGATTGTCGATTCGCCAACCGAAAAGGCATGATAAATACATTCAAATCAAACGTACCCATCCACCATCGATCTACAGTCACGTGATCTATTCTGGATACCCCGTCCACAATCAACGGAACAAGATGACCATTCCGTCCACTCGCCCCATCTGATATCAGAGCTGTGATGACCATGGTGTCCACTATGACGTGTCTGAAATGACAAATTCAAAATGCCTTTAGTCACGTGATGAATGAGATCTTTTCAGGATTTACACTAAAGAGCCATGTACTAAAAGAATCACTCAGTTTCCAAACCAGCCCTGCCCTGCATTCAGGATCACAAAACGGTGCACTGTTTTCCAATTATATCCCGCTTTGCACGCGTGCGCACGTGAAAAGCGGGATGTAATTGGAAAACTGTTTGCATCTTTTTTGTGATCCTGAACGAAGAGCAGGTTTATGTTTATGATAACATAACTTTCGTCTAGTTTTATAAAGGATTCGCCGCATTGATAAATTTACTTAAACAGGACGGAGATCCAATCTAAATAATTTGATATCGATGACTTGTTAAGAAGAAAGGAGAAATAGGAAAAGTGTATATGTGTAACATTACAGAAATTTTATGATAAGTAAATAAGTGTTTCAAATGGCGAACGGAAGCCGTCGTGCGAAATACTTGTACTATAGAAAAAACGGCCCATTGGCAAAGCGGGATAGCATTTCTGAAACTTTTCGAGAATATTTTCATTTGTAACGCAGGGCAGGTCGTGCATCGATGATTTGCATGTAACATATTGATTAACACAGCTTGACGTTCTTTAGAAATAATAATAATAACAAAAACATCAACAATAACAAGAGATTTTTGTAAACGATTTATGAATATTTAAAAGCAGGCATATTCTTTGTCAATTAGCGAAGGGTAATAACTGAAAAAAAAGACGACTAGAGTAACAGTTCTTGTGCAATATACTTCCCCTCAGAGGGATATATCCACCTGTGAAGTGTCATGATTCTAGCTTGCATACTTTTTTAGATATACCCCGGACAAAAATGATCTACGGACTGATCGTTCGACCAACAAGTGTAAAACAATATAACACCCTCTTCTTCGAAGGTGGGCTTATTAGTAGATAGCAAAAGCAATAATAATAATAATTATAATAATGATAATAATAATAATAATAATAAATACGCAATATCGTTCATTGAAAAAAGAGTGCAGATATAGACAAAAACAACACATTAACGCGCTAATAAATGACACAATACAAGATAAAGGCGTGATTTTTTAACATTAACATTTTGCAGACATTTCAAGATTCAAAGAATACCTTTCATCTTGGTTCGTTCATCAGATTGTACAAGAGATTGAACATCAGATAATAATTTACTTACAGGGTTATGTGCATATATCTGCATTATGTTGAGGTCCTACATATGCTATCCTTCTTTAAATTTTCCAAGCGAGATATGAAGGTAAAATTTAAGTTTCTTGAGGTATGAAAATAAAGAGATAAACTCTATCTACGGTGTACTTTATGAAATTAACAAACTTTATCATGCAATGAAGTGTGTATTGACCTGATATCACCCGTCTAATAAAATAGCATGATGTCAGGAAGTCTATTTTTAGAAACAGTTACCATTTAACCTGAATTTCTTTGACTTTTAAGGGTTTATTTTAAATAAGCGATGGAGAGTTATTGCATAATAAATAGAATAACGTGTGAGTGTCTTAAAATATCAATGTTATCTGGTCTCGGCTACGAGAAATTATCATGACTCGACATAGCCTCGTCATGATAAATTCTCCCCACCTCTATTAGGTAACATCGATATTTTCAGACGCTAACCTGTTATTCTCTATATATCAACACTGAATGATTTTCGGTTACTTTTTCTTTCGAATTACAGTCGAAAATCACATGTAAACACTTTAGAGCTCACCCATTACCAGACGACAAAATTTACGACTAACCAAAAGAAGATACATTCGACAATTTTGTAAATGAAATTTTAAAATTCTTTGTTCTTCTAAAATCCATTGACATTGCCTGTTATACATTGTTTAATGAAGCCCTTTTATTCCGCGGCGTCAAAGGATGGCATCTCAACTGTGGAAACAAGTTTAGTACGGCTACAGACCAAAGGCACCCAGTGTCCTACTATGTTCATTGGCGTTCTAAGTGTGATAAATTGTCCTACACGGCCCCTATTTAATGTACATTCCGTTAGGCATTCTGTTCATTAATTTGGTGTTTTTTTTTTTATCCGTACAAGACTTGGACCAGTGTTCGCTTGCTTCAAAGTTGAGTGCCCTAACACTTTCCCGACATTTGAAATTCAAATTATTTTAGGAATGTATCTAATGATCATTCATTATCCCCGAAATATACAGAATGAGAAAAAAAATGACTGTTCATGTAGTTAGCCTGCGCATTGCGAGCAGACTGACTATAATTGATAGTGTTCGCGCTTCTCAGAAAGTCCTTTTTTTCCTGACTATTTCTAGTAGTGACTCTATGAATGCCGTGTCTTGATTTTCTCTGTAGATTTCGTTTGACAGCTGGGTGTATTTGAAAATATCTTCTAAATGTACTTTTTGAAATTATCATCTGATGTCTATCAAAATTCCTACGCCTAAAAAATCTTAAAACGAGAAAATCATTTTCTTATTGTAGATTGTAAACTATGCGTTAAAATGTCCTTTGTACAATATATGTATAGGATAGAAAACGAGAGCCGTGGTTTATGGGAAATAGACACGAGCGTTAGCGAGTGTCTATTTCCAATATACCGCGGCACGAGATTTTCTATCTGACTTAGACCACGCTCTTCTTACATTTTACCCGAACCTCATAATAATGAAAATAAGTTAATATCTCTGTAATATTACTATAATGAAGTGTGAATATGCTGAAATTACTTATGATTCTATTTCCGTTACCATTTTCAGATGCGACTGTCGAAAGTCTTAAGGTAAATAGAGCTGTATAAAATGCTCGTAATCTTTTTGAAATGACTCGGCACTAAAAGCCTGTCGAGATTCACGTGCACGACAAACTACCATCGTATATCTGTAAATACAACGCTCGGAGTTGTATCCGTGATATATACTTTAAGAATACTGTTCTCTGATTGGCCTATTCGCTTCAAGCGTGGTCTGAATACATTTTTAACGCATAGGTATAGGATAGACAACGAGTGCCGTGGTATATGGGAAATAGACACGAGCTTTAGCGAGTATTTTCCATATATCGTGGCACGAGATTGTCTATCTGACTTAGACCACGCTTTTCTAACAATGTCTGTAATTTAAACCGGAACATCTGTACAACGAAAACGAGTAAAACTCGCTGATATATTACTGTTATTATGAGTAATTATGCCGAAACTATATTTATGAATCTATTATCGTAACTTATTGCAGCTCTTTTGCATGTATGCAACTGTAGAAAGTCTTTTGGAAAAAGCGATCATATAATATGCTCGACACTCTCTTAAAATGACACGGCACGCAAAATCTGTCAAGATTCACGTGCATGACACACTTTCATTGTATATCTGTAAATAAAATGCTAGGAGTTGTATTTGAGATTTATATTTTTGATATACTACTCTCTGATTGGCCAATTCGCTCCAAGCGTGGTCTAATATACATTCTACAATAATAAAATTGACAAAGTTTATGTAACTGTACGGTGGCATAGAGGTGACATTTGCACATTTTTTTTTTATTTTCTGGGATTTTCGTTTTTAAACTTATTTTTTAAAGAATATAAATAAATGCGAAAACAAAATCCTCGATTTTCGTTTTACCAGTTTTTTTTAAAGAATGAAAATAAGTGCGAAAAACAAAAATCTCGCTATTCGTTCTACAAGTTTTCTTTTAAAGAATAAAAAAATGCGAAAAAACAAAACCCTTGATTTTCGTTTTACGAGTTTTTTTTATTATTTTGTTAGAAAAAAAAAGAAAATGCAAAAAACAAAATCCACAACTTCCGTCTTACAAGTTTTCTTTTGTAGAATAAAAAAAATGCGAAAAACGAAAGTAGGCATCTTATTGGATAATTAAGTCGTGCTCACGACTTAGTGGGAGATTTTGATTAATCAAATTATCGCGTGCTCACGACCTAAGTTTTCGTTTTTTGCATTTTTTATTATTCAATAGAATAAAACTTGAAAAACGAAAATTGATTTTCTCATTTTTTTTTTAACATTGAGTTTATAAAAAAAATGTAAAACGAGGATTTTGTTTTTAGCATGTTTTTATTATTCCATGAAAAAAAACCTTGAAAAACGAAAATTTCGCCTAACTAACTTGTCAAGCCAGATCAAAATATGCGGGCGATATAACTTAGAAGTAGAGTAAAATTGATGTAAAGATGCACAAGTTTAAATAAGTGATCAAAGGTACTGTTATGTGACATGTTGTGATTATTCTTTCAATAAAAATATGTTTAAACTAAGTACTATAGTTTTGACAATCTGATTGAAAAAAAAATCTATTTCTACAAGCCTTGGCCTTGTAGCAGTGTTTAAGCAGTCGGTACACGGTCAATTTGATAATATTTATTATTTGTTATGGAATTTGGAATAATCATCCTATCGATCTACACAACATTGTCAAAATTTGGCCTTTGAACGACCTCCGTCGGATCTTTTCTTATTTAAAATGGCTTGACGCGTCACACCAAAAGGTATCATCTGAGACGTCCCAGTTAACTTTCGATTAGGAGATCGGATCCAGCGGATGTCAATCAAATATAGTGTTTCAAACAAGAATTAAATGGAATTATTGAATGATCATTCTGGCTTAAGAAAATTGATTACAAGTGAAATATTACTATCCTAGTCATTCTGAGCAACATGTGACCCGTCCCGCAAATATGGACCATCTGGGAACTCCGCAAAATATATTTTGAAAAGGAGATTGGGTAGTATCGGTTAACCGTAGATCGCATTTCTTAAATTCTTAAACAGAAAAGAAGAATGATCTTTCTACATTAAGGAAATTAGTAAATAACAAAAAATTTCGACTCTAGTCAGTCTGCGCAGTTCGCGCAGTCAGACTAGGTTCGACAATTTACGCATTGCCCAGATAGTCCTTTTTTGCGCGACGGGTCACAAATGTGTTATGTAGCTTAGAATAATATCGTGTTTAAAAAAAGAAAGCAGAAGAACAAAAGTTATTTCTTTTTTTTTAATGAGAACCATGAAAATATTTGTCACGTGAGCGTGCAATGCCCTTCAAAATACACTTACCTGATGTATCTTTATTTATGAACGTCTGCATACCAGAGCGAATATCATCACGGTAATACAACCGTTTTATTAAAACTTTGACACTAAAATGCACATCAGATATAAATATCCCGCCATGAGCATGCAGTGACGTTAGATTAAGTTTCTCCAATTTTTTTTAATCATTCACAATGCAAGCAAATAATACCTATATTACAGAAGGTTAATGTAATGCGTAGGCGATATGAAGTCTCTACCATATTCGAATATTTTCTGGATTATATGCTTTGTTCACTATATAGTTTATGCCAGCACATTGGAAACCATTGCTTCCCCCCTCTCCCCCAGCTAATACGGGGAGCTACTGAGCCATTTATTTATTTATTTATTTTTGCTAGACTATTATTACTGGCATGACGGGGCGAGGTTTATATTCACAATTTACCCGACTTAATTCATCCAAGCCTTGCAGGAATGTTCCTTTGGTGCCTACTCTCAAATTTGTTTGAGAAATGTATGTAGCAGGATAGAGCTTATTTTTCATTTTGAAATATTTTATCGTCTTTCCTATGACACCCATAAACTTTGGCAGAATAAACAACCGATCGGAGATATTCATGGAATGACAATTGTCATAACTTGTCTGCGAACTTTTATTAGTCAATAATTGTAGGCGTTGCAGGACATGGCTGTCTTTCATTCAAAACTTTTAAATATATTCCATTTTGCCGAAGTAAAACCACACTTAACAGAATTGTTAATGATCGACCTTTCCATAACGTGTTGGAGAAATTTAAATTCGTCCGTAAATGTGGACATGGTATTTTTCACCAAAATTACACTCTCCTTCCAATTAACAGGAATTCAACTGGACTTGGCTATGATTGTCCCTTGGATAACCATTCCAAAACTTGTTTTGGCCAGTGATTGATCCATAAAATGGACTTGAAAGGGCGGGGGTGATGTTTTCTTTAAAGTCAGTGAAATTTTGGTCGAGTGTGAAAATACGGGTCTTACTTTCTATTAGAAAGTCTTAAAACATTCTCCCTCCAAACCGCTAGGTCAAGTAAATCAGTATTTTGTTGGGAGACAGCTTGGAACTTTTCTCCCTCGAAATCTTCTCACAACGATTGACATTATTGAAAGGCAATCCACTAGACTTACTTTCTTCGAAAAGTATGTTGGAATCTTGTATATGTTTACGAATCACTTCACAAGGCAGATAAATAAAATTATTAAACTTGCTTCGATGTTGATATCACTACACCTGCGTTTTCTTATTACATATAAATCATGAACAATTCAGGTGATAAATTGAAGATTTTCGGGTTGTTATCTAAGAAAGTTATATTTAAACAAAAACGCTTCCTATACTCAATTACTTCCCATGCTTAATTATTATTCATCCGACGGATTTATCTCCCTTGATCTAACAAACTGCAACTAAAAGGTCAGGAGGGTAGTTGATTTACTATCATTTTAAAACATCTTCAAAAAGGTTACGACGTGAGCTGATTGTTAACTGAAAACGTATTTGTTTAAAGCAAGATCTGCATCGAAGTATCGGATTTACTTTATGCACTAACGGTTAAGCAAATTATGAAAATTAAAACGAAGAATCCTTACATCAATGTAAATCTATCATGAAATAATTAAGCCTACCCTCAATAAAAAGCCATAGAAAAGTTTTCTGACTGCACTTTCGGTACTTAATGAGGTCTTGTAAAATAATAGATTGGTCTAATTTCAAAGGAGTGGAAGACGACAACTTTTATATGGTGAAATTTTAAATGGTGAAATTTAATTTCTTTTTTCTTTTGAGGAAGAAAATAATTCGGTGTCTTTGAGAGAAGAACGATTATGGTTAAGGAAGAAATTACATGTTACAAGCTGATTCTTCATTTTCCGAAGCGTATTCAGAAGCTGTCTTCGTTAAGGGCGTTGAAAGGGGGTAGTTTGGAAATGAGATAATCAGACAATGAGCTTTCAGACAAAATATGAGAAAATTGTTTCCAATTAACGAGAGACCATACCGAAATATTTTGTCTGGTTTGCCGAGAGTTATTTTAAGCCGTTATTTTAAGTTCTGGCAATAAAATCTACAAGTTTACGATCATTCCGTGAGTATTTGCTACGTAAATTTTGAAACGAGAAAGATTATTGTCTCTCAATATGAAATTTGTTGTCCTTGACACCACGATATTGCCGATAAGTAATGAACTTAAACAGTGTTAACCGAGGTTTCCTAATGGTTTCATTAGGAAAACTCGGTTAACACTGTTAAAGTTCATTACCTCTAAAACGTTGCGGAACTATTACGGGTCCACTACCTTAATAATCAGTACTATTCCATTCAGTATGAGGGTACTCTTCAAATATTCAACGACTCATCGTCACAGGCTGATGTTTATGAACAAGTTTATATATAACACACAGGAATGTGACGGAATTATGTCACTTTTTATGAGATGGTTTACCCTGACAAGTGCCGGAGTAATAAAAATTGAATTCAAATAACAACATTATCAGTTGTGATGATTTAAAGATCAAATTATTCTAGTAATTTCTATTTAGGAATTTAGTATTCGGTAAAAGGACCTTTCCATGTGATACCTTAATCAAAAGTGTCATTTGATAAAGGTGGTATTATTCGAGCAAGATCAACTGTAATCAATTGTGTACAACATGTGTTTCAAGAGTTCGGCGCTACTTTGGCTTCATTATCTTAGACAAGAAACATCCTATTACATTTTACATTATTACATTTTTTCAAGATTTTTAAGATGAACTCATGAACCCGACTGGTCAAGATATCGGGACAGCTACCAAGATTACTTCAGGACATAACCAGGACTGCGATCTATAGTTTGGTACAAATTTACAACGACCGACTTTTATCAAATCCTATTTACAGTGATACCAGTGCATGCAGTCTAAATAAAAGTATTGGGGTGCATTATGCAGTCAACTTGAAACTCTAAGTGTTGATTATGTGTAAGAAGTACGTGGAGTAGTTTGAAATACGAAAGACTGATGGTGACTTCTTTTATTCTCACTTCATGTTTTCTTTGAATTGTGAACTCTGAAGCGTGAACTGGGTTTTGACATTTCTTAAGATTCAAACTTCAAACTTCACACTTCAAAGAAATTATGTTTGAAGTTCGAAGTTTATAGTGTGAAGCTTGAAGTGTGAAGTGCGAAGTTTGAAGTGTGAAGTGCAAAATTTAAAGTGTGAGGTGTGAAGTGGAAAGTGTGATGTTTGAGTGTGAACTTTGAAGTGTGAAGTGTGGACTGGGAAGTGTGAAGTTTTAAGCGTGAAGTTTGAACTTTGAAGTGTGACTGTGAAGTGTGGGTTTGAAGTGTGAAGTTTGAAGTGTGAACTGGGAAGTGTGAAGTTTTAAGCGTGAAGTTTGAACTTTGATGTGTGACTGTTAAGTGTGGGTTTGAAGTGTATAGTGTAAAGTGTAAAGTGTGAACTATGAAGTGTGAAATGTGAAGTTTGATCTGTGAAATTTGAAGTGTGAAGTTAGAAGTTTGAACTGTGAAGTTTGAATGTGAAGTTTAAAGTGTGAAGTGTGAACTTTGAAGTGTGAAGTGTAAACTGTGAAGTTGAAAATTTTCAAAATTGGAGTTTATCAAATTTCTATAAATATAAACTTCCCAGTTCATAGTTCACACTTCACAGTTCACACTTCACACAAAATCATATGTTTGAAGTGTGAATAAAAGAAGTCACCACCGGTCTTTCGTAGTTAAAACATAAACTCTATAAAACTTGATAATAATTTCAGAATAATAACAAAAATATTAAATCTGGTTTTTCATAAGGAATAATTATTTGGCATCCCATGATACTTCGGGTTCTCCTTATTTGCTACGCTATAGCGTAGCAAATAGGGAGACCCCGGGATATACGAGGATGATTATTTGGGACCAATCTCGGGATTAAGGATTTATTTTTATGGCTTTTGCTCCTTGTGGTAATAAATCAACTTGTTACACGTAATGAATATTTAAATCCAACGTTTCCCCCTCAATATATGTTACTCATTAAAAACTCTTTAATTCGGATTACATCACGAGAGCAATCAAAGTCGTTAAAGAGCGACTTAAACCTCGTAACTACAGCTACATGTAGATGTTGTAAGAACACTGACTTTCAAATTCCACATGGTCGAATATACAAATGAAAATAAAAAAAAAATTGTTCTCCCGATTGACAAAAATGTCTCATAGACTCATACACTCAATAATTCTAGTTCATTTTTTTCATTATTATCGCCCACACGGTCAATATTTGTTAGACTGTAATATTGTTGATCCAAAGAAAGACATTATTATTTGGCTAATTTCGCCAAAAAATTTCGGTATATCTTCGGACGATCTCCGAATTCTTATTCAATAAACCGTTAGTAATACATTTATAAATACGCATTTTAACAAGCGAGTGAGAGTAAGAAAGAATAGCTCATTTGGTTAAGGTGTATCGCTATCAATCAAACATCTATGGGTTCAAGTCTCCGAGGTGCTTTTTTCTTTCTTGTACATATTTTTTCGTCCCTATTACAAGTCGCTCTTGTGGAATATTATTTTTGTTGAATTATTAAATGACCACTTTCTGCTGATCCATATCGCGACATCTAGGATGAAAATAATCTTTTATTTTTGTATAAAATTGAGATATACACTGCACGTATTTATCTTAAAACCACGAGGAAAAGATGTTTCCTAATTTTCAGAAAACAGCAAAATTTTCTGAATAAGCCTAGTTTCGAACCTGTTAAAAAACCGTTACCAAAGTTACCACAAAGGCACCCTGTATCATCATCAAAGCAACCTTTACTGTTGTTATTTTCTATATAAAAAGTAAATTCAATATATGAAAAAAAAATAATTAATCAAAATTAAAAGATAAACCCCAATACACCCCCGTCTAAAAAAATAAAATATGTGATTGTAAGACATTAAAAAATGAGGAAAAAGATTATACTTTCTCTTACATGGTTTGAACTTGGGTTCTCTTGCATCAGAGGTGGATGTCTTTACCAATTTACCACAGGTCTGAGTAGAATACATAGATCCAATAAACAATTAAATCTTAATGCTAATTTGCGGAATTCGTCGATCATCGGTGATTTTCCGATTTCACTCACAGAAAATAAACAGAGTCTCATGCGAAATTAGCCAAGGAATACCATTGGAGATACTAATGATTGTTAATGTCAGTGACCTTAGATGGGCCGCTCCAAAGAGACTCGTATGCAAACACTATTTTGACAATATTATTCAATCAGTGTTTTTAAAATTCCCCAATGTCGCCCATACACTATCAATATATGTAATAATGAACGATCCATTTCAGGATCTAACTAAGTCCATAAACTATTCCAAAGGGAATTTTAAAAATAAACACATTTTAATTAAAAACTCTGTTTCAATATTACAGCGAATGCCTTTTTCAAGTAATATTACACAGAAATGTGCCAACAACATAATTTACAATTTTACTGTGCAGCCATATTGAAATTGTTGCGCATGTCGCTGTTAGAAATATGACGTCATTTTGGCGTAAAAGACGTAATGTCATTTGCCAAAATGACGTTATTTGGCGTATTGTCACTCTTTGGTGCATATACATCATTAATCACTACTGGAAGGGTTCTCATATGATCTTTTCAGTTTGTTGAATAGTTGTGTTGTACAACAACGTGTCCAGTTTGACACATTGACCGGTGACGAAGTCTTGTTCCATCCGTGTCAAATGTCCTTTACATGATAGAATAACATGTAAGGTTAACATGCAATGAAGGCGGTTATTTGAAATTAAAGATGGACATAAAGGTACTAGACAATATAGAAATTTAGACAATCACTTAAATTTCGCCATGTATGTGTTTGATATAGAGGTATCAAACACATCTACCACCATCGCTGGTCAGGGCACTTTAATGGAGTAACGAAACATGTTTCAACCAATTAAGTTCTCCGGAAAAAAAAACAAAAACATTGTGTCAATATTTAAATAGCATATCAATTTCTAAGAAATTCATTTTACTTTTAGTTATTTGATTGCTGCTAAGGTCAATAAATGTTGGGACGTTAAATACGCGAATTAGTCTCTCCTCCGCTTGACGTTGTGATAGTCTGTCTCTATGACAACGCCTGAAGTGCTTTATTTGCATAAATAGAGGTTAATTCCTTGAGGATAAATGCTAATCATCATCAGTGTAGATTTCATTGGAATCCGTCGAACAGTTTTCGCGATGGAAAGAAAGTCCACGGATTTCTGTAAGGCCCTTCGTATATACTAAATATGCCAACTTTCCAAATGTCAACCTAAGATTGAATATCATACCAGTATTAATATTGTAATAAAAAATAATCATTAGATAAATCTATGTTCGTCAGACTTAGGAGGTTTTGTTTAGCTCCTACATCTGATTTCAGTAACAATAAATCATGCAACACATTCTCTTTGATTTCAAAGATCTTGAAATGTTTTGTGTTAAATAATGCTGAAAATTTCTGAAGATAACAAAGTTTACAAGTACATTCATACTCCAGTTTTTTATCTCCTCTTTTCATTGAGTATTTTTTATGAATGAGGGAAAATAATGATCTTATCACGATTACTTAATATTTCATGTATTCACAAAAAAACCTAAGGAATTCCTGGGAAAATAATTTATCATGAATATTTTGCAATCTAGGCGAGGTATTTACCGTTTACATTATTGAAATACAAAATCTGATGGAGTTAAGCAAAAGTTACGTGCTCATTTATTCATATAATTCTACAGCGTTTTTGCAGCATATCCCCCGACCAAAAAGTGCATTCGATTTCGAGTTAATGTCAATACAAATAAATTCCACTTTTACTCGGCAATTCTCAAAATTGGATGATGTCGGAATTCCTCGAATGGTACAATAGCCTTAAGATTTGATAGTAGCAGTTATATAATAAATGACGTATTAATTTCGGCATTTTACTGTGCCCAGTAACCGTATGATATTTTGATATCAAGATTTTCAAAAGCTGATAACCATATTTTTGCTGAACTTCCAAGAAGGAGGAGTCGACACCCTCGACTTCCTGCTCTTGATCCACGCATTGCAACATGAAGTGAACGATTCCGCCATTTTAAGTCGTGCGTAAGGAAATTAGTCGATAAAAATTGTGGAAAATGAACAAATTGTTGACAATGTGAAACCCACAAATATAATAACAATAATAAGCGTAAACAATTATGGCGTCAAATTTATTATAACGTCGCCTTTAATGAAAATAGTATATGGAAAAACATTCTACACGCTTAGATGTAATTTTACCGACGATTAGACGATGATAACAAGGAAAATGAGTAGAAACAACATTTTTATCATGATACGGGATGCCTCTTTGGAAAAGGGAGAGAATCCGAAAGAAAAAACAAAGGGAAAAGATCTGTCTGTACTCCGCCCTTTCTAAAGTGTTGAAGTTCATAAATGCATGTATATTACTTCTTAATAAGAATATTGCCCATTAGATACATATTATAGTAACTTTTTTGATACATTAATGGTTGTTCCAAGAGATGCCAGACATTTCATAAACTGACGGAAATATAAATAAATCGACGAGGTTTTTATTTCTGTATTATTACAAATTCTACATATGATTCCTGACTGAGAGAAGTGTTCTTTGTCTAGGTAGGATATCGCCGTGCCAAGATTGCCCTAAAAAGGCACAGCAAACGACCAAGTTATATCTAACAGTTTAAAAATGTTCGAAATTCAATACATTGTACAAAAAAAATGCATTTTCATACTTCAGTATGATTGTGTGGAACGAAATTCCTATTTCTATTCGAGACGCAAATTCTTTATCTAGTTTCAAAAATCAGCTTAAACAACATTTGCTATTACGAAATTCTAAAGTCCATTCACAAAACACATAAGCATGTTAAAAAAAAGAACTGATTCTGTCGGTGAATTTCCTATTCCCTAATTAATTTCCTGTGATTCATCGTATTGTTATCATATTTTGTTTTGCTATTCATACACTATAGAAGCATTTGTTTTTTTTTCACCATAACCATTTTTAAACTAATTAATATTTTTTTTTTCATTGATAACGTAGGCAACTTTGTAAAAAAAAGACTGTTTTCATGTTATTTTCATTTGAAAAATGTCTTAATGTTCTACCTTCATGAAATAAAGATATTATTATTATTATTATTATTATCATACCTGTCTCTTTCGAGCATACTGATATCTACATTATTTATACATATAGCAAAGCATCATTCGGATTGGGAAAAGCTACCGACCCTGGACAGACTGCGTAAGCGGTGTCAATCGGGGACCTTCGGCTATTCTACGGGAGTGACCTCGGGAATAATGAGGGCACAGACATTAAAATGCGACATATGACACATAACGTTAGGTTTTTATTATAACGTTACTGCAAAGAAAATTCTAGCATTTTCATTGGTTAATGCTGACCTGACAAATATTGATAGCTACGGCCGCTCCGGTCTTACCTCTCATGTTTCCTTAAGGCGCCTCGACGTGAACATATACATTAAATCGAAACATAAATGGCAGCCATGTTTCTCTCGCTTCGCTAATAACACTACCCGAATATACACACAAGGATACAGTTGAAAAGGATGTCAGTTAATAATGTGCAAATAAAAAATGATATAGATGTCAATAAATACCTTAAATTTGTACAAATCTGTCCATTTAAAAAGTCAAGTTTCTCGCAGTTTCAGCCAACAAACGCTTCCATATCACAATAGCGCAGAGTGTAGTAGTGTGACGTCACAACTATATATGACGTCACTTTGCACATGTTTATTTTTCATAGGGGCGCATTAAGGGTTATTGGTGGTTTAAAAGAAATCGGTCTATACGAACGCCTAAAATACGCAAAAGACAGATATTTAGCCCTAAAACTTTGAAGTATGATAAAATCGTAATACGGTTTCTTGCCTGGGTATATGATGATTTATTCCCGGCAATAAAAATGATGTCAACCCTCGCCTACGGCTCGGGTGACATAATTTTTCCAACCGGGAATAAATCGTCATATACCCCGGCAAGAAACCGTATAACTAATAATGTGACGTCATAAACATTACTCAAGATGACGTTGCGAAAAAGAAACTCTTCGAAAGGTTAAAACTGGACATTTTGCATTTTGATACCAGACCTACATATGATCGAAAAGCATTTTAGGATTTTGTTTTTCCTCAAGCGTACTAGCCGAAGTACAGCCAAAGACCGATTTACCTCACGATGACCAAAAAACTACACTTTCATCCGAGGTACTTTTCAGTTTACGGAAAAGTCCGAGCGAAGTTCCGAATGGAACGGTGTTGGCTGACCTTGATCGAAACTTTTAGATTTGTTTTGTCATACCATTCGAATATAGAATGGTTTTTCTACTTTCCAATAGAATTATTTTCGATTTGCGACCCCTGAATAAGATATTCTGTGTCCAAATCCTTTTTTAAATATCTATTGTAAATAATGACATCATTCATCTAGTTTGCGTTTTTTCCTTCACTATAGAATGGTTTCTTTTCAAAATAGAAAACCACTTTAAATTTGGATCAGTATAAAATTTCGAAAAACGAGTAAAGGTAACGTTACTTACCATTTGGTTCTCTTCTGTACGAGTTATTGTTGTAAACCATGCTAATAGAACTGTTGTTAAAAGATTTGACCTGCAAATAGAAAGATTAATGAATGAATTTAAACATCTTCACTTCATTTAAGAGATAAATAAAACATAACTTTTGATTAATAGAATCATGAAATAAAAAATCTTTTTGCTTTTTATGCGGATGAACAGTATATAGTTCGTTTGAAATGTGGTTGTAAAGGTGCGAGAAACAATAGGAAAATATGGATAGGTGTACTAGTTGTCAACTATCTCTGCAATACTGTTGAAGGAGGCGAGGCGTTAAACCACATACAAACAAAAATCTTATACGGCTTCTGAACTTCTTCAAATATTTGCGAATCACCCCAGAAATGCGAACCTGGTCAGATAGCGCGGGCTGGTTTACCAGCTCGAAAGTGTTCGCATTTCTTCATCTAGAATATTCTTTTTTTTTTTTCTTTCCTTTATTAAAATAGTTCTCAAAGTGCGATTTAAGTAAAGATCGGCAGGTTGCAATCTCATTTTTTCAAACAGTTATTTTACGGGGTTAAAAGGTTGACTTCGTGCGTAAAATGTTTTAGTTTCTTACATGTTCAAGATAAATAAAAAACGTCTGCAAACGTTTACAATTAGTACCCCTGTTTGAACGAGTGCAAATCGGTGTGCTATCTATTAAAGGTTCCAGTAATTCTTCATAGCAGTCCCAGAAACCCACAGCAGATTTCAATTACAGTCGATCTTGCTCGGACGACCACGTCCATTCAGCGTCATTTTTTTTTATTAAGCCACCGTTATCGAAATCCAATCCCATTCTTTAAATCAAAATATCTTTAAAAAAGTAGACGATATTGGGCTAAAACTATTTTAAATGCATCAAATCGTGTAAAAACGCATAAGAATGAGACCATTCTGTTGTGGTTTAACAACATTAGATTCTGAAAAAATGCGCTGTTACATACAAATTCATTCAAAATTATGCCCAAATTTGTTAACAAAACTTGGAATAACCGACGAGTCTCTTTAACGACTGCTCTTTGTAGTCCCTTAACTGGTCGTTTAATACACGTTTTAATGAGTCCCCTTGTAGATTTCGTTAAAGCGAACGTTCTGGTCAGATTAATAATATGTTTGGAATTGCTTTTTCATACAGTGTTTATATCTTTTACTCAGACCTTCATGAAAATAAAAAAAATGAAAAAAAAAAAAGAATAAAAATCTTCACTTCTCTAATGAACTTTCTCCTGAAATCATACATTGAAAATATAAGGCTGTAAGTCTGTCTATCTTGACAAGATTAAAGTGATATGAGCAGGGAAACAATCATCTGCTTGACTAAGCGCGTTGAACTATGTCTCGAACCGTTGACCTGAAGACTAAATACATTAATATTACCCGATCATATGATGATAACGTAACATTTCGTTATTGCTGGGTAAACCAGAGAGGTCAACCTGTCAGAGGGGGTTTTACCGTGTCAATCATTACAGTTGATTTGTATTACAGATAATTGTTGTGGTAGAACCCAGTTAAAAGAAAATACATCCCTTAAATTCGAAATGCACTGAGATTGCGGCTTGATTAAAGCTGTAGTTAGAATAAAACGAGGAAGTAAAAAGATCCTGTTTAATTTGCCAAAATAGATTTTTTTCATTCTGTGAAACGTCGTCCGATCGATGGTTCCAAAGTTAAAGAAAGTAGTTTTTTTCAACCACACTGTATGAACCCGAGAAGTACTTACGATGTTTAGGATGACCGCCAGCTATTTTGGATTTTGTATAATGTCTCGAAAAATGTATTTGAGGACAAATAACATTTAATATCTCAGACGGTCTGCCATGTTGGAGACTAAGGTACATCCTCGGCAATCCGTAAAATAATCTACCCACAGAACTAATATGTCACGAAAAAGTGCATACTCCTATTCCTGTTCTGTGAAATACCCATCTTATTTATCTCTAATGATACATGTAGTTTAAAGTTGATTAAGCTACATGTAAAAACAAATTACGGATATATTTTTTTTCAACTCCTCAGTATCTTTTACAATAAAAACGTAGAAATGATTGATATTTTTCATATTTGTGAGCCGTCATGCGAAAACGGACCATCTGGGAACTCTGTAAGATACATATTTTAAAAGGAGATTGGGTCCAGCATAGATGGACCAGAGGTCGCAATTAAAAGTTCTTTCACGGGAAGGTAGATTGTTTATTCTAGATTCAGAAAATCAGCAAAGTGCGAAAAGTTTCGACCCTGGTCAGTCTGCACAATCCGCGCAGTCTGACTGGGGTCGACATTTTACGCACTACCCGGGGGGTTCCTTTTCGCGTGACGGGTCACATTTGCTTGAAAATGCTTATATCACTGAATTTCAAAGAATCTTTTGAAAATTGCGTAACCACCATTTTCATCGACCGGAACCAAAAATGACAGAATAATTAGATAACCAGTCTAGAAAATAGGGATGAGTAAAAAATAGACAGGAATGTAAGAACCATCCTAAAGACGGACGGGTTAACTGCTGTAGTCAATGACTCGAAGAGAATTGATCAGAAAAATAATACTCGGGGTTTATAGATCATTAATTATGGTTGATATAACGAGGTGCAGTAAAGACCACGAAAGCGTGAAATATACAATCGTGATTAGCATGATTACCCATTAATTGGCATATTATGATACATACATTTATGTATGATATCCGCAAAGACTCAAAAAAGAAAGAAATGTAAAAAGGTTGTGATTATTGTTAATCTTAGAAAATTAAAGTTTCCAAGTTTCTCAAAAAAAAAAAAAAATCGTGGTATGATACATTTCGGCGTTTCTTCAAAGCCTATCGTTCAAGGCTACCTCCGCAGGTCTATTGTCCTTTCGTTTATCAGTCGCCAATAATGTAATAGTAATAATAATATAGGTAGATTTTGTACATTGAGCCGTAAATTCATATACAGATTCCCGAGCTCAATTTTGAAAATACACCTATGGTACTGCATTTCAAATCAAAGCACTAATCATAATAATAATAATAATAAAATCTTTATTAAGAAGGTAACAAGTTAAGACATGTATAATAATATCGTATTTACAACATGGCCTTCTAGAATTAAAAGAAAATGAAACTCTCTCTCTCTCTCTCTCTCTCTCTCTCTCTCTCTCTCTCTCTCTCTCTCTCTCTCTCTCTCTCTCTCTCTCTCTCTCTCTCTCTCTCTCTCTCTCTCTCTCTCTCTCTCTCTCTCTCTCTCCCCTCTCTCTCTCTCTCTCTCTCTCTCTCTCTCTCTCTCTCTCTCTCTCCCCCCCTCTCTCTCTCTCTCTCTCTCTCTCTCTCTCTCTCTCTCTCTTTCTCTTTCTCTCTCTCTCTTGTACTCAAACTTCACTATAATATACATGTAATCAATTGTAAAATTTCAGATATATGAAATCAAAATCTGACAGATACTCATCTTAATCTGTTTCTGTATAGCACTATTGTTTGTTGTTAAGATAGTAGGTAGTTAACCTATTAGTAATTTCTAATTAATTTCTAATGTCTAGGGGGATGTCGTTCTAAACTTGGACACTGTTATAATTTAAACTGTTTTTGTATATATTTGTTCTTAGTATTTTATTCAGGGTAAGATTTGTGTGAGTCTCAGATCTTAGCTTATAAGCATCGTTTCTCGAAATATGAATTAAATCCAACATGTAATCAGGAGCATTATGATTTAATGTTTTGTGGAATAGAACAGCAATATGATAATTACAGCGCTTTGAAAAAGATAGCCAACAAAGTTCTTTGAATAATTCCTTTGACGGTGTTCTGACTGGCTTACCAAGAATTAATGTTGCCGCCCTTTTTTGAAGGGTGTAAACTTTATTGATGTGGCGTTTATCTATTTTTCCCCATATAATACAGCAATAAACTAAAATTGGTAAAATGTACGAGTTGTAAAAGACCATTTTCATTTCGTATGTTAAGTAATACATTATAGATTTGAAAAGAGAAATTTTCTTTTTTAATCCAGAACAAATATAATCTAGTTGAGTGTGCTTTTTAGCTCGACTATTCGAAGAATAGGGGGGCTATTCCAGTCACCCGGGCGTCGGCGTCGGCGTCGGCGTAATGCTTTGGTTAAGTTTTTACGTGCAAGTGTTTAAAATCTCTGTTTCTATTAAAGCTATTGCTTTGAAACTTTGCACATGCTTCTGTGACCATAATATCAGCATCTAGACAAAGATTCATTACTCTGATATTGAATTTAGTGGAATTTTAACCCTTTTCGGACTTAGAAATCTTGGTTAAGTTTTTACGTGCAAATGTTGTTTATCTGTAATATTTCTGTTTCTATTAAAGCTATTGCTTTGCAACTTTAAACATGCTTCTGTGACCGTAATATCAGCCTCTTGACAAAGATTCATTACTCTGATATTGAATTTAATGGAATTTTAACCCTTTTTGGACTTAGAAAATCTTGGTTAAGTTTTTACGTGCAAATGTTGTACATCAATTATAGCTCTATTTCTAATTAGGCTTTTGCTTGGAAACTTTGCACATGCTTCTGTTACCATGATATCACCCTCTTGACAAAGATTTATTACTCTGATATTGAATTTAGTGGAATTTTAACCTTTTTCAGACTCAGAAATTCTTGGTTAAGTTTTTACGTGCAAATGTTGTACATCAGTTATATCTCTAATTCTATTAAAGCTATTGCTTTCAAACTTTTCACATGCTTCAATGTTCATAACAACAGCCTCTTAATAAAGATTCAATTCTCTGGTATAGAATTTAGTGGATTTATAACCCTTTATGGACTTAGAAATTCTTGGTTAAGTTTTTACGTGCAAATGTTGTATTTGTGTAATGTCTCTATTTCTACTACAGCTGTTGCTTGGAAACTTTACACATGCTTCTTTGACCACAATATTAGCCAACAGATAAAGATTCATTACTCTGATATCTAATTTAGTGGAATTTTAACCCTTTTTGGCCTTAGAAAATCTTGGTTAAGTTTTTACGTGCAAATGTTTTATGTTAGTTGTATATCTGTTCCTACTAAAGCTATTGCTTTGAAACTCTGCACATGCTTCTGTGACCATAATATTAGCCTCTAGACAAAGATTCTTTTCTCTTGACTTTCATTTTATTGAATTTCCAATGTCGATATTGATTTGCTGTTACTATCCAGCACTAGGAATAGTCGAGCTTCGCTGTCCTCCGACAGCTCTTGTTTAACTGATTGTCAATGTAGACACCAAGGGCTTTTTGAGAGTTTGCATTATTTAATTTAATGTAACATTGTATATGCTCAATACAAGGGGCGTTATATTTGAAGTTTTCTGTTTTGATCCGATTAACATGCACGTTGTTTTCGCAGGATGTAATGACATATTATTTAGTACACACCATTCTTGTATTAGTGAGAGACTTTCTTGGAGTTTATTTTGTATCATATCTAGTTCAAAACCTGATTTATACAGTGTAGAGTCGTCTGCATAAAGATCAATATCAACCTCGGAACATGTAAATGATAAATCATTAATATATAATAAAGATAAAAGAGGTCCAAGGATCGATCCCTGTGGTACCCCAGATTTTATTTCTTGTAGGTCAGACTTGCAACTTCCAACTTGAATAAGTTGTTTTCTATCAGATAAATAAGATTCAATAAGATTAAGCGCGTTATCTGTAAATTGATACAGTTTGAGTTTGTGAAGCAGAATTCGATGATCTACAAGATCAAATGCCTTTCGTAAGTCTAAAAAGACAGATCCTATCAATTAACCATCATCCATATCTCGAAGCCATGCATCAATCATTTTATACAATGCTGTTGCACAGGAATGGTTTACCCGGAACCCCGATTGAGAACGATTCAGAATATTTGTCTTCCGAAAGAAATTTTGCAGTTGTGTAGCAATGTGGTCTTGTGATAATCTACACTTAGTGAAACCTCAAACCATTCTGGGTGTAATTTACCTTAAACACTAGATTTCAATAGTTTTACTAAAGCCTTATTAGAGAGAGACTCTTTCAGCAAAACAGCTCAAACCAGTTTGGTAGTAAATGATTCTTACGTACAATCACTAATTAAACCATTTGTGCTACAATACGTTGAAACTACAGACATTTTACTCGTTTATTGATAAACCCCCAAAGTTATTTTAGGTGTAAACTCTATCGTTTTTCGTGATGTGGTTAGTGTTAGTGTTAACGTACGCTGAAATCAGAAAGCTTTTACTCTTTTAGTGTCCATTTTAGTGATAATGTTAAGACAACGCTCCTTTGTGCATCATTCGTACAAAATGTATTAGAAAAGATAAGTTCATAGTGTAATTACTCTTCTTTTTGAACCTTAACAAGAGATTACAAATACTCTTATAAAAAACTCATTTCATTAAGACTGAATTCCAAGTATTTTAATGACTACAGGTGTATTCAACATTTGATCATTGCCAAGTCGTTATGAAATATGTCAAGAGCTATTTTGTTCGCTACTCTTGAAATACAATAAACCTGTTTTTCCCCGATTCCTTTCTTCACATTTTTGGCCTCATTTTTTTCAAAATATCTTCAAATTATGAGACCTAATGATGTTCGGTTAAAAAGTATACACATATAGATGTACAAGTTGGAGTGAGTGATGAAATGTCAATTTTGTATATACATGTGTAGACAAAATTGAATTTTGATCTTCCAATAAATTTCTACATCTCTATTCAAACGTGGTCAATTGGTGTGTTCAAGAACTATAAAACAAATAACAAATGCCTATAAATCGGCATACAATATTCCTTTTTACATTTCCCACCAACTCCTAAAATCAAAAGATGCGTCATAGCGCTGTTGGTAGCGCATCTGACTCCCAATATTCAATCATGGGATTTCATGGATACGAGCCCCGGAGGCGACATTCCCACCAAATTGTGGATAATCATAAGCCTAAGTGGGATAGCATCTGGAGACAGGAAAGGATGTAATCCTCATTGCCAAATTATTTGGACGGTACAGCGCGAAATAATTGTAATTTCTTATATGTTTATAGGCAGTTATAATAGTTCGCGCCGAGTCATCGAAAATCAGCTTTCACCCGTAGCATCGTGTATTGTTTTCCAATTATCTAAACTCCGTAACAATCTCTGTATATTCAGGGTGGTGGATTTGGAACTACGTCAAAAATAATTAACAGAAAATTGCTATTTTTCCGTGTTCAACTTAAAATAGACACCGACTCTCAGACCAGGTGTTGACAAAACACTATAGGATAGATGTTGGTTTCTGTGTGAGATGGAATAAAAACATCTTTACCGTATATACCTGAACAACATATTCATGATGTATTTTGATGAAAATTTATACTACAACATACTGTATATATGAGCGATTCATCCACTGATTTTATCTAAATAAAATTGTCTGCGTCTTCTCAAAATAATGATTTTTATTACATGTATAATCTTAAAAAAATACTTTTTATTGCATTTCATTTTCTTTTAGATTCATTCAATCGTGCATTCATTCTTTGGGATTTTTAACAGCCCTAAAACTCTTGAAAACTATTCCCGTGCCTGTAATTTTAGACATCGAAAGATATAGTAGAAAAAGAAGGAATGAACAGATGAATTGTATGAACAGTTCTACGCGAAGCTGATTCAAACACTATTTTTCGTTTCGTAACGAGAACAATACATATATCATATATCATTCTCCCATATCTTAATAAAATCAAAACTTTTTTTTACTAATTTAAGACATTTTAAAGAACTTCTGTGCTTATGCATACAAAATAACTGCGTGCCCAAACTTTTGCTTAGGGCGACTATTTTCTGGACCAATCACATCGCTTAATTTATTAGACGTATCGTGTCGTATCAAGGTTGGCGAACGTTCTGTTTTTTAATAAGATTTTGTTTATCAGTTTGTCCATTATTATATCTATAAATGCAATATCCTGCACTAATGAAGTACTTTCAATTATGCACGTGGAAAATCACACATGCAACATTTTAGTTAATCACAGAGCTCAAGATGACACTTGTGTTTTCAAAGCAAACACTCTAACATAATTATGCAAGTGATAACCTGATTTATATTTAATGAGATATAGTGAGGATATTATGTTCGGTAATGAAACAAGCTCAGAAATGAATACGTCACGATAAAAAGGGACAATAGGATTTAAAGATTAAATGCTCTGATAATTGGCGGGCAATCAAGAAATAAGTAAGAATGGGCTTATGGTCGAATGGTTTCATTTAATCATAATGAACCAAAAATATTTTTGACATCGATGATGACAACAATAAGAAGAATCAGACCCCCCCCCCCCCCGGGTTTTTCGTTTCATACATTCGTGACTGATAGAAGTATTCTCTCTATTTCTTGAGTAAGGCTAAGATGTCGAGCACGGTATTTTGCCATCCCCTGAGTTTTAAAACTCATCACTACAAGACTCCTTACTTTTCGTTAAAAGGACTTTCTATTTGTTATTTAAGCGAAAAAACGTATGTATCAAGTTACATGAAAACATCACCGAAAGATACGTATCTTAAATTTTATACCGTTATTTATAATTTAACTGTTCAAATACATCAAATTTGAACTTATATGACATCCAAAAATTCTACCAACGGAGATCCAATTTTAATCAATTTTAAAAATAAAAGCACTGAAAGTGCTGTTGGTGAACGTCCCTGTTCACATAGCAAGGCGACAGAGATGGTTAAAATATTCTCAATAAAGGCGTTATGTGGGAATGTGGCTAATTGATATTAACAAACCCTGCAAACAAACTCTGCTTATAATTGGGGAGATTGATATGATAATATATATTCCTTCTGTTAAAGGGTACCCTGAGATACTTCTTGTGAGATTTGGATGACATCTGTTCAAGGCTTAGCTTCTAAGAAAAGGATCTCACAAAAAAAAAACTATATGAAAATGACCTCCGCTCATAAAAAGCATGATTCGCATGTAATCATACAAATATTTTGCACTCGGACTGATACAGGGTTGCCCAGGAATCATTTTCGTAAATAGATTTAAACTATAGACGAAATTGAGTATTTTTATTAGTTGCATTGCCATCATTATTTACCGTGATTTTATTTTTTAAGATTTTCATTTTAAGCAGTCACTCGGAACTTTCGACGATTACAATTCATGCTTTTTGCGCTGGCGTGGCTGAGCCTAAGTAACGGGCCATTGCAATTAAGGTTAGGGTAATCACATAAATCACATTTTATTCATGATTACTTACTTCTATGGATAGCCGACATAAACAACTTACGGTTACCAAAATGTCGTAACACCAACTTGTCCAAGCTAAAGTAACGAGGCTTTGGTAACCCAGCGATGAAACATGTTCACTTTCTCTAAGCACGTGAAACCTTTTTGTTTGTTTTTTCGATACAGTTATTTGCACTAGTCGACAGTTGCCTATAGGTATTGGAAAACAAAGTTTACCTGTCACTCATTATTTCTCGTAAACTTTCGTTATTATTCGCGAGGTAATCAAAAGAATCTTATTTTAAGACCAAATAAAATACCTCAATTGTTACCTAATTGGGTCGATAGCACAGTGGTCTAAACAGTTCGCAAATTAGAGAATTTGGGCTGACAGACCCGGTTCGAATATGCGGGCAATCGGATACAATATTTTTTTTGTATCCAAATTGTTTAATTTTATTGTTATTATTGTAACATAAAGAGACTGTTTTATTGTCTCTTAAATTTATTGTTTGTAATATTCTTCATTTACAGGTTGTTTTATTTTCTGAATCAAATCTCTCATTACTTTAATTTTCATACAATTGATAAGCTGTTGTCACCCATTCAAGCTGAGGACACGAGGCTTTTGATCGTAAACTTAGCCCTTTCTGTTTCTCTAACGCAGCACCTAAGCGACAGTATTAAATTATCTTCTTTCGTCCATTACCTTTAATTCTAATGATATTATTGCTCTTTTTCCTTATCGAACGGTACTAATCATTACTTGCCGCTTCTTCTGTAAATTAATCCACGAAATTCTTTATCCATTTTTTTCTCAAAAGACTATCAGACATAGACAGAGATCGAGAAAAGAGGAGTGTGATAAATTATTCTGTACTTTTAAGAAAACCACGTTTGTGTTGTGCTTAGGCTACTGAACAATAGGAAATTACTTGACGCAGAATATCAAACGGATTACCCACACAGAACGATGAAAAAAAATCAGTAGACTGTATACAAAGATCTGAATTATAGCCATTAAAAGTCACATCGTATTTATCAAAAAAAAAAAAAAAAAAAAAAAAAAAAAAACGGGGGAAGAGGGAAGATAAGTTGGAGATTCTATCTCCGGACCTCTACATCGCAAGTTCCTGACCTTACACATATGGCTATATCTGGTCATTTTTCAGAATTAGGAATATTGCGCTATTTGAATGTTCTGTTTGCGTATTTTGAATCTATATAAGGAAGTGGGCTCCGAATATCAATGAAGGTCAACAGAATATTAAATGTGTGACAGGTCAACAATGTTTTACAATAAACTATGCTATTCCAATGTTTATAAACATACTTTCGACAAGTTAATTATAGTTCCGCAAGTTTATGTGAGTATCGAGAAACCGTTATTGCCTATCATTTTCAATGTAAAATTGATCTTTGACGCCTCACTCTAAATTGTACAACTGTAAGTAAATTTGGGACCAACGAAATTGTTGCTGTCACGCTCTCTGACTATACTGAAAGATCAAAGAAACGCAAAATGACTGACATTTTACCATCCTTTAAATTACATCGGTAAACGTCGTGTGTCAAAGCATAAAAGTAGCATGCTTTCTAAACCGACTTCATCATGAAGAATTTATAATTGAAACGGAAAAAAAAACATTGAATATCGAAAGAGAGAAAAAATACTACGGGCACTTGCCATAACGGGAATGTGAGGGAAAACATAGTTTGTGTCTATATGTTACAGTGAATATGTAAAATCAGGGATTTTGTAAAATAACTGAAAATTTCAGGGATTTTGTAAAATCACTGATTCCGTCAGTTGTTTTACAAAATGACTAAAATTTTCAGTGAATATGTAAAATAATGGAATATATGTGGTAAAAAAAGGGAAATAGGGTATACTATGTTTCTAATTCACCAGTTAATACGTAAAATCAATTCAATTAATTTGTAAAAAGGGGAAAACAGTGCAGTTATTGAGAAAAATTGGTATTTCATTAAAAAGGTTAGTTAGGTTTCCCTTTTTTGTTTGATATTCATATTTTCCCTCAAACATAGCAATTGTTTGTAGCAAAGTATGTGTTTGAAATAATTATCATCGTACAAGATAAAGTAAAACATTGTTATCTAAAATAATGAAATGAAATGAGTTTTGAGTCGACTTAATAAGTAGTTTATCATTTCACACAAATTAGAAAAGAAATGAATTATCTGAATACCATTTTATAATGAAATTTATTGTTTGATTTTCATGATTGTACTTAATTTCAATAAAAATAAATAAATACTATTTGTATGTTTTATGTGTTGTTAATTTTATCTTTCCAGTCTGATATCAAAATATCAGAATGCAAGACTACAAATAGAAACAGTTTCAAATATAAACTGATTACTTATAAGATTTTTTTTCCCCAAAATTACTGAAGTTTTCAGTCTTCTTTAAAATAAATGATGAATCAGAAATATAGTATAGTGTATTTCCTTCCTCTTACCTCAAATATTCAATCATTTTACATATTCACTGAAAATTATAGTCATTTTATAAAATAACTGACGGAATCAGTGATTTCACAAAATCCCTGAAATTTTCAGTTATTTTACAAAATCCCTGATTTTACATATTCACTGTAACATATATAGAGTATAGAAACATACTTTGTTTAGCCCCTAAAAATAAAAAAGATGCCGATATAAGTTCGAGTGGGACGATTTCTGAAAAAAAACGCGCATGTTTTACAGTTACGTATTTCTTTAATTCGTTAAATTGTAATACCGACTCGCCAACAAACGTAAACAGTATCGTCAAAGCGCAGTTGGAAGCGCGTTGAACTCTCAATCCAGAGGTCCCGGATTTGATCCCCGACGGAGACACTCATCCTTTCCGACTATTTGTCTTCAACCAATGGGTTGATAATCGTAGACCTATGTGGGATAGCAGCTGAGGGCTAGAAAAGGATGCAATGGCAGTACAGGGGCGAGGAATACCAGGAATCCATTGTTAGGTCCTCAGACGCCACGATATAACTGAAAACTTGTTGGAAGCAGCGTTAAGTCCCATCCAAACAAATCGAATCAGACGAAGATAGAGTTGATCAGGGAAAAAAATGCGAGAAAAATATTTGTTTGGAAGTTGGGATGAGAGTAGTGTGAAGGGAATAACAAGAAATAAATATCAAAATGGTCCGAAACCGCTCATCTTAATTGGATAGCAATATTGAAAGTTAAAAACATTTTTCGCAAAGACTTGTATTCTCAGACTGTATCTCGATGTTCTATAGACCCAAGAATATCGAGTTCGAAGCAAGCTCAGCAAATCGTAGCATCTTTTCTTAAACATTCCAAAAAATAATGGTTTTAGCGCTATTTTTTTTCTACAACTAAATTAATAAATAAATAAATAAAATAGAAAAAAATAACGTGATTTGATGACATCACTTTGTATCAACAAACTGCTGATAGAGTTGACCATTGCAATAAAAATAGGGTGAGAATTTACAATGCAAGATTTACCTCTGCATTATAACTTAATAATATTCAGAAGAAGCGTCCAACCCGGTGCGTCCAACCCGATACATCTTCAGATTTAAAATGAAATTAAGACCAGCTCGAAAGGAATGCTTAGTGACCAGCCAGTAATCGCAAGGCATGCGAAGTTGAAAACAACAGGGATCATTTTTGGGAGAGATGATGAGAGATCCCTCATTTTTTTCCCAGAAATCTTATTGAAACTGGCTTTATGAGAGAAAAATCTCAAAGCAAAATGTAATTTGGTGAAGGACTTGGTAAAATTTCTCAACAGAAATCTTAATTTCTCTTTTGATGTTGTTAAATGATATGTTTTTGCGTGTTATATTTTAACTCAAAATTGTCCCCGAAATAATGAGACTTTTTTGATTCATCGGGAAGAAATAGGGGCGACAAAAACAACAACAACAAAATTAACCGTTACACAATCTAAGTTCGCTATATCATGTATATAGTGACGCAATACCGTGTGGGACGTCTTATCCTTTGGTTTACCACTGCTCTGAAAGTTCAGTTTTCAGTCGTAATTATACAACTATTTATTCAAAACCACGTATGGTACTGGTAAGAGACCAATTCTCGCCAAGTACCAGTTCTCGCCAACTGCACATTTTCACAGTAAAGACGCAATATTCATTCACAATAAATTATGTTCTGATTACAAGAAGTTCTTGTCAACATAATTTGTAAATAAGAAGGGTTTCCTTTCCGTCTTCACAGAGAAAAAAGGGTGGTGGGGAGAACTGGTACTTGGCGAGAATTGGTCTCCAACCAGTATAAGGCTGTTTTATTGACTTGAATCTGACACCTGCTATTTAGATGAATAAAAATATGATTATTCATACTCAGTTTTGCACGTGCTTTCATAGGAATGAATAACAAACGATATTGAATGTATTATACATTTTGTTAATTGATAAGATATGTCGGTAATTGTTATTTAAGCATTTTTTCCACAGAGGTCAAAGTCGGGTCAAATTAACCAGGCTTTATAAACATACAATATGGTTACAGAAGACAAGATCAAAAACAGTTATGATTGGATCGAGATAAGATAAATGAAAGGAAAAAGTAATTGAAAGGGTTTCTCACAAAATAACGGATAGTTTGCGATTACGATATCGGATTACAAAGTAAAGAAAAACTGACTTTTGATACAAAAAGTTATATTCGGTATAATGATTTTGTAATTGAATTAAATCGATTTTATCGTGTTTCAATGAGAAACGGTTCACCACACTGTACAATATACACATATTACGGTGACACATAAATGACATCTAGATGAGTATTGTAGTTTTCATGTAGGTATGAAACGATTAATCTGGGGTTTTCGTTTAATAACTACATGAAAACATAATTGTTCCATGAATTAATCATAATCTCATATCAACCTTTGATTCACCTGTATCTGGATTTGGGCTCACAGTATTTTACACAAAAAAGGGCAGAAATGGGGGGGGGGGCTAGAGACTAACGCTATTCAGTAATTCTTACCATGAAATGGATGAAAATCTTTTTTTTTTTTTGTTTTTGTTTGAAATTATGACCTATTGTCTCATATTGAATATGTGACATAATTCACATAGAGCTGCCCTGCGTTCAGGATGAAAACGCTAGCGAAGCGCTTTCGAAATGATACCTCGCTTTGCACGTATGTGCACGTGCACAGCGGGGTATCATCTCAAAGCGCTTGCGAAGCGCTTTTACATCCTGAATACAGGGCTGAATCCATGGTGCTAATGGTACGAGGCACGTGAAATTGTACCTTTAACATTGAAGCTAACTTGATCATGTTGTGCTCATGCTTAATTTTCGTTATTCTCGACTTTTTTCGTCTTCTAGAGTCTGGTAAATGTGGCGGTTCTATTGCACCATAAAAGGAAATATTATTTACCGTGCTTGATATTATATCATTGAATGCCCTTGGTCTTTAAGTATCATTACGTTGATTATCTAATTAGGCATAATTTCATCATAAAACATAATACAAGTTCACACCTAGGTCTACAGTCTACGAAAGTAGTATATCAAAAATAATTTGTGTTCCATACAACAAAACAAGGTCATCTTGGAAACCCGTAAAACAAATATCGAAACATGAAGACTATAATAGTCATAAATCGCTCATCTAAATTAGCTGATTAGACTTAAAAGCAACTAAATTTTTTTATAGTTTGTATATGTATTTTCGATTTGGTTTTTAGTCTCTGAAAATTACTGTCATATTTAATATTTTAAATCCCCATTAAAATGGCAGAACTAAAGATAGAGGGGGTATTTTGGATTGCGAAATGACATGCGAAACCTTGGAAAAACTATTACCGGCCATACCTTAAATATATATATGTATGTCATGTGTTATATTATGTAAAATGTTTATATATGACAAGAAACTGTAAAGTTTACGTCAAATAAACTATCTATCTATCTATCTTAAAGCGAATTGTTGTCTTACTGATGATTTTCGAAACAGTAACAGCAACAATCATTTTGCATTGGTATTGATAGATTGGTGATACGTGATTTTTGTCCTAAATTTGTTGTAAGTCATCGGTAAGACAAAAATGCGTCTTAAATGTTTTGATGAAACTGGCCTCTGAACATAGGGCTGTTCATATTATGGCTGTTCATGGATCATGAAATTTGGCATGACCTTTCATCAGGTCATATCCCGACAGCGTTCTCGACCTGAAGTGACAAACACATTTTTTACGCATGGGAGAACTTTAATGCACAACTCAAACTGCATTTGAGTACTTTATCATGCACCGACTACAGAAACTTAAATATCGAATGCAGTGTTTTCTTATATAAGAAAATATTTTCGATAACTATCTTTGGCCATCTTAGGTCAATTAGAATATATATACTTTAATCAGAACTATTTCAAACCTTTTCTTCGTTTTCAATTTTTTTTTGTGTAAACATTGACTGAGCTTCCTAAACAGTTTATTTTTTACTATCCTTAATACAAATTAATGATATTCCATGTGACTAACAAACTTAAACGCTACCCATTTTATAGGTCTTTTAAGCGTTCGCTTTATACTTTTAAAAGACAACAATAGATTTAACTAGCATAGTCCGCCAAAAGAGATCCCCGCATGCGAGTGTAAACCCTCGATTATAACGTTTGAGATATCAAATAAAAAGATCTTAGTCAACATATGGGGTGTCCGTGGTCTAGAGCTAGAGCGTCGGTCTCTTAATCCAAAGGTGCTGAGTTCGATTCCCGGGAGCGGCCATCGATCTTTGTTCTTTCATTGGCCCAATCATTCGGCGCGAGTACTGGTAAATTTACCAAGAAGCAGAATCGAGAGGGATTAATCTAAGTTGTAAGAACTTGTTTCTCGATCGATGTAAAAAAAAAATAGGGTTAAAACAAACACATGGGGGTTCGATACAGTTCGATTCAGTTTATTATTTATTCTAGACCCCCTAATCGAGGGCATAAGACACAAAAATAAGTTTATAATCATGCTAGAAATGACAAATTCAAAATTGGCACCGCAGACAGTTGAATGTCACCGATTCTCATCTCTGTCGTATCGCTTTCAAATTTGGTATGAGCTTGATGAAGACAAGCAATAACTTAAGATTTACTCTTTGATTCAACATCTAAATGTTACTTCTTGATAGCTACAAATAATTGAAGCTGTAGCCATAACGTTTTGTCATCTTCTCGAGTTGCGTTTCATTTACTCTACACCCCATTCAAACTCTATGTTAAACTTTTTTTTCAAATTTGAAAATCAAGTCACAAAAGAGACTCGTTAAATATTCAGCCGCAACTACGTTGGGTCTACAATTATCAATGTCATCCCATCGGATGATCTTATACGTTAATGATATCTCATTTTAAGGATCTTATATATGTACGTTAGTGTAATCTCATTTTAAAGATCTTATACGTTAATATAATCTCAATTTAGGGATCTAATGCGATGAAAGAATCTTTCACCAGATGTTCCTATGGCACAATGACACAATATATTGCCGTCAATCCATAGCAATTTGTTTGCCTTTGAAATTTAATCCGAGTCCTTGTGTTTAACATGTCGTTTTACAGTTCAACGGTGTTAAAATACAAATTGAAATGCCGGTCATGACATTCGAAATACTTCACATTTTATTTCAGTATGTTTGATTTATTCTAACATCGGTTCATGAAGGGCAAACTAGCACAAAAGTGCATTAGATTTACGGTCTGAAAATGGATTTTGTTCAAAACGTTTCTGACAAAGCTTTCTGTTATTAGAATCCTTTATAATAAAATTAGGATACTTCGTTCGTAGTCTTTAAAGTAATCCTCAAGAATCACATAAAAAGGACTGGTCACTTAGGCCCATTTCCCCTTGATTTTTATGACCTTACAAACATTCTGACCAAATTTTTGAAGATTGGACCATATTTCTAGCCGCTGCAGTGACATAAAAGGATAATTGTCATTATGGTCCCTTTCAATTGATGTCGAAGGAATACTTCCCAATACCAATAGGGTCCATACTTGTGACTGCGTTTTTTTAAAAGAATGGACCATGTTTGTGGCCTCTGGAGCGTAAACAAGATGATTGTCATTAAGATCCCTTTTCCCAGAATCTCATATGAAAATCTCCCAATTAAAAAAGGGCTCATCCTTGTGACCCAACAAACATTCTGACCAAGTTTAGTGTAGATTGGGGCATATTCGTGGCCTCTGTAAACAAGATGATTCATGATTATGCAACTTTTCCATTGATTCTGCTTGGATCCTCCCTTCAATAGGATAAATCCCTGTGACCTGACAAAGTTTCATAAAGACTTGGCCATATTTGTGGTTCTAGAGTGCAATCATTAAAAAAATGTTGACGACGAATGACGGACATTCAATGATCGCAAAGTCTCACATTGAGCACACTGTGCTCATCCGAGCTAAAAATCGAATGACGAACCAAGTTAGTCATTTACACAGAGATTACTACTGACCTCCACCATTTTTTCGCAATTTGCTGGAAACTTTTTGATCTTTTGTTTGAAAGTTGGTGGCAACTTAAACTTCGAATTATCTGAATTTGTAGCCTAAGATCGTTCACGATCGATAATTTGTTTGTATGTGAAAATATAGGTTTCATATTACGTTTTGACGTTTTAGTATCTGAAATGGTTTTCTGTGACCGAGGTCAAAGGACGTGGTATTCGGAAAATCGGTCGAACTTTTCCGTAAACAGGAAAGCGCATCGGACGTAACGTAAGTGTAGTTTTATGGGATATTTTATAGATAATTCAGCTTCTGGCGGTTTTTCGGTCGATACGCTTGAAGAAAAGCAAACTTCTTCCATGCTTTCGATAGACTATAGGGATCAATTGGGCATATCATAAATTTGGTAAAAAACAAAACGCATAAAATTACTCCCTTTTGTTATCAGATTATTATATGCCCTGTTTAAATACTTCGTTGATGTTTGTTTTTTTCAAAGTCGTCATGATGCTTGTATCGTCATGTTAACCCACGTACGAAACTACGGACTTTCGTGGCTGCGCCCTCGTCATTCCAGAGGTCTATTATATAGAATCGCTGAGCGTTCCCGATTGAGGGCGTTGCCAGCGATCACTTATTGTTAAAAAAAATACGAGTACAGTCGATATTGCTAGAGCGACCACTTCTATTAAGCGACCTATTCTTTTGAGCGCAAATTGTTAAAAAAAGCCCCCTCAACGTAAGCAAAATCCCCGAAAGACAGGATATTCTTAAACGAAAAGTTGTTTATCGTTGATTTTTATGTTTTTGAACCGATTAGAACCGTCTAAATGAGACGATTGTAAAGGGTTTGAACATCATAGAAGCCAATAAGACTGATGCGACATTCAATAAGTACTATCAAATTGACCTGTCTTATTTCTTATGAAATATTGTTTTAAGCGACCATTCCGATAAACGACCGCTTTTTGGACGTCCCCTAAGTAGTCGCTAAAGATAAGTAATACTGTATTTGATAGATACAAGGTCATCCTGTACTATATACGAGGTCTAATCAGAGCAGCAGTTTTTAAACAAGTAGAAAAACCCAAGCATATGTGACCCGTCACGCGAAAAGGGACCACCTGGGTAGTGCGTAAAGTGTCGATCCTAGTCAGAATGCGCGTTTTGCGCAGACTGACTAGGAATGAAACTTTTCGCAATCTGCTTATTCTCTGAATCTAGAATGTTAAATCTACCTTCCAGTGAAAGATTTTTTTTAATGCGACCTCTGATTGACTAATGCTGGACCCAATTTCTTTTTCAAATAGTTATTTTACAGAGTTCCCAGATGGGTCACATATTCTCTGTATTTTTATGTACCCATTTCGAATACCGTCTTAAATAATTTTACCGCTTCCTTTGCTTTAAACTCCGCCGAATCGAAACCTTGAAATATCAGGGCCTAGCATGACGTAGGTTATCAGAATTCCATTACTGTCATAAAGACAGCCATAACGTTGTCAAAACTCGCCCACGATCATTAAGATTCTTATTTAGATAGAGAAATCATTCTCAACAAAGACGAGAATTCTGCATTCCAATTTAAATATTAACCGTGAGGTTCGAGGCGGGGAAAACATTCCTGTGTTCAAGATGTAGAGAATAGTTCGCTAGTTTGCGATCGTTTAGAAACTACACACCGCATTACATTTCAGTTTGAAGCTGTACCCACAGTTGCCTTAACATTTCGATAACGCTTTTTTTTATTCTGATCGGAGGACATGCGTTGTTATTTTACCTTTTTTTATCCATCAGAAAAAATAAGCAAATTAAAAGTTTTTTGGTGAAAATTGTTTGGATAAAGTTTTTCTAATTCTATGAAAGGTCTATGACAAGGTTAAATTGCATGAAGCTTTGTCCCTGGTGAAGCCACTAACCTGATGAGCGTGGATATTAATTAATGGTGTCCCTAGGAAAAAGCATTCAGAAAATATAGCCAAGGTTAAACTTTTTTAGTTAAAGATTTTTGGAAGTCCATAAAAGGTCAAGGTCAAATTGTTAAGGAGCTTGGTCCCTGATGAAAGACTGTTACCTGGTGGGCGTGTTTATGAAGTAATTATGTTCCTAAGTGAAAGCACTCAGCAAATGTAGTCAAGATTAAACTATTTTGTTTAAGTTTTTTTCTTGTTTTTGTTTTTCCTAGTCCATAAAGGGTCAAGGTCAAATTTTCAAGAAGGTTGGTCTTTGCTGAAAGCTTATTACCTGGTGAGAGTGTTTATGAAGTGATATTGTTCCTAGGTTAAAGCATTCAGAAACTGCAAGATTAAAGATTTTTAGTTACAGTTTTTTTAATTCCAGAAAAGGTCAAGGTCAAATTTTCAAGAACCTTGGTCTCTGGTGTAAGCCTTTTACCCTGTGAGTGTTTATACGAAAAATGATGCCCCTAGGTAAAAGCATTTAGAAAATATAAGCTGAAAGTTAAAGTTTTTTGATTAAGGCTTTTTGTCTCAAGGTCATTTTGACATGGATGTTGGCCTCAAGTTAAACCCTGTACCATAATGAGTGTTTCTATAAAATATGAAGCCTCTAGGATAAAAGGTGATTGAAATTAAAAAAGAAATAACCTAGTGCGGACGCCGACATCAACGCTGACGATGACGCTTACATCCGAGGGTATGACAATAGCTCTTCCGAGAGTTTCGTCCCGATTAATGTTGCATCTTTATGTTCTTAGGGGCAAGTAAATCGTTGTTGAATTCAGTAAATGAGTGATTATCGCGAAATAACAGCAGCTTAACATTTGATAACATCTCAGCCAAACTAATGAAATTATCAAAAGATTATACCAAATTTTTACTTTTGATGACTTTATCAAAGCGGAGACAAATAACACATGACGTTACATGCAAACTGACGTGCTGTTATAAAATTCGTTATAACATTGTTCACATTTCGTCTCATTTTTGCAATGATCGCTTGTTTTTCGAGTAAGATAGATTCACATTTGATTGAGTGAACAGCAAAAGCTATATTGTCTCTCGTGGAAAATGTAGCTTTTGTTGTTCACTCAATGAAATATGAATCGATTTTACATCGAAACAAACAGCTATCCTCCATTAAATAGCCGAGACGATTCGCCTCGTCAGAGATCATGAGTCGTGATTATGGATTCATAAATTCAGTTTAGTTTAGTTGAATCGTCTGCACAACTGGTAACGATCTTTAGTTACTGAATTACATCCAAAATTACATGTTTCGCACCAAAATACAACCCAATTATGCAACTGGCGCCAAAACAATGTATGCAAATTGCTGTTATCACTGATTTACTAAGTGCGAGGAAGCAATTTTTGTAGTATAATAGATCCCACACAAGTAGGTTGAATTTAGAGCTGGCTCTTTCATTTTTTTTGAAAACTGTTATAACACAAAATACTTGACCAATGATTGAATGAAAGTGCATGAAAATATATTCTAAATTGACCTAAAGTTAAGTATATTTTTTGCCATTAAATTTCCAGACCGGTATTGAGATGTTGCGAATCTTTTGGGACACTGCACCGAAGGAACGGGAATGGTAAATTTCCAGGACGGGTTAGACCTTTTTACACTTGAATCTTTGATGTCCAATATGGGCCGAGTTGTCAATCATCAGAGAAGAAGTCTTGACTGGCAATGAAGAGAAACAATGGAATGTACGTTATAATTCCATCAAAAATATATATTTTTCAAAGATTTCCTTAACGTTGTCAGTGATGTTAATTTTAGATATCTTGTGAGCTTTGGCCACCAATATGTTTCGCTATTAATTTTGAAATAAGAGGTCGTCTTTAATTGCGTACTTTCGGTCTTATTTTATAGAAAAGGCACAAAAGTGTTCTCAAGAAATAGTTTCTTTGCTGGTTAAAAGTGAAACTCAGGTTTAGTAAAATATATTTAGTTTTATTGTTTTAGTACCATACATTTCATTCAAACATTTTATTGCCCACATATTATATCTTTATATTTATGCCAAAAGTATATTACATGTATATCAATAGCAATTCAAATTCTAGTTTCGTTTTACAAAAAAACAAGCTTTTTTCTCGACTATTCGTAGAACAGGATGGACTTTTCCAGCCAACGGGCGTCGGCGTCGGTGCATTGCTTTTGTTAAGTTTTTACGCCCAAGTATATATAATCTCTGTTTCGGCTATGCTATTGCTTTGAAACTGTTCACATACTTCTGTGATCATAATATCAGCATCTAGACAAAGATTCATTACTCTGATATTGAATTTAGTGTTATTTTAAACCCTTTTATGACTTGGAAATAATTGCTTCAGTGTTTACGTGCAACTGTTGTATATACCAGTTTCTACGTAAGTTATTTGATATAACATGCTTCTATGACCATCACATCATCCTTTAGACAAAGATCCATTACTTTTTACTATCATTTAACGAAATTTCATATGTCGATATTGATTTGCTTTACTATCCAGCACGAGCTTCGCTGTCATCCAATAGCTTTTTTTAATGGCCGATATATTTTATCAAACCTTCACGAACAAAATTCGTGGACGGACGCATATATTTCGGACGCAACAACTGTAATGCTGGTTCATTAAGGCTTGTTTAATTTCATAATGCGAGATTTTTTCACTTTACTTCATTCATTTTGATTACATTTTCTACAGCCAAGAAAAATATGTCATATGGAAAATGGTTTAAGTGAAAATTCAAAATTAAACCATTGAAGCCTTGCATGACCTCAAATTATTGCAATGTGTTTCATTACAATTTTGGTGCAAAGCGTTAATAGATTGAATTGATCTGTTAAATGACTTAACCTTGGAGTTTTTTGTTGTGCAAAAAATCTTTGAGCGCAAACCGGTAATTTGGGGAGATTTTTTTCTGGCATTCTTCCCGTGACTTATGGATTGTTTCTCTGTTATTTCTCTGACTTGTTACATGAAGTAGTTCATGGAAAGTTCAATAAGCCACTAGATCAGAATAAGCACGTTTTGAACTATAAAGGGCACAGAAACGTTCGTTTGTACTTTTCGCATTTCGCTTCAGCGTAGTGCAGTTAGAAAGATCGTAAATTTGACAAGATGAATGGTCTTTGAATGAATTTGCAATGATATTGAATGAGTATGTTGTGCGAGTTTTAATGAAATTCAAGGCAGGTAACCTGGACGAGATTATCGATATTTTGTCACCTTTAATTTTCTATGTATTACGACGACGCTTTCAAATAAACACAAACCAATAAAAATAGTGAATGATTTGTTCGTTTTTAGTTATGATTATGAAAATGAGCAATTGTGAATGAGTCTGGTCCATTTTAGAATGAAATTGAGCGTTTCTGATTTGAATGAGAGTTTAGAATGAATGCATGGAGCGTTGAATAAGAGATTTAGAATGACTTGTAATGGGATAGGCACCAATACCATGATGTTACAAACATGAACCACTTAAAGAATAACCGTTTTTCGGATCCATCTCTGAATCTATATAGATACAAACATAAGTTGCCTCGCTTTCAGGATGGAAAGACATTTGCGAGCGTTTAAAAAAAGTACCACACTTTGCCTGTAGGCACACTTGAATTACAGGGTACCAGTTCTTAAACATTTTGGAACGTTTCCATCTTGAACGCAGGTATGAAGGTGACACAACCCAATCTTGTCCTAGCAACCATCTTTATCAAGCGATCACTTTTATTATGCTTTATGAGTCAAAAGACAAAGCTTAAGTATGAAATGTCATTGTCTGCATGCAACCAAACAGAAACTTCTTTTTATATTGTCTTATGGTAAGGACTAAGCCATCAATTTTACTAATGGTCGCATTTTTGTGGTGTTTTGAGTGGTTATCGTATACTTTCGCCTCGAAAAAACTTGACCGGTCAAATTTATTTTAAATTTGCATTAATTTGCAGTATTATAACCAAAAAACTAAAAGTTACACAAGGAAATACACGCTTTGAAAATCTAGTTAAAATCAGATGCAAAGAATTAACGCGGATTTCATCAAAATCAAGAATGAAAAATGTGTTGTGAAATATTAATGGCCCCCAAACGGCATTTTTTCACTAGTAACACTTTGAAAGATGACCGTGGCTTCCATAATGCCGAATCTACCATAATGCCAAATATGATATCTATACCGCAAATTTCAATGTTACTGTTTTAAGTTGCTTTTTTGCAGACAAACGGACACAAGGTCATCGGTAAAACGGCATGTCTCTGACCTCATCTACGCAGTAGTATAATGAAGAAAAAGAGAAACCACGATCATTGCATGAGAAATATCAAGGGCGAAACTGGGTTACAAATGTTGGAATTTACGACTTTGAAAAACGATAGCCTGTTATTTCCCATATTGATATGCGTGCGAAATAACAAGCTAATTGCTCCATATAATTATAACGTGGTTAAGCTTTTGGACGTTGGCCTATAATGCATTTTTTATTCATAGTGCATTTATGGTTTGTGTAAATATGAATTGTCAAGATGGTAAAAAGTGGTTAAATAGCAATATTCGTTTGAAATTTTCAGGGAATAACAGAAATGACAAGGTCTGTGCAACAGAAATGCAGTTTTTTCCCCTAATTCCTCCAATATTTAAAAGGACAATGGCTTAGATACCACTGTAATCCGCTTCTCAGAGATGGACCTCGTCCCCTGATCTCCAACTAGGCATCCAACTCAAATACCAAATTGTGGACAAGAGGCTTAAATGTCTTATCTACAATTTGAATCAACCTGTAGATACAATGTTTTGGCCGTCCTTTCACATTTATCATTTGGACATTATCACCGTACTTGTATGACTGCCTCGGTGGTCTAGTAGCATAGGCACTCGACTGGTGAATAGGAGGTCCGTGGTCGAGGCCTATCGTCGCCGGGGTGTGTTGATGGGCAAAACACTTAATAAGCAGCCCCAGTTCACCGAGCTGTTAAATCGGGTAGCAGTGGATTTATGCTTCTGCCCATCTGTCTAGGTTGAGAAAACACCAGCTCCGCGTTCAGGATGAAAATGTTAGCGAAGCGTTCTCGATATGATACCTCGTTTGCACGTATGTGCACGTGCAAAGCGGGGTATCATCTCAAAGCGCTCTCAAAACGCTTTTACATCCTGAACACAGGGCAGGATTGAGTGTTAAAGAATGGTTTTATAAGCTGAATAATTTGATTCTAATATAGTTTTTTTTGTAATGAAATTGGTGATCTTGAAAAACGAAATATACTGAACCACATTGAAAACGCCCCACCTTCTTTTTATATATGTGATCCGTCACGCGAAAAGGGACCATCCGGGAATTCAGTAATATGAATTATTGAAAAAGAGATTTGATCCAGTATAGGTCAACCAGAAGTCGCATTAAAAAATTCTTTCATTGGAAGGTTAATTTATCATTCTAGATTCAGAAAATAAGCATGGTGCAAAAAGTTTCGACCCTAGACAGTCTGCGCAGTCCGCGCAGCCTGACTAGGGTCGACACTTAACGCACTACCCAGATGGTCCCTTTTCGTGTGACGGGTCACATTTATAACACAATGACTATGCAGAACGAAAGTATACTCGGCTGCAAGCGATTAATTAGAGGTCATTGTTGTCGACGGGTGCTAGTAATGTCTTGTATATATTTCAATTTTCAGAGCGTAGCATTCTAGTTATTGATTTAATTTTAATTTTCGAGCACGTGTTTTTATCTATGCAGTATCGTGGGTGCACGTGATAACATAAGGTGATTTTTTCACAATGAAATAGGTCATCTGCCAATCGAGCACATGATCGTGTCTCGTGCAAAGTCATTCTGAAATCGGATGGAATAAGACCATGAATACCTAGATGCTCGATACAAACCATGATTCAATAACAAATTTCTACTTTTCATGCGTTTTTAAAGGTGCCCAGTATACTTTATCACATGTTAATCAATACAATTTTAAAATGAAAACTTCTGTGTTTTATTAATGTTTTCTGATGGATTAACGAGAATCGTTAAACCAGTGAAATAATTAAACTGGTAGACGTGCTTGTCTTGACAGATTGGATTTGGACGTGCCCATTATAACGTCAACGTCAACGTCAATTGCATTTAGAAAAATATCCTAAAACTTTGCTATAAAATGTGCATGTTCGCAAATTGTGTACGTTCACATAAATATAAAAAGGGGTTATTTCGTAAAGGGTGGAATTTAAGCATGTTACAAAATCTAGTATGGAAGATTATTTGCACATTTTTGCATGAAAAACGAATTAGATAACGAGAAAAATGGACGCACACAGCATGTTACGTAAAGATATCGAGAGATGTTTGAAATTTAAGATGATATTTAGACATTGTTATTCTCTTTTACTGTGCGAGATTGGGCCTTTATCTTGTTTGTTTGATAATAAAGTTCTAAATCTCCCACATGCTTATATTTAACTATGTATTTTCACCTTCTTTCCAGTCTCTTTCGAAATCTCTAGATGCGTTTGTTGATATGTTATTTCCGTATTTCATGAGTTTTCTGTACTTTGATGCTAAAATAATTTTGTATTATAACTATGAAGTTTGAGTAAATTCAATGATGAGTATGCATAAAAAGAATGTTTTATGATTTCGGGCTCTGAATTCAGTCAATGAGATTCTAAAAGATTTAATCCCCCCCCCCCCCCCCCCCACACACACACACGTTCTATTGCCGTGGCTACTACAGTTATGGATGAGTTTCAATCATTTGAACAACTTTGATTGAGCTTCATCCAAGGAACATTACTGCCAATTGTTATTAATATTGGTCCACCGGTCGAGGAGAATATGTTATAAGATATTGTTGACGAACGAGGGACACTGGACTATCACTGTGGCCCATCTTGAGTACTCGGGTGACCTATAATGTGTTCAAAGTCCGCACAATACTAAAACTTCTTCAATGGTTATCAGTCGGTGACCTGATGGCTAAACTTAACGATTCATTGTGACGGAAACTCGTCACAATTCTTATTATCACTATGACAGTTTGAATGTCAAAGGGCAAAACACAATTTTTGGTATTCTGAAGATTTTCAATATTTTGTAAAACCAAAGTTATAGTGAGATATGGCAATATGTTATGTGGACTTTGTATCGTCATATTAATCTTATCAGCAGGACTAGAATATTATTTGAAATTTGAACGATTTTCTAACCGCCTTCGAAAAGTTTTTGGTCCATTGTGTCGACCATCTTTCTTTTGTCCAGTAATGAAAAAAAAATGAAATATTAGTAGAGACGATCATAAAGCATATCGTCGCAAATAACAAAACTACGTGATGGACGGAAAAAAAGTGGACAAGATTCCCTGTTTATCGGAAAATTTACTTTGTGACGTTTAACCATCGCAACAGAATGTGACCGTTTGCCATCACATACTCGACTGGTTATAGCACATTCCTTTGAGGTACGGTACTGAATTAGTGCGATCTTGTCCAAAGTAATTTCTGAAAAATAAGTTTCATCACATTCCAATTAATCGAAAATGATATAATTTTTCACGATGACATATCCAATTGATCCCTGTTCTAATCGATATTATCATATTGAAGACAGTTCGTTTCTTTATTTCTCTGCTTAAGAACAGTTCACCCAAAAGGGAAACGGCCATTAAACATTAAAACGCAGAAGATTTAACACGATAAAAAAGTGAATTTCGATTTCGTTTATCTAATCTATAGAATACACACAGTAAATGCAGCGATGCATTCTCGGTATCCAACCGCAGTTTTGTATAGCCCAACTATGGGTGGGTTTTTAACGCTGTAGCAATCATGCAGTGAAAATTAGCTGATATATACATTCGAAGATCCGACATGAGAAAAACGGTTAGGATGTACATGCTTAAATAAGTGATCAAGGGTAATTTTTCTCTATACAAATATAGAGGAAATCGACCTTTGATCACTGACTAACAAAGTACATCTATATAGTATTTTGTTTGTTTGAACAGAAATTTCACTTTCTACAGTATTTCAGTCATATCTTAGAAGCTTGAGAACCAAAGGGCAATGGATTCCTGGTATTTCACACATCGGCACCATCACTATATCCTTTTGGAGCACCCAGATCCCCATGCCCATTCCATTCATGTTTACTATAAAGGTAGTGGACCTGTAATAGTTTCGCAACATTTCGGAACTCAAGGTCTTTCACAATGTTGACCGAGGTTTCCTATTTCCTAGTGAAATCATTAGAAAATCTCGATTAACACTGTCAAGGTTCGTTACTTCCAAAACGTTGCGGAACTATAACGGGTCCACTACTTTAAGCACCTTTCGGTTTGATACAAATATCGTAGGTACAAATGGCCGTCTTCGTTCTCAAAATGAAATCGAAACAAAGAGTGAGGTATTTAGGTCTGATAGATTGATTTTCCCAAACATCATTGAACCATTGACCATCGATTGTTTCAGTTATATTGTTAATACTAGTAATTGACGTTTTGTGGGTGATGTAGAAAATTGAATCTATATTATTGCCAATAGAAATGCTCGTGTTAAAACACAGATAGGCCATTTTCATACAAACTTTTTTCAAGGTTAAGAAATAGAATTCCTTCAAATGGTGCGTGGATTTGGGGTGTGCTGTTTGCAATCGGGAAAAAAATGTAATTTTAAGATTATAAACTTTGATTCTTACCTTTGCTTATCCAATGAAAATATTTTTTTTCGTCGGAAATCAAAGGAGGGGGAGGGGTCGAGACATTCTTCTCGTGAGTCAAGCATGTAAAATGGAGGTGAAGAGGTGATTTCGGTAAACTGCTTCACAATTATTGTGCAGGCATACCAAGTTGTTGCATGCTCGGTATTTGATTAGTTAGAGAAGGAATAAAAAAGTATACCAATTGATCGTAACTTATAGACAAAAGCATCTAGGCCTTTACGGCTTATGGACAAGACTAGGTACAGTTAACAACATCGTGAAATTGACAAGGTGAATGATTTTAGAATGATTTCGGAATGAAATTACATGAGTGTGTGAAGCGACTTTTGAGTGAAATTAAAGGGAGGTAATCCAATATTGTTAATTTTGTTCAAGATGAACAAAATTAGCGGTATTAATTACGTCTTTTTAATAAGATATGCGTCCTTTTCTGTTTGAAGGTCTCCGTGGACCTATCAGACACTTTAAAGTCCGCACCAGCTAAAAAATCGTAGAATAAATAGATTGATTTGAATTTATTTTTGAAAGCCTCGAACATTTTTAAATGTTTTCTATTGATTTCGTAGCATCTTTGATCGAATTGAGTGAGTGTTTGGAATGAATGAATGGAGCGCTGAATGAATGAATGATTCAGAATGATTTTGATCGGAATGAGTGTCAATTTCACGATGTTTTTAACTGTAGTGTCTCGGATGTTGGCAGCTGTATTTTCACCTGACGGGGATCACATATACAAACTTTGAATATAATCCTATTAGAGTAGTTTGAGGCCCAATGCATTTCGGGACACGTCAGCCTAAATGGGTGTCTTTAGGGAAAAAAGCTAAAAGTCAGCCATGTTGAAATTTGCAGATTTTTAAGCGTTCTACTGATGCGGTTGTTTTATAATCCGATTTTTATGTATTATAGGATGTAACCGACAACGATAAGCTATCGCGCATGTACTAATAGAAGGGAATGGTATTTAAACGTAATTAGAGATAGTAAGCTGTGTGATTTTTTTTTTTTTTTTTGAATGTATTAAATGTAATATCGATGACCCAGCGCGAAACAGTTGTAACTGCCTATATGTTTATAGGCAGTTACAACTGTTTCGCACTGAGCAATCGATATGAAGGTTACGTGAATTTGTCTAATTTCATCTTATACTTAAAGGCTGGTATTTGTAGACCAGTGGTAAGGGCGTCCGTCTAAGAACCGCTTAGAGAAATCAAGGGTTTTAGGTTCAAATATCGGCCCCGCCCCGCCCCGCCCCGGCTACTCATGATGGTATGACGTTGATTTTGTGTTCTACTTAGACCTCCTATTAATCTTTGGCCGATTTGTAAAGCGAGAGTTAATTTCAAAATGAAAAAAAATGGAAGTACTCTGTAGAATACATAAACATGTTTATTTTTAGTAATATGCTCTAACGGATGTAATATATGTTAAAAAAGTAATGGAGATGGCGCCATTCAAAGAACAACTTTGAATTATTTCAGCGTCTGGGAGCCCCCCCCCCCCCCCCCCCCCCCCGGACATATCACGGAAAGGCTGCTTTGGTTTCACAATGTTTCTATAAATCAATGGCTTGGAAAGAAAAGTAAGCGAATCGAATAATTAACGTATGGTGTCATTTTCTAGTTTTATATTGTTGACCGAGATTTCTATTGCTAAGTTAACATATGCAGATAACATCAAAAGGCCGATTTTCCTTTTATATAAAATATGCATTAGGCATGTCGCGTGCACACTTGTATATTCTCACTTCATTCTCATGTAACCTCTTTACATCACGACATGAACGTCTGTGATCGGAAATCTAATAATGCATGTTCTTATTTAAGGGGAAATGAAAATTGTCGGTGTTATTCTAAAAACCCGTAACTACAGCTTAGTTAAAGCTGTAGTTACGGAGTTTTAAGAACTACACCAAGGAAAGTCCTAATAGCTCATTACTTATACAGCTGTTATGTAAGATGACTTACTGATACCTTCTCCCATTTCTTTTTTTCGATTCCTAATTAGGTTCGAGTATCATTTCCTTGTTTTATTTGATCAATGAAAAATAAAAAATAATGCTACTTCTCGAAAAAATGTTACGGTCTTTTGTATATAGGGCCTACTAATTCATTAGTAAACCGATTGCGACGAAAGCTTTCAAAACTCTAACAGAGTCGTTTTGTAGATAACACTCAATACAGTCCTGCGCTCAAGAAGAAAACGTTTGCGAATATAAACGTTCGTAAACGTTTTTCCACCCTCAATGCATTCCGGAGTTTTTTACGTGACCTGAGAGCGAAGCAGTGGTTTACTACCGCTGCTACCTAATTTTACAACTGTGTTGACTGGGTCTAACTATATGGTAATATCGCTAGTATGGGAGGGGACCAAAACGTCGTAACTTCAGCTTGAATAAGCTGGAATTTCTAGGTTTGAGTCGTCTTTCGCCGAAATAGTGCGCCCCAGATGATGATAGGCCTGAACTTCGGACTTTGGTACAACAATTGAAAGGCCTTCACCATTCGTCCATTGAGACAGTCGTGACGTGTTTTGATAGTCTATCTTCAGCTAAAAGTACTTAACGCTGCTATCTATCATAAATTACTCCTTAATTTGTATGGAATAAACACTTTTTCCAAAAACTTGTATAAACATCAAAAGTTGGCAACAACTCATTAGTTATTTACAATAAATGTAACAACCACTGCATTAGAACTGCACAGTTTCTGTAACTGAGGGTTAAGATAGCAATAACGCATGTTTGGCATTCATTTGTAATACAACTTGTCTACACTATAAGATTTGTATCCGAGACAGTAAAAATACTAATTAGCGCCTACCACTTGTATTCTTGTTAACCGAGGCATTGGAAAACTAGATTAGACTAGGAGAAAAAAATATGAGAAAAATGAAAAACAGTAATAAATGGAACTTGAGCCAGGCGCAATCCTTGGAGCACAGCGCATCCTTGAAGATGTAAACGTTCGCATATAACGTTTGCATATAGCGATATCCCGCTTCGTACGTGTAACACGCGTATAAAACGAGGTATAATTTCGAAACTTTTGCAAACGTTTTGGATTCCAAATATCATGCAGGATATGCATATCCAAGAATTTGTCGATCGTCGCTGTTGATCATAAATATGTTGATTGATAAATAGAATCATTCATTTACACAGGATAAACGGCCATTTTGTTTCAAACATTTCGTGGACTTAATACGATCGAAATTATCATTAATAATCAACGAATGCATTCTTCAATATCGACTTTACGTGATAAATAGTATAATTACCATAACGGACGACATTTTTTTTCTTTTTTTTTTTCAAATTTAGTTTTTTGTGCTATTCAAAAAATGCTGATTAATGCATTTATTCAATAGTTTATAGTGCCAATGTTATTGAATTTTGTCAGTATTTATTCGGGGCGTGTGGGTTCCATAAGAAGGGTACTACAAGACATTTGCCTTTCTTACTTTTTCCCTCCTAAGTATGAAATTCGAAGATAAGATAGAAGTTGTGATAGCGTCAACGATTCAACTAAAATTTGTAAAAAAAAATGTGTTAAAACATATACTATCAACCTGCCGAAATGTCTTTTTGAAAAAGATTTTCAAATTTGATTGAAAGGCACGAATTTAAGTTTTATAGAAAGAGGCAAAAAAGCCATCACATTGATATTTTGTAAAGATTGTGTCGAAACAGCTCACATGGGTAACTCGACTGGGTCGTGACGTTACATAACTTTATTTGATTAAAAACCCAACGGGCTGTCGAAACATTCTTTATTGACTTCGGATGATGTCGTAGACATTTTTGACATTATTCCACGTGAGGAAGGCTGTCAAACTGGACTGTCGTTAGCATAATCCAAAAAAATTTAAGACTTTTTATGTTCACCAATTACCTCATTATCTTCATATATTTTTTTATACCCACCAAGAAAAAATGATGTGAAAACAGTGTGGAAAATGAGTAATTTCTTCCTTTACTACAATATTTTCTAGAGACTGAAACAATATTCAAACTATAAATGCCTTGACCGTGTTGTCTGACGCATCTCTAAGATTGGACCAGTTTAAAATTGTGTCGTCTGATAATGGGTCAGCCTACATCTATAAATAAGGCCAAATAACCAAATACTACTATATTTAAAACTTGCATTTTAAAAGTCTTTTTTTCAGATGCCTTCAAGAATAAATTGGTAATTACACTTTCAACTTTATATTTTACATTTTAATGGAGTTTGTCAATATTGGCGAAAACTGGTAAGATAAACAAAAGCATCGCCTACAGGTGCTCACGCTCGGCTTTGAGTGCTGGATAGTTGATAAAAATCAAAGTACAGAAAGTACTGATAAGTTGGAATGCGTTCGAGAGACAGTGACCTTAAGCTACTAACGAAGCTGACTCCTCCCGCCCACCACAGGTGATAACATAATACGTCTCGTCTTTTGACAGGCGTATATAAATCAATGTATTTTAACAACGAGAGACGCTTAAACCTGAAACGTTATACAGGAAAAATGATAACAAAAGGGCTAGAATGGCCCTAAACCGTTCACCTGAATATGATTGGTCCAGTGGATCTTATCCAAGAAACTTTCAAAGATTCATTCAAATTTGCCTAATTGTTGAAAAGGAGACATTTTTCGAATTATGAGCAGTCATAATAGACCCTGCCAACCAATTCATTACAGAGGAGACTCAAAATTAGCCATACCCTGCCACGCCGATATTTATGGGCTAATGAAATTTTTGCCAAAAATGTTTGAAGAAGGTCATCAAAGGAACATTATTATAAAGTTTCATTTAAATCCGCCCAGTGGTTCAGGAGGAGATGTCGTTCAAAGATTTGGGGCTCAAAATAAGCCCCGCCCTGCCATAACCATATTTATTGGCCAATTAGAACATAGCGACAATTTTGAAGAGGGTAACCCAGGGAACATTCTGACAGAATTTCATTAAAATTGGCCCAGCGGTTTAGGAGAAGAATAAGATTTAAGAAAGTTGACGACGGACGACGGAGTCAGGGTGATCCTAAAAGCTCCCATTGAGCACGTTGTGCTCAGGTGAGCTAAAAAGGAAGAAAATGATACGGATCATACAGCCGACTGATGGACGCACAGGCGAACACTTATAAACTCAAAACAGTTTTTATATTATTTATCAAATGAATTCTATTCCATTTGAGTTATCAATTACATTTTTTTATTAGAAGTGTCGCAAAGTAGACCTCAACAGTTGATTTGTCCATGATGAAAAGCTATTTTCGCGGGGAAGTCTTTTACATGTACTTCATGAGTTGAAATCTCAAGACAATTTTTGGACGAAGTTCAATTGTGATTTCTTCCTTTGTGACTCCAAATTGGGCACTTTCTCGGGTTATTGACACCATTTGTGTCAATATTTATGATTTGGGTCAATTGGTTGTTCAGTTAGAGTTGAAACTGTTAACTGTTAAAATTTACTGATGACCGTGACATGAATGACCCCGAAACAATAGGGCATTTCTTTGGGTCATGGACAATATTTGTGTAAAGTTTCGTTATTGCAGTTCAATTGCTTCTCCATTAATCTAGCGGAAAGCAAAAGGTCAATGGACTGAGAGACAGACATGATGAAATCAATATATGCTCCTCTACTTCTGAGTTGGGGGTACAGTTAATAACATCGTGAAATTGATAAGGTGAACGATTTTGGAATGATGTAGGCATGATGTTGAATTAGTGAGCGGAGTGAGTTTTGAGTGAAATTAAAGGGAGAGAATCCAATGTCACTTATTTTGTTCAGGATGAACAAAAATAGCGATATATAAAACCTATATAAAATATGCATAAACGTTCAATCAATAGCTTTCTGTTTCGTCAAGAACCAATCAGACGCTTTAAATTTCAATTATGTCAGTGAAATCGCGATTTGGTTTTTGCTAAATTCATTTTGAATGTAAATATTGATCTTGTTTTTTTTTTAATAACTGAGCGTTTTTGAATGGTTTGAGTGAGTGTTTGGAATGAATGAATGGAGCGCAGTGAGAGCGATTAAGAATTTTTTTATTAAGATGAATATCAATTTTACGATGTAACTAACTGTATGATGCTGCTCTTAAACGTGTTGATGTGAAAGAATGTGAAGAAAACAAGTTGAACTAGTTGGTTTGCTTCAAATGGCAAATTGTCTTGGTGATGGAATGTAATTGGGCAAAGATATTAAAGATGCGGTGGCAAGGGTTTTATTGGATGAGTATTAGGTTTTTACAATGAAACATTCATGTAGATAGCAAAAGGTTAAATGTTTAATAAGGTCGTTCATAAAGAGAAACTATACCTTTAAAAGAAGCTACAACATAATTCTACGAAAAACAGGTCGCGACCTTACCAAATAAGCAGATCACGTGATTAGTCTGTGCTATTGCCACAATACTGAGAAAACAAATCGCGACATTACCAAATAAGCAGATCACGTGATTGGCAAGTGCTATTGTCAATTTCTGACCTTATCGGACTTGACTTATCACATGATTGTCAAATATAGTAATGTAAACATGTGATACTAATATATTCGTACGCAACTTTCAATAAATATCGTTTAAAACATAAAATTAGCGTGTTAATAATATACATGAAGTGATAGTTGTGTAATTGTACAGCATTATTACTTTTTGATGAAATAAACTGTATGTCTTTGTCAAGTTGAGATATACAAAATAGGCCGAAGTGTAATCACATCCTGTTCACGTGATATGTGTTCTCAAAAAACCCGAAATGAAATTATCTTGTGTTCATTTTGCGGTTTTGTTAAATCTAAGTTGGAATTGCTCCGCATTCCAACTTAAAAATCAGAGTCGAAAAAGGGTCATTATTCCCACAAAATGGATCTAGAGTTATCCCCCTTGATAATATAAGTAAAGGTTGCCCTTTCGATAGTGAACATGTATTCAAAGTTTCAAGAGAATGCCGCCAAAAGAACAAGAGATGTCACTAAATGTCAAAGTTTTTGCATGAATAACGACAGAAGCAGCAGCAACAACAACAACGAAGATGCAAAGGCTATATCATACCTCAGATTTTCTCCGTAAACAGCCGGGCTAAAAATTAAATCATTACTCCTTGAATAAAATATGAATAGAGAACAATTTTGTATTGTTTCAAACAAATGATACGTGAATGCATTTGATGATATGTGACCCTTTGGGCAAAAAGGGACAAACTGGGAAGTGCGAAAAATGCCGATCCGAGTCAGGCTGCGCAGGATGTGCATGCTTACTAGGATCGATACTTTTCATTTTTTGTTTATTTCCTAAATGTTTTATATCAGGCTATATAATTACTATCGATATGCAATTTCAGGTTTGCCTTTGTTAGTTACGTTCCTAGAGAAGACTCTGCAAAGGCTGATCTGAATCTTAGGCTTAGCGTTTCGCACATGTGAAAAGCTGATGCATGTGTTCTAATTATAAGTTCCAATATCTATCTATCTATATATACTGCCTAACTCCCCTTTCGGGTATTACTGGCAGGTTTTGGAAAATATTAATGTAGGCATTTACGACAGCTTCGCACATAACCCTCAAATTTATAAGGTCTATAATTATATCTTCGGTAAAATTCTAAGCTATATATATTGTACCCTTATCCTGCCGTTCACGATACATGCATGATGTACACAAAGGTTTGGCAAACAATATAAACTGAGATCGGCCTGCAATTATTCGCAATTAGGTCTTAATCAACACTGACTGCTCTCTTCTTAATTATTGGGAAAAAAACTTGAGGCAGACTGCCAAAGTTCCGGAATTTGACAATTTGCTAGAAACGTAATTTAAATTCAATAGCATGAGGTTTTAAATTTGAGATCACACTTTGGCCACAAGTATCTGCAAAATACTTGAAACTTTCCAGTAAGGTACACACACAGTAAATCTACTGGATTTTGTGTCTGTTTATTTTCTCAGGGGCCAAGAGAGGCGTTGGCTATTCCACTTGTTCCGGGCTTTATTTCTATAAGATGTATTGATCGATATTCTGAATATGGCGAGTTCAAACAGTTGCTTAAAAAATTCGCCAGTAAAACCTTATTTATACTTCGTTACATTTTAGAAATTGCAGTAATGAGAGAAATATAATTCTTATTATTAATTACTTTCATATACGAATAAAAACTAAACGACAAAACAATTAATAAAAACAACAACAACTCGTATTCATCCATGTGACAAATGTCATGGAAGGAGTTACGAATCTGCAATGTCATATTCTTTTCATATTTTTTCTTGATTTTAGCCAATATCATTCAAACTATGGAAAACAATGAAAAAGAGCCTTACCTTCGAATGAGTAACATCCTTTTATCATGAATTTGTTGTTAAAGACCTAAGAGTATTTTAACATAGATTATTTCACAATAAATCAGTTTTCATCACGACAAAGTAACACGAAGTCTCTATAATCGATGTTAATCTTTTTAAATTCAATGCTGAATTTTAATCCTGTTTCAAAGAACACTCGAGTTAAATGTAACATCACAGGAACACAAAATCCCTACAAAGATGAAGATATTCTAATAGTAGTTATTTACCAAACACACTCTGTGTTGTGTGTACTCACTTGAATCACTCAAACAATTTTAACTAGTAACCACAACACAAAGCAAAGGATGCACATACAATTACGGAGACCATGTGTAACTTTTACGTTTTTACGTACCAATATAAAAAATAGATCGCTGCCGACGTCATTGGCTCGAGCTTCAATTTGTTTCTTATATTGGACAAGTAGAGCTTGAACTTAAGAACTCGTTTTAGCGAGACGATAAGCGAAAAATTCTTTTGCACTGTGTGACTGTCCGTACTGCTCACAGTTCACGTTTCGAGCGGAAGTTAAATTGTTTGATATGCAAGGTAACATAACATGGGCCTGTGCGTGGTATTTTCAACGTGTTAATATGAAACCTCCTTATTTATCTTTTTCTGTGGATTATCGAGAATATTATAAAACACATTGCAAAATCAGTTAAATAACCAAAAAATTCACACGTTTGACGTAGTCTAACCTGAAGAGCCAAACAAAAAATGACATCATGGCGTTGCTTAACAATCACGTGCTAAATAACGCGCTTTAAGGTAGTGGGCTCGTATTAGTTCCGAAACATTTCGAAACTCGTGATCTTTCACGATGTTGACCGAGGTTTCCTGGTGAAGTCCTTAGAAAAACCTCGGTTAACACTGTTAAAATCCATTACTCAAAGACGTAACGAAACTAAAACGGTTCCACTACCTTAAGAAAATTTGTCCTGAAATTTTCACACCTAGTCTCTTTTTTTGCATTAAGAGTAATAGAATTTTCGTTTTTTTTTTTAAGTAAGTACGATTGACATTTCATTGAGTGAACAAAAAATGTATAGTTTCACTCGTGACTCCGCCACTCCTGAAAATAAGGCTTTTTTGTTTACCCAATGAAATATTAATCGATCTTTCACTACAGTTAACAACATCGTGAAATTGACAAGGTGAATGATTTGGGAATGATTTTCGAATGAAATGGAATGAGTGTGTGGAGCGAGTTTTGAGTGAATTTAATGGAAGGCAATCCAATGTTGCAAATTTTGTTCAAGTTGAACAAAATTTGCGACATTAATTACAACCCTTTAATAAGATATGCACAAATGCTCTGTAATTAGTTTCCTATTTCTTTAAGAACCAATCAGACGCTTAAAATTCCAATTATGTAAGTGATATCACAATTTGGTTCTTACTTTTTTTCATTTTGAAGGTAGTTGTCGATCTTTTATCTTTGGTCATTTTGAGCGTTTTTGAATTGTTTGAGTGAGTGGTTTGGAATGAGTGAATGGAGTGCTTAGTGTGCGATTGAGAATGGTTTTGATCGAGATGAATGTTAATTTCAAGATGTAACTAACTGTAATAGACACAACTATGCTCTATTTCATCATCGCAAAGCACACTAATTTACAAAAGACTTTTAGATCAGATAATAACAGAATATTCTATATAACTAAATTCTACTACTGTATGTTATTTATTTCTGCCCTGCTGTATGAAAGTGTGTACAAATCGGCACCAAGATAAGTCTGCGAATTCATAATTTAATTGTACCTCGCTCTTTAAAAAAGGAGCATTAGAACTGCTAGCCATATTTTGAATAATAAGAAGAGTTTGATGTCAAAACAAAAACCGAAAATATGGTCTTTTGAAAGATGTAGACTTTTGATTATTGCTCCCCCCACCTCTCTCTCTCTCCGTCTCTCTCACTCTCTCTCTCTCTCCGTCTCTCTCACTCTCTCTCACTCTCTCTCTCTCTCACACTCTCTCTCTCTTCTATCTCTTTCTCTCACTCCCTCTCTCTCTCTCTCTCTCTCTCTCTCTCTCTCCCTCTCCCTCTCATTCTCTCTCTCTTTCTCTCTCTCTCTCTCTCTCTCTCTCTCTCTCTCTCTCTCTCTCTCTCTCTCTCTCTCTCTCTCTCTCTCTCTCTCTCTCTCTCTCTCTCTCTCTCTCTCTCTCTCTCTCTCTCTCTCTCTCTCTCTCTCTCTCTCTCTCTCTCTCTTTTCGTGTATAGAGTCAGATTGACAAAGAAATGACGGACAGAGAAAGACAGACTTTAAAGACAAAAATTGTAAAGGGGGATTAGGCAGTTCTATACGGTTTTATCAAAATATAGAAAATGTAGTAAAATAATATATTTCTAGTTGACTGAGTAATAAAGTATTAAAGATTTGATAAATTCCGACATACGGAATTAATTATACCGGGAATTTATGGAAACTATGAATATATTTCTAATTTTCTTGATTACAGCTTTCCTAGCCAAGAAATATATTTTCTTCGAGCCGTCAAGGACCCCGAGTAATTTCAAGCTCTAATCCCCCTATGTAACCGACTTTTGAATTATTCGTGAATGTTTTATCAATTCATCGTCGATGAACGTCCGAAATGATGTATTCACAGCTAAATGTAAGCTATAGATGCAATATTTTGGCTTCCATTTAAGCTCTGCAGAATGCATTTTAGGCGTTATACAATCTTACTCTTACACGTAAATCATACGGGGAGAAATCTTCATTTTTGATGAAATTGGTTGAAAACGATGATTTTGTTAATACTTAATGTGCGTTTCTCCTTCATTCAAAGTCTTTTATTTTATCTTTAAAAACGTGTAAAACGTATTATTACTAAGATTCCTTAAAATAAGTATTTATTCAATATTGATTGTCAAATTCAGTGAATATCCAACAATCAATCCATGTAAAAAATTATTTCTTCTATGCACTAATTCACAAAATCACAAAATTCTTACTCGTCTACAAAACGATAAAACAAGATCATAATTTTATTGACTAAATAGATAATCTTGCAATAACGAAAACCCATACCGTGAAATAAGTTTACCCCTTAACCGGATTTACAATAAAATGTGAACAGTCAGGCGAATAGGGACATTCTTGTCACTGCGTAAACTATCGAACCTGGGGCCCGTTTTACTTAACGTCTTATGAAAAATTGATCGTAAGTCAAAATCACAAATCGTACCTAGTGTTTTCATTTATTGCTAGATTCTGCCTTGCAATATTTCATTGGAATCGTCTGAAGGAGACGATTCCAATGAGATAATTCATGACAGAATTCCATATTTAGTAACTTCTGTAGAAGCAACTCTAATTTTTTACTTACGCAAAAAATGATCGTAAGATGTTTAGTAAAACAGGCCCCTGGACAGGATGCGCTGTCTGTGAAGGTTTGCCGGGATGGAATCTTTTCATTTTCGAAAGATTATCTGAATCTAGAATGATCATACTTCTTTACATTATATAATATACTTTTTCAGATACGCCATCTGATTGCCCTCTGTTTAATCAGATCTGTTTTACAAATATTTATCTCCAAGAATTCCCACGCTTTTCACCTGACGGATCACAAATATATATTCCTCAATTAAATTGTTATTTTATGCGGGGGTAAATGATTTATATGTTTAATATTTGTGACCCGTCACTCGGAAAGGGGCCGTCCGGGAATACTGTAAAATGCATTATTGAAAAAGAAATTTGATCCAGCATAGGTCAACCAGAAGTCGCGTAAAAAAAATTCTTTCACTGGAAGGTAGATTGATTGTTCTAGATTCAGAAAATGGACACAGTGCAAAAGGTTACGCCCCTAGTCAGTCTGCGCACTCCGCGCAGTCTGACTAGGGTCGACACTTTACGCGCTACCCAGATGGTCCCTTTTAACGTGACGGGTCACTTTACTTCTTGCATCTCTCAAAAAAAAAATCAAGTAACAAAAAACGCTTTAAATATTACGATATTAACACCAAGCATAGTCAAACTTTTTGTCTTGTACACTTATGTTGACAAACATGATCATTAAACCTGCGTTTAGGATGACATAATTGTGCGAACTATTTGCGAATTTTACTCCGCTTTGCACGTGCACTTGCGTGCAAAGCGGGATATAATGTGCAAACGGTTAGCACCGTTTCGTCATCCTGAACGCTTGACCCAGAATGTATTCAATTCTATTTCATATCTTTATTTGGTGACTTAAAATCGTAACATCTTAAATAAAATGAAGTTACGAGGTTTAGGTCACAAAACTTCAAAAAGCCTCGTCAAAATCTGATAAAATGATATATTACATCTTCGATTTATTCGATTTCAATAAAATCCCAGAATGTTCAAAATCCGATTAAATCATATTTTATCTATGATTCTGCGTATTTTGACTCCGTGTGTTTCGGAATGAATTGCATTTCTGTCTTTTACTATTTCGACTGGAAATGACAGAAATCTTGTAATGATAACTTATATGATGACAAACGCTTAATGAAAAGAGTGAATATTTACTTTACAAATATCGAATGTTGCTTTTTTTTCTTTCACATTATCAAATTCAATACAATTTTCACAGTATTTTCCAAAACACTTTGATACCAAAATCTAATCCACATCATAACAGCTTGTAATGAAAATTATCCTTACGCGTTAGCAGCGATAATTTCTATTTAACACCCGTAACACTATAGAACCACCACGAACAACTTTCGTTACGTGAAAAAATGCACTGCTGTAATTATTTACACTTAAAGCCACAGTCTTGGCTAAGGTTCGTTTTACTATACTAACTTCGCAATAGAAGCAATTTTGAATAGTCTTAGAACCGAGAAAAGACCTGCGTTCTTTTTTAAACGTTCATGAAACTTTTAAAGATGATATATCGCTTTGCATGATCACGTGTAAAGCGGGTATCATTTTTAAACCTTTCGTTCAGTGAAGCCGGACACGTGCAAAACCGCAGACTTTTTCTAATCGTTAATGAACGTTTTATCATCCTAAACGCAGAGAATTCATGTTAAAATATGTCCTGTAGTAATTCTTTCTACTCAAAACATCAATTCATATCAAGTAAGTACGGCTTCTCAAGAGCTTTTCAAATTTCTTCAACCGTTGAAAATTTCACATTTGACCCCGACTTCGGAAAAGAAACTTAAAGACAACTTCGATTAATAGATTTTTTAAGAAATAAGACCAACCGCGCTGGTAGGCTGCAATATAATTACATCTAAATTATTACGTAGCTAGCAAGAATGAGTATTGCACATGGCATAAAATCTCCATGGATGAAAAAGTTCGAAATTGACCAGCCTTCGAACTCCCATTTACGTTAAGCTACTAGCAAAACGGGGTGCCCTTTTAAACGTTCACAAACGTGTTTTATATTATCCGATCGCAAACGAAGCCGAATACGAAATAAATTACGGGGATTGTCTCAAAATGAATTAACATATAGCACTGTTAAAGACAGAAGGCATGTATACTGAACGCAAAAAGATAAGTCGCACTTTCAATAACATCAAAAAGGGGTCAACCAATGTATTTAAACGAGAGTTTCAATATGAAATATATTTGTCATCAAAATGGCTTTCTTCGTATCTTTGCTCGCATATATACGTTTGTAGTGACGTTAACATAAACTTTGCGTACTTGGACGATATATGGGTGTAGAAAAATGACTAAATGATCTTTTTTGGTTTCATCTGATTTCTCTTGTTTCGAGTTAACATTAAACACCTACATTTATCGCATTCTTCGAAAAAGAGTGAACTTTTTAGATGACGTTAAATCAGGTGGACACCACATGGACATATCGTATACAGTGTGGGAGATGTTGAAATTGACTTTAGTTTCTGCCACTAGTGTTTTTATTTTCATATGGTTTGTAGCAAATAAACATTGATATGAAATTACCCATTTTCCTTTTAAACAATAAAAATTCATCCGAACGTCATGACGTTACGTTGAGAAATGGATTTTTTCATCATCGCTATTGATTGCAATCGTTAAAAACATCACCGGGCACCATTCGTGTCTATTTTTTTATCAATGGAAACAATCTGAAAATTACCAGCCAGTAAAGATGTTAAATCAACGTCCCAATGGCCGTTAACAGAATGTAAGAGATCGCTGAACCGTAATTGGGCAATAACTGAATATCTGAGGGTAGGAAAAAGCAAAGAGAATACTCTTTTCTATCTTGATATAAATATTCTGCGAAATTGTCAAAGGTTTAAACAATTTATGTATTTTGTTGTGTATGCTGTAAAGATGATTCTGTACAGCCATCAGAAATATCCCATACTCTACTATTTTCTGAAAGGTGAAAAACATCTTGAAATATATCCAATCGAAGACAGGACGATTAAACTTTTGGCGCTCAATATACATTCAGTTACTGCCCGTTGATGTGTAATTACTTTCAAATATAGCCTTTTGGTTTACATGTATAAATATCCAAGACAGTAGATTGTCAATATTGCTGACCATACATCGACGAGTGTAGATTGAATTCAAATCATCACAAAAAGACTTTCAATTCGTTTTTTTTTCATGCAGGCTTTCCAATGGGTGACGACACATTCGTATCAAATATCGTATAACTTCAATGATCTCCGGCTAGTATTGTATTCAAACTAATAGGAGACTGTGTTGTATTGTTTTTTTGGTCGATGACACCTCATACATTCTGTGTCCCTACGTAGTATTCGATCCGTTTTTCGTCCATGTGGACTAATTCAAATTTTTTTCAAATGTTATTTTCTTCATATGTCGAGTATGGGTTCCTCTAAGCAAAAAGTAAGACGATTAAGATTTGAATTTCTCTAACCGTTCATTTCTATGGTGGTCGAAAAATCATGATGGGGCTCTGTTATTTCTCTTTCAATTCTTCAAATGGAGTCTCGGCCAGTATTTAACAAAATATACTTAAAACCCTGAGAGCGATTTGCGGATTTAACTTCATCTCAGTTCGGTTACGATAGAAGATACCGTAGCCAGATGTTCGCCGTCGACAAGTCGTCGATGCAACTTCGGCATCCACACATGGTAATAATAATGATAATAAAATATTTATTTAATGAAGGTAACACTTTAAGAAATTATTCATATGACCAATTTCTTAGTTTCAATATGGCCTTCAAACATCAACAATTCCGCTCGAGCAAGCATACATACATACATACATGCATGCATACATACATGCATACGGCTGAAGTACCTATCAGTCTAAATCGATGCCTCAGAAAATTTTTCTCTGATATGACAGGAAAGACAATAAAAACTACTAACGATATACATAATTTGTAAATAATTAAGGAAATACGTGTATTTTCACCGTGAAAATAAAACGCTCGCGAATGTTTTCGATGTTCGATTTTTTCTTTCCGAAGTTGATCTGTGTGCATACTTTGCATCGGCAGACGGCCTGAAGAGGGGACTACATGTACATGTATAATATCGATTAGATGTAGGCCCTAGCCCGACTTGAACAATCGGTAACGTGTTGTGCTGTGAATTCTGAGATCGTGAGCCACTGAAGTTATCAATTCATGCATCCTTGAAGCAAAAGAGGGTCAAGCGCTCGCACCAGCCTACTTGGTTTAACAGAAAAGTATGGAAATGATGTACGAAAGGGATATGGCTCTTAAACAGAAGACCCTTGATTGATACGAAATTTTACGTAAAACGGTTATTTGATTAAGCTTAATAAGAACAAGGTGCCAAATTGTCACAAGATACGCCCGTCACAAGCTTGGTGTAACTTTGGTTTAAGAGTAGAATTGATGTGATTTTGAATTAATAATTCTAGATAATTTTTGTGTAGACAGACAGATAAATAACTGGTAGGAGTAAATTTTTATCATGATCAAAGCTTGTGCCTTAACATGTGATAAATGTTTGTATAGTTTTAAAGCTATTAAGGTTCATGTAAAGTGTTTGAGACCCAATATTAAGGGCACTTCATTAGCCAAGAAAAGGCAGTATGACCAGGTATATTATATATCAAAATGAAGCTATTCGTGAGCACAAGCAGTTAGGCAACATAAAACCGCCATAGATGTAGCAGTAAAGCTAAAACAATGTGGAAAAGGGTCATTTTGTACAGAACAAGCAACTGCATGACAGTTGCATAAAAATGCCCCATATTTTAACAAAGTACAGTCTGATGTACCATCCAGGTAGTGCTACAACCTTAGATATAAAACTTAGTCTCAAAAGGCTATTTGGAAACAATAAATTTCCATTCATTTTGTCAACATACATGTCAAACCGGTTTGGTCTGTTTTCAAAATAGATGTTAGGTATGGTGCAACATCACACCATAATATTATGAAATATTTTCTGCGATTTATTCAAATTATAGTTTTTTTTTATTCAATGATCTACAATATTACTATATATTTATCATTCTGTGAAATAGAAATTGATATATTGCTAAACAACCTTACAGGTATATAAACAATTAATGTCTATTTATGTTATTATAACACACCATACCCTAAAAAGATCTACACGTTTACAAAATTAGAATGACATATATGACATATGTGTTTATAAAATAAGTCAAAATAAATTGCTTGCATAACTACGTTTTGGGGCTGAGTTTTATACCAATGCTTGTAGCACTACCTGGATGGTACTTTAGGCTAGATTTTGTTAAATTATTAGCCAATTTTATCCAACAGTCATGCAGTTGCTTGTTCTGTACAAAATGACCCTTTTCCACAATGTTTGGCTATGCCGCTTTAGTTATAACAGTCTTATGATTTTCAACTGCTTGTGCTCATAAATAGCTTCATTTTGATATATAATATTTCTGGACAAACTGCTTTTTCTTGGCAAATGAATGCCCTTAAAATTGGTTCTCAAACACTTTACATGAACCTTAAAAGAACAAGAGGATCATAGTGGCCCTAAATCGCTCACCTGAATTAACAATCTAATAAAGTTTTTTTTCTAAGATTTGACCCCATGACCAAGTTTTCGACCTCACTTGACCCAATTTCAAATTTGTCCAATATTTCACCCAGATTGTCATTCTAACCAATTTTCAGGTTGTCCACAAGGTTTTTCTAAGATATAATCCCACGACCTATTTTTTAACCCTCTTCACCCAATTTAAAACTTGTCTAAGATTTCATCAATATTATCATTCTGACTTATTTTCAGGTTGATTGGGCTAAAAATATGGCCTCGAGAGTGTCCACAAGGTTTTCTAAAATTCTACCCCATGACCTAGTTTCTGACCCCACTTAACCCAATTTCGAATTTGTCTAAGATTTCATCAACATAACCATTCTGACCAATTTTCAGGTTGATTGGGCTAAAAAAAATAGCCTCTAGAGTGTCCACAAGGTTTTTCAAAGATTTGACCCCATGACCTAGTTTTTGATACCACTTGACCCAATTTTGCACTTGTTCAAGATTTCATCAAGATAATCAATCTGACCAAACTTTAGGTTGATTGGGCTAAAAATATGGCCTATAGTGTCCACAAGGTTTTTCTAAGATTTGACCCTCTGACCTAGTTTTTTGACCCCACTTGACTCAATTTCACACTTGTCTGAGAATTCATCAAGATAATCAGTCTGACAAATTTTCAGGTTGATTGGGCTAAAAATATGGCCTCTAGAGTGTCCACAAGGTTTTTCAAAGATTTGACCCCGTGACCTTGTTTTTGACCCCACTTGACCCAAATTCGGACTTGACCGAGATTTCATCACGATTATCATTCTGGCCAATTTTCAGGTTGATTTGGCTAAGATATGGCCTCCAGAGTGTCTACAAGGTAAATGTTGACGACGGACGACAACCATCGAGTAAACCCAAAATATCACCCTGAGCACTTTGTACTCAGGTGAGCTAAAAGTGAAGAAGGAGTTTTTCTTATTTTGTTACAAAATTAATAGTTTATGTGTAAGAAAAGTAAAAAAAATCAGAAGTTCAAGGGTAGATTATTCTTGAACCAGGGGAAGTTGAGACTTCAAAATTACTTCTTGCTAAACTTCAACATGTAATAAATAATTGTTTAAACTATCTAAGCATTTGAAGGAAAAATGAAGGAGGAGTTTGTGACACAAAATTACTAGTATAAGTGAGAAAAGAAAAAAAATATCTTAAGTTCAAGGGCAGATAATTCTCTAAGCAGCAGGAGTTGGGACATCAAAATTGCGTCTTGCAAGACTTCAATATGTGATAAATAATTGTATAAACTTTCAGAGCTTTTGAAGGAAAACTGAAGGAGGGGTTCGCGACACAAAATTATTAGTATAAATGTCTACAGAGAGACGGACAGACAGGCTGATTCCAATATACCCCGAAAACATTCGTTAAACTCAAATAATAAGCGAGGTAGAGTATGGTTCCTTTGAACTGTACTTTCCCTTGCTTAGATCTATCTGCCCATGAAGTTTTATGATCAAAGCTCAATTTTTTTTCCGAGATATACTCCAGATAAGATCATAGTATACAAGAGGGCCATTGGCCCTTAAGCGCTCACCTGAGGTATATAGTTTACAAAGGAAGCAAAGTGCCAACACAACTTATTTGAAATTCATTACTGGCTTAACAAAAGTCAAAGATATCAAGACGACATACATTTGAGTCAAATATACTGCCTCTAGAGTGCACACAAGGTTTTCTAGAATTAGACCCTTGACCCCAATTTTGATCAGACTTGACCCAATTTTGATCTAGACCAAGATTTGATGGATACAAACATTCTGACCGAGTTTCAAGACAGTTGGGCCAAAAATGGCCTCTAGAGTGCACACAAGGTTTTTTTTTAAATTTGACCCCTTGACCTAATTTTTGACCCCACTTGACCCAATTTTGAACTTGACCGAGATTTGACGGAGACAAATATTCTGATCAAGTTTCAAGACATTTGGGCCAAAAATGTGGCCTCTAGAGTGCATATAAGGTTTTTCTAAAATTTGACCCCTTGACCCCATTTTTGACCCCACTTGACCCAATTTTGAGTTGACTGAAATTTGATGGAGACAAACATTCTGACCAAGTTTCAAGATATTTGGGCCAAAAATGTGGCCTCTAGAGTGCACACAAGGTTTTTCTAAATTTAACCCCCTGACCCCATTTTTGACCCAACTTGACCCTATTTCAAACTTGACCCAGATTTAATAGAGACAAACATTCTGACCAAATTTCAAGACATTTGGGCCAAAAATGTGGCCCCCAGAGTACAAACAAGGTTTTTCTAAAATTTGACCCCTTGACCCCATTTTTGACCCAACTTGACCCAATTTCGAACTTGACCAAGATTCAATAGAGACAAACATTCTGACCAGGTTTCAAGACATTTGGGCCAAAAATGTTGTCTCTAGAGTGCACACAAGGTTTTTCTAAAATTTGACCCCTTGACCCCATTTTTGACCCCACTTGACCCAATTTCAAACTTGACCGAGCTTTAATAGAGATAAACATCCTGACCAAGTTTCAAGACATTTGGGCCAAAAAAGTGGCCCCCAGAGTGCACATATGGTTTTTCTAAAATTTGACCCCTTGACCCCATTTTGATCCCACTTGACCCAATTTCGAACTTGACCTAGGTTTGATGGAGACAAACATTCTGACAAAGTTTCAAGACATTTAGGCCAAAAATGTGGTCTCTAGAGTGCACACAAGGTTTTTCTAAAATTTGACCCCTTGACCCCATTTTTGACCCCACTTGACCCAATTTCAAACTTGACCAAGATTTGATGGAGACACACATTCTGACCAAGTTTCAAGACATTTGGGCCAAGAATGTGGCCTCTAGAGTGCACACAAGGTAAAGTTTGACGACGGACGACGGACGCCGGACAGCAGCCCATCACAATAGCTCACCTTGAGCACTTCGTGCTCAGGTGAGCTAAAAAAACAAGAGCCGTCAGAGACAGATTATGCTCCCCGAATAAGGCATTGTCACAAAAACAAGAGCCATGTTGGATATAGCCATCCCCCGCCACGAAAGCTTGATAGTAAACTGAAGCCTTATAGATTAAGTATTCTTTTGTACAGTCAGAGATTTACCTCCTATAAAATCTAAGTATCAAAAATAACAAAGGGCAACAACTCCAAAATTATGCAAGCAAGAGTTGTAGTTCTTAAGCACTGCACTTCTCCTCCATGAGATCTATCCACCCATAAAGTTTCAAGTTGATAGCTATTATACTTTAGGAGATATGCTCCAGACATAATCTATGTATCAAAAATAACAAAGGGCAATAACTCCCAAATTATGCAAGCATGAGTTGTAGTTCTTGTGCACTGCACTTGTCCTCCATATGATCTATCCACCTATAAAGATTCGAGTTGATAGCTATTATACTTTACGAGATATGCTCCGTGGTCAGATTGCAAGGACTCAAATAATGTGTTATCTCATACAGCTAACATAAAGGTAACAAACATTAAACCCCCTTTTTGCATGACATATTTTTACACACAAATTTCAAATAGTTTATGGTAAAGGGCATCTGATTTGCTACTCAAATGTGAAATACATCAAATTCTGAACATAAGACTATAGACTGGTGGTTTAGACCGAAAATTTTCGAAGTGTGGGCACTTTTGCGGCATAAGGTCTCACTAGGCTTAATAGCTTCTGCAACCATCCCTGAACAGATTTTGACCTGTTGCCCAAAAATATATTCATAAATGAGGTCACAACCGGGGTCAAAGGTCACTAAGTACATATCACGTGAGCGAGTTTTATGGGTACAATTGATTTCGATATAAGATTCGTCTTTGAAAGGAAAAAAATCTTTATCAACATCAGTTAATATCATAGGTCCATGTGTTCCTTATTTAAAAAAGTATTTGGTGTTTGGTAATATTATGTAAGATCATATTTTTAGCCCTTAACTCGACTAAAAATGCTGACTTACCTTGCTAAACAGACTACTGCTTTATGATTTTAGACAGAAAGCGTTCTTTAACGTTATATAGACCTACGTTAACATTTATTTCGTATTTTGAGGATGTCTTTGATTCATTAACATGCTAACAATGCTGTCTCAAAAAAAAATAAATTGTTTATCTGTTAATGAAGTTATACTTTTCAGCCTATAAAAGGGATAAATCGGCCTTAAGTATAAGTACACATATGTTTCGACAAACAACATGGGATTGTGTAATAAACAAAGTAAATTAGTAAAATAAAGTCTGACACATTGTGATTTGAAGATTCTGATAGAATAAGATAATAATTCTTTAATGTTTCTATTTTTTTTCAAATATATGTAAAATACGTTACCCATTTAGATTAGAATCAAAAGAACATACAACATATAAACTTATCAAAGATTGGAACTTCTTTTATTTTCTTAATTTAATGTTTCTTTTTATTTTCAAAATGTCTCGGACAATAGAAAAATGTTTGACATTCGAATATTATTAAAAGATAAGTGTAAGTAACCATAAGATTCTTTCTTAGTGAGGTAAAATATGTGTTATATACGTTACCCATTAAATCTTAATTTGATAATTGGAAGATACGTTATAATTGTATTTCGTGTAATGCATATCTCAGTTTCGTTCATTTATTTCAAATCTATATTATGTGGAGTCCAGCGCCACAGTTTTAACTGTCGTGAACCATTTGTTTGTAAGATACGTGTTATTTATTTTTTACATTTTTGAACGTATAGAAAACTTTCCCAACTTTATTCACCTTAACGCACATATTAACACCCAATCAATGTCTTTTCACGGCCACGAGAGAAGAGATTCAAAGGTTTGAACCCAAACGCTGCCCGAATCTACATCTAGGCTAACTGGCCCTGGCTATTAAGTTTCTTGCCCATAAACAGTGTCGGTGATGTTGGGCTCAAATCACGAGCCGAGCGCCTATACTATAATATTATGCAAAAGACAAACGAGACAGTAAAGATAAATTTGAGATACTTAGACTCGAAAACTATTCTTTTGTATTTTCAAATGTTCACTGCTACTGTGTATCGAGTAGAATACTAGAAAATAGGTTCAATGTAAGAAAAGTATAACGATTTCAAAAATGTATAGGTTAGCAAATTGCAGCGGTATGTAATAATATAGAATTGAGAAGTGCAAAAGCCAATCTCAATGACACCGATTATGTTAATATACAGGCGAAAAAGTAACTTACTCCAAAGATAACTAATGAAAAATAATTAAAATAGCATAGCTTTATAAAGTAATTTATTTCATTTAGAACAATTTACGCTAACCTTTCTTTCTGTTGAAATGAATATCTGTTATAATGTGTTATTTTGACAAACGTTGTTCTATACGTGTATCATATGTTTTTTTCCGAAATCCCACTGTATCTTACTATTTCAAGTATATGTTAAGCTACATGTGATTACGACGAATAGCTTGTTACGGAACTATAATCCTTAATACGTTATAATCGCAATTTTACGTCTGTATAGTTACATAAATAACGCACAGTGCTGACTAGTGTGTAGATCAAATTTCTACCACGTCAGAAACGCAATTGGACTTGATTGAAAGTAAAAAGCCCTTTTATCAGGATCTAATATGTATTTTTTTCGCTGCTCAATTCGTCGAAGGAAATCGAATTCGAGATATTGTCTTTCCACACCGACTGTTGGTTGACCCGTCGATTAACATACATTTTTCTTAATCATTCAACGACTGTTGTTCTATGTGGTAAACCTAAGCCACATTTTCTTCAAAACAACCGGGTATATTGTGGCGCATATTTAATGACTCTTTTTCGTGTATAAAACCGAGGATGGAACACTTTCATTTTTTTTCTAAGCACCATTTAATTTGTATCGAAACATAAATATTGCTATTAAGTTTTTTTTGTCCGAAAGGGCAACGGTTGAACATAAAGAACATGTTTTTTTTACTCCGGATAACGTATCTCGCTACCAAGGTTTCACCGTAAGATATGTTCTTGCGGCTGAAGGAGATTGATTTATCATCCGTATTGGCAGTTTTCAGTGATGCGCATTGACCTAACTTTTAATTGGTCTCGTCTACATTTATCGATTTCATTTACATGAAATAAGCAATACGGGTAGGTTGCACTCATATACAAAATGTAGTATTATGGATGTATAAAATGATGTAACATAAGATGCATCTTTACGCTTCTATCCTTCTAGAAATTGCCTCCCACTCAATAAGCAATAGAACAAGATAGATTTAAACCGTTTTATAAAAAAGGATCACATTTCGTAACAATTAAAAATAAACTAAAAAAAGTAAAAATACGTTTTTCTCCCGCGGTAACGTAGATCTGTCGATTACAAAGGCATTAAATATCTTTTCATGATTTGTCGTGTTTTGTAACAACGGTTCTATAAGATATTCAACAATACAAAAATACGAAATCAAATGAAAGTCAAAACTGAAATACAGGCGACTTTTAAAACCGAAATTCTGGGATATAACGTATTTTACCAGTATTTTCGTTACATCTTTTATTTGCACTCAGTCACTTCGAAATTTATCAACATTTTCTTAGCTACAGCTTAATTGATCAGTATTATTATTATCAAGTGTATTGCTAAAGTTGTCAGGTGAAAGGCTCAATGATATTTCCTATGTTGGGTATTTAAAAGTAACGTAATTTACAATTACCCTGGTAGTCATGGTACACCTGCTAACACTTATAAACATGATGTTAAGTAGCGAAAAAGTTATATTTGCCCAAATAAAAAGGACACAAACGTATTGTTAAAGAATACAAATTATAAGCCACAATGAAGTTTTCTATATAGAGTATTTAAAAGTAACGTATTTTACCATTACACGGAAAGTCAGAGGATATATATAAAGATAATTGTGTATGATGTTAACAAAACAATTAGTCTGTAGATTAAAGGCATAACAATGTGATTCTGATACACAAAGCTTACAAATGCCCGTCATTCATAGCCTATATTCCATAATTATCGAATTTTACTCCCCTTTGCACCTAATGACCTTTGACCTAATTTGTTGACCTTAATAATGATATTTCAGTTGGGCAACAGGCAGATTCTGAAAGAGCAGATGTTGCTCTTCAACTTAAGCCCTGTTGCCCTTCATGCCGCGAAAGTGCCCACAAACTCAATTTCTAGCGCACTTAATTATTCCCATAAGGCCGCCTGACTACTAGGAGAAATGAAAGAATAACTGTATTTTACACGCTAAGGTAAAGGTAACAAACATTTAGCCCCCTTTTTCCATGATATATATTTTTTTTACGTAAATTTCAAAATGTTTATAGTAAAGGGCATCTGATTTGCTACTCAAATATGAAATTTCATTAAATTCTGACAATAGGGGACTTCGGCACAGGTAGTGATGACGTCATCAAAATATGAGTGGTTGGCGTTTCCAACCATTTTTACATACACAAAGAGCAAAAAATCCAATTTTCAAGTAGTAAAATTATACATTTGTAATGTTTAATTCCAAGTGATGAAGGTGTCAAAATGTAGATAAATCATCCCTTCTTCTGGTTATGCAGTTGTCATCATGTGTCAATGTCTTTGAAACGAATAATTTGTGTCGAAATGTAACCACCTGGAGAGTCATACGAATCCAAATGTTTCGTAGTTGAGCAACCAAAGTATCGGAAATGGGACACGAATAAAGCTGTATTTACGGCATTTTTGGCCACACAGCAATGAAATATGTTAGTTTGAATTTAAATGCTGATTTTTTTTTTTTTTTTTTTCTTATCTTAGTAACGATATTCATCCCGTCTCAGAACATCCAAACATAGATTTAAGTTTTGTATTTATTCTTAAGGGTCTTAACAACATAAATCCAGTCATTTAAACCTAGGAATATTGAGAATCGTCCAAAGCTATCTAAATATTAAATCCAAATTGATGAAAATGAAAACACACACACGTTTAGAAATTAAGGTCATGTAAGATAATAAGCGAAAGTTGCAAATCCAAGATATTCGGATGAAACGGCTTTTCGAACACATAGGGCCTACTGTTAGGTACAAAAACCCTAACAGAGAGTTTACATTATGCGACATGAAAAACATATGGCACTCATCACACAAACATGTGTCATACAGATTGTCATTCCTAACCCAATGATCTATACTACACGGCGAATCTCTTTGATCTGACCATAACCGGATGCGCCAATCAATATTGTCAATGTCATAAAACGGTAGCTGCTTATCCCACACACGTGCACGGGTCATTAAGATCGCCCTTACTTACGCAACGTTTTTTACCACATTCCTAATTTTCTTTGATCTGCATCAATCAAGCCATGTCATTTGTCACTGATTGGTTGCTTTCAGTATGACACAACTAGTCTTGAGCCCAATGTGTGAAAACTTGGTTTACACATCAAATATTATGCTTAATCAGACATGGAAATAACATGCTGTCATATAAAAAGTCAAAATATTCCACATGCTTCAAAACATTGCAACTATAGAATTGCAACATTTGACTGATTACAATCCTCCGAAGGCCATCTCGTTGATATTGTAGAACTATTACAGTCACTCAAACACATGCTTTTTGTAATCTTTGTAATAATTAGCAGAAGTGTAGAATTTCAACCAATCAAATTATTGACGGATCCTGAGGGGGATTGCAGTGAGGAGTCGAAGATGTGTCATTAAATTATCAAAGAGAAATTCAATTTAAACTGGGCACTTATAGAAAAAGCCATCAAGATTTTAAGTTCCAAACCTCTTTACAGAAATCCTGTATCCACCACTGCAAATGATTAAAATGTTTTCGTAAAGATAAAATCAAATTCATTCATTCATTCATTCATTCATTCCTCCAACCATTCCTCCATCCATCCATACATCCATCCGTCCGTCCGTCCGTCCATCCATACATCCGTCCGTCGCCGCCGTCATAGCGCAGTTGGTAACGCGTCGGACTGTCAATTTAGAGGTCCCGGGTTCGATCCCCGATGGCGGCACTCATTCTTTCCGACTATTTGTCTCTCACCAATGGGTTGATAAATTGTAGACCTATGCGTGATAGCAGCTGGAGGCTAGGAAAGAATGTGATGGTTGTACTGGTGAGAGAAATACCAGGAATCCATTGTTAGGTGCTCCAGCCGCCGGGATATAACTTGACTGAAATAATGTTGAAAGCGGGGTTAAACTCCATGCAATCAATCAATCAATCCACCGTCCTTCCATACATCAATCCATCCGTCCTTCTATTCGTCCATCCATCCATCCATCCGTCCGTCCTTCCGTCCATTCGTTTGTTTGTAATTTCGTTCGCTAGTTTGTTTGCCGTCCGTCTGTTTATCCGTCTGTCCGTCCGCCTGTCTTACTAGCCGACTTTGAATTCATACGTCAGTCGGTCATGGAACATTCTTAGTACCATAAAAAATCTTCAGTTTGAACTCTTTGTATTTTAACAGGTCAATTAGCCCAAATCGAATACCTTTTCACTGTTTTCAACAAGGTGAAAGGGTTTGTCTAACAAATAATCGATAATGACACCACTTGTCATTCAAGAATCAATATTCCCTAATTACGGAATGTCATTAGGCATCTAAGGAAAATTGTAACATGCCGAAATATTTTGTTATAGTGTTACAGATATTGTTTGGATATATAATGGCTATATTTTGTGTGATTGGAAAAGACTATCAATGCCGATTTACCGAACGATTTTGTTCGCATAAACAAACAAAACATAAACCTTTTTTTTTTTAATAATAAGATATTGGAGAAAAAAAAGTTAATCAGGATTTAATAAAATCAAGATAAATCAGCGGTAAAAATGATAAATGTTTGCAAAATCAACCAAATCGATGGTATTCCTTTTTGATAGTGGTGTTTTCAAAGCATGGTTATTAATTCTAAATTCGTGTTATTTTCTTTATAAACATGTTTTCTGTAAAGTCCGAATGATTTACTTTTCAAAAATGTATTGTTTTGATACCTTTTCCCTCAAGTAAAGCGAAAAAAGTGATTTAGATTGGGCAATATTTACATAAATTAAATAGAGCGAGGCGATTCAACGCCAACCATTTTTATTGGCTAGTGGGCTATGACGTCATACCGAAGTTCCCTATTAGACTAGGAACAATTTGAGAACTAGAAAGCCATGAATGGCTTGAGTCGCTCCACAGGCTTGAAATTCTTGAAATCAAAGTTTTGACTAGATTTTTTGGGTTCTATTTATGTTCAAATGAATTTCAAAGTTTCCACTATTATAACAAATAGAGAATTGACCTCCGCCAATAAAAGACATAATTTTCACCCGATCACAATAATTTTTGGCTGCATGATAATGGATCACCCAAGGATCATACTAATGAAGTTTGATTGATATCCATCGATTACATTCTGAGAAAATGATTTTCAAAGTGTTTTCACTATATAACATAGAGAGAAATGACCTCCGCCCATAAAATACATTTTTTTCCTCTGAGCACAAAAAATTTAAATAGACTGATAAAGAATCACTCAAGGATCATTCCTGTGAAATTTGGTTGATATCCATCACTTACATTCTGAGAAAATGATTTTCAAAGTTTCCACTATATAACAAATAGAGAAATGACCTCCGCTCATAAAATACAAATTTTTCATTCAATCACAATAATTTTTGGTAGACTGATAAAGGGTCACCCAAGGATCATTCATGTAAAATGTGGTTGATATCTATCAGTTAGTTTTTGAGGAAAAAGATTTTCAAAGTTTCCACTATATAATATATGGAGAAATGACCTCCGCCCATAAAATACATATTTTTCATTTGATCATTATAATTTTTGGTAGACTGATAAAGGGTCACCCAAGGATCAGTCATGTAAAATTTTATTGGTATCCATCAATTAGAACCTGAGAAAAGTCACTTTTTACCATATTTGGAAATTAGCCACGCCCATTAAATCTTTGTTTTTCATTGGATCAAAATTTCTTGAACAACTTTGAAAGAGGGTCACCCAAGGATCATTCCTGTGAAGTTTGGTTGAAATCCATCCAGTAGTTTCTGAGGAGAAGATTTTTAAAGAAAAAGTTTACGACCGGACGCACGGACGGACAGACGCACGACGGACACAACGCCATGACAATAGCCCCAGTGGCTTTCAGCCAGTGGAGCTAAAAACTGTTTTTTACCCTAAGTCCCCTTTTCTCCTGACTAGGCCTCAAATCCAAAAACTGTCACAGATGCATCAACACCATATCATAGGAAGATCACATGGTAAGTTTGATTTAATTTGGCCCAAGGGTTATGGAGAAATCAGTGGGGACAGACGGACGGTCGGTCTGATGGACGGACGGCTTATGGACGGACAGACGAAGCGGTGGCTATAGGCTCTCCCTTCAGGGAGCATAAAAACAAAGGGCAATAACTCAAAAAATAAGTTAGGTAGAGCTATGGTTCTTTTGCACTGCACTTCCCCTTTGATATTTTACTTAAACCTAGTAGTATGGTTTAAAGTTTTTTCTAGACTGAATCTTGTAGCCCATGCCTTCCTTATCAAGAATCTGGCTGATGACACCTTGTCATTGTTGAGCATTTTGAGAAAATCAAGATGGCAGCCAGGACCCCTTGAACAAATACATGTAACCACTTGACTTGTCTTGATGATAGGTTTTTATGTGTTTTTGAGCTTAGTTTTTATGTGTTAATGTACAGATTCTGCTTTTAAGTATTATGATAAAATAGACCCATAAAACGAAAGAAACATTAACTATTGTTAGCAACATTGCAGTAAAATAGTAATATCACATCAGGCGGAGATGTTGTTCAAAGATTTTGGGCTTAAAATAAGCCCCACCCTGCCATTCCTTATATTTATGATCCAATCAAAATTTTGAAAAGGGTCACCCAGTGAGCATTCTGGTAAAGTTTCATTGAAGTCAGCCCAGTGGTTCAGGAGATGTCCTTCAAGATTTCGAGCTCAAAATAAGCCCCGCCATGCAACGCCCATATTAATTGGCCAATCAAAATATCACAAACAATTTTTGAAAAGGGTCACAAAAGGAATATTCTGGTAAAGTTTCAATGAAATTGTCCCTGTGTTTCAGGAGATATCTTTCAAAGATTTCAAAAGTGAAAAAATGCCACTCCTTAAGATGCCCATATTTATGGGCCAATAAAAATTTCACGAATATTCTGGTAAAGTTTCATTGAAATTGTCCCTGTGGTTCAGGAGGAGATGTCGTTCAAAGATTTCAAAGTGAAAAATGCCACACCCTGAGATGCACATATTTATGGGCCAATCAAAATTTCACGAACAATTTTGAAAAGGGTCACCCAAGGAACATTCTGGTAAAGTTTCATTGAAATCAGGCCAGTGGTTCAGGAGAAGAAGTTTATAAGATTGTTGACGACAGACGAAGCATGACAGACGAAGCATGATGGACTAAGGGTGATCCTAAAAGCTCCCCTTGAGCATGTTGTGCTTAGGTGAGCTAAAGAGCAAAATGTGTTTTTTGTTATAATTTTGTTTCATGTAGAGAAATATCTTATTTTACACATTTCTGGCTTCTATCAAAACAAAATTACACATGATAAAGGCTGTATTCAATCGAACTTTCAAATAAGACTGATCTCAGATGTTAATTCACGTAAGAACAAAATATTTTCATTATTCAATAGCTTGTGTATATCATCAGTTCTTTAAGGGTAATGGCCTTCAGTTTACATAAAGAGCTAAACTTGCACTTCGATGCTATCCTTATAATCATTATCAAATTTAGTTTTATTTAAGGTAGTCTTTTTGTCACCTTTATCGTCAGGGCATGATTATATCAAAACTCATGAGTAAAATTCTTATTAGATATATAGTTGATTTGTTGTTTTGTGGAAATCCACATTTCATTGTTCCTGGCTGCCATTACTAATTTCAAAAAGATATTCAAATTGTAGGTAGGTTTAATGAGCCTATTTTCAAAATTGTTTTCTAGTTCAAATAACATTCGAACTTCAAGGGTTATTCAAGGATAAAAGTTGGTCTTAACATGACTTTCAGAATCCCAATTGGTTACCATCTTGATTATAATTCTAGATTTATATTCGAATTTGAGCATGTTTTTTTGTTTTTCCACTTCTTATTAGCTAACAAAAGATGAAATGATATGTTCAGAAATATGGAAATAGCATGCTTATGCCAAGCTTGTATATTATATGAAAGCCCTGGCTGCCATCTTCATTTTTCAAAAAAAAAAAAAATCAATGATTACAGGGTGCTATCACTATTGATATGCAATGCTTTGCCTTCAAGAATCAATCAATGAAAACTGCTTAGCTGGTCTGAAAATTCTTCCAGATTAACAATTTATTTTGAGCAGAAATCCGTATTTCTGCTTTCCTGGCTGCCATGTTCAATTTCTGAAAAAAATTCAAATCGGATGATGAGATTGCTTTACCTGTTTTTCAAAAAGTAAATGGTTTCAGCCTTTGAACAAAATGTTTGAAACTAAAATTTATTCTGAGGTTAAAGTCTGTCACAGCATAGTCATACATGTATTAAAATAATGATCATTTTGTATATTTTACAAGGCCTAGCTGCCATCTCAATTCTTGATGTGCAATGTCTTGGCTACCAGAATCAATCAAGAACAAGCAAATTCGTTGAATTGATATCCCCCGCCGAACATATTTTCATTGTCAATGGAGTTAATATCAAACTTAGGTACAGGTTATCTTTTATCTACATCAACCTATAGTTTTCAAGAAATAGCGCGGAAACGAATATCACTCTATATGTATATGGCTTAAACAGTCTGGGGCAGTAACTCTAAATTCGACGGTCAAACCGGGTAACCCCGACAATATGCGCATGTCCTCATTGTAGTGAAGCTGTGTGCCAAGTTTCATTGAAATCCGGTCTATAGTTTTCAAGAAATAGCACGGAAACGAACATCACTCTATATGTATATGGCTTAAACAGTCAGGGGCAGAACCTCTAGATTAGACGGTCGAATCGGGTAACCCCGACGATATGCGCATGTCTTCATTGTATGGAAGCTGTTTTCAAGAAATAGCGCGGAAACGAATGTCCGACGGACAGACGGATGGACATGGCAAAAACAATATCCCCCCCCCCCCCCCCCCCATAATTACATTGGCGGGGGATAAAAAAAACTTTATACTACACTACTAGGCTCAGCTTTATATCTGCCTGCCTATTAAAACAAATTTGGTTAAATAAGGAAACAAGAAGAATTGACACAACATTAACTGCTTAAAGATTGTAATTTAATCATGGTGAAAGCCTTTGAACAAGCTAAATCCAATAAATATGTGACCTATCAAATGGAAAGGAACAATCTGGGAGGGCAAATTAGACCAGCCCTAGTCAGCCTGCATAGTCTGACTAAAGAAGAATCTCTTCACTTTAGACGGATAATCTGAATCTAAGATAGATCATTCTACCTTCCTGTGTATTTGTTTTCCAAAACGGCACATATTGTTAGCCTCTACTGCAGAGCATCCACAATTATCAATTCCCCCAACCTTGTTAGATATTTTTTTTCATACAATACACTAAGTATGTTTTATTTAAATCTTATAACCTCAATATGACTTATTTTCGTCCATGCTATCAGAAATTTCAGTATCTAAAAATAACCACATTATGTCATCATTCTAAAAATATTAATGTGATATCATAAAAATTATGCAGGATGTTATCACACGGATTTTTGTATAGTTATAGGATAAAACTATTTATGTCACTTTAATTTAAGCGGACTTACCAAGATTAAACACTGTAGATTCAATGTGTGATGATATTGAAGAGACTGCAAAATATTGAAGAAAACATTAAGAAAAGCAGAGAAATTGCTTATAACAAATAATTTCTCTTTTTTCTAAATGTTTTCCCTTTTCATTGCCTTCAGTACACGAAAATCCAGCTTGTTGGGAAATGGTTGACAGGTTCAATGCATCTAATTATTATAGTAGAAAAGGGGTTTAAGTGTTTTGTCATTTTGGCAGATAATCATATATTTTACCAGGTTCTCTCCAGACAGAGTCATCTGTCACACACAAAAGTACCGTCTGGGAACTTTGTATAAAATGTTTGAGACTCTTATTTCCATCAGGGCCCCAACTCATTCCCGATCTTATCTTTTACTGTTACCCACTTTCACAGCTGGGTGGACTGGGGCTCTATCTGTTAAGTGTTTTCTGCCCACCTCCAGTAGGGTTTGAACCCACAACAATCAGATTATCAATCCAGCACACTAACCACTAGGCCAACATAATGACTGTCATCAAGGCACCAATCAGATATGAAAATGTCATTTACCTGCACAGTATATGGTCACAGGCATGAAACAAATACAAATCAATGGTGGAAGACCTTGTAATTACACAGGGCTTGTATTTGACCCTTAAACCAAGGGTTTGACTCCCAAAAATCCCATATTGACCCCCAAAAATTTCCTGTGGGGGTCATTTTGACCCACTGGATTTCAAGTGGTACAACCTATGCAATATAAAAGGTTATATAGATCAATTGTTTTCTTCATACTACAGATTAATTTAAAGACTGATAAGTCCTCATGTTATGCTCTTTTGACCCCTACAGAACCAGTTTTGACCCCTAGACTTTTATAGTCAAGGGGTCAATGGCTCCCACATTTAAAAGGCTAGCAAAAGCCCTGGTTACACTTGCAACCTATTTTCCTATCCGTGAAAATTATTGAAATAGAGGTCAACAGTCATTCCATTATATGGATGTTGTTGTTTTTTCTTTGATTAACAGCAGCAATCTGACTTTTGAAGCTTAATACATGAATAGAACTCAGGACTGTAAATAAATTAACGCCATTCCATTGAAAGGTACACACAAAACGTCAAGTCTTTGTAAACTGTTGAAGCTGGTTGAACACTTCTGGGTCAATTTGTTTTGTAAGTTTGTCAAAGACGGTGTCTCCATGTAAATTGTGGCACTGCTGTAATTGTTGAAAGACAAAATCCTTTAATGGAATGGAGTGGACAGGATCCTTTCTGGTGATCTGAAAATATTTAGGAGATGAAGACAGTAATTGCTTTTTTTTTCGAGGTATGAAACAATAAACCTAATCACACTGTATTTAAGTTTTTAGTTTCATACCTCCATAAAACCAACAAATACTTTCTTAATCTCTTATGATTTAACATCATGAAGAAAAAATGTAAGATTCATCAATAATGAAAGCATTTTCTGACGTTTTGTATAATAGCTGTGTAGTCAAAATTGTTTTCATTGAGAAATAAAACCAATTTTTAAGCCAATCAGAATGCATGACAATGGTGGAATCATCGTAAATTAAAATATAACAAAATGTTTTAGTCTGATATTACTGTAGAACAACCTATTTCTAGCTTGAATGGTTTAATTCTCAAGTTAATCCAGTCCAATAATAACATAACCTGCTTTTTGAGATTCCTGCAGAAAATAGCTTTAGAAAACAGAGGAAATTATGAAATTGCTTTTTACAAGCAGTTTTTTCACATCTATTTTATTTTCCTCTCTCAAAGACAACATTTTATCAACAGACTAGGCACATGAGCGCCTAGGATAATTTCAATAGAATTCAATGATATATGTGATTTTTATAGCTTAAACAAGATTTAACAATTAAAAGATGCTCAGACAGATAGATGGATACAGAGGAAGAAGGTTATCACTAAAGCTTTTCTGGACTTTGGACAGTTGAGCTAACAAGATGTGCTTGTGAAATATAGATGCCCCTGAAACTGTAATAGATGTCAGGGCAAGGACAAACCGATACATACACTTCTTTTACGTTTCTCATGTTCTGTCTCTAGTTCATCCTCTCCAAGTTGATCCCCATCAGATATCACAAGTGCACTGAAATAGATAATGCAGTCAATAAGCCCTGTCAGATATCACAAGTGCACTGAAATAGATAATGCAGTCAATAAGCCCTGTCAGATATCACAAGTGCACTGAAATAGATAATGCAGTCATTAAGCCCTGTCAGATATCACAAGTGCACTGAAATAGATAATGCAGTCATTAAGCCCTGTCAGATATCACAATTGCACTGTAATTCTTGTTACAAGATCATTTTGTTGATTTTATCAGCAAACGATTATTTTCATTGAAATGAACACTAAATGGTTAATTTTAAATCTTATTATTTTCAATTAATGTAATTCATGTTATTTTCACATGCCTTCAGTGAAAATTACTTGTCATTATGATAGGAAGTCTGTGTAATATTGTATGTCCTTCTGAACTTGTCCGTGGCATTATTCTTATTTTTGGACTAGATGTGGCACAATTGTTCTCCATGACGAGAATATTTGCCATTTAAACAATTGTTGGCAGTTTTTCAGTCATATCACAGCAGCTGGATCACTTTACCATTCATTCTAGGTAGATCTATTTCTCTTATCGCAGCAGCTGGATCACCTTACCATGCACTCTTGGTTGATCTATTTCTGTCACCAGTATTACCACATAATCTTTTCTGAGCCTCCAGCTGTTCAGATTACTAAGGTTTATAAATATCCTCCCATTATCATATCACAAATATCAGAAAGGATGTGTGCTGCTGTTGGGGTTCAAATTTGGGATCCCATTCTTGCAAATTCAATGCACTACTGACAATTTTCAAATAGCCAATAGGTCATGACCACAGCTCATTGTCAATAATTACCTTGATCTTTTCTCGAGCAAACAAAATCTTTTATTCATGGGTGGATTTCAAATTATATTGCGATGGCTTAGTGCAAAACAGTAAGTACTGCCTATAAACATATAGGCAGTTATAACCATTTTGCACTGAGCCATCGATTACCACAATTTCACTTTCATGAGAAGGTATGCCACTTGAAACAATCTTTTATTTTAGTCCCTGGTCAAGGTAAAGTCATAGTGACCTTGTACTCTAAATTATTACTCCTACATAATTGTTTCGATATCAAAATAACCTGGCACAGTTGTTTTTACTCAATTGTAGATAAGCAATTTGTAACAAATGTTTAGAAGAATATAAGTCACAGCTAAAGGTCAGAGGTTTAAATTGAGCCTATGGGAATTTGACAAGAGTTGTCCTCAATTTTCTCTTTTAACCAGCTCAATGTACATACTAATTTGAAAGGGTCAAGCCTGGTTAGCCCAGTCCGTTATCACTTATGTGTTTGGACTGTCAGCCCTGGGGTTGTGAATATGAACCATGGGTTGGTCAACTTTCAACCAACATTTGACAAAATACATTACAAGATGCTTCATTCATCTCCGACCATGGAGTAACAGATAATTCCCATGATTGGAATGTTCAGCTGGTGGCATGGATAAAATGTTTTGGTTGTACTGGTTTATGAAACAACAAGAAACCAAGAGTAAATGCACTTTCTGTTGAAAGCTGAGTTAAATCCCACACAAAAAATTCATTTGAATAGTCTAAGCATGATAAGTCCAATTCTACAATATGATGTTTCATTTACAAACAAGAAAAAATAATTCCCATAGATCAGGAGTCCTATAAAGAAGTTTGACCTACTCAAGTTGTATCACAGTTTCTTCATCAACAGGTACTCGACAAACATCATGTAAAACTTGAACACATACACTGACTATCTGCCCAAACTGTTCTAAAATAACACTGAAATGATAAATTAGTTTCATCGTTTAGCCTAAAATAGGTACCTGATATACGTCATGTAGGCTTTGAACACTGTTAGATTGAAAAGAACTTCAAACAGGTTTCTATCAAATATCTTGATCATTTAAAAAAAAAAAAATTCTAGGGGATCAGATAACATTAGTATTTTAAGACACTTAAATGTTATTCTATTTTATAAAAGTTTGAGAATAGCACATTTAGCAGCGTGTCAAATATTGATGCTCATGTGAAATTGGTATAAGAAATTTGTGATAACCATACCTAGAATTGACAGTAAATAAACTGGCCATTGCTAAAGCAGCAAGCTTCCTTCTTTCTGGCTGTGTCATTAAGTCTATAGACTCTATCCACCGAAGGAGTAAGGATTTAAATATTGTTTCTGACTGGAAAATAACAATAACATCAAAATATCACATTATTGGCTTTTTAAAATTTAATACAGCTTGGAATATTTGAATCTGCAAACCCAGGATTCAATCAATTAAGCAAACATCAAAAACTTTTAATCAAATAACATCAATTGTTGTTTTAGCCCTAAAACTAGCTGGTTGTCGCATGACAACTGCTGTCAAAAGCCTGTTATCTTAACACTTGACAATGAGCTTGGACCTTGAGCATGGAGCTATCTAAAATCTTTCAAATAGCACATCTTCTCATGACGGAGAACAAATGTGCATTACTAACAACAGACCATGAACAACAAAAAATCTTTAAATTAATATGGTACAAAGGCATTGCTTGTCATTTATAATATCTTCTTTTCTCATGATTTTCTTTACCACAAAGGTTAGTTTCGTCTACAACTCTATTCACATTTTATTGTCCTCTTCAACACTTTAAGCTATTTGACCAATTATCATGTACTCCCTGGGTAACCATGCCTTGAAAAAGGACATTCAAAAATAACCTGCAGAATAACTAGAATCTATATTGTTTTCGTTTTTTTTTCAATCTATATGCAATTCAATAAATTATCTATACTGCTTTCAATTAAAACCGGACCAAAATTTGACTTTTGGCAATGGTTTAAGATTTTAACAAGAGCCCAATGCTTTGGTGCAGGTGCTGGATACTGCAACAATTCATAGTCGCAATAGAGGGATTACTCTTACAAACATGCTTCCGGAGTTATCGTCCTTGATAGCGCTGTGATGGTGAACACATGCCAAGTTTCATTTCATTTCAATGCAAACAACAACCCTACCAATGCCAAGGCGATCACAATAACACTGGGTGTGTTGTTTTTTTGCATAAACAGCCGGGCCAAAAATCTATACTAAAGCTAACCTGTGTATTATTGTCTGCAGCAATCTGGTCAAGAAATGACCAGAAAAATTTCTGGTTTTGTAATACTACTCGTCCAAACAGTGTTAAATATAGAGACATCACTACAGGGTGTTCCTAAAGATAATATCAATTTTGAGTAATAAACATCAACAAAATATTTATAGATCCTTTCATTTAGGAGAAAAGATGACAAAGTTTAGGAAAAATTCTATGTAAATATATAATATGTACTTAATATTTTGTATGAAAATAAATATCTTACTCATTGGTTAGAATTGATAATTGTCTTGGCAGAGCCTCGACAATTATCAATTCCCACAGCCGAGTTAGATATTTTTTCATACAATATACCAAGTACATATTATATTTATCTTATAACCTCTATTTGCCTTGTTTTTGTCAATGTTTTTAACAAACTTGAAGTTTCTAAAACTAACCCCATTATGTCATTGTTCTAAAAATATCCATGTGATATCATGAAAAATATCATATGGGGATGTTATCACACAGATATTTTAATAGTCATACGATAAAATATGACAGATGTTGATACGAAATCTATGTTCTGATGATAACTTTTTGTTCAATTAATGTCAATGAAAATGAAATCACTATACACAATACCAGATTGATGGCTCGCTGGCCTCACCCCTTGCCGTCCCTCATGACAACCCCTTAAAATATTTAAAAGCTAATAATTCTGTACAATGTATAGTCAGATATATCAAACAAAGAGCAAATGGACCAAAAATTGTTTAATTGCTTATTCAAGCTGTAGCTACAATATTTAAGTCACCTGTTTACAAAAATATTTTAAACAAACTGATGGAAAATGTTAGAGTTCAACAATGATTTCAGTATAAATGAGTGTTTGATTGGTCAATTGATATTTTGACTGACAGGAGTGATCTGTTACTAATCATATTTTGGAATGCATCCATGAGATATGATAATGTTCTGTAAAAAGGAATGAATATCTATACAAATTTACAGAAACCATGTGGCTATATAACTGCATACAAAAACACTCATTAAAATGAAAAGGTGTCATGTTATTGCCATATTCCATTTATCCTTTAACATGTCTGCTGAGCAATAGAATATAATCTTAATTCTAAATATAAACTAAAATTATGTTAGAGTATTCAAGAAATATCCATTGGTGAAGTATACATACATCCTTGTTTAATATCTCCTGTAGAAAGCCAGGTAACATGGATTTGAACACCTCTGGACCTTCAGTTGGGAAAGACTTGAAGACAAGCTCTACATTACGTAATATAAGCACCACACCTTCCGTCCTCAAGTCTGTCAGCAAACTCTTGAAGGATTGGACAAGCTCTTCTGAATATGCCTGAAAATGATGTTAAATAACTAAGGTCCTTACACACTGCTAAATTATAATATTAGACAAAATGAAACCACAAAATTCAAAAATAGACCCATATGTAAAATGTCACAGAGGAAGAGTTTATTAAACATAAAGAAATATAATCTGCTGACTATAGGCTATCTATCAGATGTGACACAAATTAATGACTGATGGGTTAAACAGTCTTAATCCTTCCCAGGGTTGGAAATTATGGCCTTAGAAATCTGAATATGTGTATATCTTTGCTCCAATCAAATTCTCACAATAAATTATGAATGCACACTCGATGGAATAAAGTTCAACCAAACCTTAGTAAACTCCAAAGTCTTGAGATAAATATCATATTGAAAATATCATGAAGATTGACTTAACTTTAAGTAAAATGAGAGGCCCCTAAGTCTATCATTGTTTCTCCAAAGCAAGACAATTTCTGTTCCTCTATTAAGATTGCTAATCAAGACAATGTACATGTAGCAGGACAAAATAAAGGGAAACTCACTTCCATAAACTCTTGAGGCCCTAGGTAAACATAAGTTTCTATCACTTTGAGACATAGTCGGAGATTCTCTGTACTACCATCTGAAGAGAGAAAGTTAATAAGTTATTATTGTATTCCTTGCGGGGAAATTTCAGGATGTATATTTTTTGATATTGTCACTAATTTAATCAAATTTCAATTATATAACCGACTAGTTTTTTAACTGCATTATTAACATTTTCAGTATAAAGGCCTCAGCATAAAACTACATTTAATGTCTATGAATGTAAAGACACTTACAACTTTTGTTTGCTGACCCACTTATACAAGATATAGGATTTTTATAATAAGGCTAACCAGTTGATCATTCTCTATACAAATCCTAAGAAAGTTTAAGCAATAGTAAACCATCACATACAATGTAATTTAATCTTGTGAATCATATGATTATATTAATTCTTTTTAGTAAAAAACTGTAGAAAATATGTTTTTGTGGTAAGTATTTGATACCTTTCTAAAATTTTAGCACGAGATGGTAAGATTTTTGGGTATGTTTTGAAGAGAGACAGACAAACAAACAGACAAACAAGAGGCCCAAGAGGGCCAGTATCACTCCACTGGCACTAACCTAATATATAATCTATTTGTAAGCAAATAATCATCAATTTTACTGGTCCCTTTTTCTATGACATGGAATAACAATTCCAAGCAGCTTTAAAGAGCCAACAGACATATGATTAGCAACATTTTATTTCACAAAAATCTGTCCATAAATGTACAAGTTGAGATTACAAGAAACATTGCATCACCAAGGCCCCCTTTTCCATGACCAACATCATATTACAGTCAAACCTGTCTTAAGCAAGCAGGCAAGGAACATTCAAAAAGTGCTTGCTTAAGACAGGTGCTTGCTTAATACAGGTCAATTTAAGTGCAACTGAATCATTTGGAAACTCGGTGGTCGCTTGCTTAATACAGGTTGCTTGCTGAATACAGGTGGCCACTAAGACAGGTTTGACTGTATCTAATATCAAAGAAAGTTGAAAGAGCATGTCCTAAGGATCATTCTTGGCAGTCAATTGAACTTATAGACATGTTGATTTGGTTCTCCAGGGCGACCTCCCATATTATCATCCAATCAAAATTTAACAAAGAAATATGAAAGAGCATGTCCCAAGCATTATTACAGTGAAGTTTGGTTGAATTCTGAACAATAGTTTCAGAGAAGAAGATGTTTAAAGAAAAAAGATAATTTCGAACGATAGTTTCAGAGAAGAGAATCTTTAAGAAAAAAGTTTCAGAGAAGAGAATCTTTATGAAAAAAGTTAACAGATGGATGTAATGAGGCACATGCCTAATAACGACAGACTCCAGGCCATGATATAAGTTCCGCTGGACTTAGTCAAGTGGAGCTATAAAGCACCCCAAAAAATCCTGATACTTTATTGGTGCAGTGGCATAAACAAGAGCACCTCCTACGTTCAGCAGTTGAGTGTTGGATGGTTGTATAAATCTAAGTTGAACCTGTTGAGTGCTGGATGATGGATAAAAAGTCTAAATGGAAAAAGGGACATTATTTGCATGAAATAAATCTGAGTTATGACATAGTTTGCTCTTTTGATGGTAAACATGTGTGTCAAGTTTCAAATGAATGCCTTCAGTAGATCTGACACATGACTAGGACACCAACGTCAACTCCCAGGCTAAAGCAATACCTCAGGTTTTCTCCGAAAACAGCTGAGCTTAAAAACTGTATTTTCAGACAACTTTAAGAGATTTTTTCTTTACCTACCTAACAGGTCTGGCATATTTTTATACAGCTTTATCAACTGTGGGGTTATTTTTTCTGCGTTCAACAATGTCACATGCCATAACTCTAGCCCGTCTTCCATAAGATATACATGTTGAGGTTGATTTGTGTCGGTACTCATTTCAATGACCGGCAGTAAAAAATTATACATGGCAGTACTTAAGTTACCAAAACCCTGAAAAAAAATGATGCAACAAATTATGAGTCTTCAAAATTATATCTACCCACATAATAATACAGTCAACTCCCGTTTGATCGACATCCGTTACATCGACATTTTCGTATACCGACACTAATTTCTTGGGAACGGATTTGCACAGTTTATTTTTCTCCCGTTACAACGGAATTCTCGTTTTCCGACATCGACACAAAATATCAGGGAACAAAAGTGCAAAATCCCTATATGTTTTTATTCAATACATCGACACTTACCTGGGAAATTCCTAGCGGCTATTTGTAGCACCTCGCGGTAATGTGTTAACCAACAATGTACGCGTGTTTACTCAATTATGCTAAAGTGCGAATACAGTTTTCCCCTTTGGCGATTATCGACGATTAAACCACCCGGAACACAATAATCTCGTCCGTTAACCTTTGGTTGGTTGAGGGTGATATTATCGTAACCCAATTACAAAAAGATACGGTTACACCACTTTGCATTCGACGAGTACAATTTGGACACTTTTTACTGGGCTTTTTCTTGGCGAAAAGGGCAAGTCGTCATTTTACTTTGTTTGATTGTTAGGCAAACATCTTTGTCGTACATTTTACATTAATCTATTTTTATTTTAAAAATATGGCTGAGGCACCAGCAAAGAGGCGTCGAACCCAACTCTCTTTGAGCAAAAAACATACGATTTTAGAATTCAAATCTGCACATTCAAATTTAACACAAGACCAGTTGTCGAGTTATTTGTCAAAAGAGTGGTAGATCGACAATCTGTGATAAATTGAAGCAAAAATTTTCCATTATTGATTCTGATTATTCCACTGTCTCTAGATTTGAAGCTAAGTCATGCTTTAAAACTGTCATAATCTATTTTAATGGAAACTATTATTCTGTAGAGAATAATGTTCACAATCAAGGAAGGAAATCTATAAGGATTTCTTCAAAAAGTAATAATCAACAAATTTTAATATTCAGTTTTAAGTCATGTAGATATCTTATCGATATTCAAAGGTACTCTATTAGTATTTATTTCGTTTAAAGTGTATATTGTATAACAATGTTACCAACTTATGAGTTGAAGGGGTGATTTTCAATACACCGACATTTTCGTTATAACGACATTTTTATCGGGAACAAACGTGGTCGTTGTAACGAGAGTTGACTGTAATAGTAACCATACCTTTAACAAAAAATTCTAGCAAGAAGACATCCTGAAAGGGCCTGGGGCCCGTTTTACTAAAAGCCTTACGAAAAAAAATGATCTTAAGTCAAAATTAAAAACTGTTCCTAGTGTTTCCTTTCATTGTTAGATTCTGCCTTGCATTATATCATTGGAATCATCTTAAGAAGACAATTCCAATGAGAAGATGCATGGCAGAATCCCATATTTAGTTACTACTGTAGATGCAACTTGAATTTTTGACTTACCCAAAAAATAATTGTTAGATGTTTAGTAAAACAGGCCCCTGATTTCTGTAGATGTACATACTGATCAGAGTTTTAACTTGAGTTGTTGCAAATGTCTTACACAGACTCATACATGTAATGCAATAAGACTAATAACAACAAGATGTATTATAACACTAATCATACCCAGAAATAGCATTTTTTCCAAGTTTGACCTTGATGAATGACCTTGACCTTACCTGAAAACCTCGACCTTGATATCAAATTATGCATACCAAGATGATGTCCCTCAAGTCAAATATGAATTTTGTATCTCAAATACTTTTGAAGTAAAAACGAAAACATGTTAAGTTCCTAGGTTAAGTAATGAGAAAGGCAGGCAAAGGGATAGGAGTAAAACAATATATCTCTGATCTATCAAAGCTGGGGGAAAAAATGTAGGAATATTGTGATCTTTTGACTCCTCACATAAGGTATTTGTTTGTTTAAATAGAGTTTAACACCATTTAGTCTTTCAACAGTTTTACCATAATATTTGCTACAGTTAAATCACTTCACCATAGTTTCCTGATATTTCTACACCCATCGGCAGAAGACAATACTTTGAGCCTGTGTGTAACAGTTCCAACAATTTCATGAGAGCCAGATGGATATACGTAACACAGCCTAAACAACTACAAAATACAATAGTTCTATTGGCTGTTCACCAGTAGGAGGGTTGAGACCTGATCCATCTATAGAGACCATAGCAAAGACTCTGGTCAGACTGTGTGGATACACAGACTGGCCAGAGACTTTGCTTTTCACACATGTGAAATTGTTTAAAATGTAACACACAGGCTCATTTGAAAGGATGTATGCTGCTATTATGGATCAATCCTTGGACCATAATTTGGAGCCTGACACTCTTCCAACTAATCTATGATGGCAGCTTCACACAAAAGGTAGGGAGACAAGATATTTTGGATCAACCCACCTGTACTAAATGGATTAAAGTAGTTAGTATTGCACATCTCAGCATATTGTGATCTTTGGACTCCTCCCATAATGTTGGTAGATAAGTTATTAAGGAAGAAGCATAAGGACGTATCTGGGCCCCAACTCGCTCTATCACAAAAGATATCACATGTAGAATCTGCATCTGTAAAAGATATGATCTGTTACCTGCCTAAATGACAATAAAATTGACGATGGACTCAAGCTCCACTTTGTAAAAACTTCAAAATCTGTTACTCTTAAAATAAGTAAACATCTGTAACTACTGAAAAGAATTAGATACTTTGTATCTGTTCATGTAATAATTTTACTACAAATCTCATTTTTATTCACTGAAGGCTATAAAAAGGGAAAACATTGAGGGGAAAAAGTGAATTGCTTGTTTCCAATTTTTTTCTCAATATTTTTGCCAATATCTTTTGCAGTATATGTTCAATTTCAATTCTGTTTGAATTAACTGTTGAAATCCCTCGAATTATGATTAGTCTTAAAATGTTCCTTCTGTATAATATGGGTAAAACAGCTAAAATTACATATTGACGCCATTTTCCGCAAATTATATCATATGTTATATCCCCTGATTGCTATCTGTATAAACTGTACAGATGACATATGAATTTTATTGCAAATAATGTTCCATGTAATTCTACTTTTTCCATATATGCGGTTAACTGCATCGTGTAATATATCTTAAATAACTTACCTTTGTATCACATTGCTGAACTTCTTTGAGAAGTTGGAATAACAAGGAAAAAGAAGCTTCTAAATACTGAAAAGGAAATTACAAACAGTTTTAAACAAATTATATAAACTAAGTTGACAACTCTTCCATTGACTTTTGTATTAATCATTCCCTTTTTAAAATTTTAGATTGAAATTTTTGACTGCTTAAAATTGAAAGAGATTATAGACAAAGTAAAAAAAACTTGATACACGAACAATTTCTTCTTTTCTTTGAATATTTTCCTGAAAACATCAGGATCCAATGTGAAATCCAGAAAATATTCAGAGATTCAAAGAATAAATATTGTAATTAGTTGTTTCAAACAGCATTTTATTATGACACAAGCCTGAAACTTTGTGACCCATATCAAAGGAGAATACTATTTTTATGGCAAAGGACAATATTTGTATAAAAGTTCAAGGCCCCAAGTTATAAGACTTTTATGAAAACATTCAATATTGACCTTAACCTTATTTTTCCAATTACAAATAACATGATTCAAATAGAATTGTCCCAAATTGGACTAATACTCCCACCAGTGCTTTGTCCATGAAGAATGCTATAAGTGCAGGAAGGGCAATTGTGTTATTAGCTAGAGTTTGAAAATGGTTTTTGGACAAAGTTCAATTGTGATCTTGATCTTTGAACTTATTTACCCCAAAACAATAATTGTATAAAGGTTCAATGATTCAAGCTCAATTGGTTCTTGAGTTAAGAGTATGGAACAATAAGGTTGACAGACAGAATTAAAGACAATCAGAAAGGCAAGGTGAACCAAAATTACACACATTCACCTCTACTGACTAGCTGGATGGTGTAACAATCATGAATCACTTATTATGATTGGCCAGACAAGATATGTTAGTGGAACATGAATCCCCCCAAAATAGCAAATTTTTAATTGACAGATGATTATGACATTATCGTATTACCTTGACCTTTGTATCTGTAAAAGTGTGTATGGATGTGATCTATCATCACAATGCAACCATGGAAGAATTTTTTGGACAAATTTCAATTGGAATCTTATCCTTTGACCTTAGTGACCCAAAACAATAGACCAATTCCCTTTGTCATTGCAAGCACTTGTTAAGAGTTTCATGATTCCAGGTCACTTTTTTCTTGGGTTATAGTCTGGAAATGACAATGGTCTATGGATGTACAGACAGACATGGTTAAACCATTATACCCCCCATCATTGGTAGGTTAGAAGGGTGTAATCACTTACCGGTAAAAACTGTTCTACTTTAAATTCAAAATCATCTACAGGTAAAAAGTGTTAAGCAAATAATCAACAAGAGCTGTCACTGTAAGATGACAATGCCCCCGACACAGCTTTGATTTAGAAGTTATGGCCAATGTTAAAGTTTTTGGACGGAATGACGGACGGACGGACAGACGGACGGACAGACGGACGGACGGACAAGTCAAATTTATGATGCCTCCCTATCGGGGGCATAAAAAGACTTTTAAAATATTTCAATGATTACAAATTTTCTTTGAATAAAGGAATAAATTCAAAACCTTCCTCAAAAGTTATTTCTCTTATTGTGAACCAATTTCTACATAATTTAATTTCAAATGATTCCACCAATTTCCGTGCATTCTGATTGGCTCAAAAAATGGTTTCATTTCTCAAGATATCATAAGATATGAAAAGAATATGTGTTGAATTTATGGATGTATGAAACTAAGAACCTAATCACACTAATGTATGAATTCGCATCACACATTCAAACAGTGTAATTAGGATTTTAGTTTCATATCTCCATAAAATCAACAAATACTTTCTCCATTTCTTTATTAGAAAAAAAAAACCACAACAACATAACTTAAGCTAATTTCTAAATAATCAAGATGTGTTCTTAAAACCTTATACCCCTGGAGGAACAATTTTTCATAAGTCTGACCTTGACCTTGATGAGTGACCTTGACATTGAATGTTGTGGTTTGTTGAGAGGAACCTTCATGCCAAATAAGAGAATTGCCGCTTGAATAGTGTTAGATTTACAGGAAATCGCTTAGACAGGAGTTAAAATTTCAGGTCATGTTTCAGCAGATACAGGTAAAACAAAATTCCCCCTGATCTGATCAATGTGGGCCCATAAAAGGGATTCTATAGGCAACTCAAAAAGTGACAAGAAGTCATATTTGTAAACTTTTATCAGAAATTTACAAACTGTTTAATTTCTCACGACGTTTTTCAAATCTGCTCTACAACAGTGTGATAAAACACATAACTGTGTAAATGGCTTCAACATCTAAAGGATATCTAATTTAAGTGTATTGGCTGACTCTAATCTCACAACCAGGTCTTCATCATGTTGAAGGAGAGGTAGAATGGCTTCGTACAACATAGGGCGTAATGAGGACGACAGTTTCACACCGACCCACTGACCCAATAACCAGATCACTCTTCTTCGGATAATTCTATAACTGAAATGAAAGTAGGAATAGATCCACAAGTTTTAGTGAGTGATCAAAGGTCAATTTTGTCTATAACTGTAGAGACAAAGTTGACCTTTGATCACTCACTCTAAATTGCGGGTCTATTCTGTTACAAAACTAGAGTAAGAGAGGAGTATCTTTATTTTTTCATTTGAATGATGCAGTAAATTTGTACATAAAACCTGTGTTATGGGTACCAGGGGTGTGGAATTCCCATGTTCAGCTTATCCAACATGGGCTTTTCAACTTGCGGGCAAGTACATTTTTCTATGCTACTTGTCCTTGGACAAGTAAATTCAAGAGCAAATCTTGAAACAGAACTAAAGAAGTTCTAGGAGAACAGTCATCAAAATGTTTGTATTAAAGGGAAGAAAACATTGTCTTTTATGAAGAAAATGCTGGGCTACAGTATTTTCTTCATTAAAAACAATATTTTCTGAATATTTATCAAATCATTTTTTTTGAGGGCAAGTTCATTTTGATCCTGGACAAGTAGGATATTCGACTTTTACTTGTCCATGGACAAGCGGAGCAAAGCCATTTTTCCATTCCCCTGGGTACTCTTTGAAATTAACTCTATTAGACAATTCAAACAAGTATGTACCGAAAAAATATGGTTTTGTTCAGAAATAATAATTTGCATACCCCCTGCTCTCATCTTAGACTCTGAATACATATTATATTGCAAGAGATAGAGAATAATCATTCATTTCAGTGCTTGATCCATTATATCTCTTTGAGTAACCAACAAAAGCTACATTTCAATGCGGGACGCTGCCATTTGTGAAAACATAGCTTTTCTTGTTCACAAAATAAAATAGTGATCAATCTTACTCTAAAGACAAAAGATTATTTTTTTTGTCTCTTACTCTAAAGACAAAAGATTATTTTTTTTCTCTAAAGCAAAATGTGAAAGATTTTTGAAAAATTTTCTTAAAGAGCATTATTTAAAATGTGACTGCTATACAATGTCATGATATCATTTGTATATTTTGTTCTACTTAAATAATATAAGGCTGAAATGAACAAATAATCAGGCATATTTTTTTTGTCTACTTACTTAATGTGTTTATTATTCAATTCTTGTTGCAGTTGTGTCGTGAACCATTGGTCAAAATCTATTTCATCAAAAAGGTCAAAGGCTGCCAGTCCAACTGCATTATATACTGAAAGAAAGAAGAACAAAAGATGTTTTCAAAGCATTTTTGCCCCCATAAGAGCAGGTCAATGGCTTATTCTATGTCAATTAACAAAGGAAATAACTGAAAAACAAGAGAAGTTGGTAAAACGTTTGTATCCCCATAAAAGCATGTCAATTCTTTTTCTATCAACAAAGGGCAACAACTCACAAAACATGATGAGTAGAGTTATGTTTTTTTTAGCACTGCTCTTCTCCTAAATGAGATATATCCATCTGTGAAGTTTCACGATTCTAACATGCATACTCTTTGAGATGTGGTTTAGACAAAAAAAAAACGACTTTGGGTGGACCAACCGACTTTGGACAAAAAAATTGTCTACTGACAGACCGCACGACAAGTGAAAAGGAGAGCATAAATATGATTAGAGTTATGGTTCTTGGGCTCTGCACTTCTCCTCAATCAGGTCTATCCAACAATTTTCATGATTCTAGCTTGCACACTTTTTGAGATATGCTCTGGACAAAAAAGGTCCAACAAGTGCAAAGCATAATACCACCTCTTCTTTATTTAAAAGAACCTTTTATTAGCATAATCACCACGTTCATTTGAAAGATTAGAAATTGAACAAATTAAGTCGGAGATCCTGAAATTTTTAAAAAAATTATTTCATTTATTCTTAATTCAAACCTTAGTATGAAGACTTTGCTTTGTTTTTTCTCTCTAGTTTGCTGTAAATATACTCTACATAATCTGAGGTACTACTAAATTTATTTATCGGCACTTCCAATATTTTTTTTCAACAGATTCCTCTGACTATTAAAATAGTTTATCAAAAAAAACAAAACTAGAGCTTGTCACTGAATGTGACTTAATACCCCCGCAAGTGCTTTCAGAGAATGAGATACTTTGACAGAAGAAGCAAAATTCTTCAAATATAAAGATAACTCTTGAATTTGAGACCTCTAAATTGCGTCTTGCAAAACTGACACATGTGATAAATGTTTTCAGGCTATTGAAGGAAAACTGAAGGAGGAGTTTGGGAAACAAAATTACAAGTATATGTGTTCAAAAAGAAAAATTGTCTTAAGTTCAAGGGGAGATAATTCATAAACCTGTGGGAGTTTACACTTGAAATTTGTGTCTTGCAAAACTTCAACATGTGATAAATGTCTGTATACTGTTTCATTACTTTTGAATGGAAATTGCAGGAGGAGTTTGCGACACAAAATTATAAGTACATGGTAACAAATAGGAAAAAAATGTCAAAGTTCAAGGGGAGATAACACATGAACCTGGGGGAGTTGACACTTGAAATTTGTGTCTTGCAAAACTTCAACATGTGATAATTGTTTGTATAATGTTTCATAACTATTGAATGAAAATGGAAGGAGGAGTTTGGGTCACAAAATTATAAGTACATTGTAACAAATAGAAAAAAATGTCTCAAGATCAAGGGGACATTATTCATGAACCTGGTGGAGTTGACACTTGAAATAAGCCTCTTGCAAAACTTCAACTTGTGATCAATATTTGCATAATGTTTCATTACAATTGAATGAAAATTGAAGGAGGACTTTGCGATACAAAATGATAAGTACATGGTAACAAATAGAAAAAAATGTCTAAGTTCAAGGGGAAATAATTCATGAACCAGGGGGAATTGAGACTTGCAATTTGCGTCTTGCAAAACTTCAACTTGTGATGAATGTTTGTATAATATTTCATAACTATTGAATGAAAATTGAAGGGGGAGTTTGCGACACAAAATTATAAGTAAATGGTAACAAATAGAAAAAAATGTCTAAGTTCAAGGGGAGATAATTCATGAACCAGGGGAAGTTGGGACCTGAAAATTGCGTCTTGCAAAACTTCAACATGTGATGAATGTTTCTTTAAAGTTTCAAGGCTCTTGAAGGAAAACTGAAGGAGAAGTTCGCGACACAAAATTACTACTATTTGTGTCCACAGACGGACGGACAGACGGACGGACGGACGGACAGACAGACAGACGCACGGACGGACAGACAGACAGGCTGATTCCAGTATACCCCCGAAAACATTCGTTTTGCGGGGGTATAAAAATTTCAATCACCTACAATGTTTTCACAAGCTTTGTTTCTTGTGGATCATAAACAATAGCACCACTTACAGATGCCTTAGCTCTGCTGTTGAGTGCTGGATAGTGATCCAATAATCTTACTCAAAAAGGGGTATAATTAACCAAAGGTATCAGGAATTACTGTCCTTGATAGTATAAATTGCTCTTTTGATAGTGAATATGTGCGTCAAGTTTCAAGTGAATGCCGTAAGTAATACAAGAGATATCACAAAATGTCAGAAGATTTCGCACGAAGATGACAACAATGACAATGACAACATAGACAACACAAGGGATATAGCAATACCTCAGATTTCCTCTGAAAACAGGTGAGAATTATGAAGAACTCTAAGTACCTGCATCTTTTCGTAGTATAGCTGGCATGTTATCTTCACTAAACTCGGACTGTGTAACTTCAACCATCTTTATTAAAACTGAGGACAATGACATTCGATATTCTTTAAACAAACTCAGAAATAAGGTCTCTGTACAAGGCTGAAAAATGAGAATTTATCACAAAATAGCGGGCAAATTTTGGTGAAAATAGGCAAAATTGCAAAAAAAGGATCAGAATATTTGCTCTTTCTTTATGAAAAAAAATTCCCCATCATCCTCAAAAATAGGGGGACTTTTCAAACGAGCTAAAACGTGCAATCCCCCCTCCCAGAATAGACCTTGTGACTTAAGTAAAAAAGTTCTTGATTGCTACTTCTTTCAATATGAATCAGTATGAAATTAAGTATTAGTTACTTACCCTTAAAGAATATTTGTATGTATCTCCAACTTCTTCTTGACCTGTAAATACAACAAACTTAACAGAGTGGTCAACATTTTTTATCTGTTATTTCTTTGCCAATTGCTTCATTTTGGTCTATCTGAATTATAATTTAAAGATTATTCTGATGAATACCAACAGCATAACAGTTGTTTGCATAAATGAGGTAATTTGGGATGAGAATGAAATGAATCACACCTACAGGAACTCTAAAACTAGGATTCCTTTTATTTCTGACAACCACAGGTGAAGGTCAATGTTGCTAAAAATAATGTTACGCTCCTGAACCAAAAATTCATGCTGGAAAAAGAGATGGACTTTGAAAGGTCAGAGAAAATAAACCCTGTCAAAAATTTCCAAACTAGTCAAGTCAATTAATCACAAATCACTACTGCAAAAGGGTCCCATTAAAATTGCATTAAAAGACCATTAATGGCCCATGAAAACAAGGAAAACCATGAAAATGAGCCATTAGTCCTTGTAAAAAAATAATAATGGGTAACACTTTTAGCCATTAAAATGCTAACTAATGGCCATTAATTCATGATTTGACCATTAAAAAACCATGAAATGCAGATTAATATAATTGGCCGGCATAAAAGTATTGGCATTAAAAAAGTAATGGGTCATTACTTCTTGTTTTAGCTTTATTCATGCCCATCAACTACTATGAATATTTTTTTCATGCCCATCAATCACCCATGAATGATGGCCATTAAATAAAAAAAGGCCAAATAATGGCCATGATAAAGATTGCTAAAAGTCACTGGCATTAAAATAAATTATGACAATTAATCATGGCCATTAATATATCATTGAATCTGAATCAGACCATTCATGGGCATTAACTTTGATTGTAATAAGATCAAAGAAATACTGAAATTTTTTAAAGTTCTTTTATTTTGATTCATGCCCATTAACTACCATGAAAATTTATTCATGCCCATCATTATCCACTGAAGATGGCCATGAAATACCAAACAGTAACAAATAATGGCCATTATAAAAATTCCTAAAAACCATTTGCTCTTTTAATTTTGTTCATGCCCATTAACAACCATGAACATTTATTCATGCCCATCAGTCAACCATTGAAGATGACAATTAAATACAAAACAGTAACAAATAATGGCCATTGTAAAAAAAACTCATTGGCATGACAAAAATCTTGACTTTTACTTATGGCCATTAATATATCATACAATTATGAATCAGGTAATCCATGATCATTAACTTTATCTAATGGGGATGAAAGGAATACAGAAAAGTTTTAACTTTTTTTTCTTTTTATTCATGCCCAGTTACTATCATTAACATTTATTAAAGGTTATCACCCATATAAATGACGATAATTAAATACCAAATATGATAAATAATAGCCACAATAAAAAAAATCAAGTCATTAATTGGCATTGAAAAAAAAATTCTGACAATTAATTCTGGCCATCCATATGCTGTTGAATTCTAAATCAGTTTATTCATGGCCCTTTACATTATTTGAAATGGGTATTAATTATTAAGAAAATTAAATACAGAATTAAAGTTTTAACTACTTTCATTTTGATTCATGCCCATGACACAAACCATGAATAAGTCGTTATACAAAGTAATGGCCAAGAGTACCAGTCTAAAAGTGACCATGAATCCAGTCTATGGAAATCCAACATGGCTTCTGTTTTCAAAGAAAATTTCCAGTTAAAATGTTTTTTGCCTTATTCTCTTGTACATTGGGAAGAATAGCAAGCAGAAGGTATGTAAAAAGCTGAAATTTGATTATTCTAAATATAATCTTGTACTGTTGGACTTAAAACAATTGATTAACAAAATATAAGACAAATTTTAAATGAAGCCTTCGAATTTGCAAAATTTGAAGAAAATAAGATTTTATTTTTTTTAAGATTTTAGCAATAAATCATTTGTGCAAATATTCTCAAACCCCAATTAAACATTATTGCATCAATTTTATAGAAGAATTGTATGAACAAGATCTGTCAAGTTGTTTAATGTTTGTAGATTCGTACTTATGAATTTTCAACCATAGGAAACTAAAGATTACCAACATTGAAGGGGAAACAATAATGGGCATGATTTGTATTGATGGCCATTAAAATAATAGGCATAAAAAATTTTCATGGCCATCATTTTTGGTCCATGACTGGTATTTTCTCCCCATTGTTTGGCCATTAGAAAATTAATGCCCATTTACAACATTTAATGGGTAAACTTTAATGGTCATAATTTGTCTATTAAAAAAAGTTAAGTACTTTTTCATGGCCATTACTCGGCAGATATTTTGACCATTAATTTTTATTTTTATTTTTAATGCCCATTACATTTATTTCAGGGTTTATGGATAATGGGCATGGTATAGCAGTGAAAATAAAATTCTTGCCCATTAATTTAAATTCATGCCCAGCACAATGTCGCTTTTAATGGCCACTGCCCATAAAAATGTGCCATGAAAAATATTAATGGGTCATGAATTTAGCAATTATACAAATTCATGGCTACCATTAATATTAATAATGGCTAACATTAAAAAATCAATGCCCATCAATAATTCATTTTTGTAATGGTCATTATTTCCCCAGTAATTACTCCTGAAAATCTAATGGTGTCCTTTCTCCATTTATGGCCATGGATGACTTCTTTAATGGCCATAACTCTCCCATTAAAATAATTTAATGTTAAATTCATGGTATCTTGATGGTTTATTAATGCCCAGCACAATGTCGCTTTTAATGGGTGAGGTTAATGGCTCAAGCCATGAATTTTTCATGGCCGATTCATGGTTGATCTTGCAGTAGTGAATGATGCCTTATATTTCAAAATTTCAACAATCTATTTCAAGTCAGATCACTAAGACACTTCTTAAAAATTGATTTCCACTCATTTTAAACTTAACCTTTGTCATGCTGAAAATAAAATCTTGGCAAAATTTCAACCAAATCAAAGTGCTCAAAGCACTGGATGCACTTAATATGAGTCAGTACTCATTTTTGAAATTAAATCTTTAAGCTTGCCTAGTCTCTGAAGGAAAACAGTTGGTATGGACAAAGATCAAACTGCACATATGTGCAGGCTGATGTTTGTCTATAGCTCCTACCAAGGCAGGAATATTCTGGGTTCAGCATGACAAATGTTAACAATTAAATATTGAGGTATTTATAACAGTTACATCTAAAAGATATTTTCTATTTTTTGCTTGGCTCTTTTCAGAGAAAAACATAGATATTGCTATAGTCTTGGCAGTCTTGTTATCATTGTTGTGCAAAATGTTGTTATATTTTTATATTTCTGGTTCTACAATAGGTGCACAAGTTTATTATCAAAGGAGCAACATATACTATCAAGGGGTATAATAAGTGTAGACACCTGTAGGCAGTGCTCTTGTTATTCAATACATCACAAGATTTAAGGCAAAAACAAAATTACCTCATCTTTTATTTTCTTTCCTTGAGGATAACATGAATTAGACGAGTTTAAATATTATTTCCGTCATGGCCCCAAGTTGTACCAGATCTTATAATTCACAGAAAGAGGCAATGGATTCTAACTTTAGCTTCAACATTTACAGCTTTTTATAACTGATTTTGGTTCCAGCTATAAAGAACCCTCCCCAAATACACTAAGAATCTCTAATAAGACTCATACCTGCAACCATGGAATTTTAGTTAACTTAGCAAGCTAAACTTGCATCCAACTAACCAGACAAACAGACATCAACTACTAGGTGGTTGTCACAGGACAACTGCTTTAGAGCTTGCACTGTTACGTTTGACCTTGAACTTTGACCTTGAAGCTGTCTGAAAATGTCTTTCAAAAAGTAGATCTACTTATAATGGGGAACAATTGTGTCAAGTTATTTTGAGGTCCATCAATAAATGAAGGAGTTATTTTCCAGACAAAATGGGGCAGACACACCTTGACCATATTTTCATTGTGACAACGGCAAGAGGGATCAACAACAAGAGCTGTCCCAGGACAGCGAAGCTTGACTATTCCATTAGCTGGATAGTAACAGCAAATCAATATTGACAATGGAAAATTTCATTAAATGAAAGTCAAGAGAAAAGAATCTTTGTCTAGATGCTTATATTATGGTCACAGAAGCATGTGCAATGTTTTCAGGCAAGAGCTTAAATAGAAATACACTTATAATTGACATACAACATTTGCATTTAAAAACTACAAAAAGGGTTAAAATTCCACTAAATTGAATAACAGTGTATCTTTGTCTAGATGCTGATATTATGGTCACAGAAGGATGTGCTAGGTTTCCAAGCATAAGCTTAAAGAAATAGAGATATAACCGACATACAACATTTGCACGTGAAATCTTAACCAGGAATGGTCAGAAAAGGGTTTGAATTCCACTAAATTCAATATCAGAGTAATCAATCTTTGTCTAGAGGGTGATATCATGATCACATGTGCAAAGTTTCAAAGCAATAGCTTAAGTAGAAATAGAGATTTTAAACACTTGCACGTAAAAATTTAACCAAAGCATCACGCCTACGCTGATGATGATGCCAACGCTGACGCCCAAGGGAATGGAATAGCCCCCCTATTGTACGAATAGTCAAGCTAAAAATTAAACCATAACTATAAATATCTTACAGAATTCTTCTGGATCAATGTCCCAATGTGTCAGATCTTCATTGGTTAACAAGAAATACTGTGAGACGAGTCTATGACACACTTCACTCAGGGTGGGAAACGTGAAGAAATTGGTTTTGATTTTACACGCCTGCACCTTTACACTGTCTGGATCTGTAAGAATGAAACTTTATTAATTCATTCTTTGACAATCCCTTATATCCATGCATTTAATCCTTGAAATATATATTCAATTACTTAGCAACATCAATTTATTATGACAATAAGAACAACAGATAAAGAGGTAAAATAGATTCTAACTAAGATATTTACATACAAGAGGACCATAATGATCCTAAATAGCTCATCTGAGTATGGCAGCTCATAACTTATCAACCAGGTTATAAATACCAGACATTGTTTTGATGTATATTTAGGGTGGTTTTGAAAGAAACAGACCTTAATTTCATCTTATTGAATATGATTTTTTTTGTTTTTCATTTCATTTTTAAGTAATGTAGTTTTAAGTTTTTCACGTAATATTGTAGAATGCAGGTACTGTAAACGGGGTAATTTTGGCGGTGGTTTTATTTTGGCTTTATTGGTGGTCAAGCTAAAATGCCCCAAAATTAATCCACCGCCAATATTTGTCATTATTAAATAAGAATTTTTTTTATTATGATAGATGTGAAATCTATACCTTGTAAGTTAGTTTTTATTGAATTAATATCAGAGGTATGCAGACCAGACTTGTTATTAAGCTGACAACGTTGACATTTTGACGGGTCTGCACAATACTATTGTAAGTGCCTATAAATTATAGGCACTTACAATTGTATTGCACTGATCCCTCAATTATCCAAATTGTTTGATACATTGTAATGAAATCACGGCGATAAAGCGTGAAAAACTTATACACGCGTTATAACTATAACAAAAGGTGTGAAAACATACTATTGTCAAGTTTGTAGAAAGTTGACATTACTTTAGAAATTGCCTTTCTTTTACTTACGTTGTTTTAAACAACGAAAAAATGTAAAATATAGAGAAAGCGTTTAATTTTGGCGTTAAAGTAAGATGCGCCAAAATAAATCACCGCCAATGAATTGTAATTGAAAAACCGCCAAATGTGGACACCACCAATATAAAGCCGTTTACAGTAGTTTGCTCTTTGTGAGGGTTGATCTTAGTTTATAATGTTAACGCTGTGTATACAACAGAACCATGCCATGAAAAGCATGAGAAGGTTAACTTTGTTTGAATTAAATGGAAGGAGCAGCAAGAGTTCCACATTGAAGTGGCAATAATCAAGTGTTACAATTGATTGAATTGGTAGAGTTTTCTTTTTTAAATTTGACTCAATCTATCCAAAACATCTTTGAAATTGATCTATTTAAATCTAATGATAATGAATCTGAAGCACAAAATTAAGCAAAGTTTTTGATGGATTTAATTTCTTTTAATAACTTTAGTTGAGTTTCACCTAAGAAAGATATATGCCAAGTTTCAGCTTGATTGGCCCAGTGGTTTAAGAGGAGAAGAATTTTCCTTAGATTTTCAGCAATTTTCAGCCTTTCTGTTACCATGGAAAGAAAAATTTTGATGGAATCAATTTTTTCTACCAACTTTGGTAGAGCTTTACTCAAGGAACATCCCTGCCAAGTTTCAGACTTATTGGCCCAGTGATACAGAAGAATTTTTTTTTCTAATATTTTTGGCATTCCAAGCCTTTCTGTTACAATGGCTAGCTAGAGTTTTTGGTGAAATTAGACCCTTTTACAATTTAGAAGAGCTTCACCCAGAAATATCCCTCCCAGGTTTCAGCTTGAATGGCCCAGTGGTCTATTGTTTTTCCAAGATTTTCAGCAATTTTCAGCCTTTCTGTTTCCATGGTAACCAGAATTTTTATATGGAATTAAATTCTTTTAACAACTTTGATAGAGCTTCACCCAAGGACCATACTTGCAAAGTTTCAGATTGATTGGCCGAATGGTTTAGGAGAAGAAGATGTTTTAAGAAATTGTTGATGGATGGACAGTGGACAGACAGACAGACCATGGACAGATTAGGCAATAAGATTATCAGTTTTGATCTTCAAATCTTTACTAATTAAAGAAGATAAGATATAAACATTCAAAGATGAATGGACAGTGAATAATTTACTTCTTGATTCTACTTAACTTCTAGTATCAAGGCAGACAGTCAGATAAATAAAGCACAAAGCGTAACAAGATCCAGGGCTACAGAAATAGATAAAGTATTTCAATAAATTATAGCACAAACTTTATGTTACAGCCACTCATTTGAATCGTCTTGTGGAGACTATTCCAATGAGATCCCACAATAAAGGGCTTCATTGAGCAATAAAGATTTTAGACTGGTGTTATCCCTATCTGATATTTGAAGATCACCACATGGATACCATACTCAGCTGTAGGTCCTTAATGGTGATAAGATCTGAGTAAAAAAGGGGGCATTACTCTTTAAAAGTCTTGAAGAGTTATCCTGTTCAGTGATTTGTATTGTTTTTACTATTTTGAACACAAATGCAAAGTTTCAAAGACTAAACCTCTTGCAAAACAGACTAATTCCCTCCATTAGCCCTGTGTCCCAGTTCCGTAAACTGTTTTTGGACAAATTACTGAGACCTTCTCTTTTGACCTTCATCAAGTTTCAACAAAGAGGGCACTATCTTAGGTCATGTGCAAATGTCTATACAATTTAATATGCCTACACTGACAATGACATGGTGATGAAATTAATTCAATTGTTTGTTCCCAAACTAACCAGTTAAAAATACAAGACTTACCCCCTTCATGCTTCCCAAGTCTATATGTATCACAGAGTAAAATATCCTTCATAAGGTTAAAACAGTTAACAGTGAATCTCTCAAACAGTAAACCTGCAAAGTTGAAAATGTTTATGACCAAATGGACAAAAGGGACCTTATACGGTAGAATGAGAATTTCTCACACCAGTACATTTAAATCTTTTCTGAAGCGCCACCTCCTCATCCAACTAAAGAGATGAAGAGAATATTTGCTGATCTAATTGAGGTATGAAACTAAAAACCTAATCACACTGTATGAATAAGCAAAGTGAAGTGTAAAAGTTTTTTTGGTTTCATACCTCCACCGCTCCACTAAATCAACAAATATTACAAAATAATAATATCAATTATTATAATTTATTATTCATCCATAACAAAAAGCAATTTCTTACAGGACCTCTTTTTGTAGAAGCTTACAAAATAAAGCTAACTTTTCAGCCAATCAGATTGCACAAAATTGGTGGAATTAACTAAAATTAGGTTATTTATGGTTAGATAGGTTTTTAGTAAGACATCAACAAAATAGGGTTCCAAGGACTCTATGGTTTATGGGTCCAGCTTCAAATTTAGACTATTTTATGACTAGCAACATGTTTTTGTCAAAATATAGAAATATTCTCTGAATTAAGCTACACAAGATATAAAAATTGATTGTACCTTTGGGGATCAACTCCAGTAAAGATGTATAAAACAGTCTTATTGAGACCATGAATATGCAAATTGTTTCTCAAAAAGACAGCCTTATGGCATTTCATGTTATCAGGCAGGTAATATCAGGTCAATACAGTCTTCATTGCACAATATATAGCCTTATTTGCACTCACCATGTTGAGAGAAGTTATATCTAACAACAAACTCTAAAGTTCTGTTTATAAACTGCATGAAACATACTGGATGTTGTTCAAGGGAATCTAAAAGCTGAAAATAATACAAGATGCATATGTGAAACACAAAGTGTCCCAGAAACTGAATTTCTTTCATAAGTATGACCTTGACAGATCACCATGACCTTGACACATGACCTTGGTACCAGCAGATATGTATCATTGAGATCCATCATCATGCAAAATATGAACATTGTATCTTTAATGGGCTAGAAATAATCTATTATTTTCATTTTGTTATGAATTTTGCAGACAAGCAGAAAGACAGATAGATAGACAGCAAGATGGTAAATTTATAATCCCTAATCTTATTGATGCATGGACATAGAAAGGATTTATTTGAAACCTTTTCTGGATTTAGGGTTATCATTCTACTTCACTACAGTATTCTTATTGTTTTCAAAATGAGGACCCAGCCCAATCTCATCATTTTTTAACCCTTGTCATGCTAATCCGGAATATTTCTGCTTTGGCAAGAGACAAGGACATAGACCAGTCTGCACATTTCTGCAATCTGATTTTATTCTACACAATCTGATGTTCCTTTAACTAGAAAGTTATTTTCTTTAAAAATAAATCAAATGCAGACTCACAATAGAGAAAAACAGAGCTTTCAGCAATTTGATTTGAGGTATTCAGCATGACTATATTTAATATTCATTTAAGGTGTCTTTTCACATCAACAGTTATATTTGTGAAACATTCAAAAATGTCTTAAAAAAAACAAAGGGCAATAACTCCAAAATTATACAAGCCAGATTTATAGTTCTTGTGCAATGCACTTCTCTTCCATGATATCTATCCTCCTATAAAGTTTCAAGTTGATAGCTTTAATACTTTAGGAGATATGCTCCAGACAAAATCTAAGTCTTAAAAATAACAAAGGGCAATAACTCAAAGATTACTCTAAAATTATGCAAGAAAGAATTGTAGTTCTTGTGCACTGCACTTCTCCTCCATGAGATCTATCCACAAATAAAGTTTCAAGTTGATAGCTATTATACTTTAGGAGATATGCTCCGGACAAAATCTAAGTCTTAAAAATAACAAAGGACAATAACTCAAAAATTATGCAAGCAAGAGTTGTAGTTTCTGTGCACTGTACTTCTCCTCTCCATGAGATCTATCCACCCATAAAGTTTCAAGTTGATAGCTATTATACTTTAGGAGATATGCTCCGGACAAGTTTAGTTACGGAATGACGGAATGACGAAATGATGGAATCGGAATGACGGAATGAGAGCATTACTATATCCCCTTGCCGAAGAACGGCGGGGGATAACAAATACTTGTTGTTTTCTCGAAAAGCAACTTTTATTTATTTACAAAAATACGCTGCTTGTTGGTGTCATTGCTTGGTTTTCAGGTGCTGCATAGTATATAATAATTTTTCATTGAACTAGGTGCAAAATTTATACAAAAATGTATTTTGGGTTATCTCCTTTGGATGAAATGCTTCATCCCTTCAAAGTGACTATGTGTTCAAAGTTTCTAGTGGATGCCTTTAGTAATACCAGAGATATTATGAATAACAACAATATGGCAACACCAGGGATTCACCAATAGCTCTGGTTTTCCTTTCAAGATATGAGTGATACAACTTACCACTTTTGTTAAAATATTGATCATCTTCTCACATTTCTCCAACATTTTATGATTTCCCCACAAACTTTGTCCTGTAACAAACAGTATGTGTAAATTTTCAGGATACTCAGCATTTAAATAGAATACCACATAATTCATTTTCCTACTCTCCCTACCAAAAACTGTGTGTGAGATTTCCAACAATTCAAACATGCGCAAAGCAAAGACTCTGACCAGCCTGTGCATCCGCACAGTCTGACCATAGTCTTCACTGTGCATTTTTAGATAGATAAGGTCTCAAAGTATCTGTAGGCCATCAGGTAGCTTTATATGTACAGTATGAGGCTGTTAACGCTACTCAATGTTAACACCTCATGCATGTTTCACATTGTTGGAAATGTCACACACAGGCTCATTTATTATTGATTTTTTTTGTGTGCATTTATGTGCAAGCAAACTAAATAGCATTGAAAATTTTATTAAAGGAGGTTACAATAAAAAATTTTACCAATCAGAAAGATCCATTTTAGATAGACAAAATTGAATATTAAATCATAACATATTATAATTATACTCACTACATTCCAACATAGCATCCAACTTTATGAACACATCATTTAGGAAACACATGGCTTCCTGGTTTTCAGCAGGATCTCGGAAACCAAAAGTCACTAATCGTCTTAGAACTGTAAAAACAAGATATGTTTGTTTACACACTGATTCCCCGCAACTATCATTTTTCAGAAACAGTAACTTGATACAATTATGTAATCAACAACACATTAAAATTCAATTTTGTAATTTACAGAACAAAAACAGCACAAAACAAGAGCTGTCGGAGGACAGCGAAGCTCGACTATTCCTAGTGCTGGATAGTAACAGCAAATCAATATCGACATTGGAAATTCAATAAAATGAAAGTCAAGTGAAAAGAATCTTTGTCTAGAGGCTGATATTATGGTCACAGAAGCATTTGCAGAGTTTCAAAGCAATAGCTTTAGTAGGAACAGAGATAAAACTAACATAAAACAGTTGCACATAAAAACATAACCAAGATTTTTAAGGCCGAAAAGGGTTACAATTCCACTAAATTAAATTTCAGAGGAATGAATCTTTTTCTGCGGGCTAATATTATGGTCACAGAAGCATGCGTAAAGTTTCCAAGCAACAGCTATAGTAGAAATATAGATATTACAGAAATACAACATTTGCACGTAAAAACTTAACCAAGAATTTCTAAGTCCAAAAAGGGTTAAAAATCGACTAAATTCTATACCAGAGAATTGAATCTTTATCAAGAGGCTGTTGTTATGATCATTTAAGCAAATGCAAAGTTTGAAAGCAATAGCTTTAATACAATTAGATATAAAACTGATGTACAACATTTGCACGTAAAAACTTAACCAAGAATTTCTGAGTCTGAAAAAGGTTAAAATTCCACTAAATTCAATATCAGAGTAATAAATGATTGTCAAGAGGTTGATATCATGGTAACAGAAGCATGTGTAGAGTTTCCAAGCAAATGCCTAGGTAGAAATAGAGCTATAACTGATATACAACATTTGCACGTAAAAACTTAACCAAGATTTCTAAGTCCAGGGTTAAAATTCTACTAAATTCAAAATCAGAGTATTGATTCTTTGTCAAGAGGCTGATATTATCGTAACAGAAGCATGTGCAAAGTTTCAAAGTTATAGCTTTAGTAGAAATAGAGATATTACAGAAATACAACATTTGCACGTAAAAACTTAACCAAGTTTTCTAAGTCCGAAAAGGATTAAAATTCCACTAAATTCAATTTCAGAGTAATGAATCATTGTCTAGATGCTGATATTATGGTCACAGAAGCATGTGCAAAGTTTCAAAGTAATAGCTTTCATAGAAACAGAGATTTTAAACACTTGCACGTAAAAACTTAACCAAAGCATTACGCGACGCCGATGCCGACGCCGATGCCCGGGTGACTGGAATAGCCCCCCTATTCTTTGAATAGTCGAGCTAAAAATTCAATGTGAATTTTCTACATATTTGACCTTGAAAAAATGTCTTTAGTTTTTTACTAATGACCTTAAAATTGGTACCAACACAAAGCTTTTATGTCATGAGATAGATTTATTTAAGATGAGAAATAATTGGGGTGGGAGGGGAGAGAAAGTGCTTGTATCAAGGAATTTCATTTTTTAGCTGTATTTACTTATACATAGAATCATTTTTCTTCAAAATGCTGGCATATTTCAAAGTCACATGCCTACTCCTTCAATTTCCAGACAAAAGACTTGCCACTTACTTCTCAAGGAGAGTATAGCTCTGTCTACCAGGACTAGCATCTCTTCACTGTGAACTGAAGCCAGTCGAAGAAACTCTGCCAAATAGTCCATCCATAACCCGTAAATATATCCAAATATTTCCAAGGTTAGCTGAAACAAACAACACTAGATATGTCACAAAGCAGACACCTGTGCTTTTTTCAAATTCCATTTTTCTTTTTCTCTCTTTTTTTTTTTTTGTTGGGGGGGGGGGGGGGGCCAAAGGTCTATAGAGACCTTAACCTTTGATCTATGTGACCAAAATATAAGGGCAACGCCTTGGTTCATGGGCATCAATTGTATTAAGTTTAATGTATCTAGGTCACTTCATTTTTGAGTTATAGTCTGAAAAGAAAAATGTCAATGTATGTACGATTTGACAGATGGTTTGAAACCAGTATATCCCCTCTGTTTTATAGGTGGGGGTTAAAATGAAAAGTTGATCAATACCAGTTATATAACACAAGGAAGTTTCTTTTTTTCTTTTCTTACAATTTTCAAAATCCTTACCTCCAGAGACAGGCATGGTTTATCAGAAATCAAATATTCCCCCAAAGATTCCCCAAGGGGATACCAAAAGCATCTTCAAAGGTACAAAATACCAAGAGGGGAATGGTGGAGAGGGTGTAAGCAACATACTGTAACATAACACTCTCTCTAATAGACTGTTGAAAGAGGATCTTCATCAACTTTATCAGAGAAAGGGCTATGTTATAGCAGTTAGGGGTAATCTCTCTGTAAGTGGTGTCTAGGGTTTTCTCAGCATTTTGTCTATCCTGTTTGGTACCTAATTTTCAGTGTTATTATACTTATGAGGTTTTCAGCCATATTGTTCCATTTACAACAATCTAATTATGCTTAATTTTTGTTTGTTTTCTCATTTTTTCTTTACTTGTGGATTACACTATAAAGGGTTGAGAGACTCTTATTTCCATCGTGGTTCTAACTCATTCCAGATTTTATCATGCACTTAGAGAGAGACAATAGATTTTAACCACTGCTACCCTATTTACAGCTGGGTTGACTTGGGCTCTGTCTATAAAATGTCCTGCTCAAATACACTACCCACCACCAGTGGGGCTTGAATCCTCAACTCAATTATGAGTCAAGAACACTAGCCACCTGGCTAACAATACAATCTGTAATGCTCTATCAGCTTTATCATAAGTATTTCTCATTTCTTCAGCTGAGTCCAGATATCTCAATCAGTAACACATAGGGCGGTCTATCCTAAGATTGTGATTTCAAATGCAGTTTCATCTTACATTTGACAAAAAGTCATTCTGAAAATGTGTCATTCATCTCTCTTAAATGTGGAAATTGGAAGTAGCACCCTTAATTGGGATGCGTTGCAGGTAAATCAGAAGTAATGTTGTGGTTGTACTGGTGTGAGACACAACGGCAAGCCATGGGAAGGTGCATCAGCCAATGCAATATAACTGATAATATAAGCAGCTTTATACCTTAATCTTTTGGATGCTAGATTATACCTTAATCAATCAATTCTTACCTCTTCAAACAATTTCCTGTCTGAACTAAGTCGTTTGGACGCTAGTGTTTTGACAACATGATGTAGGATCAGCAAAGATCTTTCTTGTAACAGCTGATTATCACAGCGGACCGTCTGTAGCAATGTTGGTAACAATGTCGGCCAGTTTCTCGGACAATCTAAACGAGCTATCTTTGCAATTAAGACAGCCATTTGGGTACATATCTGTAGACAAAGGGTATATATCTATACTAGAATCAAAACATCAAATTAAATAATACTTGGATTCAACACATACTAAATCTATATTTATGAGATAAATCCTCTCCTAAACTGTCAAGTTTCAGAATAGTCCATATCAAAAGGGGCTACATATTACAATGAAAAGTGGATGTCATTTGATATGAAACCATCCAGAATGGTACAAAATATTGTGAAAAAGAAGTAATTTCTTCTATTTTCACAATATTTCTCAAGTATTAATAAGGAAAGGGTTTACATCAACTACTTTATGCTCCTCTCTCCCCAGGTGTATAAATGGGTACCAATGACAGTTGCAGGTCTAAGTGCTATGGCAACCCAAGGTGCCTTGTGTAAACAGCCAATCTGTAATTCGATGATAGGGGGGTTAAAGTAACAAGAGGACCCTGAGGGCCCTTAATCGCTCACCTGATATTTCAAGTAAATTATCATTAAGACTCCATTTCCTATGATATGGCATGCACCTTCCCATTTTCAACAGAGTTCATTCTTGTGACCTGGCAAACATTTTGATCAAGTTTCATGAAGATTGGACTATATTTGTGGCGTTTGGAGCTCTTACGAGAAAATTGTCATTAAGGCCCCTTTTCCCGTGATATGGCACAGATACTTCCCATTTTCAAATGAGTTCATCCTCATCCTCGTAACAAACATTCTGGCAAAGTTTCATGATGATTGGACCATATTTGTGGCTTCTAGAGAGTAAACAAACTAGAGGCGCTTGAGCGCTTGAGCGCCTGATTCGCTCCACAGGCCTGAATATCCTGATAATGGCTATCAGAGAATGATAAAGCTGTTTAAATGAGAATTGAAGTGAATGAATGAGTGAATGTTTATTTCAAGTAAATTACGGTCATATGCTGAAATATTTCTGCATAAAAACTCATGATCAGTGAATAACATTGAAAATTGACCTCTACCTGTTACACAAATATTTTTCATTTAATCACAATAATTTTGTGCAGTCTGATAATGGGTCACCCAAGGATCATTCTAGTGAAATTTTGTTAAAATCCAAATATAAGAATTTCAACACTAACAGAATGTTACTGCACAATATACTGGTACTTTGTCTACAAAATTTTGATTGTAGATCTCTCCACTTTTAGTTAAACACTACTAAAAGATGTTACTTCACAACAATTGTTTGTTATGAAAACAAAATTCTAACTAATAATAGTAAGAAGTAAAATATTCAATCCAATATATCTATTTTATTCTGCCCAATGCCTTAGAGTGCAGTAAACTCAACTCTTTCTACCCCACTCTGAATGTCAGGAGGTCAGAACATCATTTTACACTCTGTGCAGATTCACCCTTCGTTCAGCTTAACTCACCAATTCTAAGGGGGTATTCTCAGGCTACTTATTTCAACTATTTTTCTATACATTTTAATTTCAACGACAGTTTTGTTCCTTCAAATCTATAATCTTTACACCTATTAAATCTAACAAGTCTAGAAAAATTCATCATTGAGATGATACCAAAAGGGTGATCAAATATTCACTTTATATGTTATAATACCCTCTGCCAATGAAAAAAATATGCTGTTCATCTAATCAAAATATTTTTTTGCAGACTGATACAACTTCACAGAAATAAAATTTCCATGACATCTAATCCATCTGTTTAACCTTTCAGAATAGTTTGTTTTACCCTATATTAGATATTCCACCATATAACCAATCTGAAGAAATGACCTCTGCCCATAAAAGACATAGTTTTGATCTGATCACAATATTTTCCATAGACTGATAGAGGATCACTAAAGAATCATTCCAGTAAAATTTGGTTGAAATCCATTGATTAGATTCTGAGAAAATGATTTTAATGTTAACACTAAATAACATATAGGGAAATGACCTCCGCCCATAAAATATATATTTTACATCCGATCACAATAATTTTTGCTAGACTGATAAAGGATCACTCAAGTATCATTCATGTAAAATTTGGTTGATATCTATCAATTAGATTCTGAGTAAATGATTTTCAAAGTTTTCCCTATAAAACATATAGAGAAATGACCTCCGCCCATAAAATACATATTTTTCATCTGATCACAATATCTTATAGACTTGTTGATGGTCACTCAAGAATCATTCCAGGGAAAATTTGGTGGATATCCATTGGTTAGATTCTGTGAAAATGATTTTTAAAGTTTTCACTGTATAACATATAGAGAAATGACCTCCGCCCATAAAATACATACTTTTCATCTGATCACAATGATTTTTTGTAGGCTGATAGAGGGCCACTCAAGGATAATTCATGTGAAGTTTGGTTTATATCCATCAATTAGTTTCTGAGAAAAGCCACCTATTACCATATATGGAAATTAGCCACGCCCACTTCAGCCACGATTTTCAACCGATTAAAAATCTTTGAAGGAATCTGATAGAGGGTCACCCAAGGAACATTCCTGTGAAATTTGATTAGAATCCATCCAATACTTTATGAGGAGAAGATTTTTTAAAATAAAAGTTTACGGACGGACGGACGGACGGATGGACGGACGGATGTACAGGCGACGGACACCCCGCCATGACAATAGCCTGCTGGCCTTTCGCCCAGTGGAGCTAAAAAATTGTCATTAAGACCCCTTTTGCCGTGATATGGCACTGATCCTTCCCATTTTCAATAGACTTCATCCTCATGACCTAACAAAAATTCTGACCAACTTTCATGAAAATTGGATCATATTTGTGGCTTCTAAAGTGTAAACAGAAATTTGTCATTAAAGCCCCTTTTCCCGTGATATGGTTCGGATCCTTTCCATTTGAGCAATTTTTATAAGGGACCGCCCAAGGAATATTTCTGCCAAGTTTGGTTGATTTTGACCCATAAATTTAGGAGGAGATGTTGTTGAAAGAAATTGTTGACAAATTTGTCATTAAGGCCCCTTTTGCCGTTATATGGCACGGATCCTTCCCATATTCAATAGACTTCATCCTCATGACCTAACAAACATTCTGACCAATTTTCATGAAGATTGGACCATATTTGTGGCTTCTAGAGTGTAAACAAGAAATTTGTCATTAAGGCCCCTTTTCCCGTGATATGGCACGGATCCTTTCCATTTGAGCAATTTTCATGAAGGACCACCCAAGGAATATTTCTGCTAGTCTGGCAGCACCAGGGCATGACCTTGCAATAGCGTCTATAGAAAATTTTATTGTTGAAAGTTGTAGATATGGTCATCCTGATATGAAAACGGGTTGATGCCACTTTGGCATCATTGGGCAATCCAAGACGGCTGCCAAAATCCAAAATGGCTGCCAAAATAAGTACCTTTTCCATAATGTTTATCCCATATGATAAGAAAATTACTCAAATGACCCAAATGATATCAAAATTGCAGAAGGGTAGGACTTTAGACATTTTCTTGGTTGAGTTACGATATAGAAATATAATATGACCGCCAGAATTTAGGATGGCAGCCAAAGAAAGTGATTTTCTGCTGTGCTTATCATATGTAGTAGAGATATTATGCAAAATGTGTTTGAATTTCAGGAAACCCAAACACAGAATATTTTCATGTTTATATCATACAGGGGAATTAAGATATGGCCGCCAAAATACAAGATGGCTGCCAAAATAAGTATTGTTCTATAATGATTGTTACATATGTAGTCCAGACATAATTCCAAATGCTACAAAATGATATTGAAAATTACATAAATTTCATACTTAAGACATTTATACTTCAAAAAAAAAGATGTATAAAGATGAGCATGAATCATATATGATATGGCCGCCAAAATGAGTGAAAGGGAATGTGATTCAAACAGGATGGATAAGGGATGAGTTAGGAGAGATGTGATTCAAAATCAGAGTTAAACAATTTAATAACAATAAGTCCGGGCCTGTCTTACATATTAAAGTTTTACCACCAAGAATCGTTTAATCGAACATAAAGGCCAGATGAGACACATTGATATGAAATTATGTTTGCTATCTTCTATCACTTGCTAGATGAATTACTTAAAACGGCGCTGATATTGCGTATATTCAAACACTGTGAGTTCATTTTCATGACAATAAATTTGATAATGTTTGAAAAAGTTCAGAATTAACTAAACATTAAGTTTGTTGTATCAGTTCAATACAATCTAGTCGCATTTACGGATTGGAAGTAACATAACCCAATACACTTACATATATGCAAGAAAAAAATACGTTCGGTGTTTATTTTATTAAAGAAAAAACAAACGATAGAGATGGAAATTAATGTAAAGCAGTCATAACAGTCATTTGATCACAATTTAATGTCTCAGGGTAGGCTTTTCTGCTCAGTCACCGACATTCATCTGCTATCCGTCCCGCAATTTATTTCAATATCCTTTCAGACACCACTGTGCGGATCAGGCTAAATTTTATAGGGGTGTACTTTTGATGAAGTTCTGCGTAAGTTGTAAAAGCAATTATATTCGATCCAAAATTTTAATAATCGAATTGCCGCAAATCATGAAAATCTTTGAAATTATGCTCCTAAAAAAGCATTTGTCCTAAAGATTTGATATGTTGCGTGTGAATTCAGGCAAGTGTTGTTGAAATAATTAATCGGTTTCTATAAGGGATCTGCCTGACGACACCTAATCTAACAAAGAAACAAAGACATTTTGTAAACAGCCAACCAAACTATTACGCCTAAACATTTGATATACAGTCAAACCTGTATTTAGCAAGCGCCTAAGGGACATTCGAAAATTGCTTTCTCAGGAAAGGTGCTTGCTTAATACATATTAACTTCTGTTCATTTGCCTCATTTAGGAACCCAATATCCGCTTGCTTAATACAGGTTGCTTGCTGAATTCAGGTGGCCGCTAACACAGGTTCGTTTGTATTACACAACGGCCACCCTTCTATACTCGTATTTAGATGGTTGTAGGTTAGAATTCACCAACAGAATGGTCATGTCGTGTGGCAGGATAAAGACGGGGCCTCAGCTAGGCAAACTATCTCTAAAAGTTGGTAGTACTTTTAAAAACTATCACCGTTCCATCCATTCTCTCCGGTGCATTTGATGTTTTGGGGTATATAACTAGGACATCTATGGAATACATTAACAGCTATCTTTTAAATTAATCCTTCTTCTGTATGTAAATGTTTTGGTCAGTTTGATATTAAAACCAACAAAAACAGCTAGAGCTTCTTGAAACACTCATGTGATGCCTTTCATTGAATAATGCAGGGTTCCATTTATGGGTCTTCAGCAAAATCGTTTGTTTTTATGAACACAAGGCCGACAATGTACATATCTAGGTGAAGGAATTTCGAATTTAGTGAGACAGTTTCGATAAAAAAAGGGAAGACAATATTATCTGAAAAACAAAAGGCACTTTTCTAATTTCTATTTTCTTTAAAATCTCTCCAGATTTCTACAAAGTTTAAAGAAATACAGGGAGTAATATTGACAATTAAATTAAGATGAAATTTGTCGAATTCGGACGTTAATCCAGTTTTTGCCAAAATATTGCATACAAGCAGCCAGGTCTTTTTTTTTTGAGATTTTCCTTCATTACAGCTTCTCCTCTGAGAAGATTAATGTGCTTATATGACATTGTAGAGTTTGACTAGACTCCAAAATCCATTTACAAAATAAAGCTATAATTTCAATACAGAAAAGAATGCGTCAACGTTAGTAATTTCTACAATGAGTGCAATGACAATCAAGGGAATCTCACGTTGCCTATAAGCTACATGATAAAAAAGAGTGACTTCGGTTTCTATTCCAACATATACTTATTTAAGTTTGTTGAAGCTTTTGATCAATCGTGGTGCAGCGTTGTTTATGCGCGTTAATTGTATTTTCACGCTGTGCATTATGTACACTTGTAATGAAGATGCAATTTTATAAATAAGCAATCCGAAATGCTTCAGCTGAATGCAAATTCAGATCAAATATTCATCTTCTGCGGCGCGATAAACGGAAAACGCGCTTGACCAAAGATTTCAGTCGAGCCGAAATGATTGTGAATCTTGTGAATGTATTCTCAAAAGATCCTTTGATATTACCGTCGAAATTTATTGTACTAAAATTTATGACGGTAAATTGCGAACTTATTTTCGAAATTAAAAGTGTACACTTTCTTTTGGAACTAAGTATATAATCAATCAACAAGATTATACATATAATGATTATCATAATCAAATAAGCCACAGACGCCGTTTTATATGGTGGAGTCTTACTTAAAGGATATCCGTTTCTTGAAATATTCAAACTAAGAATGAAAATATAAATATTTTAGTTATAGGACCTTTTATGTAGTAATTTTGCTAAAATAGAGGTTCTTCGCTTTTCAGGTGTCGATTTCATATAGGACATATTTATCTAATTTATGTAAAATTTCCATAATTTCATCATTTTATGAATGTTCTGATATTCTAGATAATCAAATTAATTGGTAATTATAATGGACCCTTTGCAAAAGAGTGTCAAAGCTTGCTATCCCAAAGAACTTGAGATTTTCTAAATGTTTAGCGTATGAATGGATAAATAAATATACGTCTCTTCTCTTCCCTGTGCCTATGAATTAACAGGTGAGGTTTGAGTAGAAAGGGGGTGTTACTAGCAAACCGACTTCTCTTAAGGCTTTGGAAAATGCCAGGCCCATTGACCTACATTCATATATTTTTTTTCGGCCAAACTGGCTATTTTGATTCAAAATGAATAGATGTGGATGACTGCGCATCGCAAAAAATGTGTAAAGCAGAACACTTCATGAGTTTGAATAAGAATATCAAGCATTTAAGATATAGATAATCCATTTGATAAGATAATTTTTTATAAAGTGACACAATGATAAATTAAAGAAATGAAATTTTCATGTAAAACCGAGGACAGATTTGTAAGCAATTCGTTTATATGGATATACTAACTATTTCTAGAAAAATTATCTCCCTTTATTAACTAAATTTCAATAAATTGTTTGAAATATGATGAAAATGTATTTTTGAATGATTATTTCAAATGTTCTTACTCATTTAAGCAATTAGGGGGCAATTTTGAAAGCCTTTGCTACAATAAGAACAATATAAAAGGCGAAATCGCTTTGACAATTGGCTTGGATGCCATCTTGGACGCCATCTTGTTTCTAGCGAGTTGCCCAATGATGCCAAGGTGGCATCAACCGGATTCTTGATGTACAATGTCTTCCCTTTCTTAAAATGCAAAAATATTTTCTATAGACGGTATTGCAAGGTTAAAGTCAAATATCGTGTTTTGCTGCTGGACTATGCCATGTTTGTTTGATTTTGACCCATAACTTTAGGAGGAGATGTCGTTTAAAGAAAAAGTTGACGCCGTGATAGACAGACGGACACCGGACAACGATCGATCACAATAGCTCCCTTAAGCACTTTGTGCTCAGGTGAGCTAAAAAGTCAATCTAGATTATAAAACCAAAATCAAACTTAACAACTTTACTCCACAATACAAGATATGAAATACAAGATTTATAAACAAACTCTATAATGATTTCCATACTGTTACCTGTGGGGATGGCTCATTAAAATTGACTATTAGTCTCTGTCTGATCACTTCCTTCTCATCTTCACGCATGGCACTGAAAAATTATTCAAAAATTCTCAATAGGAAGATTTACACACCGAAACAGAACAGGTGTGTGGAATTTCCAAGCACAATATGTCTGACAAGAGCTTTACTACCTATGGACATGTACATTTCCTTGGCCAAGTTCATTTTTATCCTGAACAAGTAGAAAATCATCTTTTACTAGCCCAGGGTCAAAAGGCTAAAATCCATAACTCAACACAGCTGCAGAATATCAATGGTTCAGTTTGAAACAGTGTTGTGCTGTTCATAGCTATATAGGCAGTTACAACTATTTCACACTGACCTATCTATATGTTTCTTCTTTTTTTGCTGTGGTTGTCATTTTCATTTCTGGAGAAAAGTGCAATGACTTTAAGATAAGATCATCACTAATCTCTTGCTTAAGATAGTGGAACCGTAATAATTCCGCAACATTTTGGAACTAATGATCTTTCACAATGTTGACAATAGTTTCCTAATGAAAATCACACTTAACAGGTTAACACTGTTTAAATTCATTACTTCCAAAATGTTCAGAACTATTACGGGTTCACTTCCTTAAAACTAATATTTTGCGATCCTCAGTATCTTGTGACATATCTACTGTCAAACTCTGCCCATTAGAATCCTCATGTCAAGATGATTCCAATTTCTTTAATGCTTTTCGATGGATTTTCGATACATTGTAACTGTAGATTATCAATTGATAATCTCAGACTAACTAGTGAAAGTGCCAGAAAAATTATACCCTGTTTTTGTTTTCACCCTATTTGACGTTCCTTTAAGAGAGTTCAATAAACAAATAATGCTTTGATGTTGCATGGTTATCATGCAGAAAATGGTGCGCTTTAAGAGAATTTGTTTTTAAATTTTCACTTTTTGTCTTGTTTTTATATCAAAGACAAGAGGACCCTGAGGGCCCTAAATCGCTCACCTGATATTTCAAGTAAATTATCATTAAGACTCCTTTTCCTGTGATATGGCATGAACCTTCCAATTTTCAAAAGAGTTCATTCTTGTGACCTGGCAAACATTTTGACCACGTTTCATGAAGATTGGACCATATTTGTGACGTCTGGAGCTCTTACAAGAAAATTGTCATTAAGGCCTCTTTTCTCATGAAATGGCAAGGATCCTTCCCATTTTCAAAAGAGTTCATCCTTATGACCTAATATACATTCTGACCAAATTTGGTGATGATTGGACCATATTTGTGGCTACTGGAGTGTAAACAAGAAAATTGTCATTAAGGCCCCTTTATCTGTGATATGGCACAAATCCTTTCCATTATCAAAAAGATTCATCCATGAGACCTGACAAAGATTCTGACCAAGTTTCACGAAGCTTTGGCCATATTTGTGGCCACTAGAGTGTAAACAAAAAAATTGTTATCAAGGCCCCTTTTCCCATGATTAGGCATGAATCCTCCCCATTTTCCATGGGATTCATCCTTGTGACCTGGCAAACATTCTGACCAAGTTCCATGAAGATTGGACCATTTTTGTGGCTTCTAGAGTGTAAACAAGAAAATTGTCATTAAGGCCCCTTTTTCCATGATATGGCACACAACCTTCCCATTTTCAATAGAGTTCATCCTCATGACCTAACAAACATTCTGACAAAGTTTCATGAAGATTGGACCATATTTGTGGCTTCTACAGGGTAAACAAGAAAATTGTCATTAAGGCCCCTTTTCCTGTTATATGGCACAGATCCTTTCCATCTTAGCAATTTTTACAAGGGTCCACCCAAGAAATATTTCTGCCAAGTTTTGTTGATTTTGATTTATAAGTTTAGGAGGAGATGTCGTTTAAAGAAAAAGTTGACGCCGTGACAGACAGATGGATGCCGGACATTGATCAATCACAATAGCTCCCTTGAGCACTTTGTGCTCAGGTGAGCTAAAGAAGAATAATCATTTCTTTTTTATGTAAGACTGACAAATACTGCATTTCATGAACAACATAAACTATATTTGCATCAGTGGATGCCACAAAAGAAAATATAACTTTTGCTGTTCACTCAATGGGATATAAATCTATCTAACACTGAAACAAACAGTTTTTCTCAATACAGTCAACTTACACTAAAACCAACTACTCACTTTGGTGCTGTCCTTCTCCAGTACCTATCCACCCCATTCTTGATATACATGACAGCCATCCATCTGACATTTATGTCAATATCATGGTTACAAAATATACTCTGAAATCATATGATACATTCATTAAATTTTCTAACTTTAATATTTTTCTTATCCTTGTAAATGTAGTGAACAATAATTTCTTCTTTTCTGATCCTATTTTTTACATTGCCAGAGATTCATTTCAAAACAATAGTTATTCACTTGAAATAGCTACCAGCCATTTCTTTCAAAATTAATTGACAAAATCTTTGTAGCAATATATTAAAATTTCTATTGAAAAATCAATTTTCAAGATCAGAAATTCTATCTTTTAGGACAAAGGTATAAATGTACAACCAGACCAGTTTAACATCATAGCTTGGCTACATAAACGGGGAGTATTTTCGGCCTCAAATATTTCAACAATAATTACATAAACCCTATGTTTTTGTAGGTACTCATTTGAATCATCCTGATGGGTCTCTATGGTTCATGAAAATTTGAGTCGACGTGATTTAAATGAATACTCACTTAAGGTTTTTACTGAAAATTATGGTACAACAAATAAAACTGACAGCTCGAACAAAAGGGACCAGACTACCAAAATTTTATATTTATCTTTAGGGGTATGGGTATTTTTTCCCAAAAATTCAGGGTTCAAGTCTTAAATTTGGGGATCCACAGGTGACAGTGCCCCTACAAATCTACAGTAAATAAATTTAGACTGGCTTAATTACAAAGGGACAACTTATTTGTCACCCGAACGGGGCCCATTTTTCAGCCGGGCCTCAATAAGAAACCAGCTCTATGTTCCTGCTGACAAAATGTTGCATGCCTTTTTCAAATTATACGCCACTTTCCACGTGTACATGTGCGCAAAACGGGTTTAATTTGAAAACGCTTTGCAACATCTTGTCAGCCTGAACATAGAGCTGGTTTCTTATTGAGGCCTGGCTGAAAAACGGGCCCCGTTCGGGTGACAAATTATAAGTTGGCCTTTTGTAATTTGTACCCCTGGAGTACTTACAGCTAGTATAGTATAGAATCCTGGCTCAGTCTGCCACTGTTGAAGTTTATGTTCAGCTGGGTTGAGTACATTAGGGTCCTGGCTACAGGCATTTGTCAGTGTCTCCAAGACAACTGGCCCCACGCTGTCTATATCCATCACCCTATTGTCATCAAAAAATATAAGAATCATAATAAGAAGTGCCAATAACTATTTAAATTCTAGATAGTTTATTTCATCTTTACTTTTTCCCTAAAGGTGTCGTAGATAAAGTCTGTCACTTTTCCAATATCACAGTTTACTACAATTTCCAGTCATAATTTTATGTTTTGTCTGCATCCTTTTATTCTCAAGTTTATTTTTCTGTTGTTGCAGATAGATTGTTCGCATGGTCATTGATGTTCTTATGAACTTGGAACAGGACTTAATATCAATCTTGATTTCAAGAAAGTTTTTTTTTCTTTCTCGTTCATAATTTATAGTTTGTTAGAGTAAATTGGAGACATGCCATTTTTCATCAATAAATGATTTTGCATTTCACCTGCCCCTTTCACTCTTGAGTTCCTTTTTCTGCAGTTGCAAAACTAGAACTGTCGCAGAGCAGACTTATACCCCCCACCAGCACTTTGTCAAAATGTAAGTGCTTTGAGTGCAAGATGTGTTTGTAACAAATATTGAAGTCATATACAGCATTTGCATGAAGTTTCATGATTGTAGATCCCTTAGTTCTTGAATTAGAGTCCAGAAACGAAAACTGAACAAAAATTAAATGTGACCTTGACCTTTGACCTATGTGACCTAAAAGCAATAGGGTACTTCCTTGAGTCATAAGTAACATTTACATAGAGTTTCATGTTCTAGGTCACTTGGTTCTCTATTTAGAGTCCGGAAACGAAAATTGAACAAAAATTTACTGTGACCTTAACCTTTGACCTATGTCACCCCAAAAACAATGAAAATTGCAGGTGCACAACTTCATATGATAGGATTAATTACCCAATTTGGTTACTCCCCTTATGGTTACTGAGTTTTGCAATTTTAAATTTTGACTACTCCCCCCCCCCCCTCCTTCCATAAAAAGTTCAAAATGGCATAACTCTAAAACTAATAACTGGATCAGGATGAAAATTGCAGGTGCACAACTTCATATGATGGGAAACATCCTGATAAAATTTCAGCAAAATTGATCCAAAACTGTGGGAGAAGAAGAGGACACAAAATTAGAAAAACGTACCCCCTCCTTAATAAGTTCAAAGTAGCATAACTCTCAAACTAATGACCGGATCTGGATGAAAATTGCAGGTGCACAACTTCATTTGATAGGAAACAACCTGATAAATTTCAGCAAAATTGGTCCAAAACTGTGGGAGGAGAAGAGAACACAAAATTATGTCTACGGACGGACGGACGGACGGACAGACAGACAACCTGATTCCAGTATACCCCCCCCCCTAACTTCGTTGTGGGGGATATAAGGGGGGGTATAAAAAGCAAAAGGGGTCTGGGGTATTCCAAGGTATTTGGAAATCACAAGTATTATCTAATTATTGAGTCAAAACTTTTATTGAATTTCATCACATATTCCAACCTCATAAAGATTAAACATATACAGTATGCAGCCTTTTCTGTGCAAAAATGCAATTCCTTCCATCTGCCAATCAATATCCTTTGGATGCATAAATTAAATCTTTTTAAATGGAACAATCGAGGCTTTTAATGATACAAGAGGATCATGATGGTCCTAGATCGCTCACCTGAGTCTCTTTGATACTTTGCATATCATTTAAATAGGCAGATGTCATAAAGGAGATAATTTCTACACCAAACCAAGTTCCAAGAATTTCAGGCCTAAATTGTGGCCTCTTCAGTTATAAAACGAAAATTATCATTAAGGCTCCCTTTCCTGTGATATGGATGGATCCTTCCTATTTTCAAAAGGGTTAATCTTTGTGACTTGACAAACATTCTGACTAAGTTTCATGGAGATTGGGCCATATTTGTGGCCTCTAAAGCGTAAACAAGATAAATGTCATTAAGGCCCCTTTTCCTGTGAAATGGCATGGATGCTTCTCATTTTCAATAGGGTTAATCCTTGTGACCTGACAAAAATTCTGACCAAGTTTCATGAAGATTGGGCCAGATTTGTGGCCTCTAGAGCGTAAACAAGATAAATGTCATTAAGGCCCCTTTTCCTGTGATATGGCATGGATCCTTCCCATTTTCAATAGGGTTAATCCTTGTGAATGTGACCTGACAAACATTCTGACCAATTTTCATGAAGATTGGGCCATATCTGTGGCATCTAGAGTGTAAACAAGAAAATTGTTATTAAGGCCTCCTTTCCTGTGATATGGCATAGATCCTTCCCATTTTCAATAGGGTTCATCCTTGTGACCTGGCCAACATTCTGACCAAGTTTCATGAAAATTGGGCCATATTTGTTGCCTCTAGAGTGTAAACACTAAGATTGTTGATGCTGGACGACAGACAACAGACGACGCACGACGGACATTCAATGATCACAAAAGCTCACCTTGAGCACGATGTGCTCAGGTGAGCTAACAAAGACAAAAATATGTTTATTTATAGCTTTAACAGTAATTAGACTACATGCATTTGACAGATTGACGTGTTAAATATGTGTTTGATGTGTTTAGAAAAGGTACAAGTGTTCTGAAAAATATTCTCTGAGTCAAAAGAAAGTGGTGACCAATGGTTGCGAAAAATAGCAGAAATAAAATAGTAGAAATACATCAATTCACGTAAAGGTTTATAGGCCAGACGTGCAAGCACGTAAAGATTAATTGATTAACATAGAAAGATAATGACCATCACGTGAAAGTTTTAAATAAAAGAGTATCTGGTTTGCATGCCTGATTATCAGTTGTAAATCCAATCATTAATTGGTCAGCCATTGAAGAAGCTGTATGGCTTTTCAATCAACAAGTAATTCTTAAGTCATAAACATTGGCAGCAATGAAACTCCGATTATTTATGTCTGTGTATATCAAAAGAATTCAAAAGATTCTTCGGTGATTCAACTGACTCCTGTTACTTATATATAATGTTTTAACTGAAAACTACTTTGTTTTAATTTTAAGAAACTAATTTCTTCAATTTTATAAATTAACTTGCAAGAATTAGAGGGGCTTACATTTGCAACTAAAATGGTTGTTAACAGCAAGTTATGTAGCATGTGCATTTACTTAGAGTACTTTTTGAGTAATGGTTATTCCATTATTGAACTCCATTTAGATGCTTTTAACAGCAAAACAGTTGTGGATCTTTCGGACCTTAAATCAGTTTTACTCTAACTTGTAATTATATAGAGTAACTTATATAAGATATGGTGTACCCTTAACTCAAAGTAAAGGGTTTGCTGTACCCCTAGATTTTTCTTTGTGCCCTCAATTTTAAACTTAGAGGGTACATGTACCCCCAAAATGAAAACCCAGTGGGCATGCTGTCAAAGAGGTATAGTAAAATGCATAAATGTTCATAAGATCATTTTAAGATTTAGATTTCTAAAATTGTCTATCTGGAAAATGGGAGAACATAATGATCTATGCAATACAAAATCAACACTACCTAACGTAAGCTCGAAAGTAAACTAGACTAATTGTATCTCTCGGAGTGCAAGTTAGCATTTCCCTAGTAAGTAGATGAGCGAGTGAAATGCCGTAAATATATAAAATGAATCTATAGCTATGACATTATGATCGTCGGTATTGCTAAGTGAAGTGTTATTCATTTTAAACATGCACTTTGATCGCCTGGGAGAGAAAAGTCCAGACGAATGTGAAACTATGCGATCATTGAGATTTTCACGCTATTTTTGGTGTCATTGTTTGAAGCATTTACACGGCAAATGCAAGATAAATATAGGCTTCCAGTTAAAATTCAAAATGACATTGTCTAATAAGCATACGATAAATCAAGTTTTAGTCAGAGAAAAAGAATCACTGATAATAATTCAAGTCTGTCTTAAAATCTTTAAATCCTGTTTAAAATGTCTATAATAGAATAAGTTTAATCATAAAACAAAATTGTATCATCCAATTTTCAAAACTACTTAAATTTTGACGGAAAATTCAATGGGATATTTGGTCCAAGGGAGGTAATAAACTGGGTGGGGTCTCTATTCTAAATGTTTGTCAACCTCGGTAAATGTTCCAGATTTGAGAATAATAGTAAAAATAGTCTTGGCTCATTTTGTGAACACATGGCTTCCTGGGAGTTTATTGAAATGGATTGTAACACATGCGAGTTAGACTTTACGCTGTTTGTTTATTTTCGTTTCTTTGACGTTGCTACTGTAGTGTATGCCCTTCCTGTCCAGTGTTAGCTGTTCAATCGTGCTCCTCTATAAATTTAGCTGAATCTGGAGAACTCAATGTGTCTGACGAATATTTGAGACTTCTAACTCAATGTCAAAAAGTTTGACCAAAAAATTTAACCAATTATATAATTGTCACCACTGCCCCGCGGGAGGTGTGAAAAAACAATATTGATTAACCTGGCTTCGGGCAGTATCGGTTTTTACCTTTTTTCCATTTTTCAATCTAAAATTTCGGGAGCCAAGTGGATCCTGCATATATATATATTCATTTAACTGAGCTCTATGTACCCATTTTGATCAGTGTGTTTCGGTAAATGATATTCTAATCTTCCACATTGGTAACAATGATATACACATTTCAGTATTTCTGTCTTTAAATGTATAAATTAATTATCCCTTCCGACCATTATCAGAGCGTTTCAGTAATTGATATTCTTTAAGAGGCAAAAGACTAGTGCATTTCAGTATTTCAATATTACTATACAGGCAAAGATCCTTTTTCCTTTATCAATACATTTCAGTTATTGATTTTCAATTATACAAGGGACAGCACATGTGTGTTTCAGTATTTCTTACTATTAATGCGTCCACAATCCCTATCTACCTTTATCAGTGTGTTTCAGATATGGTTTTCTATATTGGTATTTCTATGTATTCATATTCATGTGCTTTTTGGTATCTTTGTCTTTTATATGAAGCAAGGGATATGTGCAATTCAGTATTTGATACATCAACGTAATGATTGTCTTCTACTATGAGACAGTAGCGAGATCATCATAAATTTGTCTGCGCTCAACCCTAAGTAGGACTTACTTGACTATATAACCATGTTTTTTCTATGTTATGTAATGCCATATTTTCCCATCATCAAGTTGGCACAGTTGAGAACATACTTAAAAACAAAATTTTAACCCAAATGCAATAAATCCACCAATCTTTCAAAACATTTCTATATCCAAGTATTAAGATTAATAAGTTCAATATTAGAGTTATCCTTATGTTTTGTCCTCTGATAATTGGTTCAGGGTTCTCCCCAGAAAATTTTGAAGGCGTAGTGGCATTTGCGCGCAGCTATATTGTCTGATTACTTTGTATTTCTGTTAATAATAAAGGATGATTACAGTGGTTTAACTGGATAAGGCTTTTTATATTTGTGAAGCAGAACTTTTGTTTTGTTGAATATATAATTTGATTTGAACTTTTTTTTTCTTTGACACCTTTATAGCATCTTTACATAAATAACTTAACCCCAAAGTCTTCAATAAAATATTGCATGATGGCTTAAACTCCCCCCCCCCCCCCCTTCCCCATTGTATCCCTTCCCTTTAATAGAATACATTTTGTACAAAAGAATATTACAAAAGAAATGAAGAAAATTGGAACATTTAAGAAAATTCAATGAAAAAGTCAAAGAAAATAGTAAATCAACTGCACTTAGACTGTATTATGCTCATATATTTGAGAGTTCCAAGGACAGCACTGCATGTATTGTCAACTATTATAGGTTTCTATTTAATAATGTATACAAGGAATTTTCAAAATCCTTAGGAAGTCCTTTTAATGACTGAGGAAGGCCCTTCTCTTGAAATAAGTAAAGCTAGATTCTATTACAGTATTTTTGTGTTCACAAAGCCTTCTCAATATCTTATTTCCCCCAAAAAATATCTCCAAGAGCATTATTTTATCCTACAATGACCATTAACGAATTTATAAGTTGAGTTGATAACAAATTTGTTTAGAAAAGCTAGTGACAGGACTTTTAGCACTTTGATTTTACAAGGAGGTTTTTTTTTTCATTTTTTTAAAATATCTAATTCCCATATCAATTTCTATGACCTTATTTAGAATAATAAAATTTATCTTGATTTCAATTCTGGAATGAAAAAAATGAAAATAAAAAAAAAGATGTTATGGGTTGAATATACACTGCAACTCCATTAACACGCTGTGGTCGGGGTCCAAGAAATGAAACAGCGGAAGAAGTGGATGCATCTGCTATAACGCTGTACCCCCGGCCGCCGCCGATCCCCCACCCCTCCCGCGGTGAACAATAACGTACCGCGGAAACATAACAGACACAGGGTCAATATTGATAACGATATCGGATATCTAAATATACATGTACATATTTTATGCCATCGTATTTTATATTTTTAAAACTCGGCAATGAATTGAAGAACAAACGCGGTTTATTACTTTGGTATTTTTCATTTTAAGATCGTTTTGTTGTCCCTAACCTGAACAAAACTATCTTTGATAAAGTAATCTAGTTTGTAGGGTTTAACGATCGCAGACTCCTCTTAGTTCTCTGAATCCCGATTTCTCGGGCCTACCCGCCCGGCAGCTGAGAAACACCGATAACGACAATCTCAAACGGGTAAAGATAGAAAAATCCATATAGTTTCATAAGATCAATGAATTTCATAATTATCTACGCAATCAAAATAAACAATACCCTACGTCCGAACGAAACTATACCAAAGTAATTGAATCTCTCGGAGTGCAGGACCGTATTCTTCGATGAGCGAGAAAAAATGCCGTAAATTCAATTAAATGAATCTGTAGCTAAGACATTTGGATCGCCGGTTTGCGGAGATAAACCAATCCATTTAATACATCATGTTCACGAGTCAAGGGATATCGAAAGCTTCTTCTCGAAATCCGTATAAGTAATAAATGTTCGTAAACCTTGGTTTAACAAGATGTCAATTCACAATTTTGATTATCTGATAGTAGATTGTCGGAAAAGAGAGTCCAGACGAAAGCGAAGCGACGCGGTCACCATCAGTTTTGCGCCATCTTTGATTTCATTGTATTTGATACTGGCAAGGGGGAAATGTAGGTTTATAAGACAATTCAGTGTCAATGATTTGGGTGCAGGTTTCTTGATTATTTTTTATAGTGTGGGGGGTTGATGTCCGGGGGAGGGTGCTGGTTTGGTAAATGTTTGCATTTGGATAAAGATCACACATTTTCCATCTTATTGAGTCTTTCGTTATATTGTATCTGTCATTTGAAATTCTTTCCTTGATTATGTTCTGTTTCTGACATTATATGCCTCTTTGTATGCTCCAATGCGGCCGAAAATTCGAAATAAAGATCTTGTATTTTGTATATAGCTTCCTGTTTATAACTGAATAAAGACTATTTAGTGAGAGATAGGAATCAACGATAATAATTCATTTGGGCTTTGAATTTTAAAACATGATTATAATATGAACAAGAGCCATGTCGGACATGGCAAAAGTCCCCTACCGGCTTCGTTTGTCTCAATGTTTTCCCACGCCAATTCTATCAGGGACGTCAAAACCAGGTCTTGTTTTGGAAAGGGTTAAACAAGACTTAAATGAGTTGTTGTCTCTGCTGTGCCCACTATACAATTCATGCAAGCAATAGACAGATGCAAGAAATAGTATCAATAACAGTTACCTTGTCTGATCCAAGACGTTTTTCTTCAGTCTTGTTGGTAAGAAATGAGAACTTTCACTGGAGGTGATTAATACTGCTGCATCACCACCCTGACTAACATGGCTTATAAAATTTTTTACATTTTAAAACAGGTTTAATCAAGTTAGCTTGCTTAGTTATTAAGTTATTGCAGGATCCATTTTTTGCCATATTTTCACTATTTCAGTTACCATAGCAACCGCACTTTTTGTCAAAGAACAAAGATAAAATGATGTGCATAATCTACACATTGCCATCTAGTCATATTACAAGTCTCATCAAATTAGCTTGCTTACTTATTAACTTATCGCAGGATCCAATATTTTTTGCCAAATTTTCACTATTTCCGTAACCATAGCAACAATAATTTTAGTCTAAAAACAAAAATAAAATGATGTGCATAATCTACACATTGCCATCTAGTCATATACCAAGTCTCATCAAACTAGCTTGCTTAGTTATTATCTTATCACAGGATCCCATTTTTGGCCATATTTTCACTATTTCTGTAACCATAGCAACCTCAATTTAAGTCGAAAAACAAAAATAAAATGATGTGCATAATCTACACATTGCCATCTAGTCATATACCAACTTTCATCAAAAACGCTTGCTTAGTTATTAAGTTATCGCGGGATCCAGATTTGAGCGGACAGACGGACGGACAGATGGACGGACAGACAGACGGAGGGCAATCCTATAGTCCCCTCCGGTGTGAACACCGGTAGGGGACTAAAAAGTTTAATAAAAAAGAAAGAAAATTTTATCATATATTCACAAAAAACGTAATATTTATAAGAAAATTCAACTGGATTGGCAAAGGGAGGTAATAAACCAATAAATTGGGTAAGGGGCGAGTTGCTTTTTGAAACGTTTGTCAACAGCGGTAAATGTTCAAGAATTGAGAAAATAAAACGAGATAAGCTTATTTTGCGAAAACACGGCTTCTTCTGAGATTTATTAACTTCGATTTAATCGCATGCGAGCTAGACTTTTCGGTGTCCAATTGCGTCCCTGTCGTAGACAAAGCACAGTTGGTAGCGCGCCGGACTGTCAATATTGGGATTCCGTGTTTCTCCGACGGCGGCACTCATTCTTTATGACTATAAGTCACTCACTCATGGGTTACTAATCGTAGACCTATGTGAGATAGCAGTTTGGGGTTAGAAAGGATGTGATGGTTTTACTCGTGATCGAATTCGGTGCTCCAGGGGAAGTGATATAACTATAGGCCTACGTCTGTCAGCAATCAGGGTACGAATCTAGTTAAGAAATGGCGTCAGTGGGGAGAATTAACGAAAGTTTTGTTTCGATTTTCTAACTAAAATTAGATGTAATGTCCATATAAATTGGAGAGTAAGCTTGAGGTAAGTGAATTTTGAACAGATAGACTGCGATGTGTCTTATTTCTCGTAATTTTCGGCAGTAGAAAGATCTCGAAAACTGCATATTCTTGCCGATCTTCTGTTTAATATAATCAAAATTCACATTGGAACTTAAAAGTAAATCTAGTTTGACTTGAGCATATAGTTGTGAAAACGATTTTTTCCATTGTTTCCGTAAAAATTGGCAATTTTCGGTAATTGAAGTGGACATTACATTGACCGTTTTCGTATTGGTACCCATCCGTTATTCTCTGTTACTGGAAGTGTGGAACCAGTGAAAATCAACCAACCGTGAAGAAAAAATCGATAAACACTAATTAGCAAGGGTCTTATCAATTAGGGCCACTGTGTAATTGACAGTATACAACTTCCCAGAAAGCGATTATGTAATGACCGCGAGTCTGCTATCAGTTTTATTGCTCATTTGACCCTTTGTTCAGAAAGAATTTAAGCTGAATCGGTGATCAAATTTAAGCGTAGCAGCGTTCTTAAGGTGTATCGGCAATCTGTTAAATTTCTTGAAGGCGTATCGGGGCCGATAGGTCATAAGGGCCTGGGGAGAACAATGTGGTTAATATAAATCTAGCATATATAAATCTTTGTTAAAACAAATACAATAGCTCTGTGTTTCTGTGATTTCCATACAGGTAAAAGTAATCTAAGTAACATAAGTGTGTATCAGTATTTTTAGCGATTCAGTATTTCTATGCACCAACTCATCTTTTTTAAACAGGGACAATCATTCAATATACGCAAAACCAGACTAAGACTCTCTGGTGTGCCCCGACGATCAAAGGGATAAACAAAAATTTGCATTTGTAACTAGGCCTTCTCTGGCGGTCGCCATTGTTGCCAAATGCGAAAATTAAATGAATTTGGTGATAAAAAAATGAAATTGGCAAAATGACTGGCGACAAAAAATCTGAACTTTGACCCATCAGCGGTTATTGATTTTGACAAGGGCTGAGAGGATATCCTGTTGATATGCTCAGTAACTGGCAATTAGTTTGGATGGATGTTTTATTAATGATTATTGGCCACCGGCCTTTACATTTAACAATTTCCATACAATTTTACATTCAATAGAGTACAACCAGGATGAAGGTTAACAAGTATCTTAATACAATTCAATATGTTTACAAGTACACGCATATGCAAAAAGGAACATTCCACGCACGCATTCTTTATACAACAGGCTTTTAAAGTCATTTTGTATAAATCATAAGGGGTTATGGGGTTATGAATACGCTCACCAAATTGAATCAGTTCACGCCAAGTTTTGTAAGACTTTTCTTGGTTTACCGAACTTTGTCAACAACAGCATGGCGTTGGGAGAATGTGGACGACTACCTCTCTATACAACTTACTATGTCAATCTTATTAAGTACTGGTGTCGTTTGATACAAATGCCTGATTTTCGTTTTCCGAGAAATAGTTATGTTATGCTGAAAAATCAGGATGAATCTGGTCGTATAAATTGGGTGACTAACGTTAAAGATTTACTATTCCGCTATGGCTTCAGTTTCGTCTGGTTATCACAAGATATTGGAGATGCATGTAGATTTATCAGTGTATTTAAACACAGAATTACAGATTGTGCCGTGCAAACTTGGAAAAGTGATATTGATTCTTCAGGTAGATGTCATCTATATAAAAAGTTTAAGACTCAACTAAACGTAGAACGTTATTTATCATATGATATCCCATACTATCTAAGAAAAGCTTTGTCAAATTTCAGATGTGCTAATCATTCACTTAACATTGAAATAGGCAGACGAACAGGGATTGATCTGAACCTACGATTATGCACATTCTGTAAAGAACAGATTGAAATCGAAGCCATAGAGGACGAATTACACGCCTTCTTTGATTGTACACTATATTCCACTCTCCGAGATCAGTACGTAAAAAGATATATATCGCCAACAAAAGATAAAATATCGGAGTTTATCAGACTCATATCAAACACTAATCCAGTAATTATCAAAAACATATCTACCTTTATCTATCACTTATTGAGAAAGAGAAAATCCGTAAGTCCACTGTAATGATTACACAACACGGTTATCACATATAAACTTCTCATTCCTGATACCTCACTTTCATCATATGTTTACTTGTCATGTAAAATGTATATGTGTAATGGGCCGGAGGCCTAAATCACGAATAAAACAGTTATAGTTATAAGATTGTAAAGTTAACTAAAATACAACTCAATGTGATAGCTAACAGTTGATTATTTTTGCATTCTTCGTAAAACAGGCTTATTAAGCCATTTTATCTAAATCATAAGTTTGTAATATTAACTTGTAATGAAAATCACTGTCACTGATAGCTCACGGTTGAATTTTTCATAATATCCAATCGTGCCTATCCAATTTAGATCATGAATTGAAACTTAGGCAGTATTGCCAGACGATACGAGATTTGTCCTTTTTTCAAATGCATGGTAAATGAATGTGGCAATATTGAGCAAAGACCCTTCATTTCTTTTAGATAATAAAATATTAAATTTGTGTATGTTCGGACTTGAATACATTTTAATTGTTGACGTCGTCCATTATTATATAAGCCAATTCGCTGTCTATATTCAGTAATACTTGTATACATGGTTGTTTTGGTTTATTAAACAAACGATGTTTAATATCTAGTCAAATCAGTTCAATCATCCAAATCAAGAAGTACCACACCTTTTCACGACGCGGCACTTCCTATGCAGGTAATTGTCTATGTATCGTGTGTATTTTCCCTTTACACCACACACACATTAATGGCCAAATGGATTTTGTTAAGGGTCATTCTACACACTTATTAGTTCAATACATGAATACATGAATAAATCTTTCACTCAAAAAATAGGAGATAAGTTTAATTTCCATGTTAATCAGTGAGTTAAATCAACTCTATTAATGTTTATACTTCATATCACCAAAAATGAGAGTCCAAAATCCAGTCAATTTGTCACAAATCTAAGATACATCATTAGTCCATTCAATACACGTCTTCACCTGGCGTACTCAATACAAAGACAACTAAGGCAATTAATATAGGTAAAAGGCACGAGTGTCAACTCTATTAACCTCTATTGTCTACCCATAAAAATTAACTGTCATTAACAATGAGACATATGAAAGGAACATAAATTTTATCATGCACAATTGTTAGAAGAAAAATGGCTCCCAATTTGGCTTCTAAAATACGAAATCGGCTCCATTTTTTTTTTTTTTTTTTATTTGGCAAAGTGTGGGCAAAAGAGAAGGCCCTGTGTAATCATTGAATGAATTTGTTAATTTTTATATATTGTTTGGATTCTTTTGTGTTCATGGAATATATTTGTACATTTTTTTAATTGACATTCTCAATTGCGCTGAATTAGCCACAACACTGTACATATCAGATCTTTACAAATTTGGCAAAAACTCAAGAATGAAATCAAATTTGAGCAAAAAAGTGTTTTTGAACAAAAACGCGGTGATGACATTCTCAATTGGAAACTGGAAAGTATACCTCGAGCTTAAAACAAAAACAATGAATTGTTATTTTGTTTTTTTGTTGATAACGGTTGTTATATCGGGCAAATATAGTTTTTTTCCCTTCTAAATTTTTCGGCCTATGGAGGCTGCCATTACTGAAATTTTTACATCCGCCGACACATGCGCAATAAAGCGGAATCGGAAGTGTAAGAATTCCCGCTATTTGTCAAAAAAATTCACTTTACCTGAACTTTGTACTTGTTGTTATTTTCTTCTTTACTTTCGTTTTAATATTTTTTCAAATATTCAGACATGACAACAAATGTCAAACAAAGCATAAAGGCCTCAAATGGCCCAGTAAATGGCGATACTTTCTCAGGACCATTTGTAATATTTCTTGTATCGGTAGTTCCATATCCCCTATGTTACCTTTTAAACACACAAACATGGATGCAGGAACAAAAAGTCATTTTAACTGTTGGCGTGACTGTCCTTACTCTGATTGTTGCCGGGCCTCTTCTTTCCATCAGAAAAATGGTCAAGCCGGATTTCATTTTGTATGGTGAGTGGTCAACTGCAGATAAAGGTATTAACTTGTTATCTTAAAAAGAGGGCAGCTGCGGATAATTTGTTATTTAATATACCTATTTTGTTTCAGATTTGCCGGATTTCTCCAAAGAGGGATCAAATTTACAATTAAGGGATTCATATTTTAACAAAATTTTGTTAGAATATTCCAATGAAAGTGATAGAAATATACTAGAGAAGTTCCGGGTAATTCCGTACACTTGAATTGATAACATATTTCTTTTAAAATACATTTCAAATCATTTTAGAAATAAACCTGAATTTAAAAAAGCAAAGATACCTGAAACCATTAGCGTATTAAAACAACTTAATTGTCACTATGTTTTACTCATCGCCAATTTGAGGAGGCACTAAGTGACGCGCTTCCACATTCTCAATTACCCAGCCAGATAAGTACAAAAAGGTCAGTCTGTACCATCCGTCAAAAAGGTTTGTATGAATATCCAATGCTTACACAAATTGTGAATCATATTTGAACTGATTGAAGATTATGAAATACTTTTTATTCTCCTGGTAACATTTTTACATGAAACTAGGTCCTTTGTAGATTAAATGAGATTTACATATTGTACAGAATTAGGCTATATACAAAAGAGTACAAATTTTTGTTCAAGGCTAATTTTGTACAGACCAAATTCATTGTACCCATATAATCAAAAATAACGCTTGGCATTATAAATTCCTAGGTGGATAATCAAAACTTGAAAAGCTGGAATGAAGTGCATTTGACTTGGTCCCCAACCAATTATTTTCTTGATGAAACAGTTTAGTCTAATGGAGTTGTAGTTACTTAGCGTGGTGGTATTCAGTTAGAAAAAAAGCATAGTTTCTGTGTGATACTGGTAATATCTGATGATAATGTGATATTTCACTACTTAAACCAAATGTTTTATCAGGTCGATTGTTTGGCGTAAAACGGTTGTAACTCACTTTCAATTTTTAATTAAAAATCATGATTCCACTCTGAAATATCTATATCAATTATTCTGCAGCAGTTGGATATAACTTCTTATAAAATTGCTTGATATTGATTCTTTTTCTCATTTCCAAAATGTTTCATAAGTTTACCTTATTTAAGAATTGTTAAAAAGAAAGATAAGCAGTGAAAGACCTTTTCTAAGGTGTTTGCAAAACTATTTTAAGTGTCTTTTAATTCTGTAGGGGCTTCAGATAGTTTTACACAAAGCCTAGACAACACAATTATTGTATATAGATTGCCAATTTTTTATCTTTGTAAATAATATTGTACTGTATTTGATGTATTCTCTGTATGTTGTGAAGATATTATTTTCAGAGGCCCATAGGGAAGACTGTGTTTGCCCAACTGTGTAGCCTTGTTGAATAAAGACATTATTATTATTATTACGGTGTTTGTATTGCCTACTAACGTTTAAAAGTTTCTCAGTGGATGCACAAATCCCTACCCAACAATGAGGGGTCCCCTTATTCGTTCATATGCTAGCCGTACTTAATACTAAGATACCCATATCAGGGTGCCCATTTACATACTTCAGTACGTAATTCACGTAGAAATTCATCAATTCACGTACAGGCTTATAGGCCAGGCGTGCAAGTATGTTAAGAATAATTCATTAACATAGAAAGATAATAATGACCATTATGTGAATGTTTTGAATGAAAGAGCATCTGGTTTGCATGCCTGATTATCAGTTGTAAATCCATTCATTAATTGGTCAGTAATTTATTTAAGCCATTGAAGTCAAGAAGCTGTGGGGCTTGTCAATCAACAGGTAATTTTGAAAGTAGATATTGGCAGCCATGAAACTCTAATTATTTATGTCTGTATATCAAAAGATTCTTCAGTGATTCAACTGACTCCTTTTATTTATATAATATTTAATGTTTTAACTGAAAACCACTTTGTTTCAAAGAAACTCATGTTCAATTTTATGAATTAAATTGCAAGAATTAGAGGGGCTTACAATTGCAAATAAAATGGTTATGGACAGCATATTATGCACCTAGAGTACCTAGAGTACAATGTACTTTTTAAATAAGTAAGGGTTATTCCATTATTGACCGCAGTTTAGATGTTTTTACAGCAAAACTGTTGTAGATCTTTCGGGCCTTAAATCAGCTTTACTGTAACTAGTAATATATAGAGTAACTTTTATAAGATTTATATGGTGTACCCTTAATTCTAAATGTAAAGGGTTCGCTGTACCCTTAGATTTTTCTTTGTACCCTTAGATTTTTCTTTGTACCCTCAATTTTAAACTTAGAGGGAACATGTACCCCCAAAATGAAAAGCCAGTGGGCATGCTGCATATTCATTCGCCTTCTACGAACACTATCATCAAAATCACTAAAATGCCTTGCCCACCAAACTAGGCCAAACTAGGATTAACCGTCTAATGAACTGAATCGGCCAGTCTCAGCTACTGGTTTTTTTTTTTGTCATTTTTCTAAAACACATAGTATAGTTTTTAGAGTTAAATATGGAGTATTTGCTAGAAAAAATATAATACATTTAGGAAAGAATGGTATTATGATAGTACTTAAAGAGATGTTCTCAAAATAATCAAAACTATCCAAACCCGTACAGAATTACCCAGACCGACTCTACAGGTAAGGGGTGCCGCCCTCGCCCCGCCCTTTAAATCCGCCACTAACGTTTTGTTAATGCTGTATTAGTTTCTATTATATTTGATATTTTATCTTAACACTATAAATTTCAAGGGATTGTGATTTTTTGTTTTATCATCTTCCTAGTTTGTTTGTGGATTCATCTTTACTGTTTTTCTATTCCAGTGATGAGCCTTTTCATGTTCAGCAGTATGGTGGACCTGATCATTGCGCTGGAGGCTGACCACATTATTGGCGAGTTCATGACATTTTACCTGAGAGAAGGAGAGCCATATTTGTGGACAGCCTATGGCACAATGATCAATTACTGGGATGGTATAGTCCATTACAGTATGTGCTTGTGGATTCTCTTTTCTATTTATAAGAGGTACATAACAGGTACATTGCAAGGGGTGCAAAAATATTGTTTAACAAGAGCACCGCAAGCGGATGCCAAAGCTCGGCTGTTTATTATTTCTTAAGCAAATTCAAATATATGAGCTTGGTACCTACAGAAAGGTCTTGTACCAAGCAATAATCATATAAAATATGAAGGCTCTATGACTAACCATTTAAAAATTATGACCAAGGTAAAATCTTTTAAAGAAATTTGACCTTGAAAAATGACCTTTACCTTTAGTGATGACCTTGTACTTGGTACCAACAAAAAGGTCTTGTCCCAAGCAAAAATCATGTGAAATATAAAGGCTCTATGAATTACCATTCAAAAGTTATGACCAAGGTTAATTTTTTTAAAGAAATTTGACCTTGAAAAAATGACCTTGACCTTGAGTGAAGACCTTGTCCTTTCTACCTACAGAAAGGTCTTGTCCCAAGGAATAGTGAAGGCTCTATGACTTACCATTTAAAAGTTATGACCAAGGTTAAAGTTTGTCACGCCAACGACAATGCCAACGCCAACTCTGACAACAACGCCAATGACGCCAAGGTGATCATAATACCTCGGATTTTTAGCTCACCTGAGCACGAAGTGCTCAAGGTGAGCTTTTGGGGTTACTTGATGTCCGTCGTCCGTCGTCCGTCGTGCGTTGTGCGTTGTGCGTCGTGCGTCGTCAACATTTACCTTGTGGACACTCTAGAGGCCATATTTTTAGCCCAATCAACCTGAAAATTGGTCAGAATGATCATCTTGATAAAATCTTGGACAAGTTCGAAATTGGGTCAAGTGGGGTCAAAAACTAGGTCACAGGGTCAAATCTTAGAAAAACCTTGTGGACACTATAGAGGCCATATTTTTGGCCCAATCAACCTGAAAATTGGTCAGAATGATTATCTTGATGAAATCTCAGACAAGTTCGAAATTGGGTCAAGTGGGGTCAAAAACTAGGTCATGGGGTCAAATCTTAGAAAAATCTTGTGGACACTCTAGAGGCCATATTTTTAGCCCAATCAACCTGAAAATTGGTCAGAATGATTATCTTGATGAAATCTCGGACAAGTTCGAAATTGGGTCAAGTGGGGTCAAAAACTAGGTCACGGGGTCAAATCTTAGAAAAATCTTGTGGACACTCTAGAGGCCATATTTTTAGCCCAATCAACCTGAAAATTGGTCAGAATGATTATCTTGATGAATTCTCGGAAAAGTTCGAAATTGGGTCAAGTGGGGTCAAAAACTAGGTCACGGGGTCAAATCTTAGAAAAATCTTGTGGACACTCTAGAGGCCATATTTTTAGCCCAATCAACCTGAAAATTGGTCAGAATCATTATCTTCATGAATTCTCGGACAAGTTCGAAATTGGGTCAACTGGGGTCAAAAACTAGGTCACGGGGTCAAATCTTAGCAAAACCTTGTGGACACTCTAGAGGCCATAATTTTAGCCCAATCAACCTGAAAATTGGTCAGAATAATTATCTTGATGAAATCTCGGTCAAGTTCGAAATTGGGTCAAGTGGGGTCAAAAACTAGGTCACGGGGTCAAATCTTAGAAAAACCTTGTGGACACTCGAGAGGCCATATTTTTAGCCCAATCAACCTGAAAATTGGTCAGAATGATTATCTTGATGAAATCTCGGACAAGTTCGAAATTGGGTCAAGTGGGGTCAAAAACTAGGTCACGGGGTCAAATCTTAGAAAAATCTTGTGGACACTCTAGAGGCCATATTTTTAGCCCAATCAATCTGAAAATTGGTCAGAATGATTATCTTGATGAATTCTCGGACAAGTTCGAAATTGGGTCAAGTGGGGTCAAAAACTAGGTCACAGGGTCAATTCTTAGAAAAACCTTGTGGACACTCTAGAGGCCATATTTTTAGCCCAATCAACCTGAAAATTGGTCAGAATGATTATCTTGATGAAATCTCGGACAAGTTCGAAATTGGGTCAAGTTGGGTCAAAAACTAGGTCACAGGGTCAAATCTTAGAAAAACCTTGTGGACACTCTAGAGGCCATATTTTTAGCCCAATCAACCTGAAAATTGGTCAGAATGATTATCTTGATGAAATCTCGGACAAGTTCGAAATTGGGTCAAGTGGGGTCAAAAACTAGGTCACGGGGTCAAATCTTAGAAAAACCTTGTGGACAGTCTAGAGGCCATATTTTTAGCCCAATCAACCTGAAAATTGGTCAGAATGATTATCTTGATGAAATCTCGGTCAAGTTTGAAATTGGGTCAAGTGGGGTCAAAAACTAGGTCATGGGGTCAAATCTTAGAAAAACCTTGTGGACACTCTAGAGGCCATATTTTTAGCCCAATCAACCTGAAAATTGGTCAGAATGATTATCTTGATGAAATCTCGGTCAAGTTCCAAATTGGTTCAAGTGGGGCCAAAAACTAGGTCACGGGGTCAAATCTTAGCAAAACCTTGTGGACACTCTAGAGGCCATATTTTTAGCCCAATCAACCTGAAAATTGGTCAGAATGATTATCTTGATGATATCTCGGACAAGTTCGAAATTGGGTCAAGTGGGGTCAAAAACTAGGTCACACGATCAAATCTTAGAAAAACCTTGTGGACACTCTAGAAGCCGTATTCTTTTCCCAATCAACCTGAAAATTGGTCAAAATTATTATCTTGATGAAATCTCGGACAAGTTTGGAATTGGGTCAAGTGGGGTCAAAAACTAGGTCACGGGGTCAAATCTTAGAAAAACTTTTTAAGATTGTTAATTCAGGTGAGCGATTAAGGGCCACTATGGCCCTCTTGTCTTCCGAAAACAGCCGAGCTAAAACTATTTACATGAATATTGTAATATTATATAAATATATAGGCAGGGCTTGTGTTAGCCTTATAGATTTTTGAGTTATTGACCCCTTGACTTTAAAATTCTGGTAGTCAAAACTGCTTTTAGGGGTCAAAAAAAGAGAGCAAAATATGATAACTTATCAGTCTTTAAAGTAATCTATATAACTGAAACAACATAAACAATAAAGTGTAGACACACTTTATTGCTTATGTTGTTTCATTTATATAGATCTTGGGCAATTAAAAGAAGAAAACATTTGGTCTACACGATCTTAACCCTTGTCATGCTGAATAAATTTTGGCTTAAAATTTTCATCAAAATCAAAGGGCAAAAAGCACTGAAAATACCAACTGTAAGTCAATTTTTATTTGAAAGACTAAATCTATTGACAAATTCTGGTTTGAAAGTGAGAAACAGGTGGTGTAGACTAACATCAGGCTGCACATATGTGCAGGATGATATTTGCCTATAGCTCCTGCCAAAGCAGGAATATTCCGGGTTCAGCATGACAAGGGTTAAATATTGTATAGATTGCACCACTGGAAATTCAGTGGGTCAAAATGACCCCCTGCAGAAAATTTTTGAGGGTCAAAATGGAATTTTTGGGAGTCTAAACCCTCATTTAAGGGTCAAACACGAGCCCTGTATAGGCATTTACAATAGTCTTGCACTAACCCCTGTATTTGTAATTCAACAAACTTAAACCATATCAAGATTACTTTTTATTGGGATTAAAGAATATACTTAAGAGATGAAGAGAATATTATTTGTATTCAGGTTGGAATAAAACACAAAATACACGAAAAAGTTTCATATATAAGTGTGATTAGATTTTTTGTTAAATACCTATGATGCAAACAAATAAATATTCTCATTTATTATAATTCAATGACATGATAATCAACAGGGAAAGGACAAATGTGTTACTAATTTTTAAAATATTTCTATTAAATTACTTTGTGCACAGGCATAAAACTTTTTTCAGGAGGCTATATGAATTAAATTTTTCAGCCAAACAGAACACCATTATTTGATAAATTAACTACAAATTACATTAATTGACAATGATGTATGAAAACATACCTTCAAGTTTACTATTTTCATAGATACTGAAAATTTTCCTTTTCAGACAAAGTTACAAAAGATTTACCATTTTCAGACAAAGTTACAGAAATTTACTTTGTAGAGGAAAGTTACAGAAAATTTTCCATTTTCACATAAACTTGCAGCAATTTTTCCAATGACAGACAAAGTTAAAGAAAAGTTTAATTTTTCAGACAAAGTTACAGAAAAGTGGGTTTATACTGGGTTGGTTCCATAACAAACAGTCTTTTAGTACTTGTGCCTGGCAGTATTTTAGGTATGTATTCAGATCTGATTTCAATTCAAATATGTGACCCATCACACAAAAAGGGACCATCTGGGTAGTGCTTAAAGTGTCCACCCAAGTCAGACTGCGCAAATCGCACAAGCTGACTAGGGTCATAACTTTTTGCACTACCAATTTTCTGAATCTAGAATAATCAATCTACTTTCCAGTGAAAGAATTTTTCAAATGGGACCTCTGGTTTGCCTGAACTAGAACCAATCTCTCAGATGGTACCTTTTCACTTGACAGGTCACATATGTGAATTTTCTTATTTCATTCATCAAGTCATGCTATGTTAAGGGGTATTCATTTGTAACATCTCATCAAGGTGATTCCAATGAGTTCAACAATGTAGGAGTGACTCTAAATGCAGTTTTAGAAGATTATAACTCGTTTTCAGTTCATTTATTTTTTCTCTTTTGAACCTGCAGCATCCAATTGTAACACTCTTGATAAAATTCAGAGTAACCCTTTTCTAGTGTTTATTCTAGGATTTCAAACATGTTGGGGATTTCAGCACAAAAATTGACACAATTGAGAAATGTGGTAATTCATGCTCTTTGGTTATAGTAAAAAATCCCCCACAAATCCAGAAAATATGGGGGATCTTTGAAAAAAGTTGGGGAATCCTGCTGCCTAGAATAAACACAGCTTTTCATGCCAAATAAGAATTTATATTTAGAGTTATCCCCCTTGATAGTATAGGTTGCCCTTTTCAACCTTCAAGTCAATGCTTTTAGTAGAACAAGAGACATCACAAAATGTCAAACATTTTGTATGACAACCACCACGTCAACAACAACACCAAGGCTTTATCTTCTAATGATGGATAACAAAGTCAGTGCTTTAATTGAAACCCAGTCTTAGATGTAGGAGTAACACAGACTAATAGAATGATGCACAGAACCATACAATTGTCATTACTTCTATGTCTTGCTCACTAGCAGGCTCAACAAAAATAGGGGGGCTTATTAACACTGTAAATCCAGTTTGATGGTTTTATTGCCAATCAAGTTACAGGGCTCGTGTTTGACCCTTAAACCAGGGTTTTGACCCCCAAAATTCTCATTTGACCCTCAAAAATTTTATGCATGGAGTCATTTTTACCCAATGCATTTCCAGTGGTGCAACCTATGTAATATATAAGATTAAATAGATCAATTGTTTCCTTGAGTCTATTAAAAAGATCTATATAAATGAAACAATATAAACAATAAAATGTGTCTATACTTTATTTTTTAGCTCGCCTGGGACGAAAGTCTCGGAAGAGCTATTGTCATACCCTCTGATGTCGGCGTCAGCGTCGGTGTCCGCATTAGGTTAAAGTTTTTTATTTCTATAAATATTTATCCTAGAGGCTTTATTTTTTACAGAAACACTCATGAGGGCATAGGCTTTCATTTGAGACCAACATCCATATCGAAATGACCTTTAAACTGTGACCTTGGCCCTTTCAAAAAAGTTTTAACCAAAAACTTTAACCAAAAAAATTTTAACCTTGCTTATATTTTCTGAAAGCTTTTAACTAGAGACATAATTACTTCATATGCACACTCATTAGGTGATAGGCTTTCACCAGAGACAAAGGTCCTTGACAATTTGACCTTTACCCTGACCCTGACTCATATATATACTCACCAGGCGATAGGCATTCACCAGAGACCAAGGTCCTTCACAATTTGACCTTGACCTTTACCATTTGTTGACTTACAAAAACTTTAACCTAAAACTTTAACCAAAAACTTCAACCTTGCTAACATTTTCTGAATGCTTTAACCTAGGGACATCGTTTCTTCATTTACATACTTATTAGTGATAGCCTTTTAAGAGAGACCAAGGTCCTTGATAATTTGACCTTAACCTTGACCTTTTATGGACTTGGGAAAAACTTCAACTGAAAAACTTTAACCTAAAACTTTAACCAAAAACTTCAACCTTGCTAACATTTTCTGAATGCTTTAACCTAGGGACATCGTTTCTTCATTTACATACTTATTAGTGATAGCCTTTTAAGAGAGACCAAGGTCCTTGATAATTTGACCTTAACCTTGACCTTTTATGGACTTGGGAAAAACTTCAACTGAAAAACTTTAACCAAAACTTTAACCTTGCTTATATTTTCTTGGAGCTTCAACCTAGGGACATCATTACTTCATTTACATACTCACCAGGTGATAGGCTTTCACCAGAGACCAAGGTCCTTTACAATTTGACGATGACCTTTTTAAGGTCTTGGAAAAACTTTAACCAAAATACTTTAACCCAAAACTTTAACCTTGCTTATATTTTCTGAATGCTTTACTTTAGGGACATTATTACTTCATACACATAATCACTAGGTGATAGGCTTTCACCGGAGTCCAAGGTCCTTGACAATTTGACCTTGATCTTGACCTTGCTTATATTTTATTGGTCCTTCTATGAATGCTGGATTCTTATTTATACACTGATGTACAACAGGCAGCCAGAATCGGGTAAGACATCTGTATTTCTTTTATTTTGTTATATATGACATTTAAATGTTTGTGAATCAGTTTCACCATTTGGTTTTAGAGTTCTAAATTATATTAAAATCATCTACAATACTTATACATTGAGGATATATTAAAATTTTGAAGAGGTTTGGGCTTTTTCATAATATATGGCATAGGTTGAAATGAATACTCCAACATTTCAAATACAAAAAAGGAACATTAAAGTTGTTTATTCTTGAATGATATCAATTAATTTCTAATTATACAATCTGTCTTTAGGTCTTGTCAAATTATATCCTCAGGCTCCCTAGATCTTTTTAGTACCCTCTCCCTCTCCTACCCACAAGCCCTGAGTTATAAACAACTTCAATTTTTACATGTATATAAACCAATTTTGTGTGTCATTCAGGTAGCTTTGGAGTAAAGTGGGCCATATTGCTAAATCTACCATATCTATTTATCCCAGTGTGGGTAGGGTACAAACTGCTTACCAACAACTTACCATTTTATATCAGAAAAAAGGTAAGTAATAAAAGACATTAATAGCCCTCATGTTCCTCTTGACCATTACAATGCCGAATAAAACTTTTAAAAATTGCATTAAAACCAAAAGTGTTGAAAGCACTGAATGTACTTATTGTGAGTTAGTACATTGTATTTGTTTCAAACATTTTTATTTTTTTAACTTTTTTGTTTGGAAATGAATATCAGGTTGTGTGGAATAAGATCAGACAGCACATTTGTGTAGCCTGATATTTGTCTGTACCTCCTGCCAAAGCAGGAATATTCCAACTTCAGCATTACAAGGGTTGGATAAGAATGGTTATGCCCTCCTTGGAAGAAGAGGGGATATATTGCTTTGCACTTGTCAGTAGGTAGGTCAGTCAGTCAGTCTGTCGGTTCATCTGTAGCCCTTTTTATGTATTTTATCTGCAGTACATCTAAAAAAGTATGCAAGCAAGAATCATGGGACTTCACAGGTGGATAGATTTCATTGAGGAGATGTGCAGTGAACAAAAACCATCACTCTGCTTATATTTTTTTGAGTTGTTGCTCTTTGATAAATTTAATAAATGCGTAAATGTTTTACAAATATCTCTCATTACCTAGCAGTTTGCCATTTCAGACTATTTCAAATTGAATTCATTAATTCCTGAGATTATATAACATTTTTCTAACTCAACTGAGCATTTACTCAACTTCAAATTTGAATAAATCTTAATTATAATTCAAATTATTGCACAAAATGTATGTTTTCGGAAGTTAAAGGCATACATTAAGGGACAAAAACTTTGTTATAACAGGAGAAAATGTGGATTAATCAGTAAAATCACTTGCTGTTTATGTCCAGCTTTTATCACTTTTATATCCTCGTTATGGGTCTTATGCACCTTGATCAATATCAATGATACTTATCTTTTTCTGCAATATTGTTTTGTCCCAAAATTTAAATAAGTACATTCTGTTTGAAATACTGCACAGGTTCGATTTTGCAGAGTGCACACATTTGTAGGCAAAGTGGGAAAAATTGTTCTTGTATAATATTCATAATACGCATACCTGGTATATTCATAGGTTGGGAACTGGTTTAAAATCGATGCTATGTATCATTTTGCAATTTCTATTTTAATGAATACTCAACTTATTTTTTTTTTAAAGCAATAATTGCGTCAATTCACACTTACCTGGGGTTAACATTTGTAGAGACCCTAAATTTTCTGGTGAGTATTAAAAAGTTTTATAAATCTTGGGCTCTGATATGAAGCAATGAAAACAGAGTAAGAAAAGGGTAAAAATCCCTTTAAACTCTTATCTGCAAGTTCTCTGTACTTGGACAATTGCAAACTTCACTAAGTTGGAATTGAAATGTTAATTACATTTATTCTATCTATTGTTTATGTTTTAGCTCACCTGAGCATGAAGTGCTCAAGATGAGCTGACAGCGTTTTCTGATGTCCGTTCTGTTTTGTCAATAGTTACCTTGTATACACACTAAAAGCCACATTTGTTGCCCGATCAACCTGCAGTTTGGTCAGAATGGTTGTTTCAATAAAATCTAAAACAAATATGAAATTTGGTTAGGATGATGCGCTCTAGAGTCCACATTTTTCCCCCATTTAACCTGAAAATTAGCCAAAAGGCTGATTTAGTTGTATAGAATCTACAGCATTGTTTAGCTTTGTCATCAATCATGTTCCTTTCCAAATCCTACTTTTAACAAGTTTTTGACAGTCCTCTCAGGTGAGTGATTTAGGGCCACTTTGACCCTCTTGTTCAATTTTAAAACAAAAAATTGAAAGTATCATACATGGTTTAGTATCATATTGCCTTTAAACCTCCTTCAACATGTCTGGCAATACGGAAAATTATTTTGTTAGCATCAAATCAGAAAAAAATGAATCAAATATTTTTCAATAAATTATACCAATAATTCATATTCAACAAAATCTATAAGAAATGTCACCTAGTTCAGCTCTTGAATCACAAATAAGGAGAAGAACATTATAGGCTTATGCTTTCGTTCTCATCCATTTTGCTTCATTAACACTTATTTGTGTTAAATTTATATATATACGATCATGTTGAAATCCATGCAAATAAAATATGTTTAAACCAAGCATCAAATATGCATATGCAATAATTTTAGGTTTTATTACAATCTTGGACTAATTCAAGTAAGTAAACAAATTCACAATAATCTGAACAAGAATGCCAAGAATATGCTGCAACGTAATTGCGTGTCAGCATATTTTGATACATGGAAGTAACCTCTGGATATTCAAAAGCATGTTGGATTTATAATTATGCTCCTTTCTATTTACAGAAATTGAAGAATGAAAGTATTTTCAAGCGACCTGTGGACCTTGTTTTTGTTCTTTATTTTTTATTTGCTGCAGGTGTTGATCTTTTTAGAGGATTTGTAAGTATTCTTTCATTTCATCACCCATTCAACATTCTCAGATCAGAATCTGATGGCTTACTCTAAAAGGACATCTTCCCATTTAAGGTAGTCGACCAATAACAGTTCATCAACATTTCGAAACTAATGTCCTTTCACAATGTTAACCACAGTTTCCTAATGAAACCATTAGGAAACTTCAGTAAATATTGTTAAAGTTCATGACCTCGAAACGTTGCAGAACTATCATTGGTCCACTACCTTAAGACATATTTTTCATTCATTCAAGATTATTTTACGCAACCTTATAAAGGGTAATGCAAGGATAATCCCAGTGGAATTTGATTGATATTCATTACTTAGTTTCTGAGAAAATGATTTGCAAGTTTCCATTATATAACATGTATATAAATGATCTCCGCTCATTTAAGATATATTTTACATCCACCCAATAGAATTTTCGCAGTCCAAAAAAAGGTTTGCCCAAGGATCATTGGAATGAAATTTGGATGATATGCATCACTAATTTTCTGGGATATTTAGAATATTAAGAAAACTAGCCACACCCATTAAAGCAATTATTTCCAGCTTATTTAAATTCTTTGAAGCAATCTGAAAGAGTCACCCAAGGAAACATTCCAGTGAAATTTAGTTGAAATCCCTTATGAAGTTTCACAGGAGGAGACTGGTAAAGTAAAAGTTTACTGACATATACAGGGTCTTAAGGGATGCAAGCATTGCCAGTCTGAGACCCTCATATAAGTAGCTAGGACCCTCAAATCCATCTGATTTGAGTACTTAAGACCCTCTGGGAATCAGCTTCTGAAAAGAATTGAAGACTGTATAAAACAGTCTTCAATTCTTTCCTGAAGTTGAGCCCCAACTAGTCAATATATAATATATATCTAATACTTTCCCTACCTTTAACCTAGGATTAACTCTTAACCCTTGCCATGCTGAACCCAGAATATTCCTGCTTTGGCAGGAGCTATAGACAAACATCAGCCGGGCACATATGTGCAGTCTGATGTTAGTCTACACTACCTGTTTCTCACTTTCAAACCAGAATTGTCAATAGATTTAGTTTTTCAAATAAAAATTGACCTAAAGTTGGTATTTTCAGTGCTTTTTGCCCTTTGATTTTGATGGAAAATTTTAGCCAAAATTAATACAGCATGACAAGGGTTAATTCATATGAAAACAAGGTAAGTGCTAAAAAGAAAGTCTTTATCTTTAGCAGGGATTCTCAAACTTTTAGAAAGGACTCTTAAGATCCCATTTATTGAGTCCTTTGGACCCTGTTATGATGAAGTCGTACTAAAACCCTTAAGACACACACATACAAAATAACTGGTTTATTCTATTTCAGATAGCCCTAGGTTGTAAAGAAGCCATAGCTCTAGAATACCTCCAGGACCATGAGCCTTATATCATGGACCCTCTAGCCTACCCTAAAGTACAGGTAACTGTCTTAAATAAATTGTCTTGTCCTTCCTTTGCCGCTGTCTAGAGGTCCTGGATTTGATCTCCAAGAGTGGCACACATCCTTTCCTACTATTTGTCTCTCAACAATGGGTTGATAATCATAGACCTTTGTGAGATTGCATCTGGAGGCTAGGAAAGGGTGTAATGGTAATACTGGTGAGAGAAATACCAAGAATCCATTGTTAGGTGTTCCAGCCGCCGGGATATAACTGGAAGATATCACAGAGTAGTTTAGCACTAGGAAATCTTGAATATTTTTCCTGTGTTTAATGATGAAAGTTTTGGCATGACACCTTCTCTGACAATAACAAGATGCTTTTGACAACACTAAGGCTTAAGCGATACCTAACATTTTTTTTAAAAAAAAAGTGATTTAAATATAAAAGAATCGTATAAAGTCCTTATTAAACATAGCTTTTTATTATTTAGATAATTAATTGGTTTGCAGTAGTTAAGAGTAATAAACTTCAACCAGTTAGACATTTGACCATTTTGAAATTTGTCTTTTTTGCATCTTTTAAATTTCAGATGCTAGTCTACATGTTCTATTTTGTGCCATACTATGCATGTGCCATCTACGGACTGTTTAATCCGGGCCAAGAGTGGATGTCTGATTGGGCATTGATCTATGCAGGAGCAGCAGCTCAGGTAATGACCAGGCTTTTTGCTAGCTTTTCAGTTTTAGGGGCCATTAACCCCTTGACCATAAAGTGATAGGGGTCAAAATGTTTTTTCAATGGGTAGAAAAGAGAAATTTGTTTATCTTATAACTATACAAATATCTGTGTGATAACACCCCGTATGATATTTTTAGCTCACCGGAGCACATCATGCTCAAGGTGAGCTTTTGTGATCGTTGAATGTCCGTCGTGCATCGTGTGTTGTCCTTCGTCAACAATTTAAGTGTTTACACAATAGAGGCCACAAATATCACCCAATCTTCATGAAACTTGGTCAGAATGTTGGCCAGGTCACAAGGATGAGCCCTATCGAAAATGGGAAGAATCCATGCTATATCACGGGAAAAGGGGCCTTATTGACAATTTTCTTGTTTACACTCTAGAGGCCACAAATATGGCCCAATCTTCATGAAACTTGGTCAGTGTTGGCCAGGTCACAAGGATGAAGCCTTTTGAAAATGAGAAGTATCCATGCTATATCACAGGAAAAGGGGCCTTAAGGATATTTTTCTTGTTTACCTTGAAGCCACAAATTAGGCCCGATCCTCATGAAAATTGGTCATAATGTTTGTCAGGTCAAAAGGATGAAACTATTGAAAATGGGAATGATCCATGCCATATCATGGGAAAAGGGGTCTTACTGATTATTTTCTTGTTTACACTCTAGGGGCCACAATTTTGGCACAAACTTCATGAAAGTTGGTTTTATGTAGAAATTGTCTCCTTTATGACATCTGCGTATTTAATTGATGTGATGTCTCAAGGGTCAAAGAGACTCAGGTGAGCGATCTAGGACCATCATGGTCCTCTTGTTTATGATATCACAGTTATTTTTAGAACAATGATAAAATGCCGTTACTTTTAGACACTTGCATTTCAGTAAGAAACATTGACGATAACAAGGTAAATAAAGGTTATAAGATAAATATAATACATACGAAGTGTATTTTATGAAAAAAATATCTTACTGGGTTGTGAGAATTGATAATTGCCTCGGCAGAGCCTCGCCAATAATCAATTCTCCCAACCTCGTAAGATATTTTTTTTTTCAAACAAAACACTAAGTATGTATTATATATAAATGTAAATGTATATGTAACAGTCAAATTGTAAGATTATTGAACTATCTATTGTAATCTTTATAAATGGAAAAATATAAATAAAGTGTCTGTTGACACTTAATTGTTGTATGTTGAACATTTCATTTATATTGATTACTGACTTTTAACAATATGTTGGAATTATTCAAATAATTTAACATAGATTGCATTCCTAAAATATTCAAAGGGTCACAATAATACCTTGACAGAAATTTTTGAGGCTTGGAATAGGATATTTTCAAGTTTTAGGGGCTCAAAACCCTGGTTTAAGGTCAAACACAAGCCCAGAGGACATTGACCAGCAGCCTGGACAGCCACACCTTTGGACTATTCATGGATCCAACCATCATTGTCGTTTCTTGTTGGTGCAAAGTTGTGCAAGAAGTATGTGAATTTGATTTTACTGAAACACAGCTCAATATGGATGTGTGATTTAGCAGTAAACAAGATAATTGAATGATTGTTTTATATCTATTTGCAGGGTCAGTTTTCACATATTGGAGGATCCTTCCACAGACGGACAGACCCAGAATTCCATGTTCCATCGGGGAGCCATTCTAGAAATGTATTTTGGTTATTAAACATCAGTTTATTCGTGTTACCACAAATATTTGCTTTAACTCAAAACATCAGAAATGGAAAGGGCAAAAAGGAATAATACCAAAAGTCTTAAGTTTTAAATATGTTCTTTAGTGTTTTTTGTTTTATTTTTATTGATGCTTCTTTTGAGTAACAAGATGTGTTTGTGAAGTAAAAATGTCAAAAAATTGGAAACCTTTTAACAACATTGATCTTAATATTGTTCATACACATAACATGCTCATTATGTACTACACATTAAGCCTTACAAGTTTAAGGGCCATAAAGAAATGTTCAAATCATCTTGCATTATTCGTGCACCACGATGGCTCAGCCTGAAACAGTTGTAACTGCCTATAAATATATAGGCAGTTACAACTGTTTCTCCCTGACCCATCATATTTAGTCTTGTTTACCCCAACACATTCATGAATTAAGTGTTCCTGTAATTAAGCTGTGCTTTGATAGTTTGTATAAAAGTTAAATCGAATGGTACTAAATCAAAGTTATCAGAAAGATACCCCTTAGTATGCCAATATCTTCCAGATGCTCAGCAATTGACGACCCTATAGTTGCTTTTCATAAGTTACTTTCTGTTCATTCTTCCTCTTATCTCCAGGGATACTGAAGCGTCTTCACTGATGAAAATAAAGTATTTGGACGAATGAACCATTCCCTTTCAGCGTGACAAGTTTTTTTTTTATTTATTTATTTCGGTATTTTTTCTAGATTTCGTATAGAATAATTACAGATCAATATTCCCAGCTTGCAGTAGATGTCGTCTAGAACATTTCGAAACACCCTCCAACATTTCAAACAAACCTTATCAAAAAACCCTAAAGTCAAATTACCTTAAATTAAGACAAGGCATACATAACACTTATTTCATCAACTCAATTAATTTTCATATTTTTCAACAGTAAGAAGAGAGAGAATATTTATCAAAGAAGACCAAATATGTGAATTATTTTATCTGCTGTGCCAGGTACTTGTTACCATTGCATTTAATATGGCAGATGCCCGCCCGCCATGTTTGATAACTATATCAATTTAACATAACCATACATTGATTGAATTCTGACAGTGAATGTTAACAAATTTAGTTCGATTGCTTCAAAAATGAAGGCAAAATCCGGATAATTTTTGAACAACCCTCGTAAAATTAGATCAGACTTTCACACCTGTGCAGACTGGTCTTAGTTTATAATTCATAACAAAGCTTAGTGTACAGCAGAAATACATGTATACGGTGTGCAGCATGAAAAGGGTTAAGATCATAGCAATTCTAGCTTATGAATTATTCTAAATTAAGTTTATTCTATTCAGTGTTCTATTCAATTTACACATGCTAATTTTATGGTGTTGACATAGGGTTTGATTCTAAAATCCTTTTTTCAAAATCAATTTGTGCAATACTTACCAAAATGTGTGTTTTTTTTCTGATGGTGCTACAATATTTCTTTTATCCTAAATTTTTTTTATTCAGGAAAGTGTTGTTTTTTTAAATGTTTCTTAATGTATTTTTGTTAGCCTATAAACTTTGAGATGTTCAGTACTTAATTGGAGTTTGTATACTTATATATCTAATTGTTATAAAAATAAACATTGTACACCATATTAAAGATGTTTTGTTTAAGGTGTTAAGTTTCTTAATCCAATCCCTTCTATTGCAAGTCTTCCAATTGAGGTTGAACAATTCAGAGATTGAAATCAACCCATAAATATTGTATTTGTAGTTGGGACAAATCTGCAAATTCCATTAACCCACATAAATTGACCTGACCTGATTTGCTCAGTTAGTAATTGGACAAACTTTAATCTGACATTTGACAAGTTTCATTTCTCTGTAACAGAAAGCTAATGATAGTTTGCCTAAGTAGAACAGGTTACTGCTGGCTTGGATGAATGTTTGAGTTCTACTAGTGTGAGATGATGGGTAAACATGGGTAGGTGCACAGGCTGCTGAAAGACTGTTGAAAGTAGTGTTAAACCTCAAACAAACAATTACAGTGAAACTTGTATTAAGTGACTACTACAGGACCACCAAAAAGCGGTCGTATCAGAAAGTGGCCGCTTAATAAATGTTATGATTACAAATAAGAAACATACTTATTGTAAACAAAATGTTGACCTTATCCGAGCTTCTAAGGACCCAATGTCTGCTTTAAATAAGGCTTTCCTGGTTAATTAGCATAAGGACTGTATAAAAGGACAATTCAGCTTGATGATGATGATATTTAATGAATGAATAGCCATTAGAGGCTCTTGTTACATCATAATAAAGACATGTGTCATGAGTGAATCTGATACTAAAACTGATCATCTGCCAGGATTTACCCCTATTCATAAGCTTTTGATCACCATAGTGACAACCTTACAAACCAATCAGAGGCAGTGGAAGGTCTCACTTAGCCAATCAAAACGTTCCTGGCTGACAGGAATCCTGTCAAGTAAAAATGACAATTCCTGGCAACTGCAGCCATGTTGCCAGGAGCAAATCCTTTCAGATGCAAATGCTACATACAAATAAATAATATGAATTAGTGGTGCACATAAATAGATAGAGCACACCAAGACCTAAACATTGATACCTTACATTATAAATAGATTTCTCAGAAAAGCTAGAATTTGACAGTTGAAAATCTGAAGTGGTCAGGAATTCAAAGATTCCCTCCTTCCAAACTTAAGGTCATTGCCAGGAATTCAATAACTTGTTAAACACAAATAATTCCTTAAAGTTAATGCTGTAAGGGCAAACAACAAACATAATGTAGTGTTATTGACAATATAAGGGCTTCTTTACAGAGTTAGATTAGATAATAAAGGAATAAATAGTTTGTAGTCAAGGGAGATAATCACTGCAGTCTTGTAAACAATCAGACGACAAATGTTAAAATAAGCAGATTTCTCTAGCTAACTGCTGCAAACAGACCAGTTTCAACATTAAAATATTCCTTGAATACTTCACAAACCCAAACAAATACATTTAAATGTAAAATTGGCAGTTCAGCAAAACAGTAACTTATGCCAGGAATCCTGGCAAGGCTAAAATAGTGGGTGGGGTAATATTTCCAAAAAGCACTATTTCCTTACATTATTGGTTGAATATGCATATAATTTCAGAGATTCTCAAAATCCCATGTTGTTATAACTCTTGTTGAGACCATTCTGGTGAGTTTTAACAACATAGGATTTATTTTCAATAATTTTGCGAAAAACAATACCTTCTTTTCAGGAAACTCTTATCTAAACAAGAGGACCAAGATGGTCCTAGATCGCTAACCTGAGTCTCTTTGACCCCTAGGACATCACATTAATTAGATAGGTAGGTGTCAAGAAGAAGATAATTGCCTAAGATCAATACCATGGAACGTTTTCAGCGAAGAGCAAAACAGATATGCCTTTTTGCTCGTTGATTCTATGTAAAAAGGGATGCACCCGGTTGGACCCCAAATGTGACCCCAGGTCTTAATATGAACAAACTTGGAAGAGGTCCATAAGATGATGCTACATTCTAAATATGAAAGCTGTCTACCTACTGGTTTCAGAGAAGAAAGTTTATGAAGGTTTTCCTATTTTCACCCTTCGTGCTCAGATGAGCTGAAAGAGATGCGCCCGGGTGGAGCCCAAATATGACCCAAGGGTCATGATATGAACAAACTTGGAAGGGGCCCACTAGATGATGCTACATACCAAAAATGAAAGCAGTGTGCCCTCTTGTTTCGATTAGAGAAGATTTTAAAAGATTTTATGTAAAAAGGGTTGCGCCAAGGTGGAGCCCAGATATCATCCTAGGGTCTTGATATGAACAAACTTGGTAGAGGTCTACTAGATGATGCTACATACCAAATATGAAAGCTGTCTGCCTTCTGGTTTCATAGAAGAAGATTTTTGAAGATTTTCATTTTTTTACCCTTCGTGCTCATGAGAGATAAAGGGATGCACCCGTGCAAAGCCCAAATATGACCCAAGGGTCTTGATATGAACAAACTTGGTAGAGGCCCACTAGGTGATGCTACATACCAAATATGAAAGCTGTCTGCCATCTGGTTTCAGAGAAGAAGATTTTTAAAGATTTTCGCTCTTTGACTCTATGTAAAAAGGGTTGCGCCCGTGCAAAGCCCAAAAATGAACCCAGGGTCTTGATATGAACAAACTTGGTAGAGGTCCACTAGATGAAGCTACATACCAAATATGAAAGCTGTCTGCCTTCAGGTTTCAGAGAAGAAGATTTTTAAAGATTTTCATATTTTCACCCTTTTTGTTAAGGGTAAAGGGAAAGTTAAGGGTGAATTTCATTTATTTGAACAACTTTGGTAGAGCTTGACCCAAGGAACATCCCTGCCAAGTTTGATCAAAATTGGCCCACTGGTTTAGGAGGAGAAGATGTTTAAAGAAATTGTGGACGACGGACGACGCACGACTGACGACGGACATTCTACGATCACAATAGAACACCTTGAGCACTTCGTGCTCAGGTGAGCTAAAGAGGGGATTTTGAAACAGTCACTTAATAAAAATGGTCGCTTAAAAGACGATGCTCCAGCAAGATTGACTGTATACTGCAATATTAGTGGCAATTATGTCTCAATCACAACAGGTGGACTTCACAACTAGAAAGCCATGAATGGCTTGAGTCACTCCAGAGGCTTGAAATTCTTGTAATAGCAAATCAAAGTTTTTAGCTCACCTGTGCACGAAGTGCTCATGTGAGCTATTGTGATCACCTTGCGTCCGAATGGCTTGAGTCACTCCAGAGGCTTGAAATTCTTGTAATAGCAAATCAAAGTTTTTAGCTCACCTGAGCACGAAGTGCTCATGTGAGCTATTGTGATCACCTTGCGTCCGTCCGTCGGTCGTCGTCCGGCGTCCGTCAACAATTTCTTTAAACGACATCTCCTCCTAAACTACTGGGCCAATTAACAACAAATTTTACAGAAATGTTGCGTAGGTGGTCCCCTTCAAAAATAGCTAAAAGAATTGAAATCCATGAAAAATTCTGGTTGCTATGGCAACAAAAGTTGAATTTGTAAGAAAATCTTAAAAATTCTTCTTCTTCTCAACCAGTAGTCCTACACACTTAAAACTTGGCATGGATGATCAGTTCATAGACCTGAATTAAAATAGCTAAAATCATATCTTTCGGGCCACCAGGTGTGGAGCACCAGGGGGGAGGGGGTAGTACTTTGGGTAAATTTTGTAATCTTTAAGCTTCTTCTTCTTTGGAACCAGGAGCCCTACAGACTTGAAAATTGGCATGGATGATTAGCTCATAGACCTTAATAAAAATAGCTAAAATCCTATCTGTTGGGCTGCCAGGTGCGGAGCATCAGGGGGGAGGGAGTAGTACTTTTGTGAAAATTTTGTAATCTTTAACCTTCTTCTTCTTCTGAACCAGGAGCCCGACAGATTTGAATATTGGCATGGATGATCAGCATATGGACCTTAATATAAATAGCTAAAATCATGACTGTAGATTCACCAGGTGCGGAGCACTTGGGGGGAGAGGGTAGACTTTTGTGAAAATTTTGTAATCTTTAACCTTCTTCTTTTTCTTCGGAGCCACAAGCCCTACAGACTTGAAAATTGGCATGGAGGATCAGCTCATAGACCTTAATAAAAATTGGTAAAATCATGACTGTAATGCTACCAGATGCAGAGCACCAGGGGGAGAGGGTAGTACTTTTGTGAAAATTTTGTAACTTTAATCTTCATCTTCTAATGAACCAGGAGCCATACAGACTTCAATATTGGCATGGATGATCAACATATGGATCTAAAAAAAATTGCTAAAATCATGAATGTAGGGCCACCAGATGCATTAGGGGGGAGTGGGTAGTACTTTGGATCAATTTTGAAATCTTTAACCTTATTCTTCTCCTGGATCAGGAACCTTACTTGAAAATTGTCATGGGTGATCAATATATTGACATTAATAAAAATAGCTAAAATCATGACTGTAGGGTCACAAGGTGCTGAGTGTCTTTGGGGAGGGGTAGAACTTTGGATCATTTTTGAAATCTTTAAACTTCTTCTAATGAACCAGGAGTCCTACAGTCTTGAAAATTGGTATGGATGATCAGCATATGGACATTAATTGAATTAGCTAAAATCATGACTGTAGATTCACCAGGTGCAGAGCATCTTTGGGGTGCTTTGTTGAGAATTTTGAATCCCTACAGCCTATATATTTGACATGGATTGATCAACTCATTAAAGAAAACTTTAAAAGTCTCAGACTCAGCCTGTATATCTGGCATAGATTAGCTGATCACAACCCTTTTATAAAAAAAGGTTAAATTAACAAGTGCATGTCGTATTGCGATGCAATACAGGAGTCCCCCTCCAGATAACAAAAAATCCTCTCTTATAATATATCTCCTACTTACTAGATCTATAACTGTAAAAGTTTAAAGTTGCTAGCACTTATAGTTTAGGAGATATGATCCGGACAATAATGTAAGACTAAAAACAACAAAGGGCAATAACTCAAAAAGTGGACATGGCAGAGAAACAGTTCTTGTACATGACACTTTTCCTCAATAAGATCTATCAGTGTACAAAGTTTGAAGTTGCTAGCACTTATGGTTTAGGAGATATGATCCGGACAAAAATGTAAGGGTAAAAACAACAAAGGGCAATAACTTAAAGTGGGCCTGGCAGAATAACAGTTCTTGTACATGACACTTGTCCTCAATAAGATCTATAAGTGTACAAAGTTTGAAGTTGCTAGCACTTATGGTTTAGGAGATATGATCCGGACAAGAATGTAAGGGTAAAAACAACAAAGGGCAATAACTCAAAAAGAAGGCGAGGCAGAGTAACGGTTCTTGAACATGACACTTCTCCTCAATGAGATCTATAAGTGTACAAAGTTTGAAGTTGCTAGCACTTATAATTTAGGAGATATGATCCGGACAAGAATGTAAGGGTAAAAACAACAAAGGGCAATAACTCAAAAAGTGGGCATGGCAGAGTAACGGTTCTTGAACATGACACTCCTCCTCAATGAGATCTATAAGTGTACCAAGTTTGAAGTTGCTTGCACATATGGTTTAGAAGATATAGCCCGGACAAAAGCGTGACGGACAGATAGACAGACGGACGGACAGACGGAATTGAGCAAACCTATAGTCCCCCAACTGGTAACCGGTGGGGGACTAATAATGACCAGGGGAGGAGCAGAGGGGGTGGGGGTGGGGGGGGAAGGATTATTTCAAATGTTATCTGATTGAATAAGTGAAAATCTCTTTTTCTGTGGTTGCATGGACATACCTAGGTAATGAAGCTTTTTTCTCAGGTGAGCGACCCAGGGCCAACGGTCCTCTTGTTTACTAAATTTTTAGATATTTTGGGTTCTATTGCTGTTGAAAATGATTATCAAAGTTCAACAATAGAGAAATGACCTTCAGTGAAATTTGGTTGATATCCATCTATTACATCTGAGATACTGATTTTCAAACTTTCCACTATAAAACATATAGAGAATTGACCTTCCCCCAATAGAATACACATTTTTCATCCGATCACAAAATTTTTGGTACACTGACAAAGGGTCACTCAGGGATCATTTTAGTAAAATTTTATTGATATCCAGCAGTTACATTCTGAGAAAATGATTTTCAAAGTTTCCACTATATAACATATAGAATAATGACCTCCGCCCATAAAATCCATATTTTTCATCAGATCACATAATTTTTTTGTAGACTGATAAAGGGTCACCCAAGGATCATTCATGTAAAATTTAATTGGTATCAATCAATTAGAATCTGAGAAAACTCACTTTTTACCATATTTGGAAATTAGCCACACCCATTAACTCCATGTTTTTCATTGGATCAAAATTTCTTGAACAACTTTGAAAGAGGGTCACCCAAGGATCATTCCTGTGAAGTTTGGTTGAAATTCATCCAGTAGTTTCTGAGGAGAAGATTTTTAAAGAAAAAGTTTACGCACGGCCGGACGCTCGACAGACACAACACATTGACAATAGCCCCAGTGGCCTTCGGCAAATGGAGCTAAAAAAGTACTGTTGTACAAATGGTAATGGTTTGGTGTAAGCATATTTATTTAAGATCATCTGAAAAACAAGTTCTCACAACTAAGATTAATCCCTCTCAATTCTGCTTCCTTGAAAATTCACCAGTGCTTTCAGAAAGCAGAATGTGTGGGCAAAATATATGTGGTCACCCATCACCTGAATATTACAACATTTTGACAAGTTTATATTGCAGAAAGGAGTCCCAGTAGGTCATTGCCAGTGAACTTGACAAAAAGTAACAGGCAAATGGTATATCTGTCCACAAAATACATATATGAAAAGACATGCATTTTAGGTTATGTAGTAATTTAATTAAATATGTTTGATTTTCCATCAGAGTCATTAAACTAATGTAAAAGATTGACTGATTGTTTGAATGGGGTTTTGTGCGGATGCTGGAGCACCATAAAATGAATTCCTGGTATTTCTCATACCAGTACTACCATAACATTCTTTCCTAGCCTCCAACTGCTATCTCGCATAGGTCCACAATTATCAACTATGTAGAAGAGCTTGGCAACAATGCTATTTTATAGCAGTGAAAATGATGTCAAAAATGCATGTGATGCCATCGTTTAACAAATCGCATAGAATGTTAAATGAATTTCTAGGAATTGCTGATAAAATTACAAAGATTTTGGTCATATTTTACGTGTATTTTATATAAAAATATCAATAGAGGTATTTCACATAATTATCTCCCTTGCGTACTCTCCAGTCAAATTTACATAACAATGCAAACAAGAGGGCGTCCTTCTTTTCCCCACTCTTTATTTCATTGAAATTTATCCGAATAAATCAGTCGATTTCAACTATCAATAAAATAGATCATTATTCTTTTATAATTAAAACCAATACTTAAATGTCATTAGAAACTATTTCGACCGATTTTAGTAATTTTTATTTTTAAATATTGACAAAAAGCGACATTTGATTTTAGTTGGGTGGAATGAAATGCAAATATAACTCTCCAGAGTTTATCCACTTGATGAATTTATATTTGGTCGAAACAGATATCCTCCATCGAAAATCTACCGTTTTGAGAAATCACTTCAATATGATAGTCTGTATGGATTTCTTTCATTTTGACTATTCATTTTCATTATTTCAATACTAGAACTAGTCATTGTTCGTCATAAATCGATCGTTATTGATTAATTAAACAAGAGGACCAAGATGGTCCTAGATCGCTCACCTGAGTCTCTTTGACCCCTGGGACATCACAATAATTAGATAGGAAGATGTCAAAAAGAAGATAATTGCCTCAGATCAATACCATGGAACGTTTTCAGTGAAGAGCAAGACAGATATGCCTATTTACTCTTTGATTCTATGTAAAAAGGGATGCACCCGGGTGGACCCCAAATGTGACCCCAGGGTCTTGATATGAACAAACTTGAAAGAGTTCCATAAGATGATACTACATACTAAATATGAAAGCTGTCTGCCTTCTGGTTTCAGAGAAGAAGATTTTTGAAGGTTTTCCTATTTTCACCCATCGTGCTCAGATGAGCTGAAAGGGATGCGCCCGGTTGGAGCCCAAATATGACCCAAGGGTCTTGATATGAACAAACTTGGTAGGGGCCCACTATATGATGCTACATACCAAAAATGAAGGCAGTGTGTCCTCTGGTTTTGATTAAAGAAGATTTTAAAAGATTTTCGCTCTTTGATTCCATATAAAAAGGGTTGCGCCCGGGTGGAGCCCAAATATGATCCTAGGGTCTTGATATGAACAAACTTGGTAGAGGTCCACTAGATGATGCTACATACCAAATATGAAAGCTGTCTGCCATCCAGTTTCAGAGAAGAAGATTTTTGAAGGTTTTCGGTTTTTTACCCTTCATGCTCATAAGAGATAAAGGGATGCACCCATGCGAAGCCTAAATATGACCCAAGGGTCATGATATGAACAAACTTGGTAGAAGCCCACTAGGTGATGCTACACACCAAATATTAAAGCTGTCTGCCATCTGGTTTCAGAGAAGAAGATTTTTAAAGATTTTCGCTCTTTGATTCTATGTAAAAAGGGTTGCGCCCAGGCAAAGCCCAAATATGACCCCAGGGTCTTGATATGAACAAACTTGGTAGAGGCCCACTAGATGATGCTACATACCAAATATGAAAGCTGTCTGCCTTCTGGTTTCAGAGAAGACGATTTTTAAAGATTTTCATATTTTCACCCTTTTTGTTAAGGGTAAAGGGAAAGTTAAGGGTGGATTTCATTTTTTTGAACAACTTTGGTAGAGCTTGACCCAAGGAACATCCCTGCCAAGTTTCATCAAGATTGGCCCACTGGTTTAGGAGGAGAAGATGTTTAACGAAAATGTGGACGACGGACGACGCACGACGCACGACTGACGACGGACGACGGACATTTTACGATCCCAATAGCTCACCTTGAGCACTTCGTGCTCAGGTGAGCTAAAAAAACAAAATAAAAGATTAAAATAAAGAGATGATAAAAAAAAAAAAGATAACAAAAACGGCAGACGACAGAATGCAAATTCGACACATGTTTTTTTTTCTTTCTCTCTCTCTCTCTCTCTCTAACAAAAAATAAAAAAAAATACAAAAAAAAAAAAAAAACAAGAGGGCCATAGTGGCCCTTAATCGCTCACCTGAGTTTACAGTCTCTTACTTTTTTTAAAAAAAAGGCAGTGATCATAATTACATAACTTTGATAAGGATGAAAAAGAAGTCCTCCAAACATTTGTTATGCCATAAGTTTTTGACCCCAGTTGACCCAATTTCAAACTTTTTCGAGATTTCATCAAGACAATTATTGTGACCAAATTTCAGGTTGATCAGACAAAAAATGTGGCCTCTAGAGTGCATACAAGGTTTTTCTAAGATTTGACCCTGTGACCTAGTTTTTAACCCCAGTTGACCCAATTTCATACTCGTCTGAGATGTCATGAAGACAATAATTATGACAAAATTTCAGGTTGATTGGACAAAAATTGTGGCCTCTAGAGTGGGTACACGATTTTCTAAGATTTGACCCCATGACCTTGTTTTTGACCCTAGTTGACCCAAATTTGATCTTGTCAAAAATTACATCAAGACAATTATTGTGACCAAATTTCAGGTTGATTGGACAAAAATTGTGGCCCTTAGAGTAGGTATAAGATTTAAAAGATTTGACCCCATGACCTTGTTTTTGACCCTTGTTGACCCAATTTCAAACTTTTCCGAGATTTCATCAAGACAATTTTTGTGACCAAATTTCAGGTTGATCAGACAAAAAATGTGGCCTCTACAGTGCATACAAGGTTTTTCTAAGATTTGACCCTGTGACCTAGTTTTTGACCCCATATGACCCAATTTCGAACTCGTCTGAGATGTCATGAAGACAAAAATTGTGACCAAATTTCAGGTTGATTGGACAAAAATTGTGGCCCTTAGAGTAGGTATAAGATTTTCTAAGATTTGACCCCATGACCTTGTTTTTGACCCTAGTTGACCCAAATTTGATCTTGTCAAAAATTACATCAAGACAATTATTGTGACCAAATTTCAGGTTGATCAGGCAAAAAATGTGGCCTCTACAGTGCATACAAGGTTTTTCTAAGATTTGACCCTGTGACCTTGTTTTTTGACCCCAGTTGACCCAATTTCGAACTTGTCTGAGATGTCATGAAGACAAAAATTGTAACCAAATTTCAGGTTGATTGGACAAAAATTGTGGCCTCAAGAGTAGGTATAAGATTTTCTAAGATTTGACCCGATGACCTTGTTTTTGACCCTAATTGACCCAAATTTGATCTTGTCAAAAATTACATCAAGACAATTATTGTGACCAAATTTCAGGTTGATCAGACAAAAAATGTGGCCTCTAGAGTGCATACAAGGTTTTTCTAAGATTTGACCCTGTGACCTAGTTTTTGACCCCATATGACCCGATTTCGAACTCGTCTGAGATGTCATGAAGACAATCATTGTGACCAAATTTCAGGTTGATTGGACAAAAATTGTGGCCTCTAGAGTGGGCATAAGATTTTCTAAGATTTGACCCCATGACCTTGTTTTTGACCCTAGTTGACCCAAATTTGATCTTGTCAAAAATTACATCAAGACAATTATTGTGACCAAACTTCAGGTTGATCAGACAAAAAAATGTGGCCTCTACAGTGCATACAAGGTTTTTTAAGATTTGACCCTGTGACCTAGTTTTTGACCCCAGTTGACCCAATTTCAAACTCGTCTGAGATGTCATGAAGACAATCATTGTGACCAAATTTCAGGTTGATTGGACAAAAATTGTGGCCTCTAGAGTGGGCATAAGATTTTCTAAGATTTGACCCGATGACCTTGTTTTTGACCCTAGTTGACCCAAATTTGATCTTGTCAAAAATTACATTAAGACAATTATTGTGACCAAATTTCAGGTTGATCAGACAAAAAATGTGGCCTCTACAGTGCATACAAGGTTTTTCTAAGATTTGACCCTGTGACCTAGTTTTTGACCCCATATGACCCAATTTCGAACTCGTCTGAGATGTCATGAGGACAATCATTGTGACCAAATTTCAGGTTGATTGGACAAAAATTGTGGCCTCTAGAGTGGGCATAAGATTTTCTAAGATTTGACCCCATGATCTTGTTTTTGATCCTAGTTGACCCAAATTTGATCTTGTCAAAAATTACATCAAGACAATTATTGTGACCAAATTTCAGGTTGATCAGACAAAAAATGTGGCCTCTACAGTGCATACAAGGTTTTTTAAGGTTTGACCCTGTGACCTAGTTTTTGACCCCATATGACCCGATTTCGAACTCGTCTGAGATGTCATGAAGACAATCATTGTGACCAAATTTCAGGTTGATTTGACAAAAATTGTGGCCTCTAGAGTGGGCATAAGATTTTCTAAGATTTGACCCCATGACCTTGTTTTTGACCCTAGTTGACCCAAATTTAAACTTGTCGGAAATTACATCAAGACAATCATTCTGACCAAAATTCAGGTTGATCGGGCCAAAAATGTGGCCTCTAGAGTGGGTACAAGGTTTTTCTAAGATTTGACCCCATGACCTAGATTTTGACCCCAGTTGACCCAATATCGAACTTGTCCGAGATTTCATAAAGACAATTATTGTGACCAAATTTCAGGTTGATCAGACAAAAAATGTGGCCTCTAGAGTGCATACAAGGTTTTTCTAAGATTTGATCCTGTGACCTAGTTTTTGACCCCAGTTGACCCAATTTCGAACTCATCCGAGATTTCATCAAGACAATCATTCTGACCAAAATTCAGGTTGATCTGGCCAAAAATGTGGCCTCTAGAGTGCATACAAGGTTTTTCTAAGATTTGACCCTGTGACCTAGTTTTTGACCCCAGTTGACCAAATTTCGAACTCGTCCGAGATTTTATCAAGACAATCATTGTGACCAAATTTCAGGTTGATCTGCCCAAAAATGTGGCCTCTAGAGTGCATACAAGGCAAATGTTGACGACGGACGTCGCACGACGCACGTCGCAGGACGCACGACGGACATCCACCTAACCACAATAGCTCACCTTGAGCATTTCGTGCTCAGGTGAGCTAAAAACACGGAACCATATCGAAAATGAAAGATAATGTGAAAAGCAGAGAAATAGTTCCACCGTAGGTTTATTATTACGAGTTGCTATTTCATTTAAATAATGATTCAAATTTGAACACATACTTGCATTGGGAAGGGCTTTTAAATACATTAGAAACGTGCATTCGCTGTTTCGAAATTAAAGATTTGTAGTTCTGAATTTCACTTGATTTCTTTTCGTACAGCCTTTTTTTTTAACACTCACCTCTTACGAATCCAATTAATTTTCCAAATTCATGAATTATTGAATGCATTATTTAGATACCCCTTTTATGGATATATATTGATCTTGAAGATGTGGTAGAAGTTAAATACGATTACGTAATACCATATGTCACATACGACGCTTAATTGTCACAAGTATGATGTTTATTTAGCGCACATGTTGTAACTTATAACTGCTGCCTTAGTGTTTTACCGCTCTTTGATCTGGGGTATATGGTATATTGAAAAACCCTTTCTAAAATCATAAACAGACATGAAGATTAAATTCAGCCCTACATCTTATAACGCTTAAGTTTTATCAAGCAATATGAAAAATAACGGTGCTGCAAGGAGCTTGTGCTAAAATATTTTAACCATTCTAAATGAGTATCGGATATATGGCCCCTATACTAAAAAAACATTAATCTAACTTTAACTTAGTCTGGTCTTTCTGTGCTTTTTAAAAAATACCACGTATTTATCTATTTTATCATTAAATATTTCCTTAGTATGAAAATTTCTTTTGCAAAAAAAAAACAAAAAAAATACCGCTGTTGTGAATAGATAACATTTTCACAGAGAAATATATATTGCACGGTCAAAATACATTGTATCACGTAGGTCTACTTTTCCTCAATCATGATTCACAGAGTAAAAGATCGTCAATGTGTTGGTTTCAGTTTTCTCTTTGCCATGAAGTTTCAACAGCGCAATATCACAAACAATCTATGAAAACGAGGTGGCTTATTTGGTTGGATCATTCGCTCAACGATTTAATTATTTTATTTTTTATTATTACTTTTTGCAAGAATACATTTCCTTGTCTCAGCGTGTTAATTACGATGTGATGGTAATAATGTTTTATACAAAGAAATTACTATATAAAGAAATGATTGAGAAGGCTACGTTTTTTTTTTTTGTTTTTTTTTTTTAGTAATACATGTATTGGTATTTTAATGAAAAGAGCGAAATAAATGATAAGATCTGAATAAAAAAAGGGAATAATATACGAATAAATATAATTCAAAGACAAACTTTGATGACAAAATTTTTTTAAACAAAAAGGTCAGTATATAATTACCAACAAGAAATACAAAATACTTCTTCATGGGTCAGGAACGCGAAATAGTTAGATTAATATAAGTTATTCAAAAGCAAAAAATAGAAAAATGACAAAAATAAGCATGAAGAATTAAAGCATTAAAACTACATTCTAATTATGTGTAAAAATAACTTTAATTTCGTTTGTAACGACGAGTATTTTGTGGTTTAAAATATATTATTTTTCTATAAACTATTACTGGACTAAAATGACAATGCCCCCTTGTTTGTAAAAGGGGCGGAGTCGAGAGATTTCCGCGCATGCGTAGACTTATGTGAAATAGGTCTATTATGAGGTCACGAAAAACCAAATTTATAAAACTCTTCAACTAAAACCAATGAAGCTAAAAAAAATATTGGTTTGATCTGTTTTATACTTGACTAGTCAAATAAATTTTGTAGGGTAGAACAACTTAGTGAATATTGTTATATATAGACTATAAATAAACCTAATGGTATTTACCATGTCTATTTTTAGAATTAGTCTGGGGATTTTCCAATATCTCTTGACACTTTAAGGTAATAGATATGTAGAAGATTTTAGATCTTTCTAGAAAGGCCTTTTGGAAGGTGATTCAGACTCTAGAGTATTCTTATGTTCTATACTATTCCAGATTGTTCTATAGTATTATATAAAGGGGTTCCTACAGCATTCTTGGTTCACTTGATTTAGACTTATGGTTTCATTTAGTAGTACTGTGTTAAACTAAAAGGGGATTTCTCGTTATCTTAAAAGTGTGTTTAAAAGCGTGTTTAATTTTAAATTCGGATATTATTGGACTTATTATTTGTGGACCAGGAACTTAAATAAATTGGATCTAAAATTAAAAATTTAGGATTAAACATTCAAGGTATTGTAAATTGTTTTTGTATTAGTTTCATATTGTCAATAATTCTGTAATTATTGTCAATAAAAATTGTTAATTGTAAAGTTTGTTGCTAGCTTCTTTGTTTGTGTTACATTGGCACGTAACATTTGGGGGCTCGTCTCGAGATACGAATATCAGACAAACATACAAAACAAAACAAATCAAACAAATTCTTCATTTAAATCTGCTGTTCAAAATTATTTAAGAAATTAATTTCATATTTCAATTTTGATAAATCTAGAGTGCACTTTTACTATTATTTATCGAAATCTTACATTCTTATTTGAATACAGCAACAAGCTACCATGTCTTTTGACTTAGAAAAATTTACGCACGAACCTTCCGTGGAGTTATTGAATTTGGGTAAAAAGCCTGATTTGCTCAATCTTGCCAAGCATTATGAATTAAAAGAAGTCAAGTCCTCATTGCGAAAGCATGAAATTAAGAATATTTTGGTTCAATATTTTGTTGATGAGGACATTTTTGATGAAAAGGCTCTGTCTCTCATTGTTGATGTTCCATCAGTTTCAAGCTCAAGAGAGCTTGAACTGTTAAAACTTCAACAAAGGGAGAAGGAATTGGAAATAGAAAGAGAGAGAGAAGAGAGAAAATTACAAGAAAAACAATTAGAAATTGAAGAAAAAGAAAGAGAAAGGCAATTTCAAAGAGAAAAGGAAGAACGAGAAAGAGAAGAAAGAGAACAAGAAATAGAAAGAGAGAGGGAAAGAGAAGAAAGAGCAGAGAGAGAACGAGAAAAAGAACGAGAATTTCAATTACGATTAAAAGAATTAGAAATTCAAGATAGAGCAAATCAGCCCAGATATATGTATAATGACCACTTTGATGTAACAAAACATTTTAGGCTTGTCCCTCAATTTCAAGAAAATGAAGTAGATACATATTTCGAACATTTTGAAAAAGTTGCAAATAACTTGAAATGGCCAAAGGAGCAATGGACCTTACTTCTCCAAAGTGTCTTAGTAGGAAAAGCTCGCAATATTTATTCGCAACTTAGAACAGAACAAAGTAATGATTATGATACTGTAAAAGAACTCATTCTCAAAGGTTATGAGCTGGTTCCAGAAGCATACAGACAACAATTTAGAAGTTGTAGAAAAGAATCTGGCCAGACTCACGTTGAATTTGCAAGAAACGAAGAAAAATTATTTGACAGGTGGTGCTATTCTAAGAAAATAGACCAAAATTATGATAATCTTAGACAACTTATATTAATTGAACAATTCAAAAATTGCATTCAATCTGACATTAAGTCACATTTAGATGAAAAAAATGTTGAAACTATACATGAAGCAGCTCGCTTAGCTGATGATTACTACCTTACACACAAAAATTCCTTTGTTAATAAAGCAAAACCTGCTTCCTCACATCCCCAAAATAAATATATGTCTGGTGATTCATCTAGCATATCTAGTCAATCGAATTCACCTAAACCAAAGTCTACTGGTGAAACCAATGTTCAAAATCCCTTATCTCGAGTACATTGTACTTTTTGTAAAAAACCAGGTCACCTTATTTCAGAATGTTTTAGATTAAAAAGGAAGAAGGAACTGAGTGCAGCCAAACCTACAGGGCTCACCAGCCTTCAGCCTAAATCACAGCCTTCTTTTGAGTTAAATTCAATTGTTAAGGCAGAACCAAATTCTGATTCCTGTATGGAGATTTTTGAACCGTTCATGTTGGATGGTTTTGTATCACTTTCAGGTGATATGTGCCCACCTACCCCTATTAAAATTTTAAGAGACACAGGAGCTTCTCAATCTCTTATTTTAGCAGATGTTCTGCCTTTTTCTGAGAAGACTTCGTCTGGTACTAGTGTCCTTATTCAGGGTGTAGAGTGTGGTGTTATTAATGTTCCTCTTCATAAGGTTAATTTGTCCTCGGATTTGGTTACTGGTTCTGTGGTTGTTGGTGTTAAACATTCTTTACCATTTAAAGGTGTACATTTATTGCTAGGCAATGACTTAGCTGGAGATAAGGTTGTTGTTAATCCTCTTGTAACTGACACACCTAATGTAGGTCAAACAGATGATCCTATTTTGCAGGAAATACCTGATTTGTACCCTTCATGTGCAGTAACTCGGGGTATGGCTAAAAAAGCTTCCTTGAAAAATTCAAATGATATTGACTTAACTGATACTTTTGTTGGTCAATATTTCAATGACGAGATTAAAAAGTCTTTTAATCTTAGTCTGCCTGATACTCAGACAGACTCGTCAAAATTTTGTCAGTCATCTCCAAGGTCAAATGACCAAGGTCATGAAACGCATTCAAAGTCAAAGTTAATCCAGGAACAGCAAAATGATCCTGAGATTTCAAAGTTAATTGATAGGGCATTACCCGAAAAAGAAATGTCTCAGAATCCTGTTTGTTACTATAAAAAGAATGGTATTCTGATGAGAAAATGGCGACCATTTGATGTCCCAGCTGATGACGATTGGGCTGTTCATCACCAAATTGTTGTTCCAAAGTCATATCGCCATGAAATACTTAGTATAGCACATGAAAGTCCAATGTCTGGTCATTTAGGTGTAAACAAGACTTATCACAAGATTATGACTCATTTCTTTTGGCCTGGACTTAAATCGGACGTTTCCAAATATTGTAAAAGTTGCCACACTTGTCAAATGGTAGGGAAACCTAACCAAGTTATTCCAAAAGCAAGGTTACAACCCATTCCAGCTTTTGATGAACCTTTCAGTCGAATAATAATAGACTGCGTTGGTCCTTTACCAAAAACCAAGTCAGGTTCTGAATATTTGTTGACAATTATGTGTGCTTCTACCCGCTTCCCAGAAGCAATTCCTTTAAGAAACATTAAGGCAAAGTCAATTATTAAGGCTCTTGTCAAGTTCTTTACTTTTGTTGGCCTTCCAAAATCAGTTCAGTCTGATCAAGGATCAAACTTCATGTCAGGCATATTCCAACAGGTTATGCATGAATTAGGTATCAAGCAATATCGGTCATCTGCTTATCACCCTGAAAGTCAAGGTGCTTTAGAAAGATTTCATCAGACCCTAAAGAATATGATAAGGTCATATTGTTTTGATACTGATAAAAATTGGGATGAAGGTATTCATTTGCTATTATTTGCAGTCAGAGAATCTGTTCAAGAATCTCTTGGCTTTAGCCCCTTTGAGTTAGTTTTTGGTCATTCTGTTCGTGGGCCATTAACACTCTTAAAAGAGAAATTTCTTGCTGATGATGAAACACCCTTGAACTTGTTACAGTATGTTTCTGACTTCAGAAATAAACTGTCTAGGGCATGTGAGGTTGCTAGGTCAAATCTTAAATCATCTCAGAGCAAAATGAAGGCAAGATATGACAAGCATAGTGTTGATAGGAAATTTGAACCAGGTGATAAAGTCCTTGCTCTTTTGCCAATACCTGGCCGACCCTTACAGGCAAGATATTATGGCCCGTATACTATTGATAAGAAAACAAGTGATTTGAATTATATCATCAATACTCCCGGAAGGCGTAAAAATAAACAAATGTGTCATGTGAATATGTTAAAAAAGTATTTTGACAGAGATAGCTCTATTTCAAAACCAATTACAGTTGTAAACACTGTCCCACAAGAATCAAATGTGATTGAATCAGAAGTTAGTTCAGACTTTAGTGAAAAATCTGTTCCTGGTCCACCTAAACTTGAGAACTCTGAAATACTAAAGAATCTTGACGACAAACTTTCACATTTGGAGCCATCTCAACGAGAAGAGCTGAAACAGTTGATTAATGAATATAAACACTTGTTTCCTGACATCCCAACAAGAACTGATAAAATATATCATGATGTCATTGTGGAAGATTCTCAACCAATAAAACAACATCCTTATAGAATGAATCCAGTGAAACAAAAAGCCCTTCAAGATGAAGTGAATTACTTATTGGCGAATGACTTTATTGAACCCAGCCAAAGTAATTACAGTTCACCATGTATATTAGTTCCAAAGCCAAATGGAACATACAGAATGTGTACTGACTATCGAAAAGTGAACTCTGTGACAAAAACTGACTCTTTTCCAATACCAAGAATTGATGACTGTATTGACAAAGTCGGTAATTCTAAATATGTCACCAAATTTGACCTTCTCAAAGGATTCTGGCAAGTTCCACTCACTGATAGGGCTAAAGAAGTATCAGCATTTGCTACTCCAACTGGTCTGTACCAGTACAAAGTTATGCCGTTTGGGATGAAAAATTCTCCTGCGACGTTTCAGCGGCTTGTAAATATGGTTATAGCTGGCTTAGATGGCTGTGACGCATACATCGACGACGTCATCATCTACACAGACACATGGAGTGACCATATTCAAAGAATCAAACAATTCTTCGACCGTCTCAGTGATGCAAAATTGACTGTTAATCTGGGAAAAACAGAATGTTGTCATGCTACTGTTACTTTTTTAGGACATCTTGTGGGACAGGGTCAAGTTAAACCTTTAGAATCTAAGGTCAATGCTATCTCTGAGTTTCCTGTGCCTGCTACTAAAAAGCAACTGATGCGATTTCTTGGTATGGCTGGCTACTATAGAAAGTTTTGTAAGAATTTTTCTATAATAGCTGAACCTTTAACAAATTTATTAAAGAAAAATGTTAAGTTCAAATGGAATGATAACTGTCAAGTTGCCTTTGATCGCTTGAAAGCCATACTAAAGAGCACACCAGTTCTTTTAGCACCTGATTTTGACAAATGTTTCAAATTAGCTGTTGATGCAAGTGATGTGGGTATTGGTGCTGTTCTTTTGCAAGAAGACAATGACGGTATTGATCATCCCGTTTGTTATTTTTCTAAAAAATTAAACAAACATCAGAAAAACTACTCAACCATTGAAAAAGAATGTCTTGCTCTGATTTTGGCAATCCAACATTTTGAAGTTTATTTAACATCTGCAACTTCTCCTATAGTTGTTTTCAGTGACCACAATCCCTTAAGTTTTCTTCACAAACTTAAGAGTGAGAACCAAAGATTATTGAGGTGGAGTTTGTCACTTCAAGAATTTGATCTTGATGTAAGACACATTAAAGGAAAAGACAATATTATACCAGATGCTCTGTCAAGAGTCTAAAATTTTGAATTGTCTTATCTTTAATATAAAATTGAATTTAACAGTACCATTTTACTTTATTTTTTGTTTATATGTATGTATATATGTTTGTATATATATCTCTTTTTCAATTCTTTTGATGAAAATTGTTTGTATTTTCATGCTAGATGTGCTGAAATGTTTCAACAAATCATGATATTATCAATTATGTAAAGTATATTATCATTGTATATGCTAAAGATAATACAAAAAGAAAGATTTATTTCATAAACCTTTCTTTTTTCTTTCAAGGGGGAAAGTGTTATATATAGACTATAAATAAACCTAATGGTATTTACCATGTCTATTTTTAGAATTAGTCTGGGGATTTTCCAATATCTCTTGACACTTTAAGGTAATAGATATGTAGAAGATTTTAGATCTTTCTAGAAAGGCCTTTTGGAAGGTGATTCAGACTCTAGAGTATTCTTATGTTCTATACTATTCCAGATTGTTCTATAGTATTATATAAAGGGGTTCCTACAGCATTCTTGGTTCACTTGATTTAGACTTATGGTTTCATTTAGTAGTACTGTGTTAAACTAAAAGGGGATTTCTCGTTATCTTAAAAGTGTGTTTAAAAGCGTGTTTAATTTTAAATTCGGATATTATTGGACTTATTATTTGTGGACCAGGAACTTAAATAAATTGGATCTAAAATTAAAAATTTAGGATTAAACATTCAAGGTATTGTAAATTGTTTTTGTATTAGTTTCATATTGTCAATAATTCTGTAATTATTGTCAATAAAAATTGTTAATTGTAAAGTTTGTTGCTAGCTTCTTTGTTTGTGTTACATTGGCACGTAACAATATCAAGAACAGATACAAGGGGTATTTCGGATAATTAAATTAGATTATTTCAAAAGCCCTTGCACAGATCCTAAACTGTGGGTAATCATTTGAATCGTCTTGACCAGACGATTCAAATGAGTACTCACAGCATAGGGTTTCAATGGGCCAACTTATTTCTGGCCTGAAAGGGTCCTGTTGTTGTTGATTGTTCAGCCAGAAACCAGCCCTGATTTCAGGGTGACAAAACAGTTCTAATTATACCCCACTTTGCATGTGCACTTGCGTGCAAAGCTGAAAATATTTGAAAATGGTTTGCATCATCTTTTCAGTCTGAATTCAAGGCTGGTTTCCTAATGAAAAACAACAACAACAACAGGCTCTGCCTGGGCCTGAAATAAGTTTGCCCAATGAAAAATAAAGATTTTAAACTGGCAATAACCTCTCTTATCTGTACCTCTGAATTTCCTCTTTAATACTTTGAACATTGAATATCAAACACTTAACCACCGTAAGCACATTCTGTAAAATTCAGTTCATGATTTAAAGCTTCTGAAATTTCTCTTGTTAAAAGTTCATGTAGAGTGTTTCCATCATGTGAATAAACCCATTTATTGTCTTTTAAATCATACCTCTTGGGACCACTGAAATAGACAAATGAAAAATGTGATTAAATTGTTGATAGATTGATTGATTGAATGGAGTTTTACGTCGCTTTCAACATTTTTTTTGGTTATATTGCTGTGGCTGGAGCACCTAACAATGGTTCCCTGGTATTTCTCTCACCAGTTCAACCACCACATCCTTTCCTAGCATCCAGCTGCTATCTCACATAGGTCTATGATTATCAACCCATTGGTGAGAGACAAATAGTCAGAAAGGTGATTTGTTTTTAACGGCATATGACATGATAAAGATGTTATTGTCCGAATGTTAAATTATACCTTTTTTTCCTGCTTAGGATCAAGTCCGAATCTATAAGTACATGTAAATTTGAATTTGATTAACTTGTCTTATAAAATTCATAATTTTGTTTCCTGATGTCTAACCACCACTTCCTATTTTGTCAATTATATGCCCGAGAGAAACATTGATATTTTTGTCCTTGATACAATGCCTGACCAACATACACTAAACATGGTTTTATAATGTGTCTAAAATTTTAGGAATTCCCAAATTTGTGACATAAACCATCGCGAATCTATAGACAGCCTTAGAAAGCCTCTGTAACTCTCACTTAAAGGTTACTTTTAATTTTGTGCTTCCATGTGAATCCTTATCATACTGATCTGGATTAATCCTGCGTTTTCACTTGATTTTCCTTTATAAATCAGAGTTGATAAATGCATTATCAAATTAAATACCCACTCACAATAAGTGCATCAAGTGTTAAAGGCACTTTCAGTTTAATGGAATTTTGCCAAAAAATTTATTAGCTCACCTGAGCAAAACATTCTCAAGGTGAGCATTTATGATCATCTTTTGTCGATAATCATCGGTCGAAAATTGTCAACAATCCTTTAAACATCTTCTCCTGGGTAACCAATGAGCGAATTTCAACTTAACTTGGCAGGAACGTTCCTTGGGTGACCCTTCTCAGAACTTGTTCATGAAATTTTGATTGACACCAAAATAAAGGTGGGGCGGGGCAGTTTTTGACCTTGAAATCTTTTAGACATCTCCTAAGTAACCAATAGGCGGATTTTAGCCAAACCTGGAAGAAAAGTTCCTTGTGCGACCCTTCTCACCAAGCCATGTATTTTTAATTACCTAATTGGTGATGATAACCAAATCTGTCTGTTAGGAGATTGTTTGTTGATTACGTAGGTTCCCCAGGATTTATCAATGGTTACTGTTAAAACTCCATTCTGAAAAACATCAACAAATTAAGAGTCTTAGACAGGTATGGTACATTTCTGGGGATACAGCAAATTAAACAAAAATATATTTAATATACAATTTTGTAAAAAAGGTATACAATTGATTTGCTGAGATTTTTAGTAGACATAGACATTTTATTAACATAACATATAGTATACAAAGTTTCTCCTTATAGTGTTATTATTACCAAAAATTTGGTATTCTTGGTAAGAATTTTATTTTTTGCTAGGAGAAGCAACTGACCAAGCACATGGAATTAAGAAACCCGCTAGACTTCAGTATAATTCTAACTAAAGGGGATGTCACACCACAGCGTATGAGGGTAACGTATGCCTAGCGTATAGAATAAAGACAAAATCTTTTTCATACGCACAACTCTTCGGCGTAAACCGCCGCCATCGACAAAAAATCATTTTAAACGTATGGCCAGCGTATGAGCAGCGTTAAAGTAGCGTATGGCCAGACTATACAAAACGTACGTGTGCGTTTACAAGCGTATTTGTAACGTACAACACCGTATGAGTAGCGTATGCTAGCGAGTGAGTAACGTATGGCTAACGTATGTAAGCGTATGACTAACGTATACAGCGGTTATCATCATTTATGACCTTTGCCAGTTCCTTCAGTCTGGCAGTAGACACTCAGCAGTATGGATACCGGGAAAATGTGGGAAAGGGAGAGTAAAAGAAGTGTTTCTTCATCGGCTAAAGAAAAGAGTGAAGGTACTCAAAAAAAGAAAGAAGACGATAATTCTGTTTAGTACAGATCCAGATCTCCATCGCCAGTCGATGAAGATTAGTCACTAGATACTTCCCCGACCTTGGAAGACGATTCTTCCAGCTCCACTACGCTGGCAAGGAAGAAAGGGGCCAAAAAGAGGTCGTGTAGTCTCTCAATGGAAGAAGAGGACCAGATGCTTGATCCTCATTTCTTAACTCAACCAAGAGCTGGTCATAAAGGCCGAAATGCCACCGCCTCCCAATCCAAGGTTTAGTCCATATTTTGTGCCTTGTTGTTTTACTCTTCCTTCGTCTCCCATGTCTTATTTTTTCAACATAATACAAGGTTAAATGGTGACTTAGAAGAGCTGCATCATTCTTCTCTGTGTTGAGCTAGATCTACAGCTGACTTATATAAAGTACATGTTTAAACCCAATTCGCTTTTGTGACAACTAATTTCAATAGAGCTGTGATCATACCATTGGTAAAATTAGCAAAATTAAGTTCTAGCGGTTCCAAATATATAAAATGCCTGATAAAATTATAAATTTCTGTCAGCGTATGACAAGCGTACTTGACCTATGAGGAGCGTTCGTGTAGCGTATTGACCTTATGCATACCGTATTAGTAGCATACCTCTAGCGTATAGACCGTATGCATACCGTATGAATAGCGTATATTTTATACGCTGGCATACGCTGAACTTTTTTTAACATGTCAAAAAATATTTTTTGGCCTCTGCGTATAAGAACGTATACCAACGTATACCAGCGTATTTGTAACGTACACGACTTATGAGTAACTAACGCCTAGCGTACATCAGCGTATGTGAGCTTATGAGCATACATTCACCATACGCTGTGACATACACTGTGGTGTGACAGCCCCATAAAGAGCTAACATCACTCTAGCACTAAAATATGAAATTTCCAAAGCTATGAAACATGAAAAACATTAACAAAAGCAGTTGTTGTTCTTAATGACTTTCTAATTCAAAGATTCCAATGAGTACTGACTATACAAGGTTTTGTTTACAAATTAGTACTTAACACAGGATTTACGCCTTCTTATCTGTACCTCTGTGATAAATGAAGGTAACCAACCAATAAAAGTTTACCTCAAATGCTATATCAAAATCTGGATCTACATCTAAAGTTTCTGCAATATCCTCAAACATATCAGTCAGTGAAATCAGTGTCTCATTAGCAGCATCATCATACTCCCTTGGAATCCTGAAAAAAAACATCCCTTATTTACAGCGATAGATTTGAGACCCATCATGCGAAGAGGGACCATCTTGAGTGTGTGAAAAGTAACAACCCTAGTCAGCCAGTGCAGGCTACACAGACCTAATGGGGTCGATTTTATTCATTTTTCCTTCAATTTCTAAATCTAGAGTAAACATTCTACCTTCCCATACAAAAATTTCCAAAGTGCAGTGTCTTGTTGAGCTCTGCTGGATCCAATCTCTTTTTCAAATATTTACTGTACAAGAAGCTGACAACAAGGGAAGAAAATCATGCAAAAAATTGTATTTACAATTTGGAATATATCACATATGTAAATCAAATGAAAAAACAAAAAAATAGAGAGTTATAATTAATTGATGGCACTAAATATTTTCTTGACAAGGCAGGGCAGGGCTAAAATAGCAGGTTGTAGCATTTCTCTAATTCTCAGATAAATGCGCATAATAGATTTCAGTTTGGTGTGTATACTCAAATGTGATGATTCCAATGAGTACCCTAAACAAAAATATTTTGGAAGTCATGTTGAAATGTTTGAAACTAAAATCCAAAATATACTTTCTGTCTAGAGCTGGGACAAGTAGAAATTATTTATCACTTAACCAGAGCTCTCGCTACCCGCGGGTATTCAAGTAACCAATGATTTCTCTCCATTTTAACTGTTTTTATTTTATAAACCAAATACAATGGCTGATCCAGGATTTTTATAAACGGGTTCAACCTTACAAATTCCTACAAAATTTATGGAACATAGGTGTATCACCAACCAAACATCTCACTCTTCTTCCAGCCAAAATTCTTAATCAAAGCTAACCAACATAAATCTTTTTTCAACAAAAGCTATGGACTGAATGAGGGCTTCTAAAAAGTCACATGACTAATTACCAGAAATTTTGGCGACCAAGTGAAACACAGGCAACCACAACATGCAACCAATCAATCGATTGATTGAGTTTAACGCCGCTTTCAACATTTTTTCAGTTATATTGCGGGTTGAGCATCCTGGTATTTCTCTCGACAGTACAAGCTTCACTACCTTTCCTAGCCTCCAGCTTCTGTCTCACATAGGTCTATGATTATCAACCCATTGGTGAGATGTAACCAATCAAGCAGAATAGTAAGTAATTGACCACCTTTACCAAGTCTAAACGTGCTACGATAGGACCCTCTCAAATCAACTTGAGAAAAAAATTTAAGTCGATCCCCAAAGGTACATGATAGTACTCACAATAGTCAGGTAACAGGTAATGATTCAACCCTATCTGATACCCAGCTCTATTTCTGTCTATAGTTCTACATCTAAATTACCTTCCATCCTCTGAGAAATTCCGGACCTGAACTTGAACTATCACGGGGACTTGTGCTAAATTCAGTAGTCTGTTTGGTTTGTCATAATTCAAACTTGGTTCAATGCTGGAACAATGTTTCTACAAACCAGAAGAAAAGGATCACTTTTAACACTGGAAATATTTTATAAATTCATTGGAGTTGGTACTATGTTTTGAAATGGATTATGAGTAGCTAAGAAACTTGAAATATCCGTAGCTTATATATTTCATTTTAATGGAGAAATCCAATCAAAATCAAACAATACTAAGAAAACAAACTAGATCATGTTACATTTTGAGTGTTCACCACTTTCAGAGCTTTAGATTGACAGTGGGCCCGGGTCATTTCTCACATGATGACCCACAACTTTCCAACAGTTGGGGTCCTGTGACCCTGTCCTGCTTGGATATGAAACATTTTTACCATAATGAAAATATGCTTTGGCCTATCGTTTCAGGAAATGACCCACAACTTTTTACCTCATGGGTCAATTGGACCCCTCAGTCTTGAAAAGAATCTGAAGCCCTGCACTTTACAGAAATTCTTAATCTGCAACAGGGTTAAAACAAAGAACAGTCTGCACAATAAGTCACAGATAAAAAAAAGCAAGTGTTTCTGTAAAATATCACCTTTGTTGCATTGAACTGTTTTAGCATGTAAAAGTCAAAATCGAAACAAATTGTTCAATCTTTAAAACTTGTAATTTAAACAACTGACATAGTTATGTTATCCCATATACAGGGTTTGACACTATGGGGAGTCCGGGACTCCTTGTCTTCCAGTTGGATCTTCTTCCATTTGCAAGTAAGGAGTCCGATGAACTCCGAGGGATATATGAGATTTATTTTGAAAAGCAAATGCACAAAGCAATGTTGTTTCGAAACTTGCCAAAACTGTAGATCTTTTCACTTCAAAAGTTGTTGAAGAAAATATTTGCTTGCATCCTGTAGTGTTTTGAGAAAAAAAAAACAACTCTGCTTTGGAAGATAATTGTGGAAAAGATGAAATTGCTTATAACAAACAATTTCTTATCTTCCACTATGTTCTCCCATTATGAAAATTAGGACTCCTTACTTTGAGCTTGGACTCTTTGATTTCATGTGTTAGGAGTCCAAATGACTCCTTAATCTCAGGTGTTAGTGACAACCCCTGATATAATAATAAAAAATACTCATTGTAACCAAATTCATTTCAAAATTTTACTTGAAATTGCACTAGGGTGGCCAATTTAATTTGGTCTTGATTTTCTTATTGGGTTCATGCATCTAATTGAATCCTATACTCCCTTTTCTATATTTAACTGTTAACATAAAGTGAGTCCACATGATAATTTCCAATACTTAAATTTACACAAATGGGAGACACAAACATTATTTTCAAAGATGGTATGACAAAGCTAGTTGGCCACTATAGCAAAGTTGGTAATTCCTTTAAATGCATTAATTATTTGCTTTAACTGGAAAAGAAAATATAATTCCAGGTTGTTTCCACATTTTTCAAGTAATGTAGAATTCTACATGTATAGGTTTTACAAAAATCCTCATAACTTTAGAGATTAGACATGCACAAATCCAATGAGAAGGCAACAACTGATGAGGAAAGGGGATGCTCGCTAGTTTTAGCAAATGTCAAAAACCATTTATTTCATCAACTGCACTTTAGTTTTAGGGTTGTATTTTCAAAACAAACACTTACTCACAATTTGCACTTTCAGTCCTTTGATATAAAAACTATTTTACCAAGGTTTTTTTCAGCATGACTGTCATGACAATAATTAATTTCCTTGTGAAAATGAGAAGCTTCAGGTCACCCACAATTTATCTACTGCTTGTGGCGCATGTTGGAGATTTGAGTTCATTTTACATATTCATCATACATTGAACACATTTTGTCTATTCTAGGGACAAATCTCTGTTTTTAGTTCTTAGTTTATGCATGAATTGTGTATTGAATAAAGGCATTTAACCCACGAATACCCATTGAAATATTTCCAAGAACGCAAACTAAAATCATAAATGACATTCTTACGAAATTTCTTTTCAATATATCTTGCGATCTATACCATACAATCTTTGACCAAGACATCAAACTGTCAAATCGACGAAATTTTGATATTTTTGTTATATTATTCATGTTTTCAAGGAACAGGAACTAGAAATTACGCTGGTACCCGCGCGAGGTATACTGGTTCCCGTTCACAATAAAATGTACGGTAGCACAATGGGAAGCAGGTCAAGCCGTACCCACGGCAACTCGTACCAAAGTCAACTCGTACCCATTTTGGTCAACTCGTACCCGAATTTTGGTCAACTCGTACCCTTTCCAAAAATTATGGAGTCATCTCGTACCCATTTATTTTTAATTATTTTGTGCTGTCAAAACAAGAAAACTTTTTTACTTACGATATTATTTCATGTTGGACATCACTATTTAGCCAGGTCTAAGTCAAAAAAAGTTTTTAATCAAAAAAAGAATTTAAAAGTGGTCATGAAGTAAATTTTCATGTGTTTTTTTCAAAGTTTCAAAGTTTTTTTCACAGCATATTTTTTCAAAGTCAGTCCGAAATTTCACTGTCTGCATATGTTTTCATTTACAGAGAGTGAAATCTCATGCTTTTGGCTTTTAAAATGCTGAATCTGATCAAGCAAGAATCATTGTCACCTTTAAATAACACTGAATCTGTCATTCAATGTATATTTATCGGTCAGTGGTTATGGTTCACACCTAATCAATGCATAAAGATATTAAGTGTCAATTTCCTTTTGTCGATTGCAACCCTTTTTCAGCAGACTGAGAATAATGACAGTGGGACAAAATGTCCAAAGAAAGATGTAATAATTCTTTTATTTGGTAGTATTAATTCTTTCATGATAATGAATAATAATAAGTCAAATTAACTTTAAATAGATAAATTTAGTTTGTCTTATTCATTTTTTGCATTTTAAACACATTTAAGAAAATATAACATTTCTTTTAAAAACATAATCATATAGTAATTTAGTTTTTCGGTTATTATAAAATACAAATTAAAGTTGCGTTGTTTTCTTCCAGTCTCGCTTAAGGATTTCCCACATCCTAATGTATAAAGCAGGCTAATATCAAACTGGAAATCTTACACGGGCTGATACTTACCTATGGTGTCTACTGAAGATTTGAGTTCAGAAAAAAAGCAGAAGGATTTAAAAAAAAAATATCAAAAGCTAAAATATTTTAAAGAGTAATAATCGTCCAAAATTCAATGAACACCGGTAATTCTTTTCTATTCATTTTTTTTTTCTTGAGAGTTTCGTAATTTTGGATAAAAAGATAGTAACCACGTTTCGCAATAAAATACGGGTATTTAATTTTCTGTCAGTGGTAGGCTAGCTGAAAACTTCGTAGCTACAACTGACCTAATATCATGCATGCGATCTCTCTTTGACATCCAATTTGAAAATATTTTTGATTATCAGTGTTTAAGATATAAACATAGAAGCAAAGTTATTAAAATCTAGGTAAATTACATGTATGCAGTCACGACCTTCGCTAACATAAAAAGGATGAAAAGCGACTTTTCCCGATCTTCAATCAATCTCCTAAATCAATCCAAGTTCATCCAAATCATGTATCATCAGGATTTTTTGTATTCGTTGAGGATGTTGCAGGAATTTTATACTATTAAGTATTTGGTGGAAAAATGGGAAGTTTACATCAAAATAGTCTGGGCACTTTTTCTCGTATCAGGGGATGGGCGATTATTAGAATAGTCAACTTTTACCGAATATTGGTCTTAAAATGGCGATTTGGAATATGGGCTTGACTAAGCTGTTGCGATGTTATGATCAAATAGTTATACAAACAATAAATTGTATAATAAAAAACTTGTGTAATTTTTCTTCATTTCGAAATAAGACGTTATGTTTTTCTTGCGTGACGTAATGGTGGCGCGAAAACGTCATTTTCATAATTAGGAAATGGTTAATCTGATTTTATTTCAGTGGATACGAAACTTGAGTTCCACTTTCTTTGACTTACTTTAATTATATTAAGATATTTTTGTCTTAATTGAAATATAACATGTATTCAATGTCTAAGAACTTTTTGTGAAGAATATATAATTACAATAACAGAGAGTTTTAATCTTGATGAGCAATTACATACAACCCATTATTACTTACCTGCTTCTAACAAATAACTGTTTGTTCTTCTGAGGTTTTAACTATCAAAATTATCGGACAATTAAATTAAATTTGTTTTTCGAACTGATTAAGATAATATATTCACAAAATAAACTCAATTTCACAAACAGTTTAAACATGATAACATGATCATTAACATCAACAATTATAGTTAAATCTTCGTCCCTGTAACACTCTTTTATCACCTTACAATTTATAACCTTTTCTTCACAACAATAACTTATCCAAATATCTGAAAATATATTATAGATACATTATAATTATAATATTTTTCTTTGAAGGAGTGGCTATTTATGACTTGTTTTTTCAATAAAAAAAATGGGTACGAGTTGACTCCATAATTTTTGGAATGGGTAGAGTCGACCAAAGTTTGGGTACGAGATGACCAAAATGGCTACGAGTTGACTTTGGTACGAGTTGCCGTGGGTACGAGTTGACTGTAAGCCGCACAATGTTGCTAATAATTTACTTTCAAAGTTCCTGCCCAAGCTAGGTAAGTACTCTCCAAATGAAGGCTATCGTTTGCTATGAAAAGTTGCTTGTAATATTTTTAGAGATTTTTCAAATTCGAACAAGAGCGTAACTCCCATTACGCAATTTACGCAAGTGCGTAAAAGAAACAATCCTTTGTTGAAAAATATTGTTGATCATTGATTATAACATTGAACCTGACTAAAGTATATTCAGCTTGAATAAGCTGTAGTTTCGATGTTTTGATTATTCAACAACGCTCAAATTATAAAAAGGGGCGGCGGATGGAGGGCTATCCCCTGATCTTTTGCCACAGTCCTGATATCGCCTTTTTGCTATATATATTCTTTCACTGAGTTGTTTCTACCTGATACTGCGTATAAATTTCAAAGTCCTAAAAACGCCTATGTTCGAATCTCGGTCAAGTTATTATGAGCTCTATCATGCCTACTTCAGTCGCGACCAGAGGGGGTTTCGAACGAACCCATTCTAGGCCTATATCGGGAAATACAAATAAAATTTCTTATTTATGTCGGTTTCATATATTACAAGATAAAATTAGCGATGTATCGCTATTTACCGCCCCAACATGTTAAGGCATACATGACAAACAAATTACATGAATACAATACTATCATCATGGACAATCAAAGGGTGAATAACATACAGAAGTGTTGCATAAGATCAAGAAAATTTAAGCGAGTTTAAGAGTTGAGACACTCACATATATAAACTAGTTCAGCCCATGCTTTCCCTTATGGGGACCGTTAAAATATGAAGTTTGGCACAGTAGGTCAATATACTAGATTGGTAATCACAAGTATGCTTAACATAGTCTTGTTTGAATCACATGTTAAACAAAAGGACCAAGATGGTCGTAGATAGCTCAACTGAGTCTCCTTGACCCCTGGGACCGTCATCACATCAATTAAATAGGCAGATGTCACAAAGGAGATAATGATCTATACAAAACCAAGTTTCATGAAGTTTGGGCCCGCAAAATTGTGGCCTCTAGAGTCACAAGAAACTTTTCATTACCGGGCCCCCCTTTCTGTGATATGGCATGGATATTTCCCATTTTCGATAGGATTCGTCCTTGTGACCTGACCGACATTCTGACCAAGTAAAATGAAGAGTTTCCCATATTTGTGACTTCTGAGCAAGCTGAACAAGAAAATTGTCAATAAGGCCCCTTTTTCCACGATAAAGATTGGGCCATATTTGTGGCATCTAGGGTGCAAACAAGAAATTTGTCATTAAGGCGGCCCCTTTTCCCGTGATATGGCATGTATCCTTCCCATTTTTAATAGGGTTCATCCTTGTAACTTGGCCAACATTCTGGCCAAGTCTCATGAAGATTGAGCCATATTTGTGGCCTCGAGTGTGTAAACAGGAAAAATTGTCGATAAGGCTCCTTTTTCCGTGATATGACATGGATCCTTCCCATTTTTCAATAGGCTCAATCCTTGTGACCTGGCCAACATAAGGACCAAGTTTAATGAAGATTTTGGCCATATTTGTGGTCCCTAGAGTGTAAACAAGAAAATTGTCAATAAGGCCCCCTTTTCCGTGATTTCACATGGATCCTTCCCATTTTCGATAGGGTCCACCCTTGTGATCTGACCAATATTCTGGTCCAGTTTCATGAAGATTTGATCATATTTGTGGTCTCTAGAGTGTAAACACTTAAATTGTTGACGCCAGACGACACACGACAGACGACAGACATTCAATGATCACAAAAGCTCACCTTGAGCATGATGTGCTCAGGTGGGCTAAAAAGCAGTATTAAGATAATAAAAGAGGCATTGACATTAATTAATTTGCTATATGACATTTTAAAAAAAAGCTTTGGTGCAAGTACAATCAATTTCATTATGATTAAAATCAAAATTTGTTAATTTAGATGTAAATGGTAAGGTATTTGGTAGTCTATATTGTATTAATGTAGAAGTAAAATGCACTGTATTGGAAGAAAAGCCCCATAATCCTCCCATTCCAAGAGTAATAGGGCCTGCTGAACTCTAAATAAAACGGAATAAGCCCTCAATGAAGTCGCAATTCTTTATTAAAAGGTGACCCACCCATGAAAGATCTAGTCTTTAAATGAACATTAAAAAATATTGCATTAACTTAAAACATGATGTAAAATGGTGATTTCTAATCAGTCTACAATAAAGATTAGTATATCGAAGCGAAGTTGAGCATTGTCAGCCCGAAGAAAAGCAAACAAGAACACGGCACATGCAAGCAAAAACAGATGCATTTCACAAATAATCCAAAAACGCAAACATCTAATTTTAACAGCAAGGGCATCTTCAAGTCTCTCCGTCCCATGATCCAATCAGATTAAGTTATTGTTGAACTTCCATAATACAAGAGAAAAAAAAAACGCAGCTCTCTAGACAATATAGAAAATTTACATTGCAAAGCTGTCGAATTTAACAAAACTTGGCAAAAAAAAGGTCCTTGGGTAAGCCTTTACCCATATTGCCCAAGAAATTTCGATCGATCCCCAAGTATGGGCGTGGATGGGCGTGTTTTATTTGCACTTTAAAATCTTTAAAACTTTCTACGCCCAAACGATTCGGCCAATTTCAATGGAACTTGGAGGGAATGTTCCCTGGGTGACCATTTACTTAGGTTGTTCGGGAAATTTTGATTTACCCCAATTATGGGCTAAGCGGGGTGCGGCTTATTTTAACTTTAAAATCATAAAAATCCTTCTTCCAAATCATTTGAATAATAATTGTCGTGAATGCTCCTTTGGTGATCTTTTTTTTTTTTTTTTTTTTTTAATTATTCATGATTTTTTATTGATCTTCAAATATGGGCGTGACAGGGTATGGCTTATTTTCACCAAATAATCTTCCTTCCAAACCTCTGGCCGATTTCAATGAAACCTTGCCTAAATAATCCTTGGGTGACCCTTTAAATTGTTCGAGAAATTGTGATCCGGCCCTGAATATGGGTTTGGCAGTGCGGGGACAATTATCATTTGAAATACAATGTATTAAGAATATGCAAAAATTCTCACTTTGAAAACTCGTTTTTGGTTAAAAGGGGCATGTAGGAAATAATTTTAAAAATCTTTATCTCTTGAAACACGTGTATTAGAATGATTGACTTCTTGCAATCGGTTTATTGCAGGAAATAATGTGAGTTAAGGGTATGTGGATTAATGGTGATTTTATAGCATATTTTGGTGAATTTGAAGTCGGACCGAAACAGATGCTTTTCCAGGAGCTGTTAAAAGGGGGATAAATCTGAAAATATATCAGAGTAATTACATAATTACTTCCCTTTAAATATACCAAATAGCCCCTTACCCAGTCATTTTAATGTACAAATGTACAAGCAATTAGCAATGAGAATAATTTTAGGAACAGTTCTTTTGTAAAGCAATTTTTCAATCTCAATGAATGTTGTCTATATGATTCTGCACTTTTCTTTGAACTGTAGTAGGCTAAAATTGTCGGAATTCTAATCAGTCAAAACCAAAAAACCTTTGTAATGGGTTTAATTTATTCAACATTTTCTAGTTAAAAAAGTGTAAAAGTTCAGTCCTGAGAGCTTTCAAAATAATGAAGTCAAATTCCCTATGAATATCGAAGACTTTCAGGACCTTCAGTCAATTTCTATTTTGAAAATCTCCTATTTTTTTTTAAACCTGGAGAGGTTATAGTCACTGTAGCAAAACACACCCCTTGGACCTTTTGTTTTTGAATATGCCTCTTCAGGGAATGGGCTTGTCAGATTTTTGTCACAAATCAGTGGCCGGTGGACACAGGAGATTTTGTCATGTGATATTGTGTCGGCTGATTGTCAGTTACAAACCCATAAAAGTGCGACTGAAGTAACTTGCATTTCATGATAAAGACACTACATGTTGAATAATAATTCGTCTTTAGAAAATTATGTTCATAAAAGGAATAAAGTAAGTATATCCAGATCACTGACCAGCATGAACCTTGATGCACTCGGAAAAAACTTAGATATTTCCAAATTAGGCCTATGTACATAAAAGGAATCATTTGTTAGGCAGAAATACATGTACACACGTGCCTATTTCACGTCACTTTCTGTTGCTGAGATTAAATCATTTACTCGGTAAATGAAAGAAACAACAACAAAAAACACCTGTCTTAAAATCATATGTAAAGGCATTTGACTTTTGGTAAAATTGCAATTTTATCGCAAAAACGATTGCAAGATGTCGCAAAATTAGCATAAAGCTTCGAACTAAGAGGGTCAAAAATAGCACAAGATAAGTCACCTGAGTAATTTAGCGAAAAACATGATATCAAACTTTAAAACCGACATTACTATACTAGCAGTGTCAAAGACCAATGTTACACATACCTGACACAGTTTCTTGGGGATTGGGTCATAATTGTGGTCATAATTGTGGTCCATAGAACGTAAATAAAAACACCACCGAAGTCCCTAGCTGTTTCTGTGTTTTCCAATAGAATTAACCATTTTCATTAGGACTTATTCTAATTGTGTCCAGAGAAACCCCAATTCAGGCCCACCAAGTTTCTCTAAGATTTAGCTTAAATTTTGGTTCCTAGAGTGTAAAAACACGTAGAGAAAAAATGGATAAAGTTGAGCGTTCATTCTGTGTTTTTTGTTCGTTAATGTCTCATTTTACTTTCTTTCAAAGATCACTTGTGACAAAATATTACGTTTATTTTTTATTTATTTATCCGTACCACTGTCAAGCTATGGATAACTGAGCATAACGCCCGAATCCACCAATTGTGACATCGGCGCAAGTCATTTATTTCATTTACAGAATTCTCATTTCTAAAGCCTGATGCACCCAAAGTTCGTTAAAGAACGCCTTATTAGGTCAAAGACAGCAATCGTAATTAGGTCGAGATTTACGACAAGTTCTTTGATATAGGCTGACCTCTAGTTAACCGATCTTTTTACCCACAGGGAAACTTAATTAACGGTCTGATTCAATAACTGGAAACTAAATGAATAGGTTACAACAACAACGTCGCGATAAAAGAAGAACTTGCTATTACGTGTCTACGTTATGATTGTTTGTACAAAATTAACTACCTTTGGTAAAATGCAAAAAGAACCGAACTGGTCAGTCTACGCGTGCGGTTTGCGCAGTCTGACTAGTGTCGAAACTTTTCACATTTTCTCGTTTTTTATGGATTTTGAATGGGCTTTTTACACCACAATCACTTCATTTCAGAAAAAAACTATATAAGATCGGATATGATATTTTTCGTTAATAATTAATAAATTAACTTGGCAATATTTGCTTCGACCATTGCGCCAGACTCTCAGCCATGTGATCCAGCGATCGATCCCTACGAGTCGGGGCAATTTTCCGATGTTTGGTTACACAATCGTAGAATTAAGTAAAATGAGCACTTCAAATCCCGGGTATAATGTGGTGGCGTTACTGAAAACAGCCAGGAATCCATGGATGGGTCCCCCCCCCCCCCCCCCCACACACACATAAAATACCTTGTGCGAACCTGAAAACGACGGATATATTAAAAACTTATTTGTCAAAAGCAATGCTCATCTACCCTTGGCATTCTGCCGTTTCTCATACAAGTGACAAATACAACATTCTAATCACTCCACAAATCTGCCCTATTTTGTAATGACACTATACGGTTTGTTTTTTCCTCGGGGCCGATAAACGAAAACAAACAACGACCTTTTAAACCATGCTTTTCAATGCATATTTCTGAAAAACACAAAGCTTTGGCAGATAGTATAGACCTGGCTCAGACTGCACAGACGAACGGTCTGATCCTAGTCTACATTGTTTCCTATCTATTATTATTATTATTGGATAAATTGAGTCAGACTTTCTGAGATATCTTAAGGATTAGATATTTGTGACCTGTCACGCGAAAAGGGACCATCTGGGTAGAGCGTAAAGTGTCGACACTAGTCAGACTGCGCGGACTGCGCGGTCTGCGCGGACTGACTAGGGTCGAAATCTTTTGCACCGTGTTTATTTTCTGAATCTAGAATGATCAATCTACCTTCCAGTGAAAGATTTTTGAAATGCGACTTCTGGTTGACCTATGCTGGACCATATCTCTTTTTCTGAATTTTTATTTACAGAGTTCCCACATGGTCCCTTTTCGCGTGACGGGTCACATTTCTTTGAAATAAAATTTGAATTCGTTTGCATAAAATTTATTTTTCCCCTTTTTTCACGCCATTTCTATAATTGACACAACAGACATGTGGACGAATATCAATCCTGTTAAATAAACGAGAGGGAGAGAAATCGATTCTTTTGAATTGCATTTTTAGAGAGAGACAAAGAGAAGGAAAACTAAATTTCTAATCCCATAAATAACCTGTTTATGAATAATTAAGTTAATAACCCCACAAAAAATTGTTTTATTTGACTTTTGCAATTAAAGTAAATAAACGCATATACAGGTTACACCTATTTTCTTTTCAAGAATGAACGTATGCAGGAAAAAAAACTAGTACCCATGTGCATATGAAAACGCGAAGCGGATCTTAACGTCTCACGGTTTGTTTAATGCCTCCACCAAACTAAAAATATTCTCTTCATTTCAATCCGTACAACATATGTCTCTCTGAGATATCATACCTGTCTTGTGTTCAGGATGGCAAAACGTGACAAATTGTTTGCAAATTAAATACTGCTTTTTAGGTACACTTGCATGCAAAGATGGGTACAGTTAGTTACATCGCGAAATTGACATACACCTCAATCAAAACCATTCTAAATCGCTCACTCAGCGTTCCATTCACTCATTCCAAACACTCACTCAAACCATACAAAAACGCTAAAATCCATTGAAAATATAGAATCAACAACCTCATTCAAAATAAATTTTGATAGAGAAAAATAGCGATTTCATTTACATTATTCAATTTAATAGCGTATCACAGGTTCTTTAGAAACAGGAAGCTATGTATAGAACTGGTATGCATATTTTATTAAAGGGAGGAAATAAATGTCGCTATTTTTGTTCTCCCATTAAATTCACTCAAAACTCGCTCCACACACTCATTCACTTTCATTCCCAAATCATTCCAAAGTCATTCACCTTGTCAATTTCAAGATGTTGTTAACTGTATAAACTACAAACAGTTTGTGAAGTTTACCCATATTGAAAGTAGGATTGATTATGCTAGACTCACACAAATGTAAGAAGGAAATACTCCGATCAGCGTCTGACAAGGTTCGACATATTTATCAATCCCCTTTACTTCCATTCTTACCATGACGATCCGAATTAATCAACAAAAAATAACATATTCTTATTCACCCAGTCGTGTTTACACCATTGAAGACGAGGCTAATCAAAATAAAACAGTACAGTTCAGTTTGGTTGACCAATGCTTGGACGAAAAATAGACCATCTTGGAAGTTTGTAAAGTGTTGATAGAAGAATACTGCGCTGAATGTGTGGACTGACTTCATGTATAATCGAATTTTTTCGAACATGCATGACTAATTTTCTGTGTCAGAAAATATTCTAGCTACCTGTTCAAGAATTTGTCAAATGCGACCGCTGGTTGACGTGTACTTCAACCAATCATTATTTCAAATATTAATCTGATATCTGTTTTGGGGATTTCCCCTTTTTTGCGTGACGGATCACATTTGTCTCTTCTCACAAAATGAGGCGAATCAAGGCGACTTCAAAAACTTAATTAGGATACAAATGACATTAACAAGCAACCAAGTTTTGTTGATGAACATAATTTATAGCGTTGCAAACGCAACAATCATAGTTTCAGAGGACTAAATAGAACACCTTTCGACGTCCAAGATAAATGCTCATTGTCAAACATTTTACCGCTAAGATGATTACTTACTCATATTAAACACATTGTCTTTAATTTTCAACTACAATTTGATCATTGGTGTGAATTGATTTTTTATTTTTTTCTTCATATGACAGAATAAAACAATAGCAGCTTCAATATTTAATATTCATATTGAACATTTCGTTTTATTCGAAATCACATAAAGAAATCCCTGTCTTTTGGTGGCAAACGTATTTGCCTGGCGGCTAGAACAATGTCTTTTTCGAAGGCTTAGTCCTCTGTTTGTTTGTTTGTTTGTTTGTTTGTTTGTTTGTTTGTTTGTTTGAACGGGGTTTTACATCCCTTTCAACAATCTTTCAGTTATATCGTGACGGCTAACAATTTTTTCCCGGTATTTCAAACACTAGTACTACCATTAGGTTACGATTACCAACGCCTTGGTAGAAGACAAATAGACGAAAAGGATGAGTGCCGCCGCCGCGAATCGGACCCGAGACAATTTAAATGATAGTCCGACGTACTACCACTGCGTTATCATGGCGGCTACTTAACCGTTAGAGAAAGATGCTTATAATCGTGTTAATTTCCTGGTAACGGTTTAATAGGCGTATAAACTAAAAATGTGAAAATTCTTAAATCGATCCGAATTAGGAAATAATCTGATGGTGTCAAAACCTATAAATCATGAAACGAGGGTCCAAACTTTTTGCACTTATTCTCTAAATCCAAAATCTTCATTCTATTATTCTGTGTGTATATTTATGAAATACAGTCTTCGATAGACCCTGCTGGATTTTATCTCTGTATCAACTATTCGTTTCAAGATGCAATCCCCCATTGCCGTTTCGTCCTGCAAATACCCGTTTTTCAACAGCATGAGTATGTGCATATATGACCCGTAGTGCGTAAAGTGTCGATCCTAGTCAGTCTGCGCAGGCTGACTAAGGTCGATGTTTTTCGAAATTGACAATTATCTGAGTCTAGATTGATCAAACTACCTACCCATCAAAGAATTTTCGAAATGCGACCTCTGGTCGACCTGTACTAGAATCAATCTTTCTTTAATCATCTATTTGACTGAGTTCCCACATAGACTGACCAGAGTTTTCACTGCACTCTTAATGAAAGACTATGAACACATTTTCTTTGTTCACAGCTCAAGAATGAATTCAATGCACTGTGTACTTGTCCAGGCTGCCCAACGTCTGTCTATAACGCATTAATAAAATTGTTGGAAGTGTCGCGCACAGACTGATTTGTAATTAGATTTTTATCTTTAAATGCGCGACATACTGAGCCAAAATGATATCGTTGACTGTGGCTTTGACGGCTACATTGTGAAGTTAGTACAGATAGTGCTTGCATTTGACAGCTTAGGGAAGTGCAGTTTGAAAATCCCTTTTGTAAACTCTCGTTGTTACACGGTATTTTCGTCATAGGGTTGGGGTAACATGCGTCATGTGATTGGTTTAATGCCAAGATAGTGTAACAGATATAATTATGAGGTTCTTGGCTAACTGTTAAACTGTCTGTAACAGATTTTCCCGATAATTAAAAAATATTATTGCTGTATTATTATTGTCCGTTTTGTACCAAATTGTACTTGGATAAAATGAGAAATGTTCTGTTCTGTTCTGACTAATGTGTTTATGGACAAAGCTCGTTAGTTGTAAGGGGCAGAAAGTTTTGGCTAATGAGACTTTTTGTTGTTAAATTCACAATACCGTAATTTTGTAGACTGATAAAGGCTAACACAAGGATCATTCAAATGAAATTTACTTGATATCCATTAACTAGTACATGTGTATCTAAGAAAATGATTTTCATGGTTTACACTATATGGCAAACACTAAAAAGTAATATTTTTCACACAATCGCTACTATTATTTTTACTCTGATAAATGGTCACCCAAGGATCATCCATGAAAAAGAATTGTCGATCAATATCCATCGATTAGGTTCTGAGATAAGTAACTTTTTACCGCATACGAAAATAACCATGTGCTGTAAAGATAAGTGTTTCAACCGATTTTATTTTTTTGAAGGAAGTTAAAATAAGGTTACAGAAGGAACATCCCCCGGAGTTAAATAGAGCTAATACACAAACGATGTAAGCTAGCGTACGCTACGAAAAAGATTAACAGACAGAAAAGATGAAGTTGATGGTAAAAGCTCTATTTTGCATTTATATATATTCTTTACAGATATTGGCAAAATTGAATGCTGTCCTGCGTTCAGGATGACAAAACGTTATGGCATCGTGAACGCAGAACTGGTCGCTCATGCAAACGCTTATAAATCAATATACAGAACAGAACATATCGATGGCTCATCGCGAAACGGTTGTAACTCCCTATAAACGTATAGGGAGTAACAACTGTTTCGCGCTGAGTCATCGACATACTTTAAATATGTGACCCGTCACACAAAAAGGGACCATCTGGTTAGTGCGCAAAGTGTCGACCCTAGTCAGTTTGCGCGGACTGCGCAGACTGACTTATGTCGATACTTTTCGCTTTTTGTTAATTTTCTGAATCTAGAATGTTCAATCTACTTTCTGTCAAAGAATTCCTGAAATGCAACCTCTGGTTGGTCTGTAATAGAACCATTGCTTTTTCTTTTCAAATTTTCATTTTACAGAATATCCGGATGATCCCATCTCGCGTGACGGGTCACATATATATCTTAAAGATTGCATCGTTTTGTTAACCTGAATGCAGAGTTGATAACTAACGCAAACGTTTATCAATCAATAAAGCAAGCCTATTCTAAATGTATCATTGTTTGTCATTTGCCGATTAGAAAGATATTCAGTGCAAATTCAATCTTTTGACAAATTTCCTGGAATAAAAATGATTAAGTTGAGATATCTGTCAAATTGTCGTCTGGATAGATCCGTCTGTTGTTTGATACAGACGACATAAAATCGTTTACGGAGCTTTAAAAGAAGTTTTAGATACCTTTAAAATGGTTTATGCTGTCTACTTGTAAATTAATATCTAAATTATTCTATATCTTTATTGTTGACAGAATATTAAAAATCTTTCATTGTAGCGTAGAACGTGTTTATAGATCTACATGAAGAAGAAAGTTTGGCGACGCTGGTCGACACTGTAGATACGCCGTTTCGGTTGACAAACAAAAGTCTAGTGAAATACAATTCAAAAACTGAACGTTGCATAGTCAATTCGGCGACGTTGTCTGTTCTATCCCTGGAAAAACGGCGCAAGAGATATAGATCCGCATGCAAGAGTTATGTTCGAGGAACCGTTATCTCCTATCACTAGCAATGTAGAATTGGTCTTTGATCACTCTCTTGAAATAACTTGACTACAGTTGTATTAAATTTTAGGGTGATCATAGGTCAATTTTGAAGTACAAAGGTCATTTGATCATTTATCTAATCATAATAATGATAATAAAATTATTATCATTATAAATATTATAATTATTTTCAATGATAATATTATTATTATTATTAGACAACCCTTTTTTTTGGTGAACGAACGTCTTTCTTCAGTGTTATATACCATGTCAGGAAAATCCTGTAGGATGTTAATACATTCGAAATAAAGTAGTGCCTCTTAAGATTCAATTAAGTGTCTTTCAAGATTTTTCTCTGCAAAACCACGGTCTTTTTCCTTAATGGCGTGTTTCTAGTATTCTACATCAAGTGAAGATAATGAAAATTCGCTTTGAAAAAAACAAAATGATCTTGCAATGTTTATCAAGGGAATTTTTGATCGGCGTAAGGATGTCGAGAGTTTAGAGCAAAAACAAAGTTTGTGTCTAAACACCGTAGAGACAGATACTATGTTTTTGACTCAAGCCTTCGCTGGTGCAACTTGTAGTAATTAGCCGGAAATATGTGTTTATTTAGGTCATGTCCTCTTGAACTTACATTCGGCAATACTCGGGCGATCTCCCACGTCTCCGATTTAAATGTAGGTTACAGAATCGGCCGAGTTGAGACGAATGACACACTCAAGACACCTTGTGTCATTAGAAACGGTAACTCCGTTTTACATAACTTTTCAACACGCGACAGTCAGTCTCGAGACGGGTTTAAGAATTATTCGACACGTGTTTTACATGCACAACCTTTCTTGTACCCTTTATTTGAATAGGGATGAACGCCGCTATTAACATTTTTTCTGTAAAATTGCGGTGGCTGAAGTAGGGCTGTAAGGATACACTCGAATCTTCGGTGAACCGAAAATCTTGATCCCAGCGAAAACGTATCGTATTCGTCTGTCTCAGAAGCGAATATTGGCGAATACCAAATGGGACAGGCACGGAAGATATTTCATTGGGGCCATTCTACTTTGCATTTTTTAGCTCGGCTGTTTTCGGAGAAAACCCGAGGTATTGCCATAGCCTCCGTGTCGTCGTTGTCGTCGTCGTTGTCGTCGTCGTCGTGCGAAAACTTTGACATTTTGTTATATCTCTGGTTCTACTGAAGGCATTCACTTGAAACTTGGCACACATGTTCAACATCAAAAGAGCAACCTATACTATCAAGGGGGATAACTCTAGATGCATTTTGTGCAAATTATGCCCCTTTTTCGACTTAGATTTTTTCCCACCATCCAGCACTTGACAGCCGAGCGTAGGCATCCGTAGGCGGTGCTCTTGTTCAATCTTTAAAACCATATCAATTCAAAATTTTATTTGAAAATTAAATAAATGATAGCTAAGTATTCAACCCTAGATACCACTCCAATTGACGAGGAGATATTGCCGTGGTCAAGGGGGGACCAGATTCGCCATGCACTTGTTTAAAATTCGACAGGCGGGTTTAGTTGTTAAATTAATCTGGAAAAGTCAGTGCGTTTATAGCTCACCTGAGCACAAAGTGCTCATGTGAGCTATTGTGATCACCTTTCATCCGGCGTCCGTCCGTCGGTCGTCGGTCGTCCGGTCGTCGGTCGTCGTCCGTCGTCCGTCAACAATTTCTTTAAGCGACATCTCCTCCTAAACTACTGGGCCGATTTACACCAAATTTTACAGAAATGTTGCTTAGGTGGTCCCCTTCAAAAATAGCTAAAAGAATTGAAATCCATGAAAAACTCTGGTTGCTATGGCAACAAACAGTGAAATTTTAAGAAAATCTTTAAAATTCTTCTTCTTCTCAACCAGTAGTCCTACAGACTTAAAACTTGGCATGGATGATCAGTTCATGGACCTGAATTGAAGTAGCTAAAATCATATCTTTAGGGCCACCAGGTGCGGAGCACCAGGGGGGAGGGGGTAGTACTTTGGGTAAATTTTGTAATCTTCAAACTGCTTCTTCTTCGGAACCAGGAGCCCTACAGACTTGAAAATTGGCATGGATGATCAGCTCATAGACCTGAATAAAAATAGCTAAAACCATATCTGTTGGGCTGCCAGGTGTGGAGCACCAGGGGGGAGGGGGTAGTACTTTTGTGAAAATTTTGTAATCTTTAACCTTCTTCTTCTGATGAATCAGGAGCCTGACAGATTTGAAAATTGGCATGGATGATCAGTATATGGACCTTTATAAAAATAGCTAAAACCATGACTGTAGATTCACCAGGTGCGGAGCACCATGGGGGAGAGGGTAGTACTTTTGTGAAAATTTTGTAATCTTTAACCTTCTTCTTCTTCTGAACCACAAGCTCTACAGACTTGAAAATTGGCATGGAGGATCAGCTCATAGACGTTAATAAAAATAGCTAAAATCATGACTGTAATGCCACCAGGTGCGGAGCACCAGGGGGGAAGGGGTAGTACTTTTGTGAAAATTTTGTTACTTTAACCTTCATCTTCTAAAATAACCAGGAGCCCTTCAGACTCCAATATTGGCATGGATGATAAGCATATGGATCTTAAATATAATAGCTAAAAGCATGAATGTAGGGCCACCAGATGCGGAGCATTAGGGGGGAGGAGGTAGTACTTTGGATCAATTTTGAAATCTTTAACCTTATTCTTCTCCTGGATCAGGAACCCTACAGACTTGAAAATTGTAATGGGTGATCAATATATTGACATTAATAAAAATAGCTAAAATCATGACTGTAGGGTCACCAGGTGCTGAGTGTCTTGGGGAGGGGGTAGTACTTTGGATCATTTTTGAAATCTTTAAATTTCTAATGAACCAGGAGTCCTAAAGACTTGAAAATTGGTATGAATGATCAGCATATGGACATCAATTGAATTAGCTAAAATCATGACTGTAGATTCACCAGGTGCAGAGCATCTTGGGGGAGGGGGAGTGCTTTGTTGAGAATTTTGAATCCCTACAGCCTTTATATTTGACATGGATTGGTCAACTCATTAAAGAAAACTTTAAAAGTCTCAGACTCAGCCTGTATATCTGGCATTTAAATAGCTGATCACAGACCTTTTATGAAAAAAGCTTAAATAAATAATGACCAGGTGAGGAGCAGAGGGAGGGGGGGGGGATTATTTCAAATGTTATCTGATTGAATAAGTGAAAATCTCTTTTTCTTTGGTTGCATGGACATACCTAGGTAATGAAGCTTTTTTCTCAGGTGAACGACCCAGGGCGAACGGCCCTCTTGTTTACAGAAATCATAACTAGAAAGCCATGAATGGCTTGAGTCGCTCCACAGGCTTGAAATTCTTGTAAAAGCAAATAAATGTTTTGACTAGATTTTTAGATATTTGGGGTTCTACTGATGTTGAAAATAATTTTCAAAGTTTGAACTATATACAGAGAGAGAAATGACCTCCGCTCTTAAAAGACATATTTCTCATCAAATCAAAATGAATTTTGGCTGCATGATAATGAGTCACACAAAGATCATACCAAAACTTTTTGATTGATATCCATCAGTTACATTCTGAGAAAATGATTTTCATAGTTTCCACTATTTAACTCATTGAGAAATGACCTCCACCCATAAAATGCATATTTTTCATCCAATCAAAGTAATTTTTGGTACACTGATAAAGGGTCACTCAAGGATCATTCCAGTGAAATTTGGTTGATATCAAAATATTAGATTCTGAGAAAATGATTTTCAAAGTTTCCAAAATATAACATATGGAGAAATGACCTCTGCCCATAAAACGCATACTTTTCATCTGATCACAATGATTTTTTGTAGACTGATAAAGGGTCACCCAAGGATCATTCCAGTGAAATTTGGTTGATATCCATGAGTTACATTCTGAGAAAATTATTTTCAAAGTTTCCACTATATAACATATAGAGAAATGACCTCCGCCCATAAAATGCATATTTTCCATCCGATCACAATGATATTTTGTAGACTGTTAAAGGGTCACCCAAGGATCATTCATGTAAAATTTAATTGGTATCCATCAATTAGAATCTGAGAAAACTCATTTTTTACCATATTTGGAAATTAGCCACGCCCATTAAATCCATGTTTTTCATTGGATCCAAATTTCTTGAACAACTTTGAAAGAGGGTCACCCAAGGATCATTCCGGTGAAGTTTGATTGAAATCCATCCAGTAGTTTCTGAGGAGAAGATTTTTAAAGAAAAGTTTACGACCGGGCGGACGGACGGACGGACGGACGCACGCACGGACGGACGGACGCACGACGGACACAACGCCATGACAATAGCCCCAGTTGCTTTCAGCCAGTGGGGCTAAAAATCTTAATCGATGAAAAAAACTGGCTCCATCCTTCCCAAAATACGTTTAGAATTGGTTAACTGCAGTTTAAGCAAAAACAAGCTCCGAGCAGAAATGTCTAATTTCAGCCACAGTACAGTAATAAGATATCGATAATGAGTGATTTTACTGGCATCTTAACTCTTGAAAGTAAAAAATAGGTTCTCGTGCAAAAACTAAACAAACAATTGTAAGGATTCTCAATTCTTATTGGGAAGAAAGTCGGGAGGAAAAAACATTGTATTATACTTATACTATTTGTCAGACATAGCTATGCAATTGTTACCTCCTTTTGAAAAGATAAATTTCTTAAATAAGATTCTTATTCGCTTTTGATGTGGAAATTAGATTACAAAAATAATAATCATAAAGACTTTTAGAATGCAATTAACTATGAAGCAATTATTTAATATAAAAATTTATACTTTAATTTCTAAACCTTAAACAGATATTATCTATGAATTATACTGATAGGGCATTAGACCTCCTTTTATCTATTCCTAAATTTTTCTCATCCTGCAGATAGCATGTGTTTTAAAATCGAATAACGACATAAGTGTCAACCACGGAAGTGGTTTTGGCCTCAGATATGATAAAAATGAATCTCTTAGGTTATGGTTTAAAATACTATTAATAAGTTAACAAATCATGACTTTAATCAATGAGCAAAGTTCAGGACTGACTGATATTCATAGGTGTTTCTTTGCTTGGTACTCAAAGACCTTTTCATCCTCTGAGAAGAAACAAAGATAGATAAAAAAAGTTAAAAAATACAACAATTTATTTAATTGAAATAAGCTTTAACATGATATCAAGTACCTTTGTAAAAACAAACACCATTGCATATAGGTTGAAGACAGTTTTAAAAAGGACTAAATCTTTCTTTCCATTTATGTTTAATTAATAAATGTACCTATTTCAAACGTGTAAAAGAAATTTTCACAGAGTAACAACTCATATTCTAACAAATATTATTCTAACAGAATTTTCCCTCTCTTTCCCTTTCTTTGAATTTGCAAATAAGGGAATTTTTGTCGAGACAATTTTCCTATTATTTTTATTTTTTATTTTTTTTTTTACATTCATAATTTCTCTTTTCAAATTGAATTCAATATATCACTCCAGAATACCATCAGGTTCGTTCACCATCAATACTTTCAGTGCTTTGATATATACATGAAACTAGTTGTAATTAACACTATCAGCTTGACCTCGCCTAGATCCGAGCTCATTGTTTACTACTGATGATTTCTAAAGCCCGCAGCAGACAACCCGTCACGAGAAAACGGTCCATCTGGGAACTATCTGTATTTTTTTTATAAAGAATGTACACCAAAGGTTGCCTAGCGCAAATAGATATAAAATATGGCAATATAGAATGATCATTTTCTATTAAAAAACCTATAGAACCGGCTCCGGTCAGCCGGACAAAGGTAGATATTTTTCGTACTTAACCGAATGTCCCTCTTAACATGCTGTGTGTTAAATCTGACCCGTCACGCGAAAATGGACTATCTGAGAAGCGCTCAAAGTGTCGACCATAGTCAGACTGCGTTGACTACGCAGATTGACTTGGGTCGAAACTTTTCGCACTTCACTAATTATCTGAGTCTTTAATGATCAATCTAGCATCCTGTGAAAGAATTTTTGAGATGCGCTCTTGGGTTGACCTGTACTAGAACCAATCTCTTTTTTCAATATTTATTTTACGGAGTTCCCAGACGGTCCATTTTCGCGTGACGTGTTTGAAATATGTATATTGGACTCAATTAAAGGTTGCACACTATTTGTTTTGGGGCAATTTTGTCTAGATTGTTTTGAATTGAATATAAATGAATCTACATATCGCCCTGTGGACTGACAACGCCGATTTTGCAGATGGGCGAAAGGAAACTTGGTCATTTAAAATGGATTTATTGTTCTCTACAGGTCAGCTTTAGAGATTTTTCGAGGAGTTCTCATCGTTTTATTAAGTCAACGAAGAGTTTTTGTTTTCTTTTAATGTCATTGCTAATATTGTAAAACGTATTTCTCATTGATGTTGTCGAAAATATAAATTAGAACTAAGTTGTCAAAAGAGAAAAAATGATTGTATCAGTCATTTTATTGCGTCAAATATTTCAAGCTTGAAAACCTCACATGTATTCATGACAGAAACAGATTTGCAAACATTCTTAAATTGTGTGCCGAAAAGTGTTAAGTCCAATGTTCTTTAGCCTAATGTCTATATAACGTAAATATATGAAGTAATATAAGATTTTCAATATAATTGAAGAGATTGGCACAACTGTTCTTTAAGCCTCTCTTAGAAATAAAAATACGTATCTACTTTAAGCAGCCAATTGTGAATTCAAAATCGACGGGGCTGATCTAGATCTGAAGATCGGTGCAGGATGACTGGGCTGAATTTTGGCTTAGCACTTACAACTAGAAGAAGGGGGTGGGGTCAATGATAATTGGTTATATTGAAAAAAAGAATAATAAAACTCAAAACGTTTCTATAAATAAAAATGATTCGGCTTATTCTGATTCACTTTCAATAACAAGTTTCCATTTCTTTTCATTACAAATATCATTTGTCTTATTCCCTTTATACATCTAGGTCATTACAAGAAACATTGTGTGAAAGAGAGAAAGAAAGGGCCAGTGACTCGATCTTGTATTGAGGAGAAGCTATCAGTTGCTCGTTGAATAACGGCTTATTCGTATCATGATGCGTTCACAAATAAATTTGATGCTGATCTAGCCTTTGTTGTTTCAAGTTATATTTTGCTGGTCTATTTGTTGTTATCTTGTTGAAGACGCCTAAAGCAACCGATGCAGATCGAAAGACGCATTTTCTATTTATCGCTAATTAAATGATGGCAAACCGCCAATCAGAATCCCCGATTTGGGTCTATTTGGGTCTCGGCTTGACGTTCCGATCGAGTGATTCGGTCAATGCCCGCAACACAGGAAAAAGATTTCCGAAAAAATCTTTAGATAAATACCGATACGCAAATCCAAGATACATGCACTTCCAATCTTATTTGTATATTATTTATGTTAGAATAAACGACTAAACACATGAAAATCAAATTCAGTCCGCGCCAGCATATCAACAGCTTTACGAGAAGAAGTACTTCGCTGCCAGCATTGAATTTACGCTTTGAACATAAAACAAAATGCATTTAAATCATACATGAAAAAAATAATCAATCAAAACATTACTGATGCAGCAACATCGGCAAGCATAGTTATGGAGTATACCAAAGATCGGTTATATAAGTTCTCAGCGTTCCATCCGGAAGCTGGCCGGGAGAACGATGAAAAATGACGTAAACATATCCGAACTACCAAATAACTGCTGATCGTGATAGTGACCAAATTACTACTCGACATCCCTTAAAACTATGCTGCATCGTAAGTTCACATGATAACATTTCTTTCCATGTCATGATAAATACAGAGAAGCCCGATTTCCCAAATGAATCAGCTTGTCAGGTTTTCAAGTGGACCTACAATCGGATAGTACATACGATTTGACAGTTCTAGCTATTACACTACTTTAACCATTGAGGGTAAAATTGCATATTTTCTGAAGAATAAAGTGACGTTCTTTCGTCACCAGTGAACCTGTCCGATCAACGCTACATTCTATCAATTTTATCGATAGGTTACATCAAACTCGCCAGTAAATGCGGCCCGTTTAATTTAAGACCAGTCTTCAATTTCGTAAAGTGCGGAAGGGTTAGCATAAGTGATGTAAAAGGGATATGTGATGCTCAAACTAGAATTACAGTGAACGTTGTCATTATTCAATAAGTATTGGCCTAGACGGCGACTTTATGTGATCTTTTAAAGTGGGTGTTTAGTGTATATTGGATTTTTGTTATTCTCTCTGGTAGCGGTTTGGTTATTTCGCCTTTTTAGCTCACCTGAGCACGAAGTGCTCATGTGAGCTATTGTGATCACCTTTCATCCGGCGTCCGTCCGTCGGTCGTCGGTCGTCCGGTCGTCGGTCGTCGTCCGGCGTCCGGCGTCCGTCAACAATTTCTTTAAACGACATCTCCTCCTAAACTACTGGGCCGATTTACACCAAATTTTACAGAAATGTTGCTTAGGTGGTCCCCTTCAAAAATAGCTAAAAGAGTTGAAATCCATGAAAAACTCTGGTTGCAATGGCAACAAACAGTGAAATTTTAAGAAAATCTTTAAAATTCTTCTTCTTCTCAACCAGTAGTCCTACAGACTTAAAACTTGGCATGGATGATCAGTTCATAGACCTGAATTGAAATAGCTAAAATCATATCTTTTGGGCCACCAGGTGCGGAGCACCAGGGGGGAGGGGGTAGTACTTAGGGTAAATTTTGTAATCTTCAAGCTGCTTCTTCTTTGGAACCGGGAGCCCTACAGACTTGAAAATTGGCATGGATGATCAGCTCATAGACCTGAATGAAAATAGCTAAAACCATATCTGTTGGGCTGCCAGGTGTGGAGCACCAGGGGGGAGAGGGTAGTACTTTTGTGAAAATTTTGTAATCTTTAACCTTCTTCTTCTGATGAATCAGGAGCCTGACAGATTTGAAAATTGGCATGGATGATCAGCTCATAGACCTGAATAAAAAAAGCTAAAACCATATCTGTTGGGCTGCCAGGTGTGGAGCACCAGGGGGGAGAGGGTAGTACTTTTGTGAAAATTTTGTAATCTTTAACCTTCTTCTTCTGATGAATCAGGAGCCTGACAGATTTGAAAATTGGCATGGATGATCAGTAAATGGATCTTTATAAAAATAGCTAAAATCATGACTGTAGATTCACCAGGTGCGGAGCACCAGGGGGGAGAGGGTAGTACTTTTGTGAAAATTTTGTAATCTTTAACCTTCTTCTTCTGATGAATCAGGAGCCTGACAGATTTGAAAATTGGCATGGATGATCAGTATATGGACCTTTATAAAAATAGCTAAAACCATGACTCTAGATTCACCAGGTGCGGAGCACCATGGGGGAGAGGGTAGTACTTTTGTGAAAATTTTGTAATCTTAAACCTTCTTCTTCTTCTGAACCACAAGCTCTACAGACTTGAAAATTGGCATGGAGGATCAGCTCATAGACCTTAATAAAAAAACTAAAATCATGACTGTAATGCCACCAGGTGCGGAGCACCAGGGGGGAAGGGGTAGTACTTTTGTGAAAATTTTGTAACTTTAACCTTCATCTTCTAAAATAACCAGGAGCCCTTCAGACTCCAATATTGGCATGGATGATAAGCATATTGATCTTGAATATAATAGCTAAAAGCATGAATGTAGGGCCACCAGATGCGGAGCATTAGGGGGGAGGGGGTAGTACTTTGGATCAATTTTGAAATCTTTAACCTTATTCTTCTCCTGGATCAGGAACCCTACAGACTTGAAAATTGTAATGGGTGATCAATATATTGACATTAATAAAATAGCTAAAATCATGACTGTAGGGTCACCAGGTGCTGAGTGTCTTGGGGAGGGGGTAGTACTTTGGATCATTTTTGAAATCTTTAAACTTCTAATGAACCAGGAGTCCTACAGACTTGAAAATTGGTATGAATGATCAGCATATGGACATCAATTGAATTAGCTAAAATCATGACTGTAGATTCACCAGGTGCAGAGCATCTTGGGGGAGGGGGAGTGCTTTGTTGAGAATTTTGAATCCCTACAGCCTTTATATTTGACATGGATTGATCAACTCATTAAAGAAAACTTTAAAAGTCTCAGACTCAGCCTGTATATCTGGCATTGATTAGCTGATCACAGACCTTTTATGAAAAAAGCTTAAATAAATAATGACCAGGTGAGGAGCAGAGGGGGGGGGGGATTATTTCAAATGTTATCTGATTGAATAAGTGAAAATCTCTTTTTCTTTGGCTTCATGGACATACCTAGGTAATGAAGCTTTTTTCTCAGGTGAGCGACCCAGGGCCAACGGCCCTCTTGTTTTTTAAATGAAGCAATTTTAACGAGTCTATACTCAGTTAAAAAAGAAAGTGTGCACATTGCTTTCCTTTAGTTCCCGGAGAATACCTAATATTAAAACGAACGGGCAATACCATACCGTATAACGATACCACTTCAGATTTCGAAAAAAAAGGTTTGTGTTAATTGCAAACTAGCACAAAGCTAAAAAACCCTTTAAAATCTAGATAGATATTATTTACAAAACAGAAACATAATTTAAAAAAATATAATTAATTGATCAAAAAATGCAGCCTACTTGATGCATTGCATCAAATTTTGTCTTATTTTAATTTTTCTAGGCAAAAATGAAAACAAGAACGAAAATTGTGTGATAAATTTTCTTATAGCGCGCACGTGGTTACTATACAACATAGTGAGATCTTTAATTGATATTATGCCATTATTTCTCGATAACCGATCAAAAAGTGTTTTCTTTAATTAACTCAATTCAATAGTTTATTTTTTTGGCTTGAAACATAAATGTTTCTCGTCAATTCGCATTACAAATACATGTATTACATACAGAACAAAAAACAACAACAAAGTACAAACAATGTTTAAGGTTTATAACCAAGATTTCCCGATAATTTTACAACTCCTGATTTCATCGCTTGGCCTGTAAAATCATTAAATTGAGTAAGTCCGTCATAAGATATATTATTGCATAAAATATACCTTTAAGGGTCGTTATAGGCATACGTCAACGGACAAAATCGTGAATTAACACAACATTGAATCATGCTTTTGGTCTATTTTCGCTATTTAATTTTTACTTTTTTTACTTTAAATATATATGTATATATACAGTTATTAAAGTTGTGGAACAAGTGTTTGTCTGTCGAAAAAGATCGATAAGTAAATGACATTTGAGTCTGTGCGTGACATTTCCAACAATTTCACGTGTGCGTGATGGACAGACTTTGAGCAGCCTGGACAGTCACATAGTGTATTGAAATAAATCATTGATTCTGACCAGCGTCCTCAGATTCGTAGCTATCTTTTGAGCGCACTGTTAAGACTCAGATCAGACTGTGCGGCTGCATGGGCTGATCTGAGTCTTAACGTTGCGCAAATGTGAAATTCTTAAAAATGTCATGCAAAGGCTCATTTGAAACTTCTACTTGTTTCTTCTTCACTCGTGAAAAATAGCCTGTTTACGATATGATCCGTTCTACAAAGAAACGGAAAAAAATGTTTGTGTGCTGTTTTCTCTCTGAGTCGTGTATATTCATCAGTCATGTTGATAACGTTCGAGAGACATAAACGAAATGGTACCCGCTTTTAATCGCGTTCTTATAAAAAAGTGCAGAGCGGGATATCATTTTGAACGTTCAAAACCATTTTGGCACTCTGAGCACAGGACTGAGTCTGGACAACATGACTCAACAGCCCTGGGTTCAGGATAAAAAAACGTTTCAAACTATTGTCATTTATACCCCGCTTTGCAGGTGCACTTGCATTCAAAGCGGGGTGAAATTCGCACACAGTTTGCATCGTTTTGTCATCCTGAACGCAGGGCAATATTTTTTTCAAATTATCTAATGCAGAATAAGAATATCAATTATCAGTTGTCGTTTACTTCTATGTTGTACTAAACATGGCAACCTATTCATTTAAAGTAAAAAAGAAATTGCAATAAATAATCTGTATGGGCGGAAATTGCAAATATCATCAACCTAAGTTTATAATATTGATAATTTCCGACACCTTTGAGTCATATACATGAGTCTATGCGCGACATTTCTAATAATTTTAACAGGTGTGCAAAGCCTCTGGTTAGCCTGTGCGGCGACAAGCCTGTCCCGTTCAAACACTGTAGAAAGATAATGCTACAACCCCTTTACAAACAAATGTATTTTATTGTGTTGTGTGATTGTTTAGGCTGCACAAATTACGTCCGGAAATGTGGAATTGATGTAAAAGTGACGCACATGCCTACATGTATATCGAATTAAACTTATAAGATAAAAAAGGTAATTGATGAAATATTCATTTTCAGATGGCGTAAAAATATCGACTTTAACATTTAAACAAGTATCAGACAACATAAAAGTAAAAAAAAAGGTTATTAGAAAAAAAAGAGACAGTATCTTTGTCATGCATGTTTCTCCGTTATTGTTGTTGTTGTTGTTGTTTTCATATATATGCCAATTGTTTAATTCTAGTTGAGTCCATCAATATTCATGCATTCTTATTGGCCGAAAAGTTTGTTTTATTCCCAAGTGAAAACAATTTTGGGTACACAGATGTTTGTAGGCTTCCGCAAAAAGTAACCCGCAAAAAACCTGCTTCTTAACCGACAAATCTTTAAAATTTCGCTTCATAATATTAAATTAGAAGATACGAAGGCATCACTTGTTGATTTCATAGAAGTATGACCAAAGAAACCTATTCACACTCATGTATGAATCCGCATACAAATTATCTGGGAATACTCCAATACGCCGCGATAAAAGAAGAACTTGCTATGACGTGTCTACGTTATGATTGTTTGTACAAAATTAAATACCTTTGGTAAAATGCAAAAATGAACCGAACTGGTCAGTCTTATACTACGCGTGCGGTTTGCACAGTCTGACTAGTGTAAAAACTTTTCACATTTTCTCGTGTTTTTTTTTTTTTTTTTTTTTTTTTTATGGATTTTGAATGGGCATTTTACACAGCAATCACTTCATTTCAGAAAAAAAACTATATAAGATCGGATATGATATTTTTCATTTATTATTATTAAATTAACTTGGCAATATTTGCTTCGACCATTGTGCCAGACTCTCAGCTATGAGATCCAGGGGTCGATCCCTACGAGTCGGGGCAATTTTCCGATGTTTGGCTCCCACCTTTGGTTACACAATCGTAAATTAGTAAAATTAGCAAAAGTAAAATGAGCACCTTAAATCCCGGGTATAATGTGGTGGCGTTACTGAAAACAGCCAGGAATATATGGATAGCCCCCCCCCCCCCCCCCCCCCACACACACACACAAAATACTGAAAGCGACGGACTTATTAAAAACTCATTTGTCATAAGCAATGCTCATCTACCTTCGGCCTTCTGTCGTTTCTCACACAAGTGACAAATACAACATTCTAATCACTCCACAAATCTGCCCTATTTTGTAATGACACTATACGGTTTGTTTTTTCCTCGGGGACGATAAACGAAAACAAACAACGACCTTTTTAACCATTCTCGTACTTTTCAATGAACATTTCTGAAAAAAACACAAAGCTTTGGTAGACAGTATAGACGAGACTCAGGCTACAAAGACGTACAGTCTGATCCTAGTCTACATTGTCTACTTCCTACTTGATCATTGTTGGATAAATTTAGTCAGTCTGCATGAGATATCTTTAGAATTAGATATTTGTGACCCGTCACGAATAAAGGGACCATCTGGGTAGTGCGTAAAGTGTCGATCCTAGTCAGTCTGCGCGGAATGCGCAGACTGACTAGGGTCGAAATCTGTTGCACCGTGCTTATTTCCTGAATCTAGAATGATCAATCTACCTTCCAGTGAAAAATTTTTGAAATGCGACTTCTGGTTGACCTATGCTGGACCATATCTCTTTTTCTGAATTTTAATGGTCCCTTTTCGCGTGACGGGTCACTTTTCTTTGAAATAAAATTTGAATTCGGCTGCATAGAATTTATTTTTCCCGATTTCTTTAATTGACACAACAGACATGTGGACGAATATCAAACCTGTTAAATAAACGAGAGGGAGAGAAATCGACTCTTTTGAATTGCATTTTTAGAGAGAGACAAAGAGAAGGAAAACTAAATTTCTATTCCCATAAATAACCTGTTTATGAATAATTAAGTTAATAACCCCACAAAAAATTGTTTTATTCGACTTTTGCAATAAAAGTAAATAAACGCATACACAGGGTACACCTATTTTCTTTTCAAGAATGAACGTATGCAGGAAAAAAAACTAGTACCCATGTGCATATGAAAACGCGAAGCGGATCTTAACGTCTCACGGTTTGTTTAATGCCTCCACCAAACTAAAAATATTCTCTTCATTTCAATCCGTACAACATATGTCTCTCTGAGATATCATACCTGTCTTGTGTTCAGGATGGCAAAACGTGACAAACTGTTTGCAAATTAAATACTGCTTTTTAGGTACACTTGCATGCAAAGATTGGTACAGTTAGTTACATCGTGAAATTGACATACACCTCAATCAAAACCATTCTAAATCGCTCACTCAGCGTTCCATTCACTCATTCAAAACACTCACTCAAACCATACAAAAATGCTAAAACCCATTGAAAATATAGAATCAACAACCTCATTCAAAATAAATTTTGATAGAGAAAAATAGCGATTTCATTTACATTATTCAAATTAATAGCGTATCACAGGTTCTTTAGAAACAGGAAGCTATGTAAAGAAATGGTATGCATATTTTATTAAAGGGAGGAAATAAATGTCGCTAATTTTGTTCTCCCATTAAATTCACTCAAAACTCGCTCCACACACTCATTCACTTTCATTCCCAAATCATTCCAAAATCATTCACCTTGTCAATTTCAAGATGTTGTAAACTGTATAAACTTCAAACAGTTTGTGAAGTTTACCCATATTGAAAGTAGGACTGATTATGCTAGACTCACACAAATGTAAGTAGGAAATATTCCGATCAGCGTCTGACAAGGTTTGACATATCTATCAATCCCCTTTACTTCCATTCTTACCATGACGATCCGAATTAATCAAAAAAAAATAACATATTCTTATTCACCCAGTCGTGTTTACACCATTGAAGACGAGGCTAATCAAAATAAGACAGTGTAGAGTTCAGTTTGGTTGACCAATGCTTGGACGAAAAATAGACCATCTTGGAAATTTGTAAAGTGTTGATAGAAGAATACTGCGCTGAATGTGTGGACTGACTTCATGTATAATCGAAATTTTTCGAACATGCATGACTAATTTTCTGTGTCAAAAAATATTCTAGCTTCCTGTTCAAGAATTTGTCAAATGCGACCGCTCGATGACGTGTACTTCAACCAATCATTATTTCAAATATTAATCTGATATCTGTTTTGGGGATTTCCCCTTTTTTGCGTGACGGATCACATTTGTCTCTTCCCACAAAATGAGGCGAATCAAGGCGACTTCAAAAACTTAATTAGGATACAAATGACATTAACAATGAAGCCTAAATAGATTAGACGTCATTTTATCTAGAGAAAAAACTGTACTTTTATATATTACTTCAGGAGAAAATCGAACTGAGGGTTTCATTAATCGCATTAATGCTTTAAAGTAAAGGAAGCCACCAAGTTTTGTTGATGAACATGATTTATAGCGTTGGAAAGCAAAATCATAGTTTCAGAGGACTAAATAGAGCACCTTTCGACGTCCAAGATAAATGCTCATCGTCCAACATTTTACCGCTAAGATGATTACTTACTCATATTAAACACATTGCCCTTAATTTTCAACTACAATTTGATCATTGGTGTGAATTGATTTTTTATTTTTTTCTTCATATGACAGAATAAAACAATAGCGGCTTCAATATTTAATATTCATATTGAACATTTCGTTTTATTCGAAATCACATAAAGAAATCCCTGTCTTTTGGTGGCAAACTTATTTGCCTATGCCTGGCGGCTAGAACAATATCTTTTTCGAAGGCTTAGTCCTCTGTTTGTTTGTTTGTTTGTTTGTTTGTTTGTTTGTTTGTTTGTTTGAACGGGGTTTTACATCCCTTTCAACAATATTTCAGTTATATCGTGACGGCTGGAGCACCTAACAATTTTTTCCCGGTATTTCAAACACTAGTACTACCATTAGGTTACGATTACCAACGTCTTGGTAGAAGACAAATAGACGAAAAGGATGAGTGCCGCCGCCGGGAATCGAACCCGAGACATTTTGAATGATAGTCCGACGCACTACCACTGCGTTATCATGGCGGCTACTTTACCGTTAGAGAAAGATGCTTATAATCGTGTTTATTTCCTGGTAACGGTTTAATAGGCGTATAAACTAAAAATGTGAAAATTCTGAAATCGACCCGAATTAGGAAATAATCTGATGGTGTCAAAACCTATAAATCATGAAACGAGGGTCCAAACTTTTTGCACTTATCTTATTCTCTAAATCCAAAATCTTCATTATATTATTCTGTGTGTATATTTATGAAATACAGTCTTCGATAGACCCTGCTGGATTTTATCTCTTTATCAACTATTCGTTTCAAGATGCAATCCCCTCATTGCCGTTTCGTCCTGCAAATACCCGTTTTCCAACAGCATGAGTATGTGCATATGTGACCCGTAGTGCGTAAAGTGTCGATCCTAGTCAGTCTGCGCAGGCTGACTAAGGTCGATGTTTTTCGAAATTGACAATTATCTGAGTCTAGATTATTCAAACTACCTACCCATCAAAGAATTTTCGAAATGCGACCTCTGGTTGACCTGTACTAGAATCAATCTTTCTTTAATCATCTATTTGACTGAGTTCCCACATAGACTGACCAGAGTTTTCACTGCACTCTTAATGAAAGACTATGAACACATTTTCTTTGTTCACAGCTCAAGATTGAATTCAATGCACTGTGTACTTGTCCAGGCTGCCCAACGTCTGTCTATAACGCATTAATAAAATTGTTGGAAATGTCGCGCACAGACTGATTTGTAATTACATTTTTATCTTTAAAGGCGCGACATACTGTGCCAAAATGATATCGTTGACTGTGGCTTTGACGGCTACATTGTGAAGTTAGTGCAGATAGTTTTTGCTTTTGACAGCTTAGGGAAGTGCAGTTTGAAAATCCCTTTTGTAAACTGTCGTTGTTACACGGTATTTTCGTCATAGGGTTGGGGTAACATGCGTCATGTGATTGGTTTAATGCCAAGATAGTGTAACTACAGTTTGTATTAGATATAATTATGAGGTTCTTGGCTAACTGTTAAATTGTCTGTAACAGATTTTCCCGATAATTCAAAAATATTATTGCTGTATTATTGTCCGTTTTGTACCAAATTGTACTTGGATAAAATGAGAAATGTTCTGTTCTGTTCTGTTCTGAATAATGTGTTTATGGACAAGGCTCGTTAGTTGTAAGGGGCAGAAAGTTTTGGCTAATGAGACTTTTTGTTGTTAAATTCACAATACCGTAATTTTGTAGACTGATACAGGCTAACACAAGGATCATTCAAATGAAATTTACTTGATATCCATTAACTAGTACATGTGTATCTAAGAAAATGATTTTCATGGTTTACACTATATGGCAAACACTAAAAAGTAATATTTTTCACATAATCGTTACTATTATTTTTACTCTGATAAATGGTCACCCAAGGATCATCCATGAAAAAGAATTGTCGATCAATATCCATCGATTAGGCTCTGAGATAAGTAACTTTTTACCGCATACGAAAATAACCATGTGCTGTAACGATAAGTGTTTCGACCGATTTTATTTTTTTGAAGGAAGTTAAAAGAAGGTTACAGAAGGAACATCCCCCGGAGTTAAATAGAGCTAAAACACAAACGATGTAAGCTAGCGTACGCTACGAAAAAGATTAACAGACAGAAAAGATGAAGTTGATGGTAAAAGCTCTATTTTGCATTTATATATTTTTTTTACAGATATTGACAAAATTGAATACCGCCCTGCGTTCAGGATGACATAATGTTATGTAATCGTGAACGCAGAACTGATCGCTAATACAAACGTTTATAAATCAATATACAGAACAGAAGATATCGATGGCTCATCGCGATACGGTTGTAACTCCCTATAAACGTATAGGGAGTTACAACTGTTTCGCGCTGAGTCATCGACATATTTCAAATATGTGACCCGTCACACAAAAAGGGACCATCTGGGTAGTGCGCAAAGTGTCGACCCTAGTCAGTCTGCGCGGACTGCGAAGACTGACTTGTGTCGAAACTTTTCGCTTTTTGTTAATTTTCTGAAACTAGAATGGTCAATCTACCTTCCTGTCAAAGAACTTCTGAACTGCAACCCCTGGTTGGTCTGTATTAGAACCATTGCTTTTTCTTTTCAAATATTCATTTTACAGAATTTCCGGATGGTCCCATTTCGCGTGACGGGTCACATATACATTTTATAGATTGCATCGTTTTGTTAACCTGATTGCAGAGTTGATAACTAACGCAAACGTCTTCTTAATTTATCATTGTTTATCATTTGCCAATTAGAAAGATATTCAGTGCAAATTCAATCTTTTGACAAATTTTCTGGAATAAAAATGATGAAGTTGCAGTATCTGTCAAATTGTCGTCTGGATCCATCCATCTGTTATATGTTACAGACGACATAAAATCGTTTACAGAGCTTTAAAAGAAGTTTTTTATATCTTTAAAATGGTTTATGTTGTCTACTTGTAAATTAATATTTAAATTATTCTATATCTTTATTGTTAACAGAATATCAAAAATCGTTCATTGTAGCGTAGAACGTGTTTATATATCTCCATGAAGAAGAAAGTTCAGCGACGCTGGCCGGCACTGTAGATACGCCGTTTCGGTTGACAAACAAAAGTCTAGTGAAATACAATTCAAAAACTGAACGTTGCATTTTCAAATCGACGGAGTTGTCTGTTCTATCCCAGGAAAAACGGCGCAAGAGATATAGATCCGCAAGCAAGGGTTATGTTCGAGGAACCGTTTTCTCCTTTAACTTGCAATGTAGAATTGGTCTTTTGATCACTCACTTGAAATAACTTGACTATATATTAGGCTGATCATAGGTCAATTTTGAAGTACAAAGTTAGATGAAATTGTCATTTGATCCTTTATCTAATCATAATAATTATAATAAAATTATTATCGTTATAAATATTATTATTATTTTCAATGGTAATATCATTATTAGACAACCCGTTTTTATATACATAAGACTATTATCAGCATGACCTCGGCTAGATCCGAGCTCATTGTTTACTACTGATGATTTCTAAAGCACGCAACTGACAACCCGTCACGCGAAAATGGTCCATCTGAGAACTATCTGTATTTTTTTTTATAAAGAAAGGTTGCTTAGCGCAAATAGATATAAAATATGGCAATGTAGAATGATCATTTTATATTAAACAAGAGGCCCAAGAGGGCCTGTATCGCTCCACTGGCTTAAAAATCTCGAGATTTGAAAGAGAGTTATTGAAAATAGAAGGTTATGAAAGTCAACAGCATTCTGACTTTTTCTAAGTTGAAACTAACTTAATGAAGGAATGAACTTATTTAACTAATATGTAAAATTACAAGGAAGAAAACTATTTAGATATCACTTTAAAACAAGAGGACAAGAATGGCCCTAAACCGCTCACCTGAATTTTATTGATCCAGTGGATCTCATCCAATCCAAATTTCTTGAACAACTTAAGAAGAGGGTCGCCCAAGGAATATTCTGGTAAAGTTTAATTGAAATCAGCCCAATGGTTCAGGAGGAGATGTCGTTCAAAGATTTCGAGGTCAAAATAAGCCCCACCCTATCACGCCCATATTTGGGGGTCAATCCAAATTTCTTGAACAATTTTAGAAGAGGGTCACCCAAGGAATATTCTGGCAAAGTTCCATTGAAATCAGCCCAAAGGTTCAGGAGGAGATGTCGTTCAAAGATTTCGGGGCCACGCCCATATTTGGGTGCCAATCCAAATTTCTTGGACAATTTTGAAAGAGAGTCACCCAAGCAACATTCTGGCTAAGTTTCGTCAAAGTCCACCCATTGGTTTAAGAGGAGAAGATGTTTAAGAAAAGTTTACGCACGCACGGACGGACGCACGGTCGGACGCACAACGGACACCCCGCCATGACAATAGCTCGCTGGCCTTCGACCAGTGGAGCTAAAAACCTATAGAACCGGCTCCGGTCAGCCGGACAAAGGTCGATATTTCTCGTACTTAACAGAATGTTCCTCTAAACATGTTGTGTGTATCAAATCTGACCCGTCGTGCGAAAAGGGACCATCTGAGAAGCACATAAAGTGTCGACCATAGTCAGACTGCTTTAACTACGCAGACTGACTCGGGTCGAAACTTTTCGCACTTCACAAATTATCTGAGTCTTGAATAATCAATCTACCTTCCCGTGACAGAATTTTTGAAATGCGCTCTTCAGTTGACCTGTACTAGAACAAATCCCTTTTTAAAAATGTTCATTTTACGGAGTTCCCAGACGGTCCATTTTCGCGTGACGTGACCCAATTAAATGTTGCACACAGTCTAGACTGTTTTGAATTGAATATAAATGAATCTACATATCGCCCTGTGGACTAACAACGCCGATTTTGCAGATGGGCGAAACGAAACTTGGTCATTTAAAATTGATCCATAGTTCTCTACAGGTCAACTTTAGAGATTTGTCGAGGAGTTCTCAGCGTTTTATTAAGTCAACGAAGAGTTTTTGTTTTCTTTTAATGTCATTGCTAACATTGTAAAACGTATTTCTCATTGATGTTGTCGAAAATATAAATTAGAACTAAGTTGTTAGAAGAGAAAAAATGATTGTAACGGTCAACATATTATTTTTATTGCGTCAAATATTTCAAGCTTGAAAACCTAACATGTGTTCTTGACAGAAACAGATTTGCAAACATTCTTAAATTGTATGCCGAAAAGTGTTAAGTCCAATGTTCTTTAGCCTAATGTCTATATAACGTAAAGATATGAAGTAATATAAGATTTTCAATATAAATGAAGAGATTGGCACAACTGTTCTCTGAGCCTCTCTAAGAAATAAAAATACGTATATACTTTAAGCAGCCAATTGTGAATTCTATCTCAAATTCCAAATCGACGGAGCTGTTCTAGATCTGAAAATCGGTGTAGGATGGCTGGGCTGAATTTTGGCTTAGCACTTACAACTAGAAGAGGGGGTGGGGTCAATTAATTGGTTGTATTGAAAAAAAGGATAATAAAACTCAAGACGTTTCTATAAATAAAAATGTTCGGTTTGTTCTGATTCACTTTCAATAACAAGTTTCCATTTCTTTTCATTACAAATACCATTTGTCTTATTCCCTTTAAACCTTTACGTCATTACAAAAAACATTGTGTGAAAGAGAGAAAGAAAGGGCCAGTGACTCGATCTTGAATTGAGGTGAAGCGATCAGTTGCTCGTTAAATAGACGGCTTATTCTTATCATGTTGGGTTCACAAATAAAATTGATGCTGCTCTAGCCTTTGTTGTTTCAAGTTCTATTTTGCTGGTCTATTTGTTGTCATCTTGTTGAAGCCGCCTAAAGCAACTGATGCAGATCGAAAGACGCGTTTTCTATTTATAGCTAATTGGATGCTGGCAAACCGCCAATCAGAATCGTCTATTTGTGTCTCGGCTTGACGTTCCGAACGAGTGATTCGGTCAATGCCCAAAACACAGGAAAACGATTTCCGAAAAAAATCTTTAGATAAATATCGATACGCAATCTCAAGATACATGCATTCCAATTTATGTTTGTATATTAAATTCGCTGCAAGCATTGAATTTGCGCTATGAAAATAAATCAAAATGCATATAAATCATACATGATAAAAACAATCAACCCAAATATTAGCAGCAGCATCGGCAAGCATAGTTATGGAGTATACCAAAGATCGGTTATATAGGTTCTCAGCGTTCCATCCGGAAGCTGGCCGGGAGAACGATGAATAATGACGTAAACATATCCGAACTACCAAATTCCTGCTGATCGTGAAAGCGACCAAATTACGACTCAACGTCACTTAAAACTATGCTGCATCGTAAGTTCACATGATTATCTCTCTTTCCATGTCGGGATAAATACAGAGAAGCCCGATTTCCCAATGAATCAGCTTGACAGGTTTTCAAATGGACCTTTAACCGGATAGTACAAACCAATTGACAGTTCTGGCTATTACTATGACTATTGCGGGTAAAATTGCATATTTTCTGAAAAAAGTGACGTTCTTTCGTCACCAGTGTACCTGTCCGATCAACGCTACATTCTATCTATTTTATCGATAGGTTACAACGAACTCGCCAGTAAATGCGGCCCGTTTAATTTAAGACCAGTCTTTAATTTCGTAAAGTGGGGAAGGGTTAGCACAAGCGATTTAAAGGGAATATGTGATGCTCAAACTAGAATTACAGTGAACGTTGTCATTATTCAATAAGTATTGGCTTAGACGGCGACTGTATGTGATCTTTAAAAGTGGGTGTTTGATGTCTATTGGATTTTTGTTATTCTCTCTGGTAGCGATTTAGTTATTTCGCCTTTTTTTAATGAAACAATTTAACGAGTATATACTCAGCTCCAAAAGAAAGTGTGCACTTTGCTTTCCTGTAGTTCCCGGATAATACTTAATATTAAAACCAACGGGCAATACCATACCGAATTACGATACCACTTCAGATTTCGAAAAAAAGGTTTGTGTTAATTGCAAACAAGCACAAAGCCAAAAAAAAAAACCCTTTAAAATCTAGATAGATATTATTTGCAAAATAGAAACATAATTTAAAAAATATAATTAATTGATGAAAAAGCAAAGAAAAATGCAGCCTTCTTGATGTCGTGCATCAAATTTTGTTCTGTTTTAATTCTTTTATGCAAAAATGAGAACAAGAACGAAAATTGTGTGATAAATTTTCTTAAAGCTCGCACGTGGTTACTATACAACATAGTGAGATTATCAATTGATATTCTACCATTATTTCTCGATAACCTAGCAAAAAGTGACAAAAAAAAAGAACGAAAAAGTTTTCTTTCATTTATTCATTTCAATAGTTTATTTCTTTGGCTTGAAACATAAATGTTTCTCGTCAATTCGCATTACAAATATTACATACAGAACAACAACAAAGTACAAACGATGTTTTAGGTTTATTACCGAGATATCCCGATAATTTTACATTTCCTGATTTCATCGCTTGGCCTGTAAAATCATTAAATTGAGTAAGTCCGTCATAAGATATATTATTGCATAAAATATACCTTTTAGGGTCGTTATATGCATACGTCAACGGACAAAATCGTGAATTAACACAACATTGAATCATGCTTTTGGTCTATTTACGCTATTTAATTTTGACTTTTTTACTTTAAATATATATGTGTACATATACAGTAATTAAAGTTGTTGAACAAGTGATTGTCTGTCGAAAAAGATCGATAAATAAACGACATTTGAGTCTGTGCTTGACATTTCCAACAATTTGACGTGTGAGTGATGGACAGACTTTGAACAGCCTGGACAGTCACATAGTGTATTGAAATTAATCATTGATTCTGACCAGCGCCATCAGATCCATAGCTACCTATTGAGCACACAGTTAAGACTCAGATCATACTGTGCGGCTGCACAGGTTGATATGAGGTTTAACGTTGCGCAAATATGAAATTGTTGAAAAATGTCACTCAATGGCTCAAATGATACTTTCACTTGTTTCTTCTTCACTCGTGAAAAATAGCCTGTTCACGATATGAACGATTTACAATGCAACGGAAAAAAATGTCTATGTGCTGTTTTCTCTCAGAGTTGTGTATATTCACCAGTCATGATGATGACGTTCAAGAGACACAAAAGAAAAGGTATAGCTCGAATACGACATTGTGACTTGTGATTTCAATACATTTGTTTGCAATCGACGAGCCACAAAAGGGAATTCTACTTATTTTTATACCGTACCCTCTTTTAAACGCGTTCTTATAAAAGTACAAAGCGGGATATCATTTTGAACGTTCAAAACCATTTCGGCATTCATAGCACAGGACTGAGTCTGGACAACATGAGTCAACAGCCCTGTGTTCAGGTTGGAAAAAAACGGTGCGCTTGCGTGCAAAGCGAAGTAAAATTAGCAAACAATATGCACCGTTTTGGCATCCTTAACGCAGGGCTGCATTTTTTTTTCAAATTATCTTATGCAAAATCAATTATTAATTATCAGACAGTTGCCGTTTACTTCTATGTTGTATTAAACATGACAACCTATTCATTCAAAGTCAAAAAGAAATTGCAATAAATTGTCTGTATGGGCGGAAATTGCAAATATCATCAACCTAAGTTTATGATATTGATAATTTCCGACACCTTTGAGTCATATACATGAGTCTATGCGCGACATTTTTAATAAATTTAACAGGTGTGCAAAGCCTCTGGTTAGCCTGTGTGGCGACAAGCCTGTCCCGTTTAAACACTGTAGAAAGATAATGTTACAACACCTTTACAAACAAATGGATATTCTATTGTATTGTGTGATTGGTTAGGCTGCACAAATTACGCCCGGGAAAGGGGCATTGATGTAAAAGTGACGGACATACCTAGATGTATATCGAATTAGACTTATAAGATAAAAGGGTAATTGATGAAATACAATTTGATATGCATTGATCAATCTTAATTCATTATCAGTTGGCGAAAAAATATCGACTATCAGACAACATAAAAGTATTGAAAAAAATGGTGATTAGAATAAAAAGAGACAGTATCTTTGTCATGCTCCTTTTTTTCCATTTATATGACAATTGTTTAATTCTATTTGATCCCATCTATATTCCTGCGCTCTTATTGGCTGAAAAGTTGGTTTTATTCCCCCCAATGAAAACAATTTTGGGTACACAGATGTTTGTTAGCTTACGCAAAAAGTAGACCTGTAAGAAATCTGAATCTTAATCGACAAATCTTTACAGTTTTGCATCATAATATCAAATTATAAGATATGAAATATCATTTGTTGATTTCATAGAGGTATGACCTAGAAACCTAATCACACTCATGTATGAATCCGCTTTGCGTATTCATACAGTGTGATTAGTTTATTAGTTTCATACGTCAATTAAATCAACAAATAATCTCTTCATCTCTTAATTTAAAGAAGATAGTCTGGGAATACTGCGATAAAAAATTATTATTTGATTTTTTCGAGCTAATATTATGTGAATATGAACATTTCGGCGTATGTGTAGTTATAATTCTAAAGTCTAGTTGTAGTTCCGATCGTACACGATCTATCATGAGATACTCTCTCTCTCTCTCCCTCTCTCTCTCTCTCTCTGGCTCTGTACAAAAACGCCGGGGGGGGGGGAGGGGTCCTTTTCCTATTTTTACTTAATTTTGATTGAAATTTGCCATGCCAAAAAAATAAATTGAGGGAGGTTCGTTTGAACCCCCCCCCCCGATTTTTCTGAATCCGCCACTGTACTTCCAATACTGATAGGTCATCAACATCATAAATCAGCTGGATATCCATCTAATGGAATATCGTGACATGAAAGAGGGATTATTAAAATAAATCATATTATTTTATTCTGACTTTCTTTAGAGTTCATTTATAGAGAAAATATCCTGATGCAACTTTGAAAAAAATAAATAACATAAAATGTTTTTGTTTCCATAGTCAACATTGAATAAAAAAGAAAACTTGGGAATTCAAGTTGGCGACCGACACACCAACTCCCTTGTTGATAATTTTGTTTGGTGTTAAACGCCTCATTAAAAATTAGTGCAATTATATCGCGGCAACTAGTTCTAACACCATTGTAAACTAACTTCATCCGAACAATCAGCTTGTCATTCCACTTAGGCGTACTACTTATCATACGCCAAATGAATTGGAGACAAATAACTCGTGTCACATAAACTTTGGTCAAAAGGCAGATCGAAGTTGGCCGAGTCCGGGGTGTAGGGGATTCCAACGCATTACAGGATTGAAACCGCGGAAATAGCCCTGCTAGGTTGGAGTGTCTTATATTCTTTTGTCACTTGCACCGGAACCTTCTTTTTTTATTCCAAATGCTTGATTTATTGCACGGAAAAAAAACTTGATACAAGCTTAAGGAATTAAGAAATATTTAAATAAATGACAAATCCTAATTGATTCGTGACAGTTTTGACATTTAACCTTTGACCGTTTGTACTTATTATTTGATTATATAGTTATGATTTATATACTTCGTAAATGAGTGCAAATAATAGATGAAAAAGTCTCTGAGATTGTTATGATAATGGAAGCGATATAAAGAAAACAGCTATCAGAACTTACTGATTTGTGACTTTGTGAAAACCTCATGCCTATGACCCGCCGTGCAAATTGAGAACATATGGGAACTCCGTGAAATTGATATTTTGGAATGACAATGGCTACATCAGAGGTGAACCAGATAATAAACTTACAAAATAGTTAGTAAGACAAATAGAAAAAAAATATCTAAGGTTTAGAAAATGTTCCACTAGTAAAAGTTTCTACCATTATCGGAATGCACACCCCCGAAAACCTTTCCAGGGACGGTACTTTGGATGCAGGGAGTGGGTGGGAGTGGGAGAATAGTGAGTGTGAGTCTGTGAGTGAATGAGTAAATGTGTGTGAGTAAGTGAGTGAGTAAGTGAGTGAGTGGGTGAGTAAGTGAGTGGGTGACTGAGTGAGTGAGTTTGTTATTTGTTTGTTATTATTAAGATTTAGGCTCGTAGAAGAGGCTTCAATCAATTAATAAAAGAAAAAAAGTCTACATACATGTATGCAATGAACAGTCTTTACATGTATGTTTATTATTAAAAAAAAAACTTCATAAAACATGTTAAGATTGGGCTTTTTATCACACGCAACTGTAATATACTAGACATAATATTAGGGATCAAAACATCAGAATTCTGTGTAGGTTCTATGATGTATCTTCTTCCATCTTTATGTATAACTATGCACATGTAATCCGACATATTTTTTGAAATATTATACTAAGTCGAGAGAGGTATGTTATTTTGAATTAGATTCTCTGTACCTGATTGATAAATTTTTTCCCAAAAACATGAAATTTTAAGTACTAAAGCAATTTAAGTGGGAAATCATTGAGAATAATGGTGCAATTGCTTGATAGTAGATACTGTCAAGCAATTCCTTCTTTTTACTCAATAGTTATTTCCCAAACATTTATATGTTTAAGTATTCATTTGATCCATTCCTACACAATTCCGCTTTCTGGCCACCCGAAGAAGCATTCTTAAAAAAAGGCCTCTTTATCAACAACGCTAATTTTCTTCGACAGATATTGTTTTCCAAATTTTAAGGACTGAAAATTGTCGACTGCAGTTTCTTTGAATTCGGACCAGTCTACGATTATGTCGTCTGGCAATAGGTTAACAAATCGAGTTAACGAAAAAACTAAATGGAAAACAAACAAATCAGAAGACTAGGGAAGAAGGGGATAAACAGCTGGTCAAATTAAGGTTGATGGTTAGTTTATATTCATAGTTTAATTGAAATGTATTAATTTGACCGGTTTACATTACCTTATTGAGACGGCATGCAAAAACTGCCCTGCGTTTATGATGAAAACATTCGCTAAATGGATGGATGGATGGATGGATGGATGGATGGATGGATGGATGGATGGATGGATGGATGGATGGATGGATGGATGGATGGATGGATGGATGGATGGATGGATGGATGGATGGATGGATGGATGGATGGATGGATGGAGGGAGGGATGGATGGAGGGATTGATGGATGGAGGATGGATGGAGGGATGGATGAATGCAGGTAGGTAGGCAGGCAGGGCGGGAAGGAGGGATGTTTTATTGGATGAATGGAACCGACTTAGTTTTAGTGTTTGCGGGGCGGCCTCTCTCAAATGTGTTCAACCTGTATTTCATCTCAGACAATTTCCTATTTGAGTTATTCAAACGTATATTCTAGGCATTCATGGATGTCATTTCAAGTCAAATAACAGATTTTCTTAGCCACTTTCTGTCAACTTCATTTAAATCAGGAAGTCTGCTCGGGAGCTGTCTTTTTTTTTTCTCTTTGAATTTAAAACATTTTCAATGGAATGATTTGCTTCCACATTTGTAAGTTAATGGACCTCTCGCCCTTTTGCACACCCCTAAAATATTGAAACGTTACTTGCAAAAACTATGCAAAATATATAAATGGGCATGAATCAAAAAGTAAATCGTAAGAGGGTCGTCCGAACGTTGTGGTTAAAGCGTGTCCAAGCTGCAGTGACGACTTTAGGTCTCCCACCCACGAAAACGATTAAAGCAAAATGGCAAAAAATGACGGAGTTTAATAGTCATCTCGTTTTAAATAGGTGTTTTGATTGGTCAATTGATTCTTTTATTGACAGCGGCGATCTGTCGATTAGCCAGTAAACAATCCTGCGTTCAGAATGACGAAACGGTGCAAGCTGTTTGCAAATTATACGGTATAATTTGCAAACAGTTTGTCCCGTTTTATCGACCTGAAGGCAGGACCGGGGTAAAATCTTCTTTTCCTTATAAGGGATGACTCGAAGCGATGAAATCAAATGGATGCGCATTTATGGACACATTTTCCACTCACTATAACACGGAGTTTGATTTTCAAAATATACATGTATTTGACGATTCAACTTTTAGTCTTTATGGAAAATCGAATATATATGTATGCATTTTAAACTATCATTTTATTCTGTTTATGTGGCCATCTAACTGACGCAGAATTTTGAAAAAAAGAAAACGAAATTAGGCAAAAATATACAGCTTATTAGTAATATGAAGTAAAGGGCTTCTTAAATTAGATTGAAAATTGGTATTAGATAATACTAATTTTTAAGTGCGATTACGACGACAGCTAAAGCTTATAGAGTCTCGAACACTCAATCCAGATATGCCCACGTCCCTGAGAGACAGGCTGTGTTTAAACAGACTGCTACCCAATTTAACAGTAGCTGAATTTAGACTTGCTATTAAAGTGTTTTGCCCATTATTAACTCTGTCAAAGGTCAATCGACCGTAACCAAAATTTCACTTGAATATCTCTGCCTAATACTGATCACCCATGTCTGTAAATTTTCAATTAAATCCGCTCTTTAGTTGCTGAGAAAACTTCCGGATAAATAAGCGACGGACAGACAGACGGACGGACGAACGGACCGACCGATGGACCGACCGACTGATCGACCGACCGACAAGCCGACTCCTTTATACTTCACCAACATTTGGAGGCAGGGGGGGAGGGGGTATTATTATGACGTTATCGAATTCTTTCTAGGTACCCACGAAATATATTCTGATGGCGACCCGAAACATCACTGATGCAGTGTCATGTTACCCATAAATAGGAATAGTAGTCCAATAGAACAGCATATATGCTCGAACACTTTTTTGTTTCTCCTAAGTCCAAAGAGTCCAAACAAAGCCTAAACTCGACTGTTAAACACATATAAAAGGAAAAGATATTTGTAACTTTTTTCTCGTCTTCCCAGACATCACATTGCTGCTATTGTTAGGAAGAGTTTCTTTCATACGATGATAATTGGTTTTTTTTTTTTTTTTTTGTTTTTTGTTTTTGTATGTTATGGGGAATATTGGAATACTATTCTCGAAAGTAAATTCTTTGACAAATATCATCTTTAGATTTTTTTGAAATTGTTTTGTTTTTAAGACTAAAGTCGTTATCCTCGTACAAGTATAGCCATCTGTTACGATTGAACAAGTTAACTTTAAGCTTCGGCAAAATGTGCGTATTTTACAGATGACACTTAAAAAACATTTAAAGACACTTTTTATGGTCCCCTGTTTCAGGTTTTGTTGTTGTTTTTGTATATGATTAAGGCCGATTTCAACATTAGTACAGTTATATAGCGGTGGTTGGCGTACCTTCCAATGGTTTCTTGTCGTTTCTCATACAACACAACCGCGATTAGCTGCCTAAGCTACACGACACTGGGTCTTTTTCAGTCAGGAAATGGGTGAGACGCTGGCCTCGCTCCTTGATATCCGACACAACACCTCTTATACATCGTATATTACCTGTAAAAAATGTAGAAATATGCATGAAGCTAACAGCAAATCATTGAACGACAAATTAGACATAGTAACATCAGCTTGTTCAAGCCCCCCTTCCACGACAATGATTGAAACTACATGGCGAAAAATTTCACAGTTCACCTCATTTCAACGAGTGTTTTGATTGGTAAATCGGTATATTGTTTGACAGCAGCGATCTCGCTAACTTTCACCTTCTAGTGTAACGCAATTCTTAAACAAAATGGAAAACTCCTTTTAGCCGTCAATCGCGAACTCTTGTCATTGTCTTTTTATGTCCGCCCTTCAATCTATCGGTCCGTCAGTCTGTTTTTCTACAAATTTTCTTTTTTCATATCTATCCTAGAACAGCTTCTAGGCGTTGTCGTTGTATAAAAGCCTCTTAAGGATTCTACAACGTACACATACAGATACAGATAGGGAAATAGATAAACTTGAAAAGTATTATCTCTGTACAACTAAACGATTTTGGCTAAATAAACGCGCGAAAGAATAACTTTGGTTATTCCAGAGTGTCCCTATTTGCTACGCTATATCGATATACCCGATGGTCTTCCCTTTTTGCTACGCTATGTCGATATAGCGTAGCAAATAGGGAGAACGTGGGTTAACTGAGAATATCCGAAATAAAAAGCCTATCGGATATTTTTGTTTAGATTGTTTTATTTTGTTATATAGGAATTATGTTATTTTTTATTTCTTCTTGCAGTATTATGTTACTTAAAAAAGAAATGAACCACAAGTGCTTACGATGACACTGAATATTTAGGGTTGAATATCCTGTATTGTTTATCCAATGAATTAGTAGTTCATGATGTGACAAATCGGGGCGACCAACTCAGTCGATATTGAGAAACTGTTTCTTCTCTATCAATTTATGAGAGCACATCATGCCGTGAACAGATATATCAAGACTTTTCTAGGTTGATAAAGTGTTGTATTCAGTTTGAGATGCATGTCATTCAATAAGTAAATATAAACCTGCACTGCCGCAGCAACATGAAAGAGTTCTATTTTTGTGGATTTTTATGCGTGATGTTTACCATATTTTATCAAAACCAATTAGTGATCTGTGACAATAAAGTTGGATTTAAACGTTCGTCATCTGGAGAAATTGAAACCGGAAATACATTTGAACCGGAACTGCTTCGTAAAACTGGGGAACCCATAATCGGTGACGTCAAAATAAATCGTGATTACGTCACGGTTTGTGATTTGAATTGCACGTGTAGATTAATTGACAGGACCTTGGAATGTACAAAACCAAACACGTTAAAAAGGATACCAGTGCTCCAGGATGCAAGTTTAATGGGAAATATAACCGAACTGTAAGTACCTATTCTCTTCGACTAGTTCAAGGTATACTAATGGACAAAAGTCTTGTCCGGTTCCGTGGATATATGCAAATAATTCCCAAAATCTTCTTTTATTGGAAAAAGAACATGCATGGAACTGTAAACTAGACGCTTAAACCTACAAATCTATGGAAGTTTTGTAAACTTTTGATCTGCGATCTTGTAATTAAACGTCATAATAACCAGAACGTTAGATAGTCTTGATTACGACTCGGTCTTATCCAATCGAGGACAAAATTTAATGAACAAACACATTCATACTTGTACACAGTATCCATCTAAATGACATCGCTCATATTTTTTTATGAAAATAGAAGGGGTCAATATATCATAGTTTCAACTGTTCTGACTAACCGCGGTCTGATGAACCATAATCTCCAGAAAAAAGGTTTCATGCTCAAATAACAACACCTAATTTGTTAAATGCAAATTTCGTTAATCCAAAAATGACAGTGGACGTCTTTTATTCGTAGGCCGACAACAAACCAACCTGCAAATATAAAGATAAATAAAATAATAAATCGCTCGAGAAGTCAGAAAAATCCACGAAGTTTTATAATTCTTTTGATTGCAAAAGGCGAATATTACTATGTACTATGACCCAAATCGGATTAAATGTAGCGTGTATTGTTATACACGGACTGTTTGAGGGCTTCATTTTTCCTATAATTAATATTATCTCGTTATTTGGATGACATAGTTTCATTTCGCCTAACTTTCTCTTCGTCGCGAAATTCAAAGAGTTGAGCATTTAGGAACCACAAATGGAATGATACAGTAAACAACATCGCGAAATTGACAAGGTGAATAATTTTGGAATGATTTAAGAATGAAAATGAATAAGTGTATTGAGCGAGGTTTGAGTGGATTCAATAGGAGGTAATCAAATATCGCAAATTTTGTTCAGGATGTTCAGGTTTACCTCCCTTTCACAAAATATTCGTACAAGTTCTATAGATAGCTTTCTATTTCATCAAGAACCTATTAGACAGTTATTACAGTTTGAATTATGTCAGTGAAATTGCGATTTTTCTCTATCCAAATTCATTTTGAATGACGTTGTTGAATCTATATTTTTCAATGGGTTTGAGCGTTTTTGAATGGTTTGAGTGAGTGTTTGGAATGAATGATCGGAGCGCTGAGTGAGCGATTTAGAATGGAATTGATTGAGATGAATGCCAATTTCTCATTGTAACTAATTGTACTATTATCTCAAATTTAGTAGCTTTACTTAATGCATGACCGTAAAAAGCATTAAAAGACAAAGAGAAGACTTTTCTACTTCATGATGGTATTAAACTAACAAAGGTTTGGTTAGTGATTTTTATTTTTTTATTCGATAGATCATTTTGCCGACTTATGTGCGACGAATCGCAGAAGTTTCGGAGGAAAATATGCAAGAAATTGCAAACAGACAAACAAACAATCGTTCAAGGACCAAAGAACCAATTTAAAATTACTCAAATCGTTAATAGTCTCACTAAATGATCGCTGAGCGCTCGCCGAAGTTTTAATAGACCTCTGTCCGGGCGACAAGGAGTCGTCGAATCGTCGTCGAAAGATGACCAACTCTTTCCTAGCTGATCGTTCATCAACGATGTCTGTTGACCATGTGTGATCCATAACGAGAATGATAAACATCTGGGAAGGGCGAAATGTATCGACCCTGGTCAGACTGCGCGGAATGCGCAGGCTGATCAGGGTCGGAACTATTCGTTTTAGGGAGTTAAAGATTAATCTAATACAGGAAAAAACTGTTTTTAATACCTACATAACTTTTTTGAGATGTTTTCTCTGGCCGATCTATATCGCATCGGATCTCGTTTGCAAAGATTTCTTACAAGAGTTTTCGGATTGTCACTCAATGCGTGATGTGACTCGAAAAGAAGAAAGGGAACAGCGTGGAAAATTCGAAACAAAAAAAAAAAACGATTATAATCAGGGTATTAAGGGTCGAAACTTTTCACCCTCTTAATTTTTTCTAAATATATGCTGCCCATTCTACCCTACTATACAACTATCTTGAAATGAAACCTGACTGCTGACCTCCACAGAATCCAATCTATTTCTAAAACGTCTATTTCATGGGATTCACAGATGGTATCCATTTGCATGGTTAAATAAATATTGCACCATTCGCAGAACGATCGCTTAAATGTCATTACCGATCAGTAGCATCGCAGTTGCAATCTTTAGTAATAATACCAGATAATTACGAAAGACCGGTGGTGACTTCTTTTATTCACACTTCACGCTTCAAACTTCAAACATATGATATTGAAATGTGAAGTGTGAACTATGAAATGTGAAGTGTGAAGTTTGAAGTGTGAACTGTGAACTGTGAAGTGTGAACTTTGAAGTGTGAAGTGTGAACTTTGAAGTGTGAAGTATAAACTTTCAAGTTTGAAGTGTGAAGTATGAAGTGTGTTCACACTTCATACTTCACACTTCAAATTTCACAGTTCATACTTCACACTTCAAAGTTACCCTTCACACTTCAAAGTTCACACTTCATACTTCAAAGTTCACACTTCATATTTCACACTTCAAAGTTCACACTTCACAGTTCACACTTCATACTTCACACTTCACAGTTCACACTTCAAACTTCACACTTCACATTTCATAGTTCACACTTCACACTTCACAGTTCACACTTCAAAGATATTATGTTTGAAATGTGAAGTGAGATTTTTTTTTTTAAGAAATGTCACCCCCAGTTCACGCTTCAGAGTTCACAGTTCAAAGAAAATATGTTTGAAGTGTGAAGCGTGAAGTGTGAATAAAAAAAGTCACCACCGGTCTTTCGTAGATAATAGTAAGGTTAATACATCTACATATGTACGGAGAGAGGTGGTCTGATAAATCCGACATTTTCTGATTTGCAGCTCTACTGACCAGAGGACGAACCATTGCGATGACATTTTTCCCAGCCGCCTGTCTGTCTGTCTGTCTGACCGTAAACAATGCTCGTTTACGCGGTGATTGATTTGAAACTGTTCACAAAACGATTGTCGGGCCAAAATGGGGTTATTTTCTACTACGGGACCGATTTTATCTGTTTTTCTTAAAGGTTTCAAGGTTCAATTTGAGAATGGTGCTGATCCGTCGGAAAGCACGGGAAATGGGACCTTGTGGTTTATCCCTTTAAAAAATGTTCGTTTATGCAATAAAGTCCGTAAATATCTCCAGACAAACGCGAAACTTTCACGGGATAATTTAATGGTCACAATGAAGGTTCTTTCCTACAATGGGATCAATCCGTCGGTAAACACAGGAAAATGGGCCTTATGATTTTCGCTCAAAATATTCTCGTTAACGCTATTGATTCCACAAATAACTACTTGAAACTTTTATGGATGATTGTAGTGTCAAAACGAAGATTTTCTTTTCGAAAATGGGACTGATCCCTCAGTAAATATAGGAAAAGAATTCCATGTGGATTTTCAATCAAAATATATATTTCTATGCGATTTAGTCCACAAATATTAATGGGTTTACTTGAACTTTTCACAGATTGATTTTAGGATCATAAGAACGGTCTCTTTCTCAAATGGGACTGATCTGATAGATGACACGGTACTGAAGGGTCCTTATGGATATTGGCTTCAAAAATTATCAGTTACACGATAAAGTATACACAAATCATTAGATTTATCTTAAAAAATATAGAGTGTGTTTGTAGTAGCAATACTATGTTCCTTTTGAAAATGGGGCAACAGTTGGAAATGGGGCTGCATCTATTTGCTAGAGCAGAACATATTCACACAACGTTTGGTATACAACAGATATAAACAACTTTTCTCGGGGTGATTATGAATCTATGCGAAAAGTAAGGTTCTACGTGAAAATTTGATAAAAACACAGAAAAAGGAGCCCTAAGTATTATTGCTAACACCAATTGAAGGGGAGAATGTGCACTTGGTTATTTTTTACTTTACACATTTTCCTTAAAGCAGAGAATTGCCTGAAATATCAGATTAAAATGGACAAAACTTGATAGTCATTAGATCGTCTCTGGCCTTCGTGGGCCTCTTGTTAAAGTTGATTACGAAGAGAAATTACGTGAGATTGCCATTGATAATAGGGTTACTTCGCTCAGAAAAATTGGTTCTGAAGACTTATCTTTCTATCAATTTACGCGTAAAATAAAACGAAGGCCTCGAATCTCAAGTAACAGAAACCATAGAAGCTTTTAATTTAATTATTTACTCATTAAGAAACGTTTTCTTTTCGGAGAAAACTAATTGATTTTGGAAATATAAGCCTCTTTGGTGTTACCCTAGACCTTTCTTTTCCTTGGGAGAAGAAAATTGAAATATCAGCATTGGCCCATTTTTACTTAGAATTTGAAACGACATTGTCACGTAATCAAGTCAGTGGTGATGGTGTTTTGCAATCAGTCCCCAAGTATGCCCTACATCAGCTGTTGGTAGGGTTTTAGATACAGTGTATGTCAGCATTTGCTGCAGGTTTATTTCTTTTCCCAAGAATATTTTACTGCCTGTAAAGCTTCATATATTGTTGTTTGGTGGCAAAAGTGTTGTAGATATTATGTTTTACATTTCTGTGGTTACGACGTTAAAAACATTATCTACGAGCCGGGAGTGTAAAAATTATCATTTTTAAATACATACAATGACTAACTTATCCCAGATAATTAATTCGCAAGAGATCCCAAAGTCCATTAATTAAGGCTACAAATGATTTTTCGGGGATATAACAAACTTTAAATGCCTTGCGGGCGATCTTAATCATTTGTTTGTTTTGTTTTTTTTTAAAAAGCCGTTATACAATGATAATTATTTTAACTTTTAAGGCAAAACATTGCGTTTTTGGTCTAAATCCATAATTGATTTGATTTTCCAACGTAACGTGGATTTTGTTCCAAAACCCCGTAACTACAGCTTTAAACAAACACTAGTCACAATATTTTAGAAAACCGATGGTATGTTATGATTGTAACTTACGATTCCCATTTAAGTTTAATTCAATTTATAATCAAGCTGGAGTATCGCATGAAAGTGCAGGTTTTTGAAAAAAATAAAGTGGTTTTCGAGAAAATTTTATATCGTTCGTTTATTTTCCTTCGAGTCGTTTTTTTTTGTACCAAGCCTATTATATGCGATATTGTTCCTATCAATAGAAGAGTTCGTGTACTAATCATAATGCAAATTATTAATAAACTACAGTAAAGAACATCGTGAAATCGACATTCATCTCAATCAAACCAGTTCTAAATCGCTCACTGAACTTTCCATTCATTCAATCCAAACACTCGCTCAAATCGATCAAAAACACTCAACAATCTTTAGAAATTGACGAAACATATAATTCAAATCGACCAAATTAATTTTCGATTTTATATGGTAATGTGGATTTTAAAGTGTCTGATTGGTCCATGAAGATACAAAAACAGAAAAGTACGTATATTTTCAGAGAAGTAATGTAAATAGCTAGTCTAGTACAATATGAACAAAATAAGCGATATTGGTTACTTCCCTCGAATTTAACTCAAAATTCGCTCCATACACTCATTCAATTTCATTCCGAAATCATTGATATTGTCAATTTCACGATGATATAACTGTAGTTGTAATAAATTATAATAAACCTGTCATAGATTGGGAATCGAATGATCACAAACAGGCGCCTTACAGAACTTCTGTGTCTGACAACATCTGTGTCTGACATCTTATTTACGTAAATAAGTGAAACCAATTATACATACAAGGAAGTAGTTGATCGTGATTTTGACACTTTGACCATTGTTTTCAAAAATCAGCCTGAATACCCAAACATGTGCCATACTCGCATATGTCACCTAGCTTTATTACTGTTGGTGTTGACCATGATTTCGCTAAGAACATCGTGCAAATGACAAGTTGAATGGTTTTGAAATGATTTTGGAATGCAATTAAATGAGTGTGATCAGCGAATGTATAAAGGTTTTCAAAGTGGGTAAACCAAAATCGCTTATTTCGACCAACTGGACGAAATAAGCGAAAGTTTATTACACCCCTTTGAAAAATCTACGTACTACACCCCTTTAATAAAATCTACGTACAACACCCTTTAACAAATCTATGTACTACACCGCTTTAATAAAATCTACGTACAACTTCCCTTTAATAAAATCTACCTGCTACGCCCCTTTAATAAAATCTACGTACAACACCCTTTGACAAATCTACGTACTACAACCCTTTAATAAAATCTACGTACTACACCCCTTTAATAAAATCTACCTGCTACGCCCCTTTAATAAAATCTACGTACTACACCCTTAAATAAAATATACTTACTACACCCTTAAATAAAATCTACGTACTACACCCCTTTAATAAAATATACGTACAACACCCTTTGACAAATCTACGTACTACAACCCTTTAATAAAATCTACGTACTACACCCCTTTAATAAAATCTACCTGCTACGCCCCTTTAATAAAATCTACGTACAACACCTTTTGACAAATCTACGTACTACAACCCTTTAATGTAATATACGTACTACACCCCTTTAATAAAATCTACCTGCTACGCACCTTTAATAAAATCTACGTACTACACCCTTAAATAAAATCTACGTACTACACCCCTTTAATAAAATCTACCTTCTACGCCCCTTTAATAAAATCTACGTACAACACCCTTTGACAAATCCACGTACTACAACCCTTTAATAAAATCTACGTACTAGACCCCTTTAATTAAATCTACCTGCTACGCCCCTTTAATAAAATCTTCGTACTACATCCTTTGACAAATCTACGTACTACACCCCTTTAAAAAATCAACGTACTACACCCCTTTTATAAAATCTACGTACTACACCCCTTTAATAAAATCTAAGTACTACACCCCTTTACTAAATTCTACGTACAACACCCCTTTAATAAAATCTACGTACTACAACCCTTTAACAAAATCTACGTTCTACACCCCTTTAATAAAATCTTCGTACTACAACCCTTTAATAAAATCTACGTACAACACCCCTATAATAAAGTCTACGTACTACAACCCTTTAATAAAATCTACGTACTACACCCCTTTAATAAAATCTACGTACTTCACCCCTTTAATAAAATCCTCGTACTTCTTCGGATATTTCTGTTTTCGCGAACAAATTAGCCGAAAATCAGTGCTATCAAATTAAAATCATGCAGTTATTTGTCGATTCAATTCATATTTTTAAACTATTTCGAAACGCTTTTGAACAATTTGGAACTATTTTGAGTGATTGGAGTGAGTGTTTGTAATGGATGATTGGTTCGCTGAGCGAGTGAATTTGAATGATTTTGGTCAAGATGAATGTCAATTTCACGATTTTATTTACTGCATTATCTCAACACTTGTTCAGTCTACTTTCTAGATTTAAGGGTTCTAACAGACCCCTAGATATTTATCCGCGGGATTTATATTTCAAGTCATCTTGCAATAATAAGAGTAATTTGGGAGAAGATGTTGAAACAGAAATTTTGTGATGAAATATTTCAATAGAAAAAAAAAGTGAGAAATACAAGATTTTCAATGAGAAGGTAGCACTAATTAGGACCTGCATCAGTTTGAAAGGGATAATAATGAAATTATGTATTGTTATAGCTTAAAACACGACCGGAGCTAGGTAGATAATAGAGTTCAAAAGACCTAGTGTTCGTAAGAAAGCAGTTAGTTTTACATTCAGGACAACAATGGCTGCAAGCCCCCTCTTTAGATCTAACACTATTCGAATTAGTAGTGATAATTGTTGTCAGACTAAGATTATTGAATTGACTGCTTTTAGAGACGCATATGATGTCTCTTTAATGAGACACTTACAGTAATGAGACCTTTAATGTGAGTTTGCGATTTAAGCTTTTAAAATTCATTCATTCAATGAGAATGAGTTTACTGTAGTAATAAGGATTTGTGATTAAGTTCTTTATGTATACTATATATGAACTTTTTCGAGGATCCCGATTTAGAAAAGAAACGAAGAGGGAAGCTCCACTTTTAAGAGTGGAAAGGTTCATTGTTTGAAGCATATATGCACACAGATATACAGTCATTTCAGTGCTTTGATTATACATATAAGGCTGTTTATAGGTAGATTCTGTGCGGTGAGCAGTAAAATCTATAACTATATATCGATTCCCGAGCTCAGATTTGAAACTACACCTATAGTTTAAACTCGAGTCTGTTGCAGTTTATACTTTCCATAATCTTTAGTTTTTGAAACGTTAATAAATTGTGTTTTTTTCATAGAAACTTTATAAAATTACTAGTATTAATTTCAATTTATCTGCATAAACATATAATACTCTTTTGAAAATTCTAAATAAGTCTTAACTGTTGTAAGCTTTAAAATTCGCATATTCTATGGTAATCAAATGACAGATGATGTGAATACCCTCCAAACAATAACATGTATTTTTTAAGGCGAAGGAAAATATTACGTAAAATGATTCTTTTGGATAAAGAATAAAACATAGCTTAAGCTCTATGTAGGTGCATATTCAACGCATTTCACTAATTTGATTGAAAGGTAATGCTAAACGATTAACACAAAATGAATTTTCCGAAAAGAAAAAAAGTATATATTTAGTTAGACACCTTCGACCGTTTCCTACTGAATAGATATACCATTTTCAATCCAACATACCTGTTCTTTCCTAGATATGATGTACTTGCTGACCCGTGATCTCAATAACTTTTTGAAAATAACTCAAACGCAAAGTGCGAGACTTTAGAAATATATTCGGTAGACATTAGGCCTACACTGTTAAAAAACAACATAGTTCAGATATTTCCCTTCGGGGGAGGAGGGTTTGCACAGGCTAATTTTTTAAATGGTATTATATGACCTACGTCGAGGGAGTGAAATGACCACGTTGAATATATTTTCGTTGTTAAAATTGCGCCATAGTTTATTTGCAGACGTTATTTCGCAAATAGCGTTATGCATAATAATAAAATAATAAAATCTTTATTTATAGTAGGTAACTCATTAAGTTGACATCATTATAAATTTAATAGTTTATTTAAGTCTCATCCATATACAAACAATAATACATATCTACAGAGTAAGAGTAATTATTTACAAGAAGTATACGGCCATTCTTTATAAGAATTACAAGAGACTATAAATTATGTAAAAATGTTAAAATACAAACAATGTAATATTTTAAACCAAACTAAACAAAACAATAAGATAGAAAATAAAACACCAAAATTTCCTTCCCTATTCCTGGGTAGTATCAGATACTACTACCAGCAGGAATAAACCCTTAATGAAGTCAAGTACCTTCATTAAAAGGGGCCCCACCCTAATTGTAAGACTTAAAAGTTACGTAAGAAATTAATGGGTAAAATATAATCAAACGGATGTCGCATATTAATTATAACTGTTATTTAAATGATGAAATAGACGATAAGCTTCTAAGATGTGTAAAATGAAATATTTTCAATTAAGAAATGATTATAATAATAGTGAAGCCAATCATTTGAATTAAACTTAGCAATTGAAAAGCGACTTCCGTTTGTTAAAAAAAACAAAACAAAACCTTTTCGTAAAATAATGTACATCTATTTGTTAAGAAAAAATGTACGACGACTTAAGATATCGTGGCAGGTTTTGGCACATTTCCTTATCAATTGGGGATTGGTGAAAATGAAGATAAGCTTATCGTTTGTTGATTTAGAATCAAAACTGGTGTCAAGATTTTTAGCCGCCTTGATAAGATCTTGCCTTATGTCAATGTACATATTGCAAAACAACAAAACGTGTATCTCATCTTCAACTTCAATACAGAAAGGACATAGACGCTCTGAAATCGCAAGGCCCTCGTATCGACCAGTTTCGATTCTTTTTGGGGCAACGCCACATCTGAATTTTGAAAAGGAGGATCTGTGACGTACTGGTAAAATGATTTTACAATAATTCTCTACGCCGAACTCAGTTTTAAATAAACGATAAGTGCGTAATTTATTGGAGCCTTGACCAGTTTGACTTGTTTCTCTTTGGACCGATAAATCCCAATCTTTAATGAATTGTGTTGACATGCAGGTTTCAATATTGATTTTTAATTCATTTTTTGACAGTTGAGTATTGATATTTGATAAATCTAGCATGTTATTAGCACATAACATTTTTGTTACATTAAAAAACCAATTTTTGCACGAGGGACTTGATCGAGAGAAGCACCATTGAGCCAACCGTTTATTTAAACGCGTATGGGGCATATTTGATAATCTTGCCCAAAATTCACCAACAGATTTCCATTGTCGAACAGAGGGTGGTACCTAGCCCATCTCTCCTATGACGGCTGCGTTTGGGGTATATCTACCCAGCCCGAGGAAGAAGCGCATAGCTCTATTTTGGACCGCGTTTATGCATGTATATGTTTTGTGACCCCATATCGCTGCTCCATACGCTATTGTTGGCCAGACTATTGAGTCGTACAAACGAGTGAATACTTCATATGGCAGACTACCTTTAAACTTACAATGTGCTATAACAAGACCAAGAGCTCGACTCGCACTTTGCGCAACTGACTTGACTGTAAATTCTAGATCTAAATATTCTTGCAGAATTAGACCGAGATATGTGTACCTATCGACTGTATCGATATGACCGTTACCAATAGAAAAAAGTTGTCTTGGACCTAGGAACTGACATAGGGCGAAAATGTATAACTTGACTTTTATCGTAGTTAACTTTCATATAATTTAAAGTACACCAGTCGTCAAGAGTGTCTAATAGGATTTGTAAATCTCCTTCATTTTCTGCCAAAATAACAATGTCGTCTGCATATAAAAGGATGCATACTTTATCTAAACCACATTGCACCCCGATATTTAATGACTTCAGTAGTACGGCAAGGTCGTTAATGAACAAATTAAATAATAAGGGAGATAAACCACATCCTTGTCGCAATCCATTCTCTATATTGAACCAGTCGGTGCAAAGAGAGTTAACACGGATACAAGACGACACCGAGGTGTAAAGGGATTGAATAGCAGTTAGCATTTTCCCCACAATCCCATTATCGAAGATCTTTTTCCATAGCAAGTGACGATTTATATTATCATACGCCTTTTTAAAATCGATAAAAGCACAAAAAGTTGAACGCTTTAATTTTTTTCGGGTATCTATAATGTTTGTAAGTGTTGATAAATGGTCAATGGTGCTTCTGTCCTTTCGAAAACCGTTTTGTTCATCTTCTATAATGTCATTACTTTCAGCCCAAGCGTTTAACCTTTTATTTAATAGAGATGCATAGATCTTATACATTGAAGAGGCAAGTGAGATTCCCCTGTAGGATAGAGGGTCTCTAGAATCCAACTTAGATGATTTAGGTATAGGGTTAATTATACATTTGCCCCATGAAGTAGGGATTCTTCCTGTATTAAAACAAACATTATAAAGACTGTGTAGAAATAATATAGCAGTATCATTTTTTAGAGATTCCGAGGGAATTCCATCCATACCACATGCTTTACCAGATTTTGCCGCATCAATAGCTCTTTAACTTCTGTTAATGTAAAAGGGGCATTAAAATCTAATGAATCATCCTCGGTGTTAGAGAAACAAAATTGACTATTGTCGGTCATTGAATTATTTCTAAACAAATTGCTGAAATCAAATTTCCATTTTTCCAATATCCTATTGGTACATGTAGAAGTACTACCATCGTCAAAAATAACTTCATTGGGAATATCAACTTTTTTCTTAGAATTGATTCCTATGTTACCAATTGACCTCCAAAATTCATTTTGATCCGATTTACAACTATTGATAAGTTTCTGTTGGGTCATATACCAATGACGGCGTTTGGATTTCTGAATTTCTCTATCAAAATGTTTTCTTGACTTCACAAATTCGCTTTTCAGTCGTGTTTGTTCAGCCCAATTTTTGCTTCGTAACCAATTGCGTTCTGATATGACAAGATCAGCCCATAGCCTTGATAAGTTTTCATTCCACCATTCCTTACCTGGACGATGCTTCTTATTACAAAGACCAGATACAATAGTTTTATGAGGAATTTTATCATACATATTATTTCTTACTAAAGAACACCACTCATTAAATACTGTATCAATATCTGCCTGTGTTTTAAAACCCTGTTCTAGTTTATCAATTTTCATATTAACGAGTTTCACAATATCTGGTTCACTAAGGAAGTTGTTGTTAAAAGCCTTGCAATCAAATTTATCATACGAAGAACTATCCCCTGACTCTACAGATTGGCTAAGACAAGCTGTGGGCAGATTAAGTTTAAATGTAAGAATAGAATGATCAGGCATGCTAGATGGAATAACTTTAGAGCCATCTAAACAACTGGTTATAACATCACTGGCTAATAAAACCGAAAATTCTGTTATTCTATCTAAGTTATCATGCTTAATTAGACAGTAGTCAACAACGGCTGATCCTTTAGTGGATACCGATGTGAAATTATTTTGAATGCTATGTCTGCCATTTAACATGCATAGATTTGTGTTTATGAGGAAATCAATTAGAATTTCCCCATATTGGTTTGTCTTATGATCGACTACATCACGTGGTGGAATACAATCAACTCCTGCAATAAAATCATCCAAATCGCCTGTTCTTCCATTAAAATCGCCACATATAAAGATTAAACCCTCATTCTGATATTGGTTTACATCTGCAAGTAAATTATCAAACAAGTTATTAACATCATATGCTCTAGATGAATACTGTGGTGGAAGATAACAGACACAAGGAAACAAAACTGTTTTTGTAACCGTGTGAGTCCTCCTCAGCCACAATATACCTTCAACAGTTTTATTTTCGACACCTATATCGAATTCGTCTAAAAGGCATTCTTTAATCAAAAAACCTACTCCACCAGAGCCATGTTTGGCATTTATATGAATATTTTGCCGATTATGACCAATCCATTTATAGCCTGCTACAGATAAAACATCATTTTTACTAAGATGACTTTCTGCACTTTCATTATACGTGCAACTGAACATAACAATTAAAAAACTATTTGCGATGAGGCCTTCTTAATAGAAAATGGAAATGATTTGATACGAAACACCACAAGAAAAGACGATGATGAACATGACATCATTGTTCACAAAGGTGATCACATTTGTTAAACGAAATGTCTGGATTTTCCTCCCCTTTTTCACAATGCAGGTCATATTATGATATCTAATATTAAATTTATGCTCATTTAATGCCGTCGTTAAACTCGTCATCTAAAACAGATAGAAACTCGGCGTGTATCGTTTTTATCTCATTATAGATGACTCGTTTGATTAATTTGATATTGAATAACCACTTATTCAATATCCTCTAAAACTACTTTAAACATGAAATATATGTTCACTTTCAAAAGCACAATCCTTACTATATGTAAAGTGAAGCCTTGTCACCCACGTGCGATGTTCTGAGTACTTTTACTTTTTTTGAGACACTTTGATTTTGAGATAAGCCGGCTGAAAAAGGAATTACCGATTTGACCGCGTCTCGGAATTTGATTTAGCTCAACTTAAAGAAACATTTCAAGATTTTAGATAGATGTATCATGAATGTAGTACCGGCGTTCTTCGATTTCAATTTCAGAAAAACAGACAGTGAAATATCACGGTATTTTCTTGTGAGAGAATAAAGCTTGCAGATTACAAGCAAAGATCCTATTTATTTATATTATATTACCACCCAAGACCATATTTATTACCGGGACATTAATATAGTTCTTTCGTAATCTATAATTTTCTGTCATTCGTAAGCTATCTTCTCGTAATATAAAAAGTTATTTTCATATGTGAATTTATAACACTCTCCGAATTCAAGGCACTTTCGGTGAATTGAAGTGGATACTTGGTTTAAACCTTTTTATTTTACATCGACTGGGAAACAAGTTCTTGCAACTTAGATTTATCTATTTCAATTCTGCTTCCTGGAAAATTAATCAGTACTCGCGCCGAATGTTGGGGGGTCAATGAAAGAACCAAAGTCGATCCTTTGGGTCAAGAGGCGAACGCTCTACCTCTAAATTACGGACACTACACAAAGGAATCGGACAGTTAAGAACTGAAAAACTTAATAAAGTTTGCGTGCATAAATTCGAATGAGAAGATTCAAACGTTTTGAATAGGAAACTCTAAAATTAAATGAAAATGACATTTATGTATAAGCGCTTTTCTTTTGGTAGTCTGAGCAATGATGTATCGAATTTCTTATGAAGTCTTGTGATCGTTTATTTCAATGACGCGATCTATTCCGACCAATGGTATCAATTCTTTAATATCTTATAGAGCACCCTCTTTTGTTTTTTGAAATTCGTATCTAATTTCTCACAATTTTGGCATAAACTAACTTGAACCATAGCAACGTCATTTCTGCTGATGTTTTAATATGTATTTTTAGTTTTGTATTTTTGCAAACTATAAACATGGTCGCCATCCAAACCCCGGGGTCTCCCTATTTGCTACGTTATATCGACCTAATCTCATTCATTGCATAATGCTATACCAGAAGATTGGTTTCGATAATGAGAAGAGAGATTACTTTTATGTAAAAATGTGCATGCTGTTCTGTTCCGACTAAAATTTGGGTGATTTATATGTTTGTTTTAAAAACAGGAAAATGCGATGGATGTTTTATAAATCCGAAAAATGCTATACACGATCGAATATTAATCAAACGACTCTTCCTTGAGATTTGCCTCTTATTTTGTAGATTGTCGTAATTAATATAGTAATTGTAATTTTTGTGAACATAAAAAAATGTTATAGATATATTTTTATACAAAAAAACCCCACGAAAATGGCGATATAGTAGTTCCTCTATATAATTCCATTCAAAACACGTTTCGTAGATTTCATTCAAAATTAATAGCCAACGAATCCACCTTGTCAATTTCGCGATGTTATTAAATGTATTTGATTAGTCTATTTATCGTTTTTCCCTTAACCAATGATCATTTAGACAAATTATTTAATGAACATAGAAACACTTAATACATGTATATGATGAGAGTATTTCATTTATTTCTTCGGGGTATGAAACTAAAATATATAAACACACTTTATGTATACGCGAACCTGCTGGTTCGTTTGACTGACTTCCAAATGTAGGCGTGGCAGGACGGGCTGTTTTTCACTTCGAAACCTTTATACATTTTCTCAACAGAAACAAATGGACCAATTTCAACCAAATTTATAGTGATGAATGGAAATATTGCGAGAAAGCTACAGTAAAGAACATAATGAAATTGATAACTATTCAAATCAAGACCAACAAATTCTCTTGCTCAGCGCTTCAATTATTCATTCTCAACACTTAAACTTATCACTCCAAAACGCTTTCACAATCGCTCAAAACGATCAGCGTTTCATTGAAATCGATCAAACTATTCCACTGATTTCTTTTTGCTGATGTGGATTACTTCCCTTTTAAAAAATCTACGTACATACGTACGTATAACAATAGAGCGTCCTATTGGTAATTACGTAGATTTTTTAAGGGGAGATCCTTAATGATCATTTAATTCGTTCAATGGGGCGAAATTAACGATTATATATTCGCCCCCTTGAATTTTATTCAAGACTCGTTCCCCCACTCATTCAATTTCATTCCGAAATCATTTCAAATACATTTCTCTTGTCATTTTCACGACGTTGTTTACTGTATCTCATAGATTCTTATGTCGTGGAGACATAAAGAACTGTGATTTCTTTCTCAATTTTCCAGATAGGTTCTTTCTGTCCAGATACCACGAAACTGTCTGTTCTTGGAATAATTGACATTGCACGATATAATTTTCCGGGATATTTTAATCAAGTTTTAACCATAAAAGTCCTTTGATTTATCAGTTAGTTGGTGTTTATGTTAGAACGCCCTTTTTCTGAATATAAATGTCAAATTTACTCCAAACATTTTAATATTCGGGTCATAAGAACTTGAGTTGATATAAAAAACCTTTTTGGTATACATATTTCCTATATGCATATTTATAACACTCCTGACAGTAAAATGTTGGGATAACCAAGTGTAATAAATTTTGATATCTTCAGTATAGTTATGATATTACTTTTCAGTTTCACTGCATGATCTACCGTTTTTCAAGTAATGCCTCTGCTCTGATAAAATACATTGACACACAATCAGAGATATAGGTTTTCCCTATAGGAGGTTCAAACTTACAAATTTGGATCTGATTTTCTCACTGTTAAGCAAATGATTAAATTTCCATGGAAATGATTGTATAAGTCTACCGGTTGAATCCCTCCCACACACGTAACCAAGCGCGCTTCAAGACCCGCCGCTGAAGCCTACCAACGTTCATCGAATAAATTTGTAAACCAAGTTGAACTTCGAAAGTAGAAACTAGACGAAACAATCATGAACAAAATGTGAAGGACGAAACTTCATGAAATGGTTAATCATGTAACCAATAAGATCATAAAATGCTTCGATTGTTTTGAATGAAGTGGTTGAATTTTAAAAACGATTTTACAGTGTTTTTGAACGATTTCGGGGTGTTTCGGAGCGATTCTAGAGGTTTTCGAACAACTCTGGAGGTTTGGAACGATTCTGGAGGGTTTTTGGTCTATTCTCGAGGTTTTTGAACAATTCTGGATTTGTTGGGACGATTCTGTAGTGTTTTTGAACGATTCTGGAGTGTTTTAAACTATCTAAATGAGTGTGAGGATAACTGCAGCTGGAGCGCTGAAATATTCTTTTTTAGAATGTCTTTAGGCGAAGTGAAAGTCAATTTTACGGGAATCCCAAAATTGTTCTTTTTGCCTACTATGTTAAAGCAGGGCTCCTTTCAAAGCTCCATGAAATAATGTTACAATTATAGATAAATGTTGACAGTTATCAACATCGTGAAATTGGCAAGTTAAATGGTTTTTGAATGATTTTAATGATAAGGAATAAGTGTGTGGTGCTAAGTTTCAATAAAAAGCAATGGAGATAATACAACATCGCTAATTTCGACCAATTTGGAAGAAATTGGCGATGTTCTTTTTCATCTCTTTAGAAAAATACATAGTTTTCTATTTGCGTGTATTCACGGATTAATTTGTAATCACCACTAGCCACAAAAAGTGGAATATTGTTTAGATTACCATTTAAAAAAGGATCGTTTTGAATGATTTCGAATTGTTTTAGACGGTTTCGGAGCGCATTCGAGTGACTGAAGTGAGTGTTTGGAATGAATAAAGGGATCACTGAGTGGGCGGTTTTAATTAATTTTGCAACGTTTGGCTCGACTTTGGAGCGGTTTGGTGAGCTAAAGAAATTTTCGCTTTTATTCAAGCGAGCAATTTATACTTCAGTAGAATATGTGTTAAGCGACGATTTAGGGGAACCACCAAAAAGCGGTCTGCTAAAAGGGAAGACCGCTTAATAAATATTTAATAATAAATTAAGCAGATCATTCAGATAGCATATGAAGAAATCCTATTTTATAGGAACCCAGTAGAATCGTCTCATGCTGTTAACTTTAAACTTCAATATTAACGTGACACGTCACGCGAAAGTGACCATCTTGGTAGTGCGTAAAGTGTCAACCATACCAGACTGCGCAGTTTGCGGACTAGGGTCGAACTTTTCACACTTTACTAATTTTCTGAATCTACACTCTTGTGAAGAATCTTTGAATGCGACCTCTGGTTAGCCTGTTTAAGCACCAATCCTTAACCGTCATGCAAAAAGGGGCCATCTAGGTAGCCCATAAAATGTCGATCCAATTCAGACTGCGTGGATTGCGCAGACTGACTAGGATCGAAACTTTTCGGAATGTGTTTTTTCTTCTAAATCTAAAATGGTCAATCTACCTTCCAGTGAAGGTATTTTGCAATGCGACCTCTGGTTGACATATGCTTGACACAATCTCTTTTTCCAAATATCTGTTGTACAGAGTTCCAAGATGATTCCTTTTAGCGCGACGGGTCACATAGTATTTACTTTACGAAGTTCCAAAATGGTCCCTTTTCGCGTGCCGGATGACATTCTATTTGTAAAAAGACCTTTTACCTTTAGGCTTTTTTCAGTTTAAATTGGATGTTCGTTGACCTATCTAATTAAGCCTGCAAGGCCAATGCAATTGTGGGGAAATCTTCTTGAAATATTAACCTTTGTGTTCGACAAAATTAGGACATCTTGTTAAACATAATAGATTTCGTCTTGACGCGATTTATCTGTCTTCGCGATAAAATGTCATTTGTTTCAATTTCCTAATTCCTTTCACTGGAAGTCAAATTATCATACCGCTCTGAATCGGAAGACTTTGTCTTATTTATGATTAATCTTAATAAACACGTCGCTGCTGTCAATTAAAAAATCATTTAACCAATCAAAACACTCTACCTCTGTCCGCCATTTAAACGTACTCTTACAACTCCAAGTCAACGGGCCAACTTATTTCTGACCCCGGGCGGGTACTGTTGCCCGCAACATCAGAGTGTCTTTCAGAAAGCGGGCTACCAACTGTAGACTGGTTCACATATCGACTATCAGAATAGCCTAGAATAGGCTATTCTGATATTCGACAGTGATACTAGTCTACACCCGACCCGAATGCGGGCAAAAATAAGTTGGCCCTTTGTGTAGTTCAGCCGTTTAGTTTGCCGTCCAACGTTTTACTGATTGTATCTACTACAATTGCTGAATACCTCGATGGCCGAGTTGAAAAGGCTCTAGACCCGTACAAAATTGCCCTGTAGTTCGAACCGCACTGTCGTCAGGCTGTGTTTTTGGGGAAATCACTGTAAAATAATTCTCTCTGTCTGTCTGTCTGTCTCTCTCTCTCTCTCTCTCTCTCTCTCTCTCTCTCTCTCTCTCTCTCTCTCTCTCTCTCTCTCTCTCTCTCTCTCTCTCTCTCTCTCTCTCTCTCTCTCTCTCTGTCTGTCTCTCTCTCTCTCTCTCTCTCTCTTTTCATCTCTCTCTCTGTCTCTCTCTCTGTCCCTCTCTCTCCCTCTCTCTCCCTCTCTCTGTCTGTCTGTATGTATCTCTCTCTCTCTCTCTCTCCCTCCCTCTCTCTCTGTCTCTGTCTCTCTCTCTGTCCCTCTCTCTCCCTCTCTCTGTCTGTCTGTATGTCTCTCTCTCCCTCTCTCTCTCTCTCCCTCCCTCTCTCTCTCTCTTTCTCTCTTTCTCTCTCTCTTTCTTTCTTTCTCTCTCTCTCTCCCCCCCTCTTTCTCTCTCTCTTTCTCTCTCTCTCTATCTCTCCCTCTCTCTCTCCCTCTCTAGTCTGTATGGTTTATAGTTATCCAATTAGTGTTATCTGAAGAATCTCGTATGCAATGTACAATGTACTCATTATAACGAAGATAAGGAGATAAATGACATAAATGACATAGGTGACAATGTCATTACTTTCTTCGTAACAGGCTTTACCTTGAATTGAGAATAATGTCCAATTAAAAGATCTCTGATGTCAATCAAAAATCGATATACCCACCAAAACACTCATTTAAACCTGTAACAATTTTAACAATGTTATCCGAGATTTCCTAGTGATTTCACGAGGAAACCTCGGTTAGCATTGTGAAAGATCATAAATTCCAAAATGTTGTCGAACTATAGCGGGTCCAGAACCTGAAAATAAGATGACTGTTGAACTTAGACATGTTGCGCAATTTTTTGGTGAAATATTTTCTAGATTGGCGACTTGAATGGTTGAGCTTCGACTTTAAGCTGTTATTACGACGTTTATTGATCCCTCGAACGATTAGCTTCTGGATTATGCCAGTTACCATATATTTTGCTGATATATATTTCAAAATGCTTCGCTCTCAAAGCGATCGCTCTAATCACTCACCAAGAGGAATCATGAAATTAGAAACCTTGATTATACAATGGAGAACCCTTGGCGATTCTACGAAATAGACCTTTGGAATATTAAGGGTGGAGTCATGAAAGTGCTTCGTTTTGCACATGGTTAACATGTAAGGCACAAACAAAGTGCTGTAAGCACTGTAAATCGGGCATCATTGAGAGGCTGGGATAGTGCAATAGTTCGTCAATCAAAAGGGCTCAAATTTGGACAATAAAAGTTGGTAAAATATTTGCCCAATTTGTGAGTTTTTTATCTTAACACTCCATCTTTTCGAGGACATCGCCAGCTCATCCAACTGGAGTTTACATAATTATATCCACTCAACTTGAGAGATGTGTCACAAAACATTTCCATTCAACTTGGGACTGAACCCAGTTCAACTAAGATTGATTATCCAACATGCTACAAACTGCGCTATACGGTCAGACGTCAAAGGTAGAACCGGCATCGATGCCTGAGGGAAGCGTTTAAGTAAAGGCAGATAATGGCAAATCCCTGTCATGTCTCTGCAGTGTGTAGGCGCAGTAAAAGTAGATATGCCAAAATTGCACATGAAATTTCAACAAAATTATTTAGCCTAGGTCCAGTGGCCTAGGAAAGACCTTTTTCTCGCAGAGAACTAAAAATTAGAACACAATGAGGCACGATTTTATCCAGTTACCAATGACGCAATATCGCACAAACAATATTTCGTAGGTGTTGTTATAAATCTCGTAACTACGGCTTGAGTAATCCTAGGCCTTAGCGCAGTTTGCAACGCACCTGCCTCTCGTTCGAGAGGTCCCAGGTTCGATACTCGACAAATACCCTTTCAGACAAAAATGTCGCCCATCAATGGTTTGATATCGCGAACCTATGTGATGGAGCAGCTGGGAGCTGGGTAAGGGTGTTGTGGTAGTACTTGTATAAGAAACAATAGGAATTCATGGTTAGGTGCTCCAGCCGCTCAATATGACCACATCAGTCGAAAACGGCGTAAACCGTAATAAACCGATCAAAATCAACTCAATGGCAAAGATATCTGTGCTAAAAATAGACTAGGATTAAACCATGTCAACTATAGAAGCAGGCGATTCCAACAGACGACAAATGAAGAAAGAACTCGAGACGAAGGAAAACGGAGAGGAAGGAGGAATAAGGAATTGTTGTTGTTGTTCTTTTATGAAACATAAGAAGTTGTTTCCCCTTTTTCACAGTGTATCCCCTCCGCAGGGATAGACATTGATCACAATAAACAGTTTTTAGAACAACAAATTACAACATCACGAAGATAATTTCAATTCCTTTACTCAACCGAAAAGCTTGTAAAAAACACTGAAAATACTAATTGGTAATTACTTAAAACGAAAATTACATCAAATTATGTACAAGCCTCTTACTTTTTTGTCGCAAAAGTAAAAGAGATTTAAAAAAAAATGTAGATTGTAACTGAAAATGCCGTTTCTGCGTTGTTTGTCTTGAACAAATAGCTCAGTGGATAACACGCAAAATGTAACTGTCCAGCCTCGGTAAGCGTGGGTTTTGACCACGTGATAACCATAACAGAATTTGACTGGTTGTCAGCCCTGCAACTGGTAAATGACCAATCGGGAAAAAAATCAGAGCAGTAATATTGTAACTGCTACAAATTTATTATACAGTTAACCTATTGTACGTTTGAACTCATTTACACAACCGAAAGTCTTGGCATAAACACTGAAAATACAAACTGGTAATTACTAAATGCGAAAATTACATCAAATTTTGTATTAGCCTCTTCTATATTTGTTGCAAAAGTAAATAGAATATAAAAAAGTTTGTAGATTGTGACCGAAAAGGCCGTTTCTTCGGTGTTTGAAAACACATAGTTTGGCTCGAACACATTGCTCAGAAGATAAAGGTAAAAATGTAGTGTATCCAACAGAATGGATTTCTGGAAAACGGTATATATAAATTCGGACTTCACAGCCCGATTTAAAAATCAACGAAATATTAAAAATGCGCATATTAGTGTTTAGTGTTTTGCTACGTTTTGTAATCAAATTAAAATATGCCCAAATGATCTCCATAGACTATCAGAAGAATAAAATGACATTTTTTCTTCAAATGTAGTGCCATAAGTACAACCAGAAGCCGACCCCCCCCCCCCCCCCCCCCAAAAAAAAAAAAAAAAAAAAAAAAAAATCAGAAAAGGAAAAAAAATACTACACCGATGTACTTTACACTTTACGGAAACGTCCAAGCGATGTTCCGAATGCTTTTATAAATTGTGCAAATTAAAAGATTGTTAAGCATAAGTAACGTTGCGAAAAATGCAGTTATGTTGAGAACAGGATATTATCTTGGAAATTCCAGGAGAGCTTATAAAAATTCAATCACTTCCGAAATGTTTGAAGTGGTTTAATCTGTCATCTTTAGCATACGGATAAAAGAAAAGTTAAAATTGTTTATTTCAGTATTTTTTCAGAATCCTGCGTGATGAAAACAATGACGATTAGATCCATCGAAGTCATTTTACACGAATTAAAATGGAAATGGTGCACAAAAAACAACGCATTAGCGATATGAAGGTTAACGTATTCATGAATCATGTATATGAACGTTAAAAAATCTTGATTTCGAATGTTCATTGTTTCTTTTGTTTACCGCCTTTGCAACATTATTGTCAATTCATAACGAGGGCTGATCCACCAACCCATGGTACTTACAGCTAACAACATCGTGAAATTGACAATGTGAATGATTTTGGAATGATTAAAGAATGACATTGAATGAGCAGGATGATCAAAATTAGCGATATTGATTACCTCCCTTCAATAAAACACGCAAACAAGTTCTATAGATAGCTTCCTATTTTTTCAAGAACCTATTAGACGCTTACAATTTGAATATTCGAATTCGAACTCGGAATCCCGGGACTGGCAGCCAAACATGCCAATAAATAAGCGGAATCGACAAACACAAATCTGTAGTATAGGAGTTGTTATAATCAACCTTTTTAACATTGTAATGGTCAAGATTTAACCCCTCGTAGCACATTGAAGATTCCTTGATTTTAATCACGTGATTGAAGCAGTTTATTTCTCTGATAAAATAACCATGGCGCGATGATGTACCTCATTTCAATTTTACTCTATAAACGCCTACAGTATTTATCGCTACCACCTTTATATGCTGTGTTACATGACCAAGTTTTGTTTGGTACGATGTACGAGCGGAAATTTGATATTCCAGAGTCTCAGCTCAAGTGAGTACGTGTTTAGCGATAAATTTTACCATATTTGTTAAGTTAGCAGTCGGCCGATAAAATATCAAGAGGTTATTTGACATGATCGTTTAAAATACTGAATTCTATATAATTCAATGCTTCTGTTTATATAAAATTAATTTTGTTTCGTAATTACAAAGATTCTTCACCCTGAAAATATTTGATACGCCACTGAACATGATAGTTATTCACATTTTTAACCACCCCTTTTGGTATAATTCAAATATGGCATATAGTTGTTTCAAATGAAACGGGTTTGATTTTTCTCCAATTCAACGCTACAAAAATAACGTCAAATTACGTTACGCTTTATAGCCTCAGTTCGCTGCGACGTCTCTTAGGAATTCCTGCAAAACCAGAATTTGACGAGGCGATAGCCGAGTAAAAATAAGGACTGCTTCTGCAGGCTACAAATTCAATGAATTCAGTCATTTGTCATCATCATGCTACATTACATTTTTTATTTAACACCATAAACGGTGTCATAAAATTTAGTGCGATATTTGAGAGAGACAAAAGGAATAGATTCAAAATATTGTGTTAAATGCAAGTCGCTATGAACATTGAAAATTGAAACATACAATTGCACTTAAAATAGGAATACAAATAAAGTGCTAAGTCAGTTAGCGCTTAGTGGTTAAATTATGAATTTGCTCGAAACAGACTGGCTGCTCGTCGTCGTTTGAAATGTACATTTTTATGTTGAAAAATGACATTCTAAAATCGTTCAATGTTACTTCCAATTTTCCTTTACTTACAAAGCAATTAAAAAATGTAGATATCAAGAATCTTCTCAAGATTCAACGTATTTCAATACCTTCGTTACTGAGGTTTTGATAAATAGAAAAAGCAACGAAATGTAGTGATATCGATATTCGAGACTACAGCCTCACTTGCATCGTACAACATAGCTTGCCTCACTTTCATCGTCTCAGATAGGTCGCATCGATTTGGAAAAAAATCCGTATTGCACAGCAGCTTCGTTCTGGTCGCATAATGTGAAACCTGATATTTCACTGTCACGTGCTGCAAAATAAGCGATTTCATTGGCGTAAAATGTTTCGATGTGAGATAAATACAAAAGACGTAACGGCAAAAGTTGCCGGTCACGTCAAATAAGCGATACGTAAACATTTGAAATAATTATATTCGCTACTAATATGCATTCACATTTAAAAATTAAGTATCAAATAAATTCAAATTAAAGATCTTTGAAAGTGGATTATTCTAATTTATCTGAAATTGATTTTACTCTAAAGAAAAGTATTGTAATAGTCAAAAGAACCAAAAATATACACCAGAAATAACGCCGTCAGATGTAACAAAAAACACTAGATCGTTTCACAAAAATTGTAATATCTTAAAGAACAATGGCGCCAGAGCCAGGAAAATTTTCCTTGTTACGCGAATTACGCTATATGGAATATTGTGTAAGTCTTACACCTTTCGGATGGTCCAAACAAAAGATGACAACCACGTAAGAAAATTTTCAGCAGCGTCAGATTGGTAAAAATACGTCGTTTTTTTCAATAGTCATTTTTTTTCCAAATGGCATTAATTCGGGTTTTCTTCGGACTAGATTAATAATAAGTTATATTTGAAATAAATCTGAACTGGAATTTATGCCATTATATTTTTGGCGAAATTCGGCTTGATCTACTGAGGTTATTATTGAGTTTTCTCAGTTTGTCCCATTTTGCGTAAAAACGTCACAAAAATGCCGGTGAAATTTTTGATGCACATTTGTTTTTACAAACATCAACATATTCTTAATTTAACTTTATATTCAAAATACGTCTATAATATATTCCACAAATATAAAAACATTCGCCAATATCTCTTTAACTAACGGAAATATAGATCGTAAAGCTCGTCTTAAAATTGTCCCACTTACGCGTTTTTCCGGCGTTTGAACGTCAGGTCAATATATAAATATTGTCTAAAATAGTTCTCGTTCACAAAACCAGTCAAAATCTTATGTAAACGTTTAATTTCCCTCCATTCAACCTTAATAAATTTTAAAAATGTTGTTTGATTGGAAACTTTTATGGTTTTAATTCGAATCAAATTCAGTTTCGTTTCGGTTTGGATTTTGCTTTCAATAGTTTCCGTCGTACTGCTCTCGCAAATTGATTGTATACTGAAGGTGATATAAATCATATAACTGTAAAATGTAGTCATTTTTACTTTGACTAGATTGCATATTATTGTATATTTTACAAATGAGTGACTGAATATAAACTATTCTCGTCGCTTTTCGTCGTATTTTACATAAAAATCGTCAATTTTACGTTATATATAAACGGACGTCATTTGTTACAGTAGTGACCGTCAACTTTTGCCGTTACGTCAATAGCGGTAAACCGATCGATTTTGGGGGCAGGTTTATTCATCATTGAAAGGTGATGAGCTATTTTTGTTGTTCAGTATTTAACAGTTTTCAATGGATTTAGCGCCTACTTCATGCTTTCATTAAGTAAACTTAAATTGCCTGATCTACATTTGTTATAAAATCTTGGACCCTCAGAGAAATGTCTGTGTAAAATGGATGTTCGTTGACCTATCTAATTAGGCCCACAAGGCTAATACAATTGTTTGGAATTTGTCTAGAGGTTTTAACCTTAGTTGTTCTACAATATTAGGACAGCTTGTTATACATAATAGATTTCGTCTGAACTCGATTTGTCTGTCTCGGCAATAAAATACCATTCGTTTCAATTTTCTTATCCGTATTAACCGAAGACAAATTATTACACTATTCTCAATTCAAAGACGTTGCCTGATTTACGATTTTTCTAATAATCAGATCTCTGATGCCAATGAAAATAATCGATAAACCATCGTCAATTTATCACTGAAAATCGTATTTTTTCATAGATTTTGTTGCTAGTTCCGAACCATCTAAGACAAGGACAATGGTCAATGGTCAATAAGAGCTGTTTTCGTGTGGTTTAAAGCTATCCAATAGTGTTCATATAACTGAAGAATCTAATATACAATCTACAATATACTCATTATAACAAAGATAGGGAAAACATGACATAAATGAAACTTTTATTACTTTTTTCGTAACAGTTTACATCGCATTGAGCATAATGATCAAATTAAAGATCACTGCGATAAAAATCGTTTTAACCACCCAAACATCCATTTTGAATTAGATGATTGTTGAGCTTCGACCTTTTGCGCCATTGTGTTTGAAATGTTTTACAAGTTTAGGTCTCAAACGTGGTAGCTCATAAATTAAGAAAAAAATGTTGCAGAGTATTTTCTCCGAAGTAAATATGACAAGCATTTCCGATATTTTTGCGATATTTTTATTACCTATCTATGTGCATGTACCTCCCTTTCAGCGTGTCTTCGCAGAACTTTCAGAGGCTTTAAATTTCAGAACAGCCAATACACTCGTGGAATGATTTATCAATTTGAATGAAATGGTGATTGTTTTGAATATTTATATTTGTTTTGACGATTTCGGTACGTTTCGGTAGAGTGATAGGAATGAGTGTTTGGAATGAAAAAACTTAGCGCTGAGTAAGTGATTAAAAATAGTTTGACCTAAATGAAAGTCAATTTCACGATGTTACTAACTGTTATTAATGAATATACAATGCAGCCATGTGCTGACTTGTCCATTTACGATCAAAGACCGTCCTATACATACTGCCAATATATTTTAAGGTTCATGTAAAGTGTTTGAGGCCCAATTTTCAAACACTTCATTTGCTAAGAAAAAGCAGTATGTCCAGGTATATTATACATCAAAATGAAGCTATTCATAAGCATAAGCAGTTAAGCCACATAGGACTGTCATAGCTATATCGGTATAGCCAAAACATTGTGGAAAAGGGTCATTTTGTACAGAACAAGCAACTGCAAGACTGTTGGATGAAATTGGCCCAAATTTGAACAAAGGTTAGACCAAAGTACTGCCCAGGTACTACTACAAACGTTGGTATAAAACTCGAGCCCTAAACATAGTTATGCAAGCAGTTTATTTTGACTTATTTTATAAACACATATGTCATATATATCATTCTTATTTTGTAAACGTGTAGATCTTTTTAAGGTATGGTGTGTTATCAAAACATAAATGGACATTAATAGTTTATATACCTGTAAGGTTGTTTAGAAATATATCTATTTCTATTTCACTGAATGATAAATACATAGAAATTTATTAAAGATCATTGATTTCAAAAACTATAATTTGAAATAAATCACAGAAAGTATTTCACAATATTATGATGTGCTGTTGCACCATACCTAAAATCTATTTTGAAAAGAGATCAAACCGGTTTGACAAGTATGTTGACAAAATAAATGTAAATTGAGTGATTCAAAAAAGCCTTTTGATACTGAGTTTTATATCTAAGGTTGTAGTAGTACCTGGGTGGTACTTTAGATTGTACTTTGTAAAAATATGAGCCAATTTTATCCAACCGTCATGCAGTTGCTTGTTCTGTACACAATGACCCTTTTCCACAATGTTTTAGCTTTACCGCTATAGCTATGGTGGCCTTATGTTGCTCAACTGCTCGTGTTCAAAAATAGCTTTTTTTGATATATGATATACCTGGACATACTGCTTGTTTGGCTAATGAAGCGCCCTTAAAATTGGGTCTCAAACATGTTACATGAACCTTAAAGTAATTTAGAGATAACTTCATTAAAGCCAATACCCGTACTAACGTCATTTCACAGATGAAAGTTCATTTACGATTTTCTTGAAATATTGCCTGCATGGTGTCAATTTTTTTTAAAATACTGATAAGGAGGAATCGATGAAAATACCTGATGAACTATTTCACGCATGATTTCTCTTACAATGTGATCATTTATTTCTTTTTATTTCACATACTAGACAGATAACATTGAATGCAAGTAGCAGTATTATCTGTAATCTTTCACACGGTAGATTGTAGCCTACCTAAGAAATCTAAGGTTCAGTGTTTTAAGGGATGCAGGCTTTTAGAGTCTTGGACTCACAAATAAGCAGACAGAACCCTCAAAAATAACTTTTGAGAGTCGCTAAGGCTCTCAAGGGATCAGGTTCAGAAAAGTTCAAATAGTCTTCAATACTCTCCTGAAATTGAAGTCCATACAGACAATTTATATCCAAAGGAAATAGTCTACATCCTAAGCAGGGACTACCGCACTTTTGGCAAGGACTCCCCAAATCACGATTATGAAGTCCTTTGAAAAACCTTTTGTAGAAGTTCGACTGAGACCCTTAAGGTATTAATAAAACAAACAATTCGGATGTAAATCGAATTCTTTTTTAGCTATAATTGCCGAAAGCCACTGGGACTATTGTCATAGCGTTGTGTCCGCCGTGCGTCTGTGCGTCCGGTCTTAAACTTTTTCTTTAAAAATCTTCTCCTCAGAAACTACTGGATGAATTTCAATCAAACTTCATAGGTCCTTGGGTGACCCCCTTTCAAAGTTTTTCAAGAAATTTTGATCCAATGAAAAACATGGATAAAATGTGCGTGGCTAATTTCCAAATATGGCAAAAAGTGAGTTTTCTCGGATTCTAATTGACGGATACCAATTAAATTTTACATGAATGATCCTTGGGTGACCTTTTATCAGTCTACAAAATTTAATTGTGATCGGATGAAAAATGTGTATTTTATTGGCTGAGTTTATTTTTCTAAATGTAATGTAGTTGAAACATTGAAAATCATTTTTTCAGATTCTAATCGATAGATACCAATTAAATTTTACATGCATGATCATTGCGTCACCCTTTATCAGTCTACCAAAAATTATTGTGATTGGATGAAAAATATGTATTTTATGGTTCGAGGTCATTTCTCTATATGTTATAAAGTGGAAACTTTGAAAATAATTTTCTTAGAACGTAAGTGATGTATATCATCAAAATTTCACTGGAATGATCATTGCCTGACCCTTTATCAGTCTAACAAACGTTTTTTGTGATCGGATGAAAAATTTGTCTTTTATGGACGGAGGTCATTTCTCTAAATGTTATATAGTGGAAACTTTGAAATTCATTTTCATCATCAGTAGACCCAATATATCTAAAAATCTAGTCAAAACTTTTATTTGCTATTACAAGAATTTCAAGCCTGTGCAGCGACTCAAGCCAACCATGGCTTTCTAGTTTCATTAAAGATGTCAATAGAATATATACCTCATTGCACTTTAAAAGGTCAAAGCGTCGATAGGTGGCCAAAGTTTTGAAAGGACGGGTGGTTACAACATATTTTTTCCAAAGTTACTATATATTTACTATGATATCCACGCCTGCTGACAAAACAGTTTCTGTACATAATGCTCCGTTTTAGCAATATGCACTGTCTAAGTAGTGAGATAATTTACTATTAAAAGGATTTGTTTTTAAATGCTCTATTTTCTGTATCAATTCTGAATACGCAACGTCGAAAAGTACTGAATATTAAGTGTGATCATTCTTAAATTCTTTGGGAAACAATTATTTTTCACACATCAAAACAATTTTGGACAAATCCGTTTGTATTGAAAAGTAAATTCCCAAAACCATTCGATATGCATAATCTTTGCCCTGCACGGTAAAGATTATCGGGTAATACAACAAATCAAACTGCAAGCGATAACAATGTCGTTTTCCTGGAAAAGTTATTTCGTGTAGGTATTTTATTACTGTGGATATCACAACACATTTTAACATCTTTTTCCCTTGACATGCATGCGTTCAAGGTGAAGAAGCGTTTGAAATTGTACACCGCTATGCAATTGCGGTCAAACATGATACCACTTTTCAACGTTTTCATCCTGAACGTTGAGCTAGAAAAGAATATATATACGCAAAGGAAAAATATTGCAATATCAAAATGTATTTAAGTAGGAAAGTACGTTCAATAAAGGCAGAATATGAACCACATCGAATATTCATTAGAGATTCTTGGTTGCCAACTATGCGAACTATAAAGTCATATTCAAAATCTGGCCCAGCTCTTGCAGATGTTGGAATATTAATGGCCATGTTCGTATATTCTACACCTGATCTAGGTTATTAAGACAAAAGTGGGGGCCGTGATTTTCGTCGCTTTTGTGTGAACATGATATTGGCGATACAGTAAGTTTGTGGATTACTCTTGGATAAGAGACAATAATCAGGTTGAAATTCCGTCTAGCATTCGATTCATCCATAACTAGTCGTGCACGAATTTTTGATTACAATGGCCATAAAATGCATGAAATGGCAGACTTGGATAAAAACTTGCTTTTCAATTTTATTACCAATTATAAGACCCACTGAAAATGTGGTCTTGTACATAAATTACGACAAATAACCTCAGTTTACTTATGTTCAAAACTACTTCTGCAAAGCGGAATATATTGGAAAACAGTTTTCATCATTTTGTCATCCTGAACGCAGAGCTGTTTCTTGTGGTTGAGATATTGAAGTTTTGTCAACAAGTTGTTTAGGTCGGGAGAAAATACTGTTTCACAGAGAGATAGATCAACAATTATTCACAACAAACACGTGCTGTTAGACAGATGAAGTTCTAGAAAGTTGCAACAGTGATTAAAATTATTATCAAGGGAAGCCTTTTGTGACTGACTGTGAGGAGCCCGGGTTATATAATATCTAAACCCTTGTTCTGCTGAATTTTGATTGTGATTTTAAAAAATGCCAATTTTTCAAATAGTTCATCCACCCTTGATAAAGATTTCTCTGACCATGATTTATAATTAGAAAGCAGGTTATGTAAGCTATGATTAGACTGCACGTCTGTAAAGGCATTGTCTGTCAGAGTTTAGTAGTAAAATGTGGTGAACAATAGGATAAGGGTTAGAACTACAAATTAAGTAAACCTGGGATTATCGCGTTTTTAATGAAACCGATTTTCGAACGCTGGCTAAACCGATTGTACCAAAATTTGCTTGTGCATACGTCTATTATGGATGATGTCTACCATGGTAGGACGAAGCCTAAATAACGGACCATTTGTGCTTAATATACAAGTGAATTAACCGGATTACGTCACGGCTGATCCTTTAGTCACATAAAAGTCGGCTACGCCGACATGTCGACGGTTCCTGTGTTTTCATCGGCCGATTTGTAAATCAACGTCGTCAGGCCGCCGGTGATATTAGGACAAAACACTTATATTGCAGTCACATAAAACCGTCTACGTGACGATGTCTTATTTCATTGATCAGCTATGATGCTGAAATTGCATGGTCGAGATGCATGGCGTGCTGACGATTTTTTTTCACTCGATACATTAGACGACAAACAAGGAAAAATATCAAAATGACAAACTCGCCGATTTGAGATAGTTCATTGTAACATAGCTTTGGGGGTTGTTCACTAAATAAAAAGATAACTCTTTTTTACACTGAAACATACTATCATGTGCTTTTTATCAGGTTAAAAGAAAACATTTTAAGGGCTCGATTGATCTTCAAACCAATGTTCTTGGACAAGAATAATTAGATCAATGACGTAGATAGCAATAACCTCTAGATTGATTGCAACGGCCAGCAAGAACTAGGTTAATCAGTATGTCGTCAATAGCGATAAAATGTAGCAAATACAGCTTTTACAGTCGTTATAGCTTGAACGACAACTTTAATTAAGCGTCTTTTTTATAATTATCATGTGACCATTACTAAAGGTCCATTGCCCGTAGGTAAATCTCTGGAAAAGATGACTTTCCTTATCGGAAAATTGTTTATTACTGAATCTTATGTTGTTGGAACCCATTAGAATCGAATTTTGATACTATTGATACCGAACGAGATTTTTATCGCACTAAAAAATACCTAATATGAAAAGTTAAACTGATGATATGACAAGACATACGCATCAAAATATCTTGATTTATCTTATAACTATACAAATATCCGTATGATAACATCCCGTATGATATTTTTTATGATATCACATAGTTATATTTAGAACATGATATAATGTGGTTAATTTTAGAAACTTGCATTTCAGTTAGAAACACCGACGAAACAAGACAAATATAGGTTATAAGATAAATATAATACGTACTTAGTGTATAATATGAAAAAAATATCAAACTCGGTTGTGAGAATTGATAATTGTCTCGGCAGAGCCTCGACAATGATCAATTCTCCCAACCTCGTTAGATATTTTTTTTAATATAATACACTAAGTACGTATTATATATTTATGTGGCCTATTATTGTCAATAAAATCGACGAGTTGTCTTCATTGAAATTACTCAATAACAAAATTTAAAATTTGTTAGAAAATAAATGTTCCATTGTAATGGAATATAATTTGATATTCAATGCCGGTCAATTAAAAAGATTTTTTTTTTCAAAAATCCTGTTTCAGGAGCGCCTTTGTAAGACCATTGCTATAAGGGACCGCTATTAGGTGGTCATGTAAGTGGTCGCTTAACACAGGTTTTACTGTATTTACGATATTTTGGTTACCATTTGATTACTGATATTCTAGAACAACATGTTTGTGGACCTAATTTAGTTGAATGTGATGACACAGAAAGATGTGTTCGGCTGTGGTCAAGTTAGTAACATCGTAAAATTGGCATACTCCAATCACAAAAAAAAACCGCTCAAAAGTCGTTAAATTATTATTATTATTTTTTGCTGGTGTCTTTCTCCTTTTTCTGGTGGTGGTTAAGGTACACAAAATTGAAAGTACGCAAAGGGGGGCAATAAAACATCACTACTTTCGTTCAATTTTGACAAAATTAGCGATATTGTCTAGATCTTTCTTAATATCATTCAAAAATCGCACCACAAACTCATTCAATATAATTCCAAAATCATTCCCAAGTTATTTACTTAGTCACTGACACGATTTTGTAATACTATCTAAGGTGATCCCGCATCTTGCACTTGGCCGATATCTAAGCATTCGTCCCCCCCCCCCTCTCCCTGTCTGTGACTTTATGACCTAAGTGGTACCAATTTGTTGCTTAATCTGCATATCGCAAAGATAGAATGCGCTTTAACTAACCATCCCGAAAACTACGTTACGGGATATGAACCGGTAAGAGCGATTTCATGTTCGTCTTCATGGGATAAAATCTTCATTTATTTTACGTCTAAGTGATGCATTTAATTTTATTTCCGTTTGTGCATTATGGCAGAATGAAAAAATAAAATTTCACAAAGATAAAAAGGAAATAAATTCGATAAATCATTCGAATTATGTTTATGATGCAATGACTTCTATATTGACCTGATAACACCTACTTAACATAAAATGATATTAGGCAGTATATTTGTAGCAACCATTTTCATAGTCATAATTTTAACTATCTTCTAGAACCACTTTGTGCTGTATTTCTTTGATTTTAAAGGTTTTATAAAACATTGAGCCCTAACTTGATGTCATAGATAGAATGATATGTTATCGTCTTAAAATACCAATGTTATCTGCTCTCGGCTGTGAGAATTTATCATGACTCGGCAAAGTCTTGTCATGATAAATTCTATCGTAGAACTGTTCTTATACCTCTTTTTTTAACCCTTTAATAAGGAATCAGAAATCTGTTTCTTAGCAGCCGTTCTAATTTTCCGTTTGCATTAAGACTTGTTATTTTATTCTCCGCGTTAAGCAAGGGGGGGGGGGGGGGGGGGAAAGATACGGTCTTTAAAGCAGTCTCACTAATGGGACGAAAACATCTAAATTCTAGGAAAATGTAGTATGTTCGTCTACTTTGAAGAAAACAAAAAAATATGTCAAACAAAAATTTATTCATTCCGCAGTAATCAGTCCTTCGATTGCAATGGATTAAGTATGTTATTATTCACGGTTTCAAATGTAATGCAAAAAGGGGGCCTATTGAGCCCCTGTACGATTTTTAAAACGTGTGCGTAACTCTTTGAACAACAATACCACAGTTGTAACTTTGTAACGACCTTAATCAGAATATATTTCCACACAAAGTTGTCATTGTTTTCAGGAGGTATTTTAAAAATTTAACTCATGGTTATAGTAAAATCCGGCTAAAGAATTTAGCCTTTTTGTTAGCAGATCAAATTATACACTAAACATGGACTTGGCCGAATATTTCAAAGACAGATGACCTGCGTTCAGGATGACAAGGCAAATAATGGACGAGCAAAGCGTGTGATAATTTGCACACAGTTTGCATTGTTTTGTCATCCTGGACGCAGGGATGCTCTCTTTTACGTGATGCGTCACATTATGCTTATAGGATTACATCAAACAACAGCCCGTACTGTATATAGTACGCAATAAAATTACGACCGATTACGGTCGTCTGGGTCGAGCAAACTCAGCCTCAAATATGTATACTGTCACGAAAAAAGAACACGGTTTCATCAATAAGAAAAACAATTAACCCATTGCCAGTTTCATACGCTTAGTAGTTTGTAGTTTTATAAGGTCCCTCCGAGCTCGAAGCATTTGAGGTATGTTTTCATAGGCATAACTCGGACATTGAAATATTTACGCACTATTAAGGCGGCCGACATAGAATATGTAATTGATAAAGGCATTATCTGGACTGTGACAAAAGAAGAATGTCCTCCGTCCGCTACCCTTTTCTATGATTTCAAGAGCATGAACTGGAAGTGGGTTTTGGTTTATTTTACGGCTTTTTGAACGGTTTTTATATCAACCTGCTAAAGGATATCACGCATAGACCAATGATGGTAAAATTTCAAAAGCTATCTTCTTTTCAACATTTATTATCAATTAAATGTCTGGATCATTGAATTAAACAATATAACTTCGTTGAAAATATCTTTCAATTATAATTCTGATTTTAATACCAAATAAAGGAAACTGTGGTTTTTAAAATCATATCGGAAAATTCATTGGAGAATTTCTTGAAGAAATAGGGTTGTGTTGCTTTTCCCAGTCATAGGCGTAAGTAGGAGCTTTAAATTTATAAGCACTCAGAAGTCAACCACCAAAGAATATAGGACAAAGGCGACATTTGGACTGTGACAAAAGATGAATGCCATCCGTCGTCTCCCCTTTTTATGTCTTGAGCGTTGCTGAATTATCAAAACATAGTAACTACAGCTTAAATAAGCTGTAGTTGCGATGTTATGATCATTCATTGACTACATTTTCGAAAGAGAGGTTTCTATTACGCACTTGCGTAATGTGCGTAATGGGAGCTACGCCCTTGCCACTTAGAATTATCAGCTGGCACAGAGCTAGTATGAAAACATGAAAGTATGAAAGGTACCATCAGATATTGATATAATGACTATATTAAGATGCAAAAAATAAACAAGAAAAAATGATTGGGCGGAAAAATATGACACCAAGTGTCCTTTGGTACCTTAACGGCATCCTTTATTTGAAACGTTAAATGTTTTTTTAATGATTTTGGAATGACATTGAATCAATATGTGAAGCGAGTTTTAAATGTTATTCAAGGGAGATTATACAAAGTTGTTATTTTGGTTCAAAATTGGACGAAATTAGCGACATTTTATTACCCCCCTTTAAAAAAGTCTACGTACTTTCCTATCTGTGTGTCTTCATGGACAAATCAGGGGCTTTAAAACCCAGATCAGTCAAACAATCATGGAATAACTTGATCAATTTGAACGAAATGTTGATCGATTATGATTTGTGATTTTATGATTTCTGGGCGTTTTGAAAGATTTGAGTGAGGGTTTTTATTTCATTGAACGAAGCGCCGAACGAGCGATTTTGAATGGTCTGGATCGAGGAGAATGCCAGTGTACAATGTTACTAACTGTATATCCAATAAAGTATGTAAGAATGTCATTTCTACAAGGACACCAACCCTAAAGCTAAGTTTAAGACCATCGCCGTGAATGAACACGGTCAATTATCTTGGGTATTACTGCTTAATCCTTTGCAAAAGGAATAGCCAAAATATACTCCTAGAGAATGTTGATCTTTGCTGTTTCAACTTTTTAGTTTGTCTTAGATTTGAGACAAGTCGAAGATAATTCAAAAATTAGTTCTAAAGCAACTAGGGAATATGGGGGTAAAAATACCGCTCGAAAATAGCATTTTTCCTGTAGATGAAAAAAGGAATTCAAAAGCATCATCTTGCTCGCTCTTATACTAATGACATTTCAGTCAATGAAAAGAAGTCATGGTTTGAGTAATTCATTTGTCTATTTTTTTTTCAGTGAAATATCGGATGCAATCAGAGGATGTTCATTTAATGATTAATATTGAGAAATATGAACTTTACATATTTTACTGGATTATACCTTCATTTTATAATTCGTATTTTAATTCCAAGGAACAGGTTTTTATCCAGTTATTTATTTGAGCCCTTAGTAGATCTTAAAAAATGAAAAAGAGTCTAGAATTTCAAATGAACAGGAAGCAGTATTCCGGAAACAGACCGGAAGTACACTTGCAACATTCTAAAAATAGAAACGTTAATGGCTTGATCTATCATGTTTTGTCATGCTCTCCTTGTCTGGACCGTTATGTATGATTCTTCTAGTATAAGTCAGGGACATCTTTAACAGGAGATTCGCCAAGGCCTTGTTAGATGTTCGCGCGAAAAAAGAACTTTATGCAATAGGGTCCTAACCAGACTTCCGTCATTGGTAAACAAGCAACAAATCGCTATTTGTGTATACAAGGATGAAATATCATCTTCACGAGTCATGGGGTATCGAATCGATAGGTTACGCAAGATGAGTAAAACGTTCGTAACCCTGGGCACGACAAGATGATGAAATATAAGATCTTTTGCAAGATGTTCTTAGAAACATGCTGATTTAGCAAAAATAGATTAAAAAAGATTAAAAATAAAATGTTCTATGCTAGACTAAAGAATAAGACTAGACACTTTCAAAGAAAATAGTGCTACATATTTAGTATGTCACACAAACAGCAGTTTGGTGAATTAAAATACATGTTTTTTATCCCAAAGCAAGGTTTTCCGGGTTCGTTTCACGAAAAATATGAAAACTATTCATTACTATTCCTCATTTGTGAAATTACGAGAAATGTCTTAAGTGATGTTCGAGGCCTTCTGACCACAAGCAATGAAAGACCGGTAGAGATGGATCACTTTATTTTTTCGAAGGAAAACGGGTTCGAAAAAGTCAAAACAATTCTCTTCTAGAAAGACTTCATAGTAACAAAAACGAGTTAATTAAATTTTCTCTATAAAAGGAGTCAGCCATTGTTAATTCATTGCCTTAACGGGGTACTAATTTCAAGGTTGCGTCTCCGGGGTAAAAATTTTGACGACTTGTTAGATCGCAAAATGAGAAAAATGTATTACACGCCAAATCATCTGTTTTTCAACTCGTTCATTTATATATCCCCCAAATCTTTCTACTGCAACATGATAATTTAATGTTTTGTAACTTAATTTTAGCAACCTGTATTACATATACTAATGATTTTTGGAATGGTAGGTAGGAGCTGAGTAACGAATCGTTGTGTTTCAGGTCGGGATACATCGGCTTGTTTTATTTATATTTGAGACCTGTCACGCGAAAAGGGACCATCTGGGTAGTGCGTAAAGTGTCGATCCTAATAAGACTGCGGAGACTGACAAGATTCGAAACTTTTTGCACCGTGCTTATTTTCTGAATCTAGAATGATCAATCTACCTTCAGGTGAAAGATTTTTTGAAATGCGACTTCTGGTTGAATTATGCTGGATCAAATCTTTTTTTCAAAAATTCATTTTACAGAATTCCCGGATGGTCCCTTTTCGCGTGACGGGTCACATTTACATACTTAATAGATTATCGTTATATACTGTAAAAACAAGCTGAAGTTACATGGGTTTTGGGCATCCATGTAACAAGTGTATTTATTTTTGTTTAATTTATTGATGTTTTTTATTTATTTTTTCGCACAGTGTTGATACGTTTGTTCAATTTTTTGATAGGAACTAATACACATTTACTGAAGTCTTTTAAACTCTCTACTTATATATTTTACGTCCAAGATTTAGGGTTTAAGGTAGTTGGCCCGTAATGGTTCCACAACGTTTCGGAAATAACGAACTTAACAGTGTTAACCGAGATATCCTAACGATTTCATTAGGAAACTTCTGTTAACTTAGTTAACTTTGTCAAGGATCACAATTTCCGAAACGTTGCGGAATTATTACGGAAACTACCTCAAGTAAAGCTCTATCAGGTGAAAAATAAAACAGAAAAACGACAGATTATACACTGAACAATTTGTCGAGATGACTAAACTATGGGAAAATCAATCTGGATTCTGTAACCCAAATATTATGGGATTTTTTTATGTTCAGTAACTTAATTTTGGCCTGTTACGGGAGTAATTCATAAAATCTCAGGCAATATTCATAATTGACAAATCTGTAAATGAGCAAAGATATACATAAAACAATCATTTAGAATTTTGTAAAAATGTTTAAGTCCAAATTATAACCATCGCTGATCGTCTCTTGCGAATCAAAGATTGTCAAGGTATTACCGTTTATCATATTTTTGGAGGACGTTTATTTTTTAGATCATTTGCAAAAAGGCGTTTTAAACCAGACCGCATTTATACAACGTGAAAATAATTGCATGACTTTCCTTGCTTACAGGGACGGAGCAACAGATACGCCTGGTTAAAATGGCCAGGGTTAAAGGTCATAAAGTTTAAGTTACTAACAAATATTTCAATATGGACGAAAGTAATAAACAATCACTTGAATTGAAAATAATCAAATAAATTCATTAATGAACGTATATGGAACATTTATATACTTAGCAAAAAAAGAAACTTTACATACTTGTTGGTCTATTTTGAATGACTTACAGTGGCTATAGGCCAACTTTATTTACATGTGTTAGTTAGACTAGCTACAGAGACTACACAGACGCAGAATTTTGTGCGATTGAAGCAGGTCCGAGCTAATGCGTCTGTAACTTCCGGTTTTGGTCACATACTTGTGTTGAGCTACCAAAAGATCATTTTGAATGATTTTTGTTACTCAGTCACACTAATTCCTTAGCATCGGCACGAAAAAACAAAATTGTTTGGACAATTTTATTGAAACGGGTATGTAACAACAATCGAATTAAGGCAGAAATCAGACTACAGGTATACAAAGAGCTTGAATGTCTGTTAATAACGCCACTCTTAAGTTTGGCTACTCGGGACAGGCAATTCTCATTTTAACATCTCGGTTTAGAACTGCCGCGCCCGGTTAGGACAATCGGTTACGCGTCTGGTTTTCAATCATCGGGTCGTGGGTTCGACCTCTGGCTCGGACATCTTTCACCCCATATTTGACAAAAAGCATTGTGATAAGTGTTAATTTCTCTCCCACACAATTGGCAAATGATACGCCTAGGAAAGAATGGCGACTGGTGCCTCAGATGAAAGCTCTAGCCATACTGTGAGAAACGACAAGAAACTATGGATAGGTGCACAAGCCGTCAAATTTCAAATCAAAAACTATCGAAAGTGACCATTAAACCCATATAAATTAACAAAAAAAGATCCGTTACAACCACATGAAGAGTCTGCCAAAAGGAGATAGACTACTTGTGACGTCATGTAGAGGCCATGTTACCATCGCATATTTTTCAATTCATTTCATCAAAGGAAGGATAACTGCAAGACAAGTATGCGTGTTTAGATCAGACGTTGGTCTATCATGATATTGGAACGACTTTAAGCACGAAATGGCAAGGACCTATACTCAAAACATCAACGACAATCTTGGATTCATTTCTGTGATTTTTGAAATCGACCCCTTTGTCCTTTGACAACCAATAAAATCCTCATTTTACAAGTATCCGGCACTAACCCTTCCATAAACCAACGGATATTGCCTTCAAGTTTGATGTAATAGTAACATTTGTATTCTTTATGGTTTCATAACGACACTACATCCCTCAGTAAGTCATGTAAAGTTTCTTTTTTTGCTAAGTATATTTTGTATTTGATAAAGGTAGAACGCGTCCTTTGAAAAACGTCGCCTGAATTTTACAAAACTTCGCATGTTGGTTATTGACCATACTTTCCGATTTCACTCTTGTTTTTATTTTGCGTTATATTCAATAGGTTTAGATATATAACGTTCTAAAGTCACTTAGTAACGCAAGTTTATAACACGATGTTGCTAATCAACTCGACGCGTTTAAAGTCAAATAGCGTCCGTCATGTTTTCTGTATACATCAAAATTTTAGAAATCATTATATCAGGTTAGGACAAACATTTTGAAAACCAGATTCGAATAGATAATGGCGTTTTAAAGATAATGACGTCAAATAAACTGTCGATTTACGACCACCGAAATGGCGCCGATATTTACGCGCAATAAATGCACGTTTTTGTGAATTTATGAAAAATCGGAGGTGCGTTCGTTAGAGCAAGATGAAAAATCCATCTAAATGAGATTTTTAAGACGTCGTAATGAACGATTTTCGATATTTTGAGTGAAAATATTCGACGTCGTCATGACTACTCGTTTTAAGCCAATGTAAAACCATCTTCGTTTCCTCATTGAGATATCTTAAGATTCTAATTGAGCCGCTTAAAAATCTCGCTCTACCGAACGCTTTATCTTAAAAATCTTAATAACAATCTCAAGAATCTCGCTCTAACGAACGCACCTCGGTTCATTTTTTTCCCTTATTTGTTTTTGAATGTATTTCTTTTCAAAAAGAAAAAAAATATATGCCACCGGATTGCTTTTTTCGCGAAATAGGCACTCAAAATATCACGGTCGAAGCTCATTCGGAACACCACTCGGCCAATTTCACGATCAACCTCGGATGTACCTAGACGGACTATTTTTAAAAAATTACGGGAAACCTTTGGAAAAACTCGATGACGTCAGTTAAAATGGCGTTAGCTCTCGAAACTTTGAGTGAAAACATTCGACGCCGCCATCTGACGTGAAACCATCGCGTCCTTAAATAAATATCTTCATATTCTTTAAATAACGTCTGAAATATCTTATTTTTTGAGTATGATTCGTCATTCTCAATACTTATGATACTTTAGCCGTTATTTACTGTAAATAATATAAATCTAAAGATAGCGCTGTACATACCCGTGTCTGCTAAGTGATTGTTTCTCACTCGCACAGCTAATATCGTATCTACCTCTTTTTATTCCAGTATGTTCTCGCTGTGGTAGAAACGATATTAACAGTAATGTCACTAAACATATATTCACAGAATGTTTAAGTCTTATTGGATGTAGAACATCTTTTGATCGTACTATATATGATAAATTTGGTGTGGATGTATTTAATAATTTAAAAAGTTTGAACTTTGATTGTTATGTTGAAGCTATTTTTGGGTTAGATAACAACCTTATTGCAACATTAGGCGTAAATATTGACAATTTTATTGCTACAGTGCTGAAATCTTTGGACAAATGTTGGAAGTGTTATAATTCAACTTAAATTAATGCGTTTTTGTTCAGAACGACACCGAGTTGCCCATTTTGACTATCGTTTGTGTTGTTCTAAAACCTCGAAATTACAGTTTGATTAAGTTTATAAACGCGAGTTTCTTTTAGAACTACACAAACACTGTATTTATCAGTAAGTGAACTGATCACCTTTAACTGATTTGTTCCCTTCTGGATAACTTTTCTTTTCGTTTCGGATAAGTTTTCTAATTCAAGGGATTGCAAATACTACAGCTGTCTGTGACTGTATTTTTTTTCTCTTAACTTAATATTTACATCTTTTCCCTTTTCTGCACTATCATATTTTCTATGCACTATATTTGTCTGTCTATCTCGGAACTCACCCTTCCTCATTCCTACTCATATGTACTTGCTGTTATATTATGTGAAATCTTGTTTGTTTGCTTGCATGTCCATGTAATTTTTGTATATATCTTGTATCTTCATTTATGGAAGAAATAAAGAATAATAATGAGTGATATTCCGAATGGGTCAAAGCTGTATACTGTATACTTTTACGGCATACTTACCAGTTAGTCTCATCGTCTCTCTTCCATCTCCCTCTAAAAAGTTCTGTGTAAGATTAAGATAATCTTTCGCTCATTGAAGGTTTTGTTTATCTAATACAGTAAAAGTAAGTCTAATTTGGGTTTCCATTTATTTCGTCCTTGTTTGACCTCTGTTAAATCTATTCTCGTTGTCATTTTTTTTATCTTACTGACTTCTCGAATGCCCATCCATTCTCCCGACGGCTCAAATATAGGACAAACTATTTGGTCAAGGATATATGAAACGAAGCAGATAAACTCAGAGCCTGTAAATAGGAATCTTTTATATTCCGTTAACCTAATTTGAATTATCAAGGGAGCTATCAGAAATCTCGTAAAAGCTGTAACAGTTAACAAAGTCAAGAAATTGGCTGTCACGCCAGAGTTTCATTATCATCACTCTTTCATATCTGATATTACCCAAAACCCTCCAAAACTCCATTCAAATCACACCAACATTGCATAATACCACTATCTTGCGTTAAATTTGGAATCTTACGTTAAATTTGGAAGCGTCTGATGCTTTTCAGAACGCACGAAAATCTATCTGTTCATGAAATAGTGAGTATATTTCATCAACGGGAGGTAATAGAGTATAGCTGATTTTGTTCAAATTTGAACGAAATCGGCGATGTATTACCTCCCTTGTATGCCAATAATCGCTAGTAACAACCGTTCAATTTCGAAAGAATTCCGAAGCTATTTATTCTGTCATTTTACAGGTTTTTTTTAAAAGTGGAAAACATTCCTAATTTACTTGTAAATAAAAGCCGCCACCATAGCGCAGTTGGTTAGGCATAAAACTTCCCATCTGGAAGTCGTGGGTTCGATCCCCGGTGGCAGCAAATATCCTTCCGACGTTTGTCTTTCGCCAATGGGTAGATAATCGTAAACCTATGTGAAATAGCAGTCGGAGGCTAGGAAAGGGTGAAATGGTAGTACAGGTGAAAGAAATACCAGGAATAAATTGTTAGGTGCTCCGGCCGCCGCGATATAACTGCGAGATTGCTGAAAGCGGCGTTAAACCCATTCAAACAAACAAACAAACTTGTAAATAAAAATTTCTGACTGGATCACCTGGCTTATTCACAAGTTTTAAGGGGTATGGTCACCAAGTCATATTTCGGCACATCGTAAGATTTAAGAAAAAAAAATGTCTTTCTTTCCCTTTTTTTTTTGGGGGGGGGGGGGGTTATTTCTTTTTTCGCACCCTCCCCCTCGCATTCGAAATATCTCTTCTTGACTGTACAACATTAGTTTAAAGTACTTAAAATTATACAGTTTAAACGTTTCTGTACAAAAAATAAAAGAGCATACACATAAATATCCTAAGACCGACCTTCTCATTTAATCTCTGAACAAATACAGCGTAATTAATGCAATCCAATTTATATGCGAATTATCTCAACTGAAATTTGAATATCGAATTATGCATCTATTTGGCATTGGATATAATTGGCATTTTATTCGTGGTTGCATCTGTCTCCCAGATTCGACCAGAGGATATCAAAATTATATATCACGTGATAAGATTAGGAATCGGGTCGAATGATGGTCAAGCTGGAATACCAAAGAATTCTCTGACCTTGAAGATTCATCCTGTAAGGCTTCATGATTGAAAATTCATATAAATTAGTTTTATATAAGTTTCGTTTTTCATTAATGCTTTAAGGTATTGGTCCAATATTAGTTCCGCAATGTTTCTGAAGGCATGAGATTTAACAGTGTTAACCGAGGTTTTCTAATGATTTCATTAGGAAACCTCGGTTATCGTTTAGAAAGATAATGAATTCCGAAATGTTGAGGAACTATTACGGGTCCACTACCTTAAGGCGGGTTGTCAAGGAATATTGGTAGATTATCAATTGTAAATATCTCCGCCAGATCGTTGTATAGCAATCACAAGACGCGATTTTGGAGAATTTATGCAAAAGTTTTCCCATTTTGTCTAGTTTGTCGTCTGTAAGATCGATATATATTTTATCATGCAATGAAGCCTGTATTGACCTGATATCGCCTGTCTGATAACATAACGTGATATCAGGTATTCTATTTCTAGAAACAATTTGCATACACTTTCACCTGAATTCTTTGATTTTTAAGCACTGAAAAATGATTGCATGATAAATAGAATAACATGTTAGTGTCTTAAAATATCAATGTTATCAGGTCTCGGTTGTGAGAAATTATCATGACTCGGCACAGCCTCGTCATGAAAAACTCTCCCAACCTTGACCAGATAACATTGTTATTTTTAGACACTAACACATTATTCTCTAATTATACTGAGCGACTAAAAAAACGCAATAAAGTAAATTTGAAATTTGAGTACAGAAACGTAGATTTGGTTTAACTAAATTTAGCTGAATCATACAAACAAGATCCTCTGTTGAATCGACTTAATCTTGATTTGATTTTACGCTTTGGTTACTTTTGGCATAGCAATCTACTGTTCACTCTTTCTTTTTCATTGCACTATTTATGGTTGGTTGATTTAACAAATCAGAAGTGTGGAGGGTAATCAACGATAGACATTTCAAAACCCGTTTAAAGAAGGGAAATCAACTCACTCGCTTTGCAAAGAATGTACTCTTAATTGAGTAAGTCAAAAGGAAAAGTGTTCCTTAGAAACGGAGCGTCTTTAATCTCGATTAGACTAAAAATTATTGATTGATTCGTTCAATATTTAAACATCTGCATGGTAGGACCTTGCCAAAAAAGAGTTTCAGAAGACTTAACGTGTTAAAATGACGTTAGCGCCATGCCGTAAACACGCTTAAAATGGCATCTCAATTCTAAACGAGTTGTCTGGTAAGGGGTTAAAAGCGTAAATAGGATATGTTTGCCAAAACCGAATTCACATGAACAACGTTTGTGGTTCTACGAAAGGAATGGAAAAGCATGTAAGTGACGTCACTTCAGGTAAAAAAGACGACGTTTTGGTGTCGTCTTTGCACCAAACGTGCTTAAACGCAGTATTCATGATTTGTTTTACCTCTTGATTCATTTAACCAAAATCTGAAATTTGTTTGGCTTTTGTTTCATTTGAAAAGAAAATATCGTTCAAGCAGTAGGGCTATGGAGAAATTTCAACTTTCGTGGGTATGCTTAAAGGTGTCCCCGTATTGGGAATACAAGAGTATGTTTCAAAATAACATTGATGTTGGACTAAAGGTAACTTGTTTTAGTAACAAAATAAGTATTTTTCAGTGAGAGTCTATTCACTCATATTTGCATTTAAGTGACGTTTTTAAGAATTGCGTTTTTAAAGTCGCTCAGTATATTTCATAAACAGCAAAAGATTCTGTAGTTTAGTCAATGATTGATAAATCGATCTAATACTGAAAGACACAATTAACGAGGGTCATCCAAGAAATTTTGAGACTGGTTCTATTCCTTGTACACTAATGAAGATATTAAAGCGAATTTTTACATGCATGTACATTATTTTCTCCTGTATTTATTTTTAATATCAACCAGTGTGTTGCCATGACTACGTGTTGATGACATCACAAACAATGACGCCATGATGTAGACCATGGTCAGGTGAATATCAAAATAACAGAAATGTGTTTAATTTTAGAAAATTGAAGAAGATTGAAACACTGTTTTGCATTCAATGTTATGTAGGGATAAAGAACTTTCTCATTGTACTTTGTGTCTTCTGATTACTTTTTTTCATTAGTGGTACAATTAAATTTTAGCAAAAAAATGTCATTTTTCATGGTCTTGATCACGAAGACATTATTTGTAATGGTAAAAATTTGCTTTTTAAAATTTTATCATATATTTTTTTTGTTTGTTAAAAATACTGTGTAGTATCTTTAAGAAAGATACGTAATGTAAAATCTGTTGTCAAAACTTACGAGTACATCACTGTAGAATTGCATTTGGATACCCTATTATTTTTCAGAACGACGTTGTCTGATGAAAGCTAGGTATTTGTCATGAAATTTGTCGTCATTTCTTTAAAAAAAAAATACAACCATTGTCTACGACTTAGATTTAATACCATAAAACCATATTCAATTTAATTTGAGTGAAACATTGAAACATCAATGGGTTAAAGTGGTCCCTTTGATGCCTAGCAACAAGGGTTCCAGGCATTTTATGAAGTTTGGGGTCTGCCAAACATTAAAGAAGGTGTTACACTAAATAATAGTGGAACGATAATCTAACATACTTCGGTATTATAGGATAAGTCTCATGTTTTATTGGGGGATCCACGTAAATGGAAAACAAGAGATTTGCGTGCAAAGTGTTAACTAATATCAGTCATATTCATTGATGGTATTAACAGCACACCTAGCCCACCCCTATTTAGAGTGAAACAGAGGTTTAGGACCAACCTAAAAAAGTTTTTCCTGCCCGAATCATACCCTAGTGTAGACTGGTCCAACTGTAATCTATTGGAATTCTAGGCTATTCTTATAGTCAATATTTGGACCAGTCAAGAGCTGGTGGTCCGCTGTCTGAGAGGTATACTTATATAGCGGGCAACAATACCCGACTCCGGGGTCAGAAATAAGTTGGCCCAATTAATTAGATTATCAGTAGGATTCATACCTTATACTTAGCATTAAACAACATTTTCAACGAGAAACAAAAATAGTCTCTATGTTTTTTTTTTAATTTATTTTTATTTTCCTTTTAAAGCGTGCTATAGCAGAACCAAATCCAATCTTTAAACATTAGATCGATTTTGACTTTAACGAAACAAAATTTAATATTAGTAATTCTCTTTTGTTATTGAATACATTTACCTGAAACTTGGCACTTAATTTCAATTTCGCAAGGGCAATCCATACTATTTAAGTGAACCCATCTTAAAACTCTGAAAACAAACTGTAAGAATCATTCGTCTATTATAGTTTTACTTCAAAAAGGTCGATCCCGGCTTGCTCATCTGTAACGCATTGGGCTGTTATTCCTGGGGTCGTGAGCTCGAAACCTGGATCGACCATCATTCGCCAGACATTTGACAAAAGCCAATGTGACCCGAGTCATCTGTCTCCAACCAATGGGTGTATTAAACGTATATGAAGTACGCTTAAGTGGGGTGAACAGCTGGTGTACTGTTGTACTGGTTTGAGGAATGACAGGAAACCATGGTTAGGTGCTAGCCGCGCGATATAACTGCAATAATGTTGTAATGGAACAAACTCTCATATAAATTATCAAATTTACTTCAGTATTCACACGAAAACTAATATACCTATAATCTTTAAGATTTCCATCGAATTATTGTTTTTCGTATTAAAGATCATGCATGAGCATTGAATATAAATATGAAATGGGGACGCAGCTGCAATTTACAGAAATCTGCAATAATATCTGCGATTACATAAAATATTCTTTGTGAAATATACGAACTATTTTCTTGAGCACAATATCATATTGTTGATTTACCGCTACCTTTATATGTCATTATGCAGTTGGAAGTGCGCGAGAATCCCATCATGTGGTCCCGGGTTCGAATATATCCGTTCCGATATTTGACTCCCACAAAAAGGCAATCGGAAACCCTCGGTGATTCTACGGAATATACCTCGGGCATAATACGGACGCAGCCATGAAATCGTGTCAGTTTGCAAGTGAGTTTATATGACGTCAAAAACATGAACGATCCCGCTAAGGATGGCATTGCATAAAACAAACTCCACGAAAGGATAAAAGTGGGAATGTCATGGTTTGATAACAAAACGCCGTGTTTTACTGCGTTTTGTCATCAAAATATGATATGCCCTATCTTCCTAAACGTTCGGAAAGAATTAACAAAATGTGATTTTCTTCAAGCGTATAATGTAACCAAAGTACCTCCACCAGAAGCCGAACTACCCAAAAATGACCGAAGAATACTATATATTCCATTTGAGGTAATTTCCAGTTTACGGAAAAGTCCGAGCGATGTTCCGAATTCCAAAAGGGTGAATAATCGCGAACATCTGCTGAATGATTAACTGGATCTTCGGAAAAGTTTTCGTCGTAGGATTGGGATACTTGGTCGTAGGGACAAATACCAGGATTCCATGGTTTGGTGTTTCAAGCACGGCGATATGACAAAATGTTGAAAGTAGAGTTAAACTCCATTCAAACAAATGAACATTCAAACTTTTGTTGCGAGGTTTTGGAAGCCATATCAATACTTTCTTTAAAATACAATGAAATACAATACAATGCAAAACAATACAATTCATCGAGTCTGTAATTGCTTCGTCTCGTTATGAATAATGCGGCCCCAAACGACCACTTTTATTTGCAATAGAATTGAATCATTGTATAAGCTACGATTTTTACTCTGACAGGGTGGGGCCTAAGAAATGGGTCAATTTTAAGGTAAAGTTTTATATTTAAACACGTTTATAGAAAGTAGGCGTATACAGCTAGAAACGTATAATAGTATGTGGGTAACAAAACTCTCTTAACTTCAGTTTGGACAAACTAGTTACTAGGGTTTGGTACCCAACAACGAATGTATTCCCTTCGCTCAATACGTTTATCCATTCGGTTTGGGGTAGTTATCTACACGCGTAAACGGGAATGTACGACAAACTTTTGAAAGTACCCGAAGAATTGAAAAGTAAAGTCGCCAAAAAATACGCAACGGCTAAGCCACGTCCTGCCAAGTGAATAATATCGCAGAATACCGACAAATATTGAATATTGCCAATATTGCCAATAATAAGGCTCAATTTCATAAGAATACTTAAGTGGTTACCTCCGGGTTTCTATTCAGTTGTGTTACCCATTACAGTTAAAAATATCATGGAATCGACAAGTGTGATTTTCGATTGAATTTGGACAAAATTAGGGATATTTTTTTATATTCCTTTATATACCTACGCATTTTTTATTTGGTGTCTTCGCGGTAATATCAGACACTTAAAACCCAACCTAGTCAGTAAAACTTTGCAATTATTTGATCGACTTGATTTCAATACTAATCATTTTGAACGATCTCGATGCTTTTAAGAACTCTTTCGGAGCGTTTTTTGAGGGTGTGTCTTGAATGAATCATTGGAGCGCTTAAAGCGAATGATTTCGAGTAGTTTTGATCGTGGTGAGTGTCAATTTCAAGATACAATTAAATATTTATTGACGAGTTTACCGCTAAACTTTATTTGTGCAAATGGATTAGTGATATTGTAATTATACATGATTGAAAACATTGATTGAATGTGTGTACATGTATATATACTGAACTACAAAAATAACACATCACTTAATCTTTTAGATATTACTTTTCCCGTAATCTAGTTTGGAACAGTGGTTAACAAATTATTGGTTTGTGAGAAAAGGGATGACACCGTAGACATACGCATTAAACAGTTATAAGTACATGAATGCGACTACCCCTAAAAATAGAGTCAGTTATCATTGCTCAATAAAAGTCAATAGCTTGTGAGTTCATGTCCAATATTGCTTTCAAAGAATGTCTTACAAGCGGCTTTCTGAATTTTACCACGAGTAAGTCCCAAAATGACTCTCCATTTGCTCTTCATGCTGCCTCAATCTGACTCAAATGGGTTTTCGCGCTCTATTTCTTTTTTACTCTCATTGCAAGCTCGTTTCTGATATGCTAGAGAATGATATAGGTCCGGTCGGCGAAAGAGAAGTCATTGGTAAAAACTTTAAGAAGGTTTTCGCGAATTGAGTCAAACTAGCATTAGATGAATAGACCATAACATTGGCTTACTTACGGCTATTATTTATTGCTTATGAAAGAATCAACAGACGGCCAAGATACCTAATCTTTGTGGTTCACTGTCATCTCTAGTCTACCTGAAAAACCGTTACCTAGAAAGGAAAGAGTTTCCGGTCATAACACATTACAACCTGCCCTCCCCATCCTGTCAGCATCCAAAGTTCGGCACCGGTAGTTGTTATAGTCGACGTTTTAACCTGACAATGGTTGAGTTATGACCCCTCATGGCAGGTGCAAGTGTCCTTGATTTAATCACCTACATAAATATGTACATCGATTTTTCGCTACCATCAAACTCGAAGACTTGGATTTATCTGATAAATGTTTTAATTGTTTTTCGTTACCACCTGTCTAAGCTGTTTTACTCGACCAACTTTAGTTTCGAACGATGCATTCGATCTGATGCATGAGCAGAAAACATGTTTATCATATTCAAGTGTCTCTGCCCTGGTGAGTATGGGTTAATGATTAAATTTTTTAAAAAAAATTACTGAGTGGCCGGCCAAAATTAAGTAATGTCATAACAGCAACTCGGTGGATTTCGGTGCAGATTTATTTGTCATTGAAAAGTGATGCGTTATTTTTGTTGTTCAGTATAAATTGAAGATTGATTTTATGATTTCTCGATATATTGTGACTCATATTGGTCGAGTTAATCAAAATGAAGATTGATTTATGATTTGTCGATATCATTTTGACTCATATTGATCAGTTACTCAAAGTGTGGTATTGAAGATTTTATGATTTATCGCTATTTTTGTGACTCATATTGATCGAGTCAATCAAAGATTAAAGGATCACAATCCTTACCCTTGCCTCCGCCTTTTTGCGAAACCACTTAGTTATTCGACTGAAAATTTTCTCATTCTTAAAAAAAAAAAATAATAAGGGAAAGGAATTGTTAACACTTAAAGTTAACGGCCTTATATGTTTACCTCTTTACGCCTTTTTGAAATGAATCAGCAAAAAAGAATTAATTTTTAAACTTCAAGTTTTAGTTAATTCTCAAAACAGTTTGCTAAATAGCTCCGTGCCATAGGCCGATATTTTCCTAGCGGGTGGTCACTTTTTATTTATTTATACCCTATAGATTACTACATTGTTTATGAAATGTAGTCAGAATGCACAAAAATTAACGAAATCAACCTTCATTTAATTATATTCAAATGAAAAGATATTCTGTATACACGAATCTGCTAGCAAACATTATTGTACAAATATTGATGGCCCACTAGCGATTTCAAAATAAAACTAAAACATTCAATTAGAACTTTTCTTCTTTTTCACTACATCCTCCTCCTCGTGCTAATCATCATCATCATCATCATCTTCATCATCATCATCATCGTCTTCGTCTTTTACATCCTCTTCACCATCCTTGGCTAGGTATTCTTCAAGAGTTACGTCCCCAATGAAAGTAGGTTTACGTTCCTGATCGTAAGCTCCATTGACAGACCCGAATTTTAAATGCAATTCGGTACCTTCCGTAATAGTTTCCGCCGCCGTAAAATAAATATCATGTTCGGTCTCGGATCCGGAATGGTTGAAGAATTCGAGACTGCAGTTCGCTTTCAGTTGTTTGTAGATTTTTGGGTCTCGTAAATATGTTCGCCATGTTGTCTCTGTGTAACCCGGAGTCAATGATAGATTAATCATAAACCATCCTGGAGGCGTGGCTTCTTTTGGTATAAGCCCTTCCCTAAGGATATGATCGAACAACCACTTCACTTTATCATGGTGAATCGGTATTGCTTTGAACATGTCCATTTCGATTGTTTCGACCAAAGCTGAAAAACCTATCAAGTTTTCTTCGTCAGCTTTTGCTCGAATATTAAGCTTGTGTAGAAATTCTGTGTCAGTTTCGCCTTCAGGCACGTCGAAAAACTCGTTTACACGTCTGTGCATTGCTCCAATCCAAAGAGCAAAAAGTTCAAAATCGTATTTCTCCAACTCTGTGTTGTCGATTACAAGGAGTATTCCTCGTACAAGATCGACCAGTTTAGATATAAACAAGCCCCAACGGACTTGGACGATTGGAGTTTTAGTAACCTTTCGACAGATGATGGCAACAAATCGAGTCCCATCTTTTTTATCAGACAGGTATTTTATATCTCCCGATTGCTTCCCTTGTCTGTCTATTGGCACTGTCAGTACTTTGAATATATTCAGGTCGTTATCGAAAAAACAAGGAATGAAGAATTGTTTACATCTACATATGAGGTAATCTAACACCTCAATAATGCACTTTTCGACAGGGGCGGATTTTTTCAGTCTACATTCTTTATAGTGATGTAACATTGCAGTTTTGAGGACATACGAACATAGATGGCCTTGTGTGTGTACATACTTTTTCGTTGGAATATAGATAGCCTTCAATACTCGGTAACATGTTTTATGGCTTTCGTCCAATCCATACATAAGAGCCATTTCTGGACGGCTGAATGTAAATCGCCAACACGGGTGATCTGACGCACGAGTTGCGCACGATTTAGGCACTAAGAAACATCCGTGTGTTTTTACAATCTCGTCGAAATCGCTTGGGTATGATTTGATGAAATTTTTTATCTTAGTTTTTTCTGTAAACTGTATAACGGGAACCAAATCCACATTGATAGTACATGATGTCATTGTTGTGTTATACACGTCACGTGGCAGGCCACATGTGTCATATTTATAGCTCAAATTTAATTCAATTCCTCCTCTAGCACTACTTTCCATTCTTTCTAGTTCAACTTCCCCATATTTGCCGCTAAAAGTAGTTTTTCCTGAATGAACAACATTCAACACAAGTTTATAAAACCTGTCCATGATACGATTTTCTGTCTGTTCTTTACCGACCACTTCACTGTAATTCTCGGGTAGAAGGTAGCCATTTTGACAAAACTCTTTCCATTTGTCGAGATTTCTTTCTACTTTTACTCTACTGTAGCCATTGCAACCAGTTTCAAACGAAACATCCTGCGAAAGTTCCGTAAGTCTCGTAACAAAATCGAATTCATCTGGGACGTGTGATACTCGGGTGTTTTCATAAAAGCTTCCGGCCGGTAGAACCTGTGAAGTCGTGAATCTCCCGTCGAGTTCGCCAACAGCCATTAAAAGCTGGTGTAAATAATCCTTTACTACTTGCTCTATTCCGTTTACTTGATCCTCGGGTATGACATATCTGGTAGTCTTCTCAAAATCGAAGATAAATTTACTTAGAGACATCTCCTCTCATTTAGGAAACCAACCTGAAGGTAGAAACATGTGCTTAGTTTTAGGATATCAATCGGAAATCGTTCGGCTACTCTACGGAATAGACATCAGGAATAGTAAAATGAGCGAGGTCAGGAAAGGGCGTCATTTTGCACGTGGGTTTAACATGACAACACAAACATCAAGATAGTGTTGAATATATCACATTCAAAGAATTCTAGATTTAATTTGGCACATTTTAATTTTGATAACAAAACGCAGTTAACTTGATCATATGCCCAAAAGATTTCCTCTTCAAGCGTATTGGCCGAATAGCCTAAGAGACCCAAAATTTACAACACTCGGGTCCGAATAGACTGGTAAACCTGTCTCACCTGGCTACCTCCCCTAATACTACTACGTGTAAAATCATACTCGGTATGTACAGTTGTGGCTAGTTCAATCTACGCTACTCTCCGATATCGATAGATGTACGTCCAATGTACGTTCAACTTTCCTGAAATATCCGAGAGATGTTCCGAATGGGGTGGCAATATCAATTTCGCATAAAAGCGGTCGTCACCTTAACGTTCCAGTCAGCGTTCTAAGACAGTCAAATATCTGACGGCAAACCGTCATCTTTTTTACTGATGGTATAATATTGCAAGACAAATTTAACGAAATAAAAAAATGAATTTCTTCCCTTTTTCACCCACGATCATAATTTTTGTTGCTAGAGTCTACAATCTTAGTGAAAATTACCTTTTTATTTATTCATTATTTAATTTTTATTATTTATTTATTTATTTTTTTTTACTACTGGGCGCAATAAGTACGCTCCCAATATTGGAATTACCACCTTTCCAGGACGGTTAGAAAATCATTTGAATTTCAATAATTTCCTAGTTCTATTGATAAGATTAACATGATATAAAGTCTATATTATGGAATGACATATTTCACCTTGCCAACACGATTTTTTCCCAGCTATGTTAGGTTTCATTGTACATGTACCATCAAAAATTTCAATATTCCTAAACATGTGATTGAAATCTGTAACAAATCTATAAATAGCAACAATGCATGCGAGTGACGGATTTTCGTCATTCTCTATGTGGCTTTTTATAGATTTGCCTTCTAATATAAGATAGTGACGTACAGGCGCCACACGAAAAAAAATTGCCTTGTGACTTACTACATCATAACAGGTGATGCTTTGTCATTAGATACTCAACAGTTAAACTTTTCAATCGTTTGAAGTTTTGGGGCGTTCTTGAACCTAGCGCTTACACAACGTTCTTCTAGCGTTAGCTGAGCCTGGCTATCTCAGCGGTAGCGGATACAGCTGTCAATACTGGGGTCTAGAGTATGAATCCAGTCTCGACCAACTTGCATCCGACATTTGACAAAAATCAATGTGAAACGAGTTATTTGACCCCCTTCATTAGATTCATGATAAGTAGTACGCCTAAGTGGAACGAGCATCTATTGTCTCAGATGAAATATATAGAGGATAATCGTTTGTTTCAGTGTAAGATCGATTTATATTTCATTGAGTGAACAACAAGAACTATAATTTTCACGAGTGGCGGAGCCACGAGTGAAAATATAGCTTCTGTTGTTCACGAATGAAATATAAATCGATCTTACACGAAAAACAAACGATTATTCTATTTCTTTAATGCAAAAATGAGACAAAATGTGAAATTTCTATGACATATTTTCATAAAGCGCGGCATTTTCCGCGTGATTGCTATGCAACGTTCATTGTGACGTCACTTATTTCGCCCTGCATAGATGACGTCAGATAGGATGAAATGCAGAAAAGCAGGGTATAAGTATTTGATCATTTCACTGCTTTTGCGGTGAGATTATCAAGTGATAATCTACCGTTATTTCTCGATAAAACATCGAAAAGCATTAAAGAATGTGGTTGTAATTGTGTGAGAAACGACAGGAAACCATGAGGAGGTTACAAGCCTATGAGTTTTTACTACAATAATGTTGAAAGTGGCGTCATTATACTCGTACGATTGTATATCGACCATGGACGATAACTTACCTTTCCTCAAATTTACTGGCCAGTACGATATAACGTGCGACTACGGCCTAAAACCATCCCTACGTTCAGGGTGCAAACTGTTTGCAATATATGTCCCGCTTTCCTGTACACTTGCATGCAAATGTGTGTTTAATTTGCAAACAGTTTACACCGTTTTGTCATCCTTAACGCATGAAATTTTAAAACAAAGGATAATAAAACCACAGTGCACTAAATAAATATATTTGATTTGTCACGCGAAAACGGGATCATCTGGGTAATTTGCAAGTATAGAACCTTGTTAGACGGCACAGACTGATTAAAGTAAATATTTCGTATTTTTTAGATTTTTCCATAGTTATTAGACTTATTACGGTTAACTTTATATTCAAATAAAATGAGGGTTATGATTGACCTCTGCGGTGTATGTTTCACAAATTCATTCAGCGACATGGTCCCTTTTCGCTTGATTGTTCACATTTAATATCTCCTCGAAATCTTGTGAAAGTCACCAATAAATGGAAGGGCAAAGCCTAAATAACGTATCGTTGAAGTAAATATTGAGGTAAAGAGATTTTATTTGGATTATCAGACAGATTTCTATAGATAGCCAAAACATATCATTCGAAACGTAAAGTCGACGGTCAGTTACAAAACCTACCAACTTGAGCTTTAAAATGCTGTATTTACAAGGTTTTTGTAACCCACCGATGAGATGTCTTCACCGTAACTAAGCAAATTTATCCGTCTGGTATAAAGATGATATACGTGATAACTATAATTATCTACAATCAATTATAATGAAAAGTGAACTCGCCATCCGCCTGAAAAATCATAATGTACCAGGTCGAAGTCGAATGTGTAGATTATAAATGAAGGAACCAAGATCGACCGCTGCTCAATGTAATGCTATCGTACCCTAGACTTCTTAACCTCACTAACACTGTAGAGTAAAAGCCGTATTCGTTAAGGGTGTTAGCTAGACTCTGGTATAATATTGTAGATCAATACAGATGGTATAAAACCGTATAAAGAACAGAATAGTCAAAGGTATTAACATTGTTAAGTTACCGTTTAACTCAAATACAATATTAGAAAGTCTGTCCTACTTACCTGACCCTAAACGATCCAAGTAAGTCATAAATGTGACGTGAAAGGAAATTTTGGTATAAACTGGAAAATCCCCCCATCCGTAACAACGGTATTGATCCATGAAACAGTGCTATAAATAGATATAATATGTTGCTTTGCCCTGGTATATAATTAATTTGAGGTATCAGCCCAGTCTGTTTTGAGGGCTGTAATTATTATTTGATTAGGGTGAGATAATTTGGTTTTAGCTTGTTTATCATGGTTCGGTTTTCCTGATTAGCTCAAATTGTTTTTATACTCCCATGGGAAAGAGAATCACACATTACATTAGATATAGATTGTTACAAGTAGTTAGAACTATGAGACGTAGCAGCGAACTAGGGCCATAAAAAGCGTAATGTAATTTGGCGTAATTTTTGCATCGTAAAATTGTGGAGCAAACAAACGAGTTCATTTGAAACAATCGAATGTCTTAATAATTTTTAATAACATCACTAGGGATGAGCAAAAATGAGAATAGGTATGGTTTGGCTTATCATATTCAGTAAAGTAACAGACTATTATGTATAAATAATCCTGTAAAGATGACCGTGTAAAACCGGCGTAAAACTCCACTATTTTGCTTAATGATTTAGAATTGTAAGAGATGTAGAGACTATCATTTTTCTTTTTCTTCCCTCTCTCGCTCTTGAAAATTAAAATACAAATGCGTATAAATCACATTCGATTATCAACGCACTGTTTTTCTTGTAGTAGGGGATTTTAAGTTGTTTTTGGTGGTGGTGGTGGTGGTGGTAGTGGTGTTTTTATGTTTTGAAATTCCTACCTAATTGAAAACAAAACTTGTTCCGTCTATCAATTACGCGATTTTTGCAAATCTTGTAAGACGGTGGTGTGAATGAGATTGTCTCATATTGTTCCGACTTAAAAAGGACAAAAGTATGCATCGGTCTTTTAATTTTAAATGACAACCTGACAATACAATACATATACCACCCTATATGGCCCCTGATTTTAGACATTTGGAGCTTGGTTGGTCCTTTGTTATGCATCCTATGTGGTTGTGATTGTGGTTGTCACAATCAAACATAATCAAATTCTCACTAGACTGATATTTGCTATTGTCAACAGCGTACTTCTATTTTTTCCAAACAGTATAGACTAGCCGACAAAAGCGTACAGTCGGATCTACAATACATGCTTTCTACTTACAATCATGCAAACCCAGGCTGTTTGAATTGTCACTAAAAGGTGTTTTTATTAAGCAAAAGACATAACCAGCACGATTAGGGGTATATTGATAATCTCAGCATTTGTTACTTTCTTAGTAGACCTAGCAGGAAGTTTACATGTGACATTACATAGCGTAGCTAGGGTTTTGAAAACCATTCGCACTCAGAAGACGACTACCAAAGAATATAAAGGATAAAAGCGATAAGTGTCTTTAGGCGAAAGATGAATGTCGTTCGTGCGCCCGCCCCGCCCTTTCTCTTATCTATAATTTGAGCGTTGGTGAATAATCAAAGCATCGATGTTCTGATCATTCATCAACGATATTTTCAACAGAGTGTTAATTCTAATACGCACTTGCGTAAATTGCGTAATTGGAGTTACGCCTTTGCATTATCTTTGATAAGTAATGTCATCATAAATTTGGATATCTTGTCAAAAAAAAAGAAACTATTTACTTTAACTTCCGTTTACATCTGCTTTTTCTGCCATGTTATGTTACTAAATCTTATAACTGATAAAGAGGACAGTTGTTTGTTTCAGTATTAGATCGATTTATATTTCATTGGGTGAACAACACAGGGTATAACGTGCCACGCCGACACCAGAAGGTTCGTAGACACCTGATCGATTTTTTCGATACGGAACTGACGGTGGAGCAACTTTTTGACTGATTTATAAACCGAAATAATCATTTTCATTTCAATTTTTAGTATCACTATCGAGATAAATGGTTCTTCTTTTAGGAAATGAAAGTAGATGGTAAAAACTAAGCCAAATGAGCGAGTTCTAGCCCTAGGAGTGAGTGACTTTGCTTGTTTTTTAGGTTTGTCATTAATTTTTTGTCAAACAACCTGACTATTCTTAATTGCTTGTGATTGTCTAATATTATTTATATGTCCTCTACACGCATACCAAATTTCTCGGCGAAACCAAATTTCTCGGCGAACGATCCACATAAAGCGAAGATATTCGTACTTTTATTGGCCTGGGTAGCGGAAAATATGATAACAAGACACCCCCTATCACAAATTCTGGTGTCGATTTCCAATCGAAAAAAATTCAGGGGGTGTCTAGTTATCATATTTTTCGCTCCCCAGGCCAATAAAAGTACGAATATCTTCGCTTTTTGTGGATCTTTTGCAGAGAAATTTGGAATGTGTGTAGAGGATACATAAATGCTCTTAGACAAACACAAGCAATGAAGAATAGTCAGGTTGTTTGACAAAAAAATAATAAAAAACCTAAAAAACGAGCAAAGTCACTCACTCCTAGGGCTAGAACTCGCTCATTTTGCTTAGTTGTTACCCTCCCCTTTTATTTCCTAAAAGAAGAACCATTTATCTCGACAGTAATTCTAAAAATTGAAATGAAATTGGTTATTTTGGTTTACAAATCAGTCAAAAACTTGCCCCACCGTTAGTTCCGTATCGAAAAAATCGATCAGGTGTCCATGAACCTTCTGGTGTCGGCGTGGCACGTTATACCCTGTGAACAACAAAAGCTGCATTTTTACGAGTGGCGGAGCCACAAGTGAAGATAAAGCTTTGGTTGTTCTCGAGATGAAATATAAATCGATCCTACTCGAAAAACAAAAAATATTCTATTTCTTAAATGCAAAAATGAGGAATAATGTAAGATTTTTTAGGATATATTTTGTTTAAGCGTGTCATTTTACACGTAATTGCTATGCAACGGTCGTGGTGACGTCACTTATTTACTTCTACTTAGATGACGTCAGGCAGGGCGAAATGTTCGAAGGCGGGGCCAAACGTTTTTGATAGTTCACCGTTTAGGCGTTGAGATGATCAAATGTTGGGCGTTGACTTTATCAAATTGACAATCTACCGCTTTTTCTCGATAAACCACCGAAAGCATTCAAGAAATTGTCAATATTTCCACACAACAATTCTGAAATTGATAATCTACCGAATTTCATAAATGAGTTTATTGACGGGCGTTTGGGTGGTTTTTAGATCATTTCTTTCCAAATTTTCCTCTTCCCTGCACTTGTTTGATAATCGTAAGACTATTTGGAATAAGAAGCTTTGGCTCGTAAAAAAAATACTGCTGTTTAGGAGTATTGACACGGCGCTTGGTGAATGAAATAGTTTTAATAGAGGCGTTAATCCCGCCCAAACACCTAATTCCAAATAATCCTGATCAAGAGTTAGATTATGATAAATGCCATTTTAAATATTTTCATTAGTATTTATCAGCTCATCTCATTTCCTTATTTGGTTTGATAAAAGTATGCTTCCGACTCGAATTTGTCATTTCCAGGAAAAAGCCATGTTTTCCCCTGCACATGCCTTATCTACAACTGGTTCGCCAATTGGATTTTTCCGGTGTTCATGTTATATTAAAAATATACAGTAAATACATCGTGAAATTGACATTTACCACGATCAAAAACCATTCTAAATTGCTCGATCAGCGCTCCATTCATTCATTGCAAACACCCAAATCACCCTAAAACGCTCTGTTATCTTTACAATTTTAGTCCTATCGTTCAAACCAATCATCATTCAATTCAAATCATTCCCCGATTATACTAGCTGCATGAAGGGGATTTTAAAGCGTCTGATCTGTCCGTGATGGCAAACTACAAGAAAAATTCGAAAATGCCATGAAGGGAAGTTTATAAGATATTGCTAATCTCGTCCAACTTTGACTTGAACTTAAATTTTTATCTAAAATTAGCTCCATACACTTATTCACAATTATTTCAGAATCATTCAATTTGACAACAACACGATATTGATAACTATATGTGGGCTGCATCGATAATTCAAAGAAATCTTTTATAGATGACAATTCCCTTAATGAGGGCCATTAGGCCTACGATCATTTTCTAAAACCTTGAAAATGTTGTCGCGTTCCAAGATAACATATTAACAAGATATCACGCAGGGTTTATTATGGTTTTCTGTAATCTATTTGTGGCCTTGACATTAGGACGTCGGTATTACGTGGTAAATGGATTGCTAGGAATTAACCTGAATCCGGGAACTAATTACTGACAAATTGGTTAGATTTGAATGAGGTTTAACGACAAGGACTCTGCACATATAAGTTTAGCCTTGAAGATTGGTGTTAGGAGAAAAATTAAACTTTTCACATACCAGATCTATTTTTTTCTCCTAAAACCTTTTTCAATGGTTAATAATCAGGGGTGTGGAGTTACGACTTTTCTCCACTTTTCGAAGGACAAGTAAAAGTCAATGTTCTACTTGTCCAGGATCAAAATGAATGTGGCCACACAAAAAAAAATGAAATGATAAATATTGAGATAAACGTTGTTTTTAATGAAGAAAATGCTGTAACCCAGCATTTTCTTCATTAAAGACAATGTTTTCTCCCCTTTCATACAAACAAAAAGACATCTTTCCTCCTAGATCTTTTTTGTACTGTATAAAGATTTGCTCTGGTATATACTTGTCCACGGACAAGTGGCGTAGAAAAATGTACTTGTCCGCAAGTCGAAAAGCCCGAATCGGACAAGTCGGGCATGGGAATTCCACATCCCTGGTTAATTTGTGAAAATAGTTAATTCATATACTTTATTGCTTTTCGATAGACAAATGTAAGATGATCACTTGACAATCTCACTGTCAAACCAGAAAAAAATTACAAAAATATGATTCCGTGCTTCGTTCATTTCACTCTCTCTCCTCTCTCTCTCTCTCTCTCTCTCTCTCTCTCTCTCTCCTCTCTCTCTCTCTCTCTCTCTCTCTCTCTCTCTCTCTCTCTCTCTCTCTCTCTCTCTCTCTCTCCTCTCTCTCCTCTCTCTCTCTCTCTCTCCTCCTCTCTCTCTCTCTCTCTCTCTCTCTCTCTCTCTCTCTCTCTCTCTCTCTCTCTCTCTCTCTCTCTCTCTCTCTCTCTCTCTCTCTCTCTCTCTCTCTCTCTCTCTTCACTCACTCTCTCTCTGTTACGTTATCGAGACAGAGCCAAATAATAAAGTTGTCATGAACGTTGCCTATTGCAATCACGCGCATAATGACGTGCCTTTAGTAAGTTTTGCCAAAAAATATAATACTTCGTCTCGTTTTGCAATGAACCAATAGAAGAACAATGCCAGATCGATGGATCTTTCATTTAGTGAACAATAAAAGCTATATCTTAATATAGCTTTTGTTGTTCACCCAAGGGAAGATAAATCGATCTTTAACTTTTAAAAATAATCATCCTCTATGAAATTCCATGAAAGCGTCCACAGCGTCTTTTGCCATATCCTATGCTTTTTACTCCGGCGTCGTTGAGCAGAAGAACATGATTAGTTTTTAACTATTACTAAAACATACAAATTTCCGAATGCCAATTATGAAACGAATCGGAGAATTATTCAAGAAATTATCAGATATACAGCATCATAGTTTTAGTCACCTTTCAAAAGCGTGTTTGTATAACGTCATTGAGCATAGGAACTTGGGAAGCTTCTTTACTTTTACCAGGGGTGTGGAATTCCCATGCCCGACTTCTCCGACATGGGTTTTTCTACCTGCGGACAAGTACTTTTTTCTATGCCACTTGTCCATGGACAAGTAAATACCTGGACAAATATCAGAATGGTATTGAAAAATTTAGAAGATTTATAATCATAATGATACAATCAATTCTGAGAAAACATTGTTTTTAAAGAAGAAAATGCTGGAGTGCAGCATTTTCTTCTTTAAACACAATGTTTTCTCAAAATTGATAGTTTCTTTTTCTATGACATGTTATTTTTGATGCAGGACAAGTAGAAAATCATATTTTACTTGTCCGGGGACAAGTGGAGAAATTTTGTATTTCCACATCCCTGCTTTTACCCAAGGACACAATATATTTATAACGATTTTGAAAGGACATTGAAGAGTATGCCTACAAGGGAAAATACCAGTTAGACAGTACTTTATTAGAATCACCCTTCAAAATATGTTTGTCATGATAGCATCTATCTACTGCCATATATTTGCCATCTTGTCGAACCAAGGGTTACGAAAGTATTACTTTTCTTATTCGTATTCGAGAAGAAGCTATCGATCCGATAACCATTGACTCGTGAAGATGGGGGTATTCGAGAAGAAGCTATCGATTCGATAACCCTTGACTCGTGAAGATGTATTTTTGCAGAAAATGCTGACATTGATTCGGGCCCTTTCAATCAAAACCCTTTTTTTTTTTAGATCATGGCTTAATCGACATAATCGTCGAAAGGTATTCAGACGGAATCTTCATGCGAATATTTAATGGGTCAAATGAATACCGTTACAAATGTACTTTAAATGAAGTTAATTAGAAACTTATGTTAACTAGAGAAGGCAAAATGGACCCAAAACTTGGACCTAAAATTCTTTGATATTTTGGTATATGAATTGACAGAAAAATCTCTTATTTTCTTCATTCATTAACTTTTTTTTTGAATTCGTGATTAGGTTCGAATGAGAGCCTTCAACGTAGAGTTTGACTGAACTTTCCTACAATAATGTGACCCGTCACACGAAAAAGGTACCATCAGGGATGTCCGTAAGACAAATACTTGAAAAGAGATTGGTTCCATTAAAGGTCAACTAGAGGTCGTGATAATTCAAGATTTGGTAAATTAGCCACGTGTGAAAGGTTTCGAGTCAGTGCAGACTGACTATGTCAACACTTTTCGATCCACCTAGTTGGTCTCTTTTCGCGTGACGGGTCACATTTATGTAAAGTGAATATCTATCGTATACCCTGAGCATCGTAAGGAGCTTATCAGACCGTATTGATGAATAGGACTCTCCGAAATGTCATCAATAACTATATCTATAGAACTATACTTGACCCTCTTCTAGCTTTTCTACCCTTCAAGCTAATCTGGGACTCAATGGGAATGTTTGTGGATGTGTACATGTTCGTCGTCGGTTTGTCCCCCGTCCGTCTGTTAGTCGTTTCTTTCGAATACACTTTTGTACCCAATATAAAGGCAATACTTTAAGTCGTACCAACCTGAAAATTAGTCTTAATCATTGCCTTGACAAAATCTCGAACGTGCATAAAACTTGGTCACCTAGGGTAGAAAACTAGGTACAGACGGAAAATCTTAGAAAACAAACCTTGAAGTCAATCCTGAAGCCGCATTTTCATCCCAATCAACATGAAAACTAGTCAGAATGATTCTCATGATAAATGTCTCGGGCGAATGTGAAATCAGGTCATCTTGAGTCAAAACTAGGCCGCGAGGTAAAATCACAGACATTTTAACGAGCTTGATGAAATCTCGGAATCGTTTTGATTTCGAATATCTTGGGTCAATGACTAGATCACAGGGTCAAATAAGACTTAGGAAATACCTCTCCGGGTTCCTAATTCTTATTCAAGCAAAATATCAGAATCTTATCTCATAATCAAATAGTTTTAGTTTCTTGAAAAAACTGGGTTTATTTGGCTTTGTCAATTTTTCCATAATTTTCGGGGTTTTTTCGAACATTTTTAGACTGTTTATTCATGTACGCGATGCATTGACACTCTATGAACAGCTTGTTTTTCTGTCTCTTTGGCAAATGATCATATTTAAATCATTCCTTTCTTTGTAGTCCTCGTATTAACCCTTTCTCAAATAATTCAAAGAACATTTTTATTCAAAAATCAAAATTCACCATGGTTTTATCTATCATATGCAAAGCTTTCAAGATATAACGGGTAAAACTTTACTTAAAACTGGAAATTGTTTAAGCATTACACCAATACAAAACGAGCCTGGGCGTGACATTTCCAACAATTTGAAATGTGTGTGAGGGCTAAATATTGAGCACCGTAGACAGCCACATACTGTAAATATAAAGTTACCTAATTGTCTATAAAAACTTTGAGACCTTATATATCTACGAAACGCACAGCGAAGACTCTGGTCAGACTGTGCGAATGCACAGGCTGGTCAGATTCTTTGCTTTGGGGTTATTTGAAATTGTTGGAAATCTCATGCGAAGGCACAAATTCAGTTAAGAAGTTTATCGATGAGTCGGTGAATAATTATGTAAGCGCATATAAATATGTAGACTCTTACGATGGTTAATAACAGACTCATCGAACAAATTAACCGCCATCCGATAAGGAACTATATTGGAATTCTTGTAATAAATTATTGAAAAAGAGATTGGTTCCAGTGCAGGGCAACAAGAGGTTGCATTACAAAACTTCTTGCAAAGAAAGGTAGATCAAACATTCTAGATTTAGAAAATGAGTAACGTGTTAAAAGATTTGACCCTAGTCAGTCTGCGTAGTCCACACAGGCTGACTTGGACTTTACGCACAGCCCATAAGGTTCCTTTTCGCATGACGGACACAAATATAAATGCTAATATTTCAACGAAAACTGATTATGACCGTACGAGATTCTTAACAGAAAAATGGCATATATGTCAAGATTTAGCTTGAATTCTATACGATGCCCTTTTTTCAAACGATCGGTTTTATCAAACTCATTGCAATGCTCAGATTCGTGCTCAGGTTATACTCAAGTCACATGGCTACGTGAAATAAGAATTACTTCCCTTTATAATTTCAGGCGGATTATGTACCAACATACGCTGACGCATCTAGATGCCGAGGATTTAAAGCCGTACAGAAACATAGACAAACTGTACGTATATGAAAATTTGTGACGTGTACACATAAAGGTATATTTTATTAAACCCAAATCCTGCGAAGTAGAAGGGGTATATTGGTTTCACTATGTCTGTCTGTCTGTCCATCCGTCCGCTGGTCCGTCCATTATTACGTCCGTCCGTAGACCTTTTTCGTTTCCGGGCTCTAACTTAATAACCGAGTGACCTAGAATCATGAAACTTCATACAAATGCTGCTTATAACCAAAGGAAGTGCCCTATTGTTTTTGGTTCACATAGATCAAAGGTCAAGGTCACAGTCAGCCTTTGTTCAATTTTCGTTTTCGGACTCTAACTCGAGAACCAAGTGACCTAGAATCATGAAACTTCGTATACTGCCTATGACCCAAGGGAGTGCCGTATTGTTTAGGGATCACATAGGTCAAAGGTCAAGGTCACAGTCAGCCTTTGTTGAAAGTTCGTTTTCGGACTCTAACTCGAGAACCAAGCGACCTAGAATCATGAATCTTCATAAACTGTCTATGACCCAAGGGAGTGTCCTATTGTTAAGGGGTCACATAGGTCAAAGGTAAAGGTCACATTCCATTTTTTTTAAATTTTCGTTAGACCTTTTCGTTTCCCGATTCTAACTGAAGAACCAAATGACAGAGAATCTTGAACTTTAACAAATGCCACCCATGACTTTGGGAAGTGCCCTACTGTTTTTCGTGTCACATACGTCAAGGTAATAGTCAAACTTTGTTCAATTTTGTATCCCAACATTTGTTGCAAACACACCCTGTGGGGGTATTAGTTCGCTTTGCGACGCTCTCTCGTTTTATACATACCTATAATGACATATCTTCTGTATTCATTGATGGATTTCTAAATATCTTGACACAATCATTCTCCATCATAAGTAGATTTGCCATATGAAAGAAATATTCAGATAGCTCCGAGGTAAAGATCAGACCTCAAGGTCAAATGTATAAATTGAGCTTATCTGGAACATAGCTTCTACACAAATTGATTGGTTTCAAAATAAGTAGGCCAACCAATCTCTTTGATTAGCCGGTGTGAAATAAATTTTAAGAATCTTAAACGGTCAAGGTCAGACGTCGAGGTTAAATATTTAAAACGGAATCTTTATTCATGGTCAAGTTTAAGTTGATAGCAAAACTTGTGGGCTCTACAGCAGGCGGCCGTTTCACTAAACATCTTACGAAAAAATAAACGTTAGTCAAAATCACAAATCGTACCTGCTTTTTTCATCCATGGTAAGAATCTGTCCTGCAATATTCGCAATATCTCATTGAAATCGTCTTTGGAAGATGATTCCAGTGAGATGATGCATGGCAGAATTCTATTTTAGTAACTACTGTAGAAACAACTTTAATTCTTGACTTACGAAAAAAAATAAAATAATAATAATCGTAAGATATTCAGTCTAAATACTTCTACCCATGTTATCCAGAACTATCCCGATGCTAAATAAAACTACTGTTTTCGCTTCGATAGACTATCAACTCACGACTCTATTTTCTGCTAAATAGAAATCTACTGTTTTAGCTTCGATAGACTATCAATTCACGACTCTATTTTCTGCTAAATAGAAATTTACTGTTTTCGCTTAGATAGACTATCAATTCACGACTCTATTTTCTGCTAAATAGAAATCTACTGAATTCGCTTCGATTGACTATCAATTCAAGACTCTATTTTCTGCTAAATAGAAAACTACTGTTTTCGCTTTGATAGACTATCAACTCACGACTCTATTTTCTACTAAATAGAAAACTACTATTTTCGCTTCTATAGACTTTCAACTGACAACTCTATTTTCTGCTAAATAGAAAACTACTGTTTTCGCTTCCAAAGACTATTAACTCACACCTTCACTTTTTGCTAAAATAAGACTACTGTTTCCGCTTCGATTGGCTATCAACTTACGACTTTATTTTCATGTAAAAATTCTTAACAATCTTATGCGTGGTCTTTTCATTTTTTTTTTTTTTTTTTGTAATACGTATAACTTGTTAAATCAACGTCTCCATTACTGAATTTCTTTGAGTGCCAAAAATGTCCACTTTTTACAGAAATTGCTTCCTTGAATGCAATAAACCCCTATTTATGGATCATTCTGCTATGTAGAAACAAAAGCAGACATCCTTTGTCCAACGCTAATGGCTTTTACACTATTGTCTGGCTTCTGGTCATTCATATCATGTAAAAGTACAGGCAGATAAACAGTACTTTCATTGAGGCCCAGTGAAATCTTTAGTTTCGCGTTTATTGGGATGTTCTATTACAAAATAAATGTGACCCGTCACGCGAAAAGGAACTATCTGGGACCAATATTTGAAAAAAGAGATTAGGTCCAGCATAACTCAAACAGAGGTTTCATTTCAAAAATTCTTTCACATGAAGGTTGTTTGAACATTCTAGATTCAGAAAATAAGCACATTTTGAAAAATTTCGAGCCTAGTGTCTGCGACACTTTACGCACTACCCAGATGGTTCCTTTTCGCGTGACGGGTCACATATGTTAAATCAAAGAACTGAAAGTATGGTTGGATAGAAAGTTTGATTATTTCAAAATCATTTCTAACACTCCAGTTTCTTTTTTAGAATGAAGTCCTTTTATTGGATTTCAAAATCTTTGTTATTTGACTTTTTTCATTATATGCGATATTTTTGATACACCAATTATTTTATACACCCTTTGAATACAAAACTACGGTAGTCTAAGGAGGATGTATTGAATTAAAAACTTTTTTTCACAATCCACTTTCTGCGGCACAATATCAAGGGTGATTTTAGAGGCAATGAAATACTGACAATATTTTCATTTTTCTTATTTCAGAATAATATCCAACGGCAGCCTGACCTATATCGCAGAGGATACATTTAGATACAGCAAAAATTTGCGTCTCCTGTGAGTATACATACACAGAGGGCCTACTTATTTCTCGCCCGCTTTCGGGTCGGGTGTAGACTGGTCTCACTGTCGCATATCTGAATAGCCTATTCTAGGCTATTCTGATAGTCGATATGTGGACCAGTCTAGAGCTGGTATCCCGCTTTCTGAGAGATTCTCTGATGTTGCGGGCAACAGTACCCGCCCAGGGTCAGAAATAAGTTGGCCCAGAGTCACAGTTAAAACCATTGTGAAATTAAATCTCATTTCGATCAATAAGCACAAACAGCGCTTCATTCATTCATTCAAAAGACCAATTAAACCATTCAAAACGCTCCAAAATTACCTAATCTGCTAATATCAACAACTACATACAAAATAAAAATCGCTTTAAAAAAATCCATAATTTCACTTACTTAATTGAATTCTTTAAGCGTTTAATTTGTTACGGAGACATAGAAAGCTATTCATAGAATTTGTATGCATATTTTATCAAAGAAAAGTAATGAATATTGCTAATTTTGTTCGTCGCACTCATTCTTTTTCATTCTAAAATCATTGCAATATCATTCACTTTTACAATTTGACAGTTCTCAAATGTAGGACCATTGTAAAATCGATGCTCATCCCACTCAAAACTATTCTGAATTATTCATAGCAGCCATCTGAATCTGCCCCTCAATAATTTATACCGGCCATCCCCGTTTTGAATTTTGATTCGTCCAGTTAATGAAAAGGGGGGGGGGGGGGTAATAGAAAATCAGCCATATCGTTCAATTTGAACGATTTCAGTGACATTTTATTACCTGTCTTTGATATCAATTAAAACTCGCTCACCAAAAATATCCAAAAAAATGATTGCACAAATCAGACAAGTCAAAGTTTACAGAAGGTTCTATCGACCTATATTTATACAATATGTCCAATGCTGCGTAAAAAAGAAGAAACGTGGACATTGATTGAATTAGTCAAGTCATTAGAGGAACAAATCACACGGAATGAGTTTTGGTGTTTATTTTATCAAATTAATGGAAATCTTGTATAACATTGGGCAACAACACAACCTTTTTACTTCTTCGGTACTTTTCATCTGAAGGAGGATAAGATGGAACAGTTAGTTAGTTATATCTTGAAATTAACCCTCACCTCGATCAAAACCACACTTAAACACTCACTCAGCGCACAATCCCTTCAATACGAACTTGTCTTGAAATTTTCGCGTTTCGTCCCCCCTTTTTTTGCATTACAGAAATAGAATATTCGTTTGTTTTTTCGTGTAAAATCGATTTATCTTTCATAGTGCCACTTTTGAAAATATAGCTTTTGTTGTTCATTCAATGAAAGATAAATCGAATTTTATTACTGAACAAACAATTATCCACTATTTCTTAAATTTGAATAATTATCCAGGAAAATCCGACAAATAGCTATACTTTTTTGAAAGATCTGTTGTTTAAAACGCAGATTCTAAATACGAACAAAGTTACTTTATGAGAAAAAAGTATGTAAAAAAGGTATGTAGACAGTAATCCGAATTGTGTTAAAATTGTAAAGAGATTGCAAAACGGACAAAAAACGATAGGAATTGTCTGCCCACATAATTGTTTTGATTATGGCGGCAGGTCATTTAGACAGGTTTTCCTGAATAACAAATTATTAATCATTCTGTTGCAGAAATCTACGAAATAACAGTTTACAGACAGTGTCGTGGAAAATTAATGATGGGATCATGCTAATTGTGCTGTAAGTATGTAGGTTATTTTAATGTATGAAAAATAAATGTTTGATAAACCTATGCTGAATTTGAAATTTATTTAAAAAATGGCATTTTACTTGCATTACAAATATAAAGGCTCAAATTATTTCACAAAGTAACTGACTAGAAGGCAGGCAGTGTATGCTAAGATCAGGTAGCATATCTGTGCAGGCTGATCTTAGTCTATACAGTCATCCAAAGCTTTGTCTACGTCGTGCCATGACGTGAACAACATGAGAAGGGTTAACACATCTTTTATCATTTTCTCTGCTTTTGAAAATAAATGCAGGGTTAGGGCAAAACTATTGATAGTTCCAATAAATGTATCTATTTAGGTGCTTACAGAATTTTTTGCGCTGCACCCTCGATAAAGTTAATTTCGTATTTTTGGAAGCACGGGAAGAATCCTATAATCCTATAGAGGTCTTATACGACTGCGCTAAATCTGCCCGACGGCTTAACTCTTTCTTTCCGACTATATGTCTGACACCAATGGGTTGATTGTCGAAGGCCTATGTTGGAAACTAGCTGGAAGATAGAAAAGGATGTGATGGTAGTATTGGTGTAAGACATACCAGGAATCAATCGTTAGATGCTCCAGCCGCCGCGATATGACTGAAATAATATTAAAAGAGGCGTAAAACCCCATTCAAATAAACAAACAAAAGCTAATTCGTCACATAGACCATGATAATATATGAGCCTGTGCATGATATTTCCAACAATTTCACGCGCAGTGTTAAAACTCTGATCAGCCTGTGCAGCCGCACAGTCTGACCAAAGTCTTTACTAACCCTATATAGATAGATATGGTCTTAAAATGCCACTTCTGGTGGCCAGCATACGTTCCTTTTGGATTTTGTCATTGTCTTTGCTGCTCAACGTCTGTATATCAGGCACATATGATCTTGTTGTAAATGTCAGGCACATGCTCAAATCATATTTTTTTGTTTTGGTTCAACACCATTTTCAAGGTTATATTTGAGTTATATTTCTATGATAAGCACACCAAACCATGGTTTCCCGTCGTTTTGCACCAGTAACAACCACAAAAAGCTTGAATCTAGGTCAAACAAATATTAGTGATCGGATACAAAAACAAATGAGCCTGTGCGTGACATTTTCAGCAATTTCAAATGAGCGACAAGGAAAGACCCTGGCCAGCCTGTGCATCCGCGCAGTCTGGCCAAAGTCTTCTTTGTGCTCCTTGTGGGTAGATAAGGTATCAAAGTATCCTGAGACATCTTCTATTTGCATTATATAACGTTCTAGGATGCTCAATATTTGCCCCTTGCGTACATGTCAAATTGTTGGAAATGTCACGCACGGGCTCAAATATATTAAGAAAGAGATAGGACCTGTCATAGGTTTAACCGAAAAAGCACTTGAAAAAAAATCTAGTAAGGTAGAATGACCATCTTAGATTTTATGATCGCAAAATAACTTAAAATATTAAACTTGGTCAAATTTCGCTTTTCTTTGCAGGTTTTAGTAAAGTTCTTTTATAATCAGTCGATTGTTCAAGGTAAAAAAATTGCGAAACGCTAAAGAATTCGCCCCCCCCCCCCCCCTATTCAAAGCGGGGTGCATTAATTAAAACGTTTGCAAACGTTTTTCTTTAAGACAATGCGGGTGGTCCCATTTTGCATCATCATCTGTGTATGGATTAAAAAATCCTTCATTATACGAATACTCATTTCCCGGATATTGCGCGGGACTTCTACTTGCATGACGGTGTACATACATGTACAAGATATATAAAGCAGAAATATGTTTGTGACATTATGCAGGGGCCCGTTTTACTAAACAACTTACGATCATTTTTTGCGTAAGTCAACATTTAAAAATGCTTCTAGAGTAGTAACTAAATATAGATTTCTGCCATGCACTATATCATTGGAATCGTCCTGTAAAGACGATTCCAATGAGATATTGCAAGGCAGAATCCATCAATGAATAAAAACACCAGGAACGATTTGTGATTTTGACTTACGATCATTTTTTTCGTAAGATGTTTAGTAAAACAGGCCCCATGCTTTGTTAAATCCTACCGTGTAACCTTGGTTATATACTCGGCGAGACATCGATCGTGTTAATCTGAACATCAGTGAAACAGAAATTTTAAAAAAAACATGCTTAGAATCAAGAACTTAGTCGCCATTTGTCATTCTAAAAGCTATATCTTCGGACGACAAATATATTTATCCTAATCTTGGGAAAAGCTACATACAAGGACGTAGAAGTCGATTATCAATACTGAAAATTTTTCTCTACCTTTTTGAAAATGGTACTCCGCTTTGCTCGAAAATGGATAACGAAATTAATGAAGTGGATTACTTCGGATTTCGAAGCGTTTGGAGTAATTTAAGACTGGAATAATTGATTTTAAATCAGCGACGTATTTAATTAACAAAATGAGATATACTCGATACGAATAAAGAACTTATTACTAGTATTCGCGATAGTCTACTGTCGTTAAATTTTCTGTGATTTTAAGGGAAAAATCCTCTTTATCTTTCAACATGGAAACATGGAATCAAAGAAAAGCAATATTTGTTTCTATGAGACACTATATTCTTGTAAGAGCGTGTCACGCGGAACCAATTTAACGCCTACAGAAAATATGCCTTTATTAAGACCTGTCATTACTTCCTCGACTTCTTGACCTCTGAAAGCAGACTCTCTTAGGGTTGTAGCTAATTTAAACTGACGGGCGTACACGGAAGTAATTAAGAATGACTTTTTTTCTTCTCTGGTACAAATCTACTTGTTTTACGAGAATCATTTACTCTCATTTTTACGAATTATTAGAACTGTCATACTAGCTGTGGAAAATGACTTGTCACGTCTTAGTTTCAACTAAACAACAATGATACAGTAGGCCAATACGGGGGTTATCTTCGAGGGGTTATCAAAGAGTTTTGAGAAATCATTCAATATAAAGAAATGGGTAAGCGCGATCTTATGTAATCGTACTACAAACTTACCATTTTTTATCAAAATCAGATGCTTACTCATAATCCTTTGTCAAAATTAATCGAGATGTGTATGCAGGGACAAACCAATGACGTCGTTAACGTCAGGGACACGTTCGATTGCTATTTTAGCACTATCTTTATTATGAAACACTATCATCAAACAATAGAATTATACCCGAAAAGGCTTTTGTCCTCCACTCAAATGTTTAAAGAAATGACGACCAGAAATAGTTCTCAAAAATAGAATTTGTAACCTTTAAGTCTTACATTATTAATTAAAAGATGCAGAACTCTACACATAGATGACACGTTAGGTGAAAGAGAGGCCATCTGCGTCGGAATCACAGTCTGACTACAATGGATTATTTTCGCTTTTGACTGATATTCCTTTTTTAAATCTAGAATAATCATTCTACCGTTCTGTACAAGATTTATTAACAGCGATCTCCGGCTGACCTCTACTGGAACAAATCACTTTTCCAAGTATCCATTTTACGTTTCCAGATGGTCCTTATACGCGTGACGGGTCACATAGGTCTATTGCAAGAAATGTCATTGATATGATGTTAACAATAACATTCATTAAAAAGAAATATCTTATTTTGTTCTTCGTTAATATATTTTTCGAAAACACAATTTACAAATATTTACGGCTTCGTAGGTACCTTAATATGTGGTAGATGAAAGAATGCTATCTATTAAACAAACAAGAAACAATTTCTGTGATTAGAGACCATTACTGGTTTCTGACCGAATTTCTAAAGATTCTATTTGAAGATTTGACAACCGTTTAAGAACTTAATGCCCGTTTTTCAAATGTTCACAGATATTAACTTTTCATTGATTTGCGTTAGCATGGTTTTCTGAATTGGTGTTTTTCTGTTTATGGGGGTCTTACAGACTTAAATCACAAAGATAAGTTTGTCATCTCTAAAATGTAAATAAAATAATCAACATTCTCAAATCCAGAAATATTACCCAGAGGAGGCCAAACGTCCTCGTCTTTTAATATCGCCTGTTTCGATCAAAATGCTTACATGGTAAATGTTTATGTTTGAATAAGCTGTAGTCGAATTATATGAGTCTAGAAAAGTCATTCTACCAACCTAGATATTCATTTTCGACGAGCCTCTTGTTTCCACTGTTTATTTTACGGAGTTGCCTGAAGTGCGTTTTCAAATGAATTGATATATTTAAAGAGTATTGATTGAGTGTTCATTGAATACTTGATTGCACGTTCATTGAATACTAAATTTGTTTAACTCGTCATCTACAAACAGATAAAAACGAGGCTGTGTCGAGGTTATATCTGTTTTAGATGACGAGTTCAATAAATACGGTATTAAATTAGCTCAAATTTGATATTCTTTTTATAATATGACCCGATGATTTTTGAAAAAACTAAGTAATTACGATATCTATTGATTCAACTCATCCCGCGAAAAATACAACGCCCATGACGCCGGTTGCAACACGGCGTCAGAAAATCTATTATGACCTTACTGTTCCAACAAAAATACAACTTTACCGTCTCTTCATAGCTCATTCGCATAGTTGTTCATCCAGCGTAATAACACTTGGTTAATATGAAAAGTATTCAACGGGCTTATTTCTCTCCAGCGAATTAGGTAATTCTAATATTTAAATGGTTGTCTTAATGTGTTTTAAACCTTCTTTAGATAAGATATTATTATTATGATTATCATTATTATCATTATTATTATTATTATCCACATGTATGTTTCCATGAATTCCCGGGAAGTCCTATGTTTAACTGTAAATCACATCGTGAATTTGACTATCATTCCGATCAAAAACATTCAAATCACTCCCTCGGTGCTCCTATCATAAATTCTAAATACTCATTCTATCATTCAGAAACGATATCGAAATCGTTCAAAATGATCATCATTTCAATCAAATTGATCAAATAATTACATGATTTTATTCACTGGTGTTCATGTTTGAGCGTCTGATTTTTCCAGGGAGGTAAAAAAAAATTATCGCCAATTTTGTCCAGCTGGACGAAGTTATCGAAAATGTTTACCCCCCCCCCCCCACACACACACTTGAAAATCATTCAAAACTCACTCATCACACTCACTCAATTTCACTTTAAAATCATTTCTCAATCATCTTGTCAACTTCACGATGTTATCAAATATGGGACGGCTCCTGAATGAATAAGAAAATCTAAGAACGTCCACACTCAGGTTTTTTTTTTTTTTCTCTTTGCTTAATCATATTTCACGTGAAACTGAGCATTAGAAAATATTATTTTATTTTAAATGAGAACTTAATCGTCCCCTATTTTACTTTAATTGTTTTCAAATAAAAATGTGTGCCACTGGCAAAAAGGAGAAGTTAAAGAATGAAGTCTTAATAAGAGATTTTATTCCCTATGTTCAGGATATCGAAACGTTGCAAACTGTTTGCAAAGTATACCCTACAGTCTACGCCTTGTTGTTAAATCTTAAACTCATTTTCCTTTATTTATTTATTTATTTATTCATTTATTTGTTTATTTATTTATTTATTTTTGTTTTACTTTATTCATTTATTGATATAATTATTAACTATTTATTTATTTATTCGGTTGGTGGAAATTTGAAAACGTCCGATCGGTTACTCGAGTCTTCTTGGAACAGTAAGTTTACTTTATCAAATGGAAGTAATGAAATATCCCTTATTTCGTTCGATTTGAACGAAATTAGCGATTACCTATTACATTCTTTTAATATCATTCGAAAATCGCTCGGTCCATTCATTCATTTTCATTTCGAAAAATCACACGTGCACTTTGCATCGTGCACTTTATCAATTTTACGATGTCATTTACTTTAATGTTATTTTCCTCGGTAGACAGTAATACCATAATGAAAGAAAAGATAACTTTCCAAGATCGAACGGTCGCAAGTCATCGAAGAATCGTGGTTCTAGAGGACATTACTCCAAGGAGTCATTAGACTGTCATTTCTATTAATTAGATCTCCAGTTCGTACATTACCTCTAACCTGTTTTGTTTTCGATGGAAAAAGCTCTAACGAACCATAATTATAACTGAGAAGACTTTATTTGTAGTCTTTGATTATTTAGTGATCTTTTGTTTACGCCCGACTAATTCTTTTGCTGCTTGTATAAAAATTGCACTTTTCTTTCCTTTTTAGCTCCACTGTACATAGTCCAGAGGAGCTTCTGTCGTAACCTGGGGCCTCTTTCAAGAAAAATATCGTACGATTTATCTTATAATTATCCTACGATTATATTTAAGACGGTCGTGAACGGATTTCACAAAAATATCGTTGACAATCGCAGACTATACGATCTCATAAGATTATCGTTAAGTTGACCTTTCACATCTGCACGTGCTGATCATATGATATAAACTTCCGCGTTAGTGGCTAAATTGTCCGCTTTTTACAATACCAAAAAGGGTAAATCAGCAAACTTACCGTAGAAAAGCCATTTACTTGTATATTAAACATGATGTACTCTGAAACTATTGGGCAGAATAAAACCACATTTTAAATGAATGATCCTTTGGACCAATCTCTCAGATTTCTTTGTTTACTTCTGATCGAGCTATTGACATGGGTGCTTTTGGCAGCTGCATCACCGAAATATGGTCCCATATAATAAAATATAAAAGAATATCTTCTTTGAAACTACTGATCAGAATTCGACAAAAAGTCACCCAAATGATCTTCAAGACATGCTCTTTCTTATCTCTTTGTTAAATTCTGATCAGGTTGATAGTATCTCCCTTATGGGTTGTCGCGTCACTGAAAAATGGTTCCAAATTATGAAATAAGAAAAAAACTTCTCCTCTTACATGACTGGTCAGAGTTCATTCAATATCGCAGGAATGAAGCTTTGGACGTGCTCTTTCAGATTTCTTTGTTAATTTTCAAGCTGGGCATGAGAAGCACCGTCACTGGAAATGGTCCTATATGATGAGATATAAAAACTCTCCTTTCCTTAAACTTGTCAGAATTCAGCCAAACTTCATAGGAATGATCCTAAAGGCACGTCTTTCAGATTTCTACATTAATTTCTGATCGGGTTGATAACATGCGCTCTACAGGCTGTCTCGTCATCGAAAATGGTCCCATATAATGAAATATATAAAAAAGTCTTCTGCGCTGAAACTACTGATCAGAATTCAATTAAACTTAACAGAAGTAATTGTTAGGACATGATCTTTTAGATTTCTTTGTTTTAATCTGATAGGGATAATAACATGTACTCTTCGGATTGTTGAATTGTTGATTGTCACAAATGTTTAAATATGAGCCTGACAATTTGACATGTACGTAAAAGGTAAACATTCAGTAGCTCTGACTGCAACACAATATACTTTTAGGTCGCCTGGATGTCTAAAAATACATTGAGACCTTCTCTATCTGCAGAGCGAACAATAAAGACTCTGGTCAGACTGTGCGGATGCACGGGCTGGCCAGAGTCTTTGCTTGGCGCACATTTGAAATTGTTGGAAATGCCACTCACAGGCTCATATAAAAAATCTTCTCTTAATGTACAGGGGCCTCTTTCGTACGATATACGAAAAATATCGTACGATTTATCTTATAAATATCGTACGATTATATTCAAGACGGTCGTAAACGGCTTTCACAAAAATATCGTTGAAAATCGCAGACTATACGACCTCATAAGATTATCGTTAAGTTGATCTTTCACATCTGCACGTGCTGATCATATGATAAAAACTTCCGCGTTAGAGGGTATATTGTCCGCTATTTAAAATACCAAAAAGGGTAAATCAGCAAACTGGCCGTAGAAAAGCCATTTACTTGTATATTAATGCATATTTAACGAGGTTTATTAAAACAAGATTCGTCGAACTACACATTTCTAATCGAAATCCAAATATCTTTGTCATTATAATTATGCAAGTGCTCATAATTGCAAAGTTATTTTAGTTTACATTGTCGATTCCCTTTCCAATGAAAGTAAACCGACTTTCGAACCGAATGTGGAGCATTGTAAAAAAGCTCATGTTCTAGTAAATGATCATCTGCACTAAGTTTTCGGTGTATGACTTTATTATCATTATATTTTATTATCATTGTTGTTTGGTTGGTTGGTTGTTTTCTGGTGAAGTATAAGCATGTATAAGATTACAACATCTTTAATAGGGTAAGATGAAAAAATAAAAATGGCTCATCCATTTTTCTTGTATGTATTTGTTATTAATTGTTCAAATCTGTATAGTTCTGTGCCTATCTGGAAGGTATTAAAACGAACTATAAAGGTGTAGTATTGAAATGAACTTTAGATGGATATTATATTCAATCGCTTTAATTCAACTTCTGTTGTAGTACAGTGCTCGTTGTCGTATCCGTGTAACAGTTACATGAAGCTTAGACATGCTTCATCTGGCTTAATGTCGCCGTTCATTATTGTATCTATTTGATTATTTGCTCAGTTCATCTTTGACGAAACAAGAGAGAAAAAAATATCGAGTGCAGCGGTTTTGTTGTTGTTGATGATGATGGTGTTGTTGTTGCTGTTGTTGTTATTAAGAAATCCTCCTATCTATCAAGAATTGTATGGTTTTGACTACAGGCTGTGGAATTTTCCTTTTAATAAATGTCATACTTGAAGCATAAAACACAGGAATCCATATTGCATAATGTGAGAGTAGTTTGGGTTTTTTTTAAAAAATAAGTAATTCATATATGCGTAAAAATCTATTGATTTGATATCTCCCACTTTCTGTGTCACAAGGAAGGGTAAGCAAACGTTTTCAGTGATGATCATAAAAGGGTCGATGCTTACGGTAAATTAACAACTGAAAACCACTATGAAAACATTCTGCGACAATCGTACGATTATCGCAGGGTAAAATCAAACATCGAAATGATGGTGCATCTGTTGTTTTCAATATATCTCGTTTATTACACTATGTTGTACTTGGAAATTTGGCACGTGCATAGCTAAATAATCGTTCTAACATCCGCGAGAGCTAGAAAGGAATCCGAAAACATTTAAGGCTCATAGAGACAAAATCGTAAAATTTACGACTGGTCTGAAGTTGTCGTATATTTTATCGTAGATTTCACGATACGACGCCTTTCTTGAAAGCCAAAAAGTTTCTTGAAAGCCAATTATCGTACGATTGCGATACGACTAAATTTCAATCGTAGGACCTTTCTTGAAAGAGGCCCCAGGTCAGAGTTCAACCAAACTGCCTAATAATAATGTTAAGGACATGCTCCGTCATCTTGCTTTGATTTTGAGTGATTTGATTCTGTCTCATGAAAAAGGGGACTTTGTGGTGAAACATTTCTAGATATCACAACTAAATACATTTATTTACAGATTTTTTTTAAAAAATCAAATGTTGCTAATCATACGACTATGGACACATCAAAGCTACTTTGAAAAATCATTCCATGTCATTGAATAAGGAACCTCCTCGTAAAGATGATGATTATCTTGTTACAAATAGTTATATATTTGAATTTGCTTTTGACTCTGATTTTTTTTATTCATTTGTTTTGTTAACTAATTTATTTATTTATTAGTTTATTTATTTATCTTTAGAGAAATCCAAGAGAATCCGATTGTATGTAACTGCAGCGCAATTTGGTTACAACTTATAGTAAAGAATAAAGATTTACGAGCCTTTGTGGGTGAGAATCCGGGCGAACTGACTTGCTCTAATGGTATCCCCTTGCAGAGTGCCGTTATATCAAATTGTGGTAGGTATATCAAATTATATTCAAATGCCATAAAGTATATTATAGAGAATTATTGCATAAAGAGTACGTTTTTGGTCGTTAAAGGCATTCGTTAACGGATAAATCCCGGGCGTTAACGGGAGAAAACGTAGGTTAATCAGTAAATTAAGTTAACACCTGGCTTTTTTACTTAAATATCCGCAACTTGGGCTTGTACACTTTAATCAATTTCAATGATTCTTATTTTTTTTCTGCAATATTAGTTTGACCTAAAAGGATATTTTATGCACTCTGTTTAAAATACTTTAAAGGTTAATTACAGAAAACCTTACCCATTGATTGGTAAAATGCGTGAAAATTATGATTTCCAACATTATTATAAAGCATACCTAAAGACGTTGCTCTAAATTGCTCTAAATTCCGCGTTTAATTGTGTGGCGTCATATTTATCAAGCAACGTCGGTATAAACAAAATGGACGGTGTAATGCATCACGCAATTGTTCTGGCATATTCGAATTTTGTAACTGGTTTTATTTTATTTCTATGGACTTATTTCGCAATTTCTGTTTGAATTTATACTCTAATCTATTTTTATACTATAATAGCGTCAATTCACGTTTTTTCGGGCGTAAACATTTGCAGAGACCGTCAAAATGCTTAAACGCACTCGGGCATTTAACTAACGCCCTCAACGTATCTAAGCATAGCCGAACAGAAAGTAGTGACGCCATGACTTTGCTTAGTAATCACGTGCAAAATAACGCGCCCTAAAAAAACTTGTTCAAAAATCTTTACATTTAGTCTCTCTCATTTCCGCATAAAAGAAAAAGAACAATCGGGGGGGGGGGGGGTATTATAAAAGAAGGATTCGGTTTGTTTCCCAAAAGCGAAATCATTTGGTCTTTTATAATCGCCAAAAGGCAACGGCGTGACAAACTAACTCAAAACAGCCATCTGAGCCGGGCGAAAACTCAAAATGATAACTCTAACTTTAGCCTAGTTTTCTTTTCTATTCTTTTTTTCAATTAAATTCGAGCTTTACACATTACAAATTCAATTACAAATTCAATTTTCTTGTCTGTTTTACCCCCGAAGAATACATCTTTCTCATTGAGGTTTGAAACGTCAAACCTATTACCACAGTATGCATACACGCTATGTGATTAGGCTAGCGTTATATCTACTTGGAACCAATGCATCAGTGCTTAAATTTTGATTTGTGCAAAATAAGTGCGTATTCGAGAATTTATTCATTAATTCAATTTTGTAACAAATTCTATTTTTTAACGAAATTCGATGGGTGAAACCAAGATGAATCTATAACTAAGAAAATTGTTTTCAGAACAACCAAAACTCGATATCAATCCGGATGTCGTAACTGTCAACACTTCCGGTCATGCGCAGATTTCTTGTTCCGGGTCCGGAGTTCCTTTACCCCGAGTATTTTGGAATCAGACTGGCTTAAGATCGAATTTCTCGGTAAACGCATCTGCCGATGGACTGTCTCAAAAACTGATTATTCACAATGCCAGCGCCTTCGATAATGGTTGGATTGCGTGTGTAGCGGAGAACGTCGCCAAAAGGACTGTTTTGACCTTTCGGTTGGAAGTAAGAGGTAAGGATATTGGGAATGAGGCCAGTAAGATAATAAAAAGGGACCATCTGGATAGTGTGTAAACTGCGTAGGCTGACAAGTGTCGAATATTTTCACATTTGGTTGATTTTCCAATTTTCGCACAGAATTTATACCTTCCTATATAAGTCTGGCGATCAAAATACACGTATACGTGAAAAAGGCAGAAAAGAACAAAAGAACGTTAGAACTTCTTTTTTTCGGAACTGAAAAGAGCAATTAATTTGCTTACAACGCACGGTTTAAGTACAGTCTGATTGGCCATTCTTAAAGTTTCAAGTTATATTGCTTTTCACATTCTATATTTAGAATACGTGGGAGAAGTTAATCACGTTTAGATAAAATACGCATATTTCTGTAATTTTCTATGCATCTTAAACCATGAAAATGGTTTAGATTACTAAAGATTCATCTTAATGATTTAAGAATGTATGGCAAATTCTTCCGATACATATCTTCACGCCATAAAATGTCCTTTGATGTCTCTGTATCGGTTACCCGTCCTGTTTTTGTATGTCTCTTTGATTTTTCAAAGATATTCTGAGAAATTATATTTTTCAGCTGTTTAAAAATAAATCAGACAAAACTATCTTATTTTGCTATAGATATATCTCTTCAGTACAGACTGTCAATTAATGTCATATCAGAGAATTTTGTTGTTTATTTATGTATTTGTTTACATATTTATTTTATTGTAAATCTTAACTTAAATGACTCTCCTATGTGTATTTGAAAAGTCTTAGATTAAGCTCAGTCATATCAGGTCCAATGCACTTACGCAAAATTAAATAAAATGGACGACGCCGACACGAGCCGTTTCCGACTTTTTTAGGGTCGTTTAGTAAGAATTAATGACGGCCGGACGGGGGCGATTTTGGGCGAAATGTGTCTCTTTGAAGTCATATAAAACCGCCGACCTGGTGCAAAATAGGAGAAATTGCATGGCTGATATAAGAGGCCGGTGGTGACTTCTTAAATTTTCTCTGTCCAAAGTTTAAGCATGATATCTTTTGAATGAGAAGTTTCAAGTGAAAGCTGCGGGTGACAGTTCTCTTCACACTTCATACTTCAAACATATAATCTTGAAGTATATATAACCCGTGACTTTTGAAGTGTAAACAGTGAAGTGTGTAGTCAAAAGATTGAAGTGTGCAGTCGGAATTGTGGAGTGTGAAGTGTGAACTACTAAGTGTGAAGTCGGTAGTGTTAAGCTGAAGGACATCCTTTTGAAGTCGGAAGTGAGAAAGGTCAACTACAAAGTTTGAACTGTGAAGCCGGAAGTGTGGAGATGGAAGTGTGAAATTTGAAGTCGGAAATATCAAGTTAGGATTGGAAGTATGAAGTGAAATGCGTGAAGTTGCAAGTGTGTAGTGTGAAGTCGGAAGTATGAACTGTAAAGTTGGGAGTTTGAGGTGTGAAGCACTTCACACCTCAAACTCCCAACTTTAACTGTGATTTTTTGAACTGTGAAATGTGATTATAGTTATTTTGAAACTGAAATCTACACCTTCCGTCTTCCAACTTCTAATTTCACACTACAGACTCCCTACTTTACATTTCACATTTTCATTTCGGTCTTTATTTTTGTTCAACCTCTCCAAACTTTCGATTTCACACTTCATGCTCCCGACTCCACACTTTACAGTGCACATTTCAGATTGTCAACTTCACAATTCACACTTCCGACTTCACACTACCGACATCCTTATTTACACTTCATACTTCCGATTTGAAGCCTTACATTTCACGATTCTCTATTCTGACTTATCAACTTCATACTTCAATTTTTCGACTCGAAACTTCACACTTCATATTTTCGACTACACACTTCAGACTTCAAACTTAAGGTTGTTTCTTTTCGCTTGAAAAGACACATGAACAATAATCAAATTAAGTTTTATCCATCTTTCAGCCGCTCCAATCATCCTGAACCTTGAGTCCTTCATTGAAACTCGGTTCTTTGACTGTATCGACTACTCCGTGATCAGTGATCCGGAACCTACGTTAAAATGGCTACGGAACGGAATACCCATCGCAGACGAAACCTCGATTGTCCACCATCCTAGAATGTTGTCGCCGGATAGGGATAAAGGTAGGCGTGGTGATTGACCCTGGGCCAACTTATTTCTGACCCTGGGCGGGTACTGTTGCCCGCAACATCAGAGTATCTCTCAGAAAGCGGGCTAGCATCTCTAGACTGGTCCACATATCGACTATGAGACCGTGAGACCAGTCTACGCCCGACCCGAAAGCGGGCCAGAAATAAGTTGGCCCCCTGATTCAAACATGTCCCATTTTTCGATTATAGATTGGTCAATAGGTACCAATAAGAGCGTGTAATGGATTCTTAAAGCTTTATTTCTCATTGAACCCCTATGTTTTGGTTACTGTATTGAATCGTCTTGACAAGACATTTCTAATGAGTATCCACAATATGGGTTTTGCGCAAGTATTATAATTTAATATGAAATTTTAAAAAGAAACTATCTCTAGCATTGCTGGTCCAAATCAAAGAGATTGCATAAATTAATGAGAAGTGAGTGTTACCTGGTTGGTTGAAAAAATAGCTATGTGGTAGAAAATATTATAGGGAAAAAATCCTTGTGATAGGAATTTCTTCCTTTTCCATAAAGTTTACTTAATTTTCAGGCCATAGCGTACTATAATTTTCTCACATCTTTGATTGAAAAAACACTATACCTTGATAGGTTTGGCTGGTTAATCGATCTGTTGACTGACCAAGTTTTCCCTTTTTCTTGAAAAATGACACCTTTTTTAATCGGCGCATTCTGCTGCAAATTATGGGTTTAAATAAAATGAGATCTACCTAATCCATCAAACGATCTCGATTCAGACGATTTTAAAGTCAAATTATATCATAGCAAATTAATTTCACTTTAAATGTTTTATTGCGTCTTTAATTGCAGCAAATAGACGAAAACTGGTTCAAGGCTGTTTGTCTTTTAAGATGTTCAATTTTATTCACAATGGAAACTACACTCTTGTTGCTTCAAACACATACGGCTCTACCAACAAGACAATACGGTATCATAGACCAACACCGAGTAAGTACAATAACACTTATAGTTATCAACATCGTGATTGTAACAAAATAAATGAGTCTGTGCGCGACATTTCAACTAATTTCACACTTGCGCGAGGTACAAACGAAGGATTGACAACGACACAATACAATAGTAATATATGCTGACCGCATGAAGATGGATTAAGACCTTATCTATATCAATATTGCAAATTTTCTGGTCAGACTGTGCGGCTGAACAGGCTGGTCAGAGATTTTACTTTGCGCACAATTAAAATTGTTGGAAATGTTGCACAGTCTAAAATATTTTTGGAATGATTTTGGAATCATAATGAATGAGTTTGTCGAGTGTGTTTTTGAGTGCACGACTACAGGGAGTAGTATGCTGCGAATAGAGCGATGAACGCGTGATATGGAATAATTTTGAACAGGATAAATTACTTCAATTACTAGATCTTATTACGTGTATAGTTTGAAGTTATTAACATGAATTGACCTTTATGGAATGAATAAATTAACCGATGAATACATTTATTATCGATGGTAGTCGCAAGCCTTCGAAAAACATCGTAAATCCGCGGAGGGTATGGGTTTTGAATAATGTCTGTATAACGTAAAAATACCAATACACATCGTTTGAATGTGTGGTCGAGAGGTCTTGTCTGATGACTACAGTTGCAGTGATCTTGGGTTCGAATCAGCTTTTATCTCATATTTTTATTATTGTTTTTTCTGTTAGCCCCAATACATTGAATGCTTTTCTCTAGTTTGAATGACAAAAATATTTTTTCCTAAGCCGCCTTTCATATATCGCATTCAATTTTCTGAACTCAAATATGGAAAACACAAATCGCTGTCAAATGGTCTAAAGGGCAAAATTGGTTGATAATCAAAGACCTTCGTGGGATGAGAAACTGGGGGCTCGGATGAGTTGTCGTGGTAGTATTCGTAAGAGAAATACCAGACACCAATAGTTAAATGCTCCAGGCGTCGCAAGTAAACTGAAAAAGAAATATTAAAAGATGCGTTAAATCCCAATTAAACAAACAGAACAAAACAGATACAAGCGGGCAAAACAAATAGTTTAAAACGTTTTGCAAATTTCTGAGAATCGATCGATCTTCGACATTATTGAAAAACCCAAACAATCTTTAATGGATTGAACTGTAGAGGAAAAGTAAATATACTGTCACGGTGACTCGAACCACTGTCTTTCGAATTCCCAAGCTTTACTCCATTCACGTACAATGGGAAGTGTCTACTCGTCATTCTGCTATTTAATAGGTTTTTATTATATAACTTGATTCATGAAGTTAAACGAGACCTAACGGAAATACCATGTGACAATCAATCAAGCATGAAATAAATGCTAATAGAGGTTACGGTCAGTCATGTCAATGATTTCACGCTATATTACTTTTATAACCCAAAATATTTGACATGATTGAGCATGACCTCTATCTAAATAATTGCATGCTTTATTGATTCCAACTTTACATAATCGTCAGTTTTCGTTTTATCTCGGGGAGTCGACCGTGATAAGTTATATGTTTTTTTAGCGCCACTGTCGGTAGAGGGATCTTCCAGATATAGTTGTAAGGTCGCCAAACTGCAGAACACAAGGTCCGTGGTTCGAGCCTCGATCAATCTTATTTTTATTTTTCAAAAAACAATAATATATGTTTTACCCTTTACTTGTTTCAATTCTTAATTTCTCTTTTTTTCATTTCTTTTACATCTCAAATATCTCTACATGCACCCCTTAGACAATAACAAATACAATCGTTTGTATGTTTTCAAATTCAGAATCCGTGTGGCCCCAGCTTATTTACAAAAACTCTTAGTGCCAAATCGTCAGAATTATAGGCTAAGATCTCAAAGTTCAGATGAGTTCCTCATTCCAAGACGAAGGACAAAAATAGCCGATCGATCTCTTGCTGTTGTTGGACCCAAGTGGTGGAACAGTTTGCCTAATCATGTGAAAGACACTCCCACCGAATCACTGTTCCGTTCAAAGCTGAAAACATATCTTTTCAGCATTTTTATAAACTAGCTGTATATCTATCTGACATAAAAGTAAATTCGCTGGACTTTTAAGACTGATTGTAAAGCGCAATAGAATATGTATATAATTTTTGCGCTATATAAATGTTATGTATTTGTATTATTTGTATTTGTTCCCTCAAAATTATCAAAAAGGGTTCTACAAGCTACTTTTAAAAAATGTAGTCTGATTTACACTTCTTAATTTGATGGTTGAAGACAATTTCTTTGAGGTATTACGTAAAGGTTTCTATTAAATATATATGTACATAAAACACAAGGAAGTTAAACGTATTTTTTTTTCGTGATATGTTACAAATAAAGGGGGAAAAAAGACAAAATTTTGACTTTGTGCAAATTTGAACCGCCAAAAGTATACATCTGCAAGACTGCGACCTACACTTCTCGACCACGGAACCGTTAGTTACAGTAGGTAAAATTTTGTAATGATATGAAAACATACCAAGAGTTCAGGATGTAAAGACGATTTGCGAACGCTTTGTGTTGATAACCCTTTTGCACGTGCAAAGCGGAGTATTATTTCGAGAACGCTTGCCTAACGTTTTCATCCTGAACGCATGGATAGCTCCCCCCTCCCTTCCCCCGGGTAAAGACGAAGCTAGCCGTAACCAACGATCTTCCTCGATGGTAAATGTATTCATCGGTTGATTTATGCATTACATGAAGGTCAAATCATGTCAATAATTTCAGGTTATACCTTTTTGTATCAGATGCGTGATGTGAAATTACAGTATAAGGCACAAATTAATCGGAGTTACGCCTCAGAATACCCAATGTAGACGCCTCTTAAGAAATGAATGCTTCGGCATTATATTTCTAATAAGTCTTTAGTCACAATGTTTTCCCGCTTAAATAGATACTAAGATTTCATTAGCTATTAGTTGTCGTCTACACTTTTTCACGATTTGGCCAATCGAGTTTATTGATGTCTGGTATTGGATAAACTGCCCTGCAAAACGGTGTAAACTGTTCGCAAATTGTACATTTCGCACCGTTTTGTCATCCTGAACGCAGGGATAATTTCAAATTAAAAAAATGATGCTCCTAGAGATATTTAAAAACCATTAAAGTATTGAGATACAAATAATGGCTTTTTAAGATTTAGTTTATCTGTAACCCAATACCGAAGTTTATTTCTAAAAAAATTGTAAGGCAATTATGTCATTGTCATTTGATAGAATGAACTTTTGCGAGTTTCTTTTATGCTTGAATGTACTATCGCGTTGCCAATTATAAGAATGTTCGTGTACTTTCGCGAGACTATTAACTAGAATGAAGTGTCTAGGGCAATTTTCTTTCGTGTACTTTCGCGAAAAAGTTTAGCAGAATGTATGTGTACTTTCGCGAGGCCGTCGAACAGAATATATCTATATATAGGTAATTCACTAGTATTTACATTCGAGAGGCTATTTACTAATATATATATTGTATTTCTGCGATGCCACTAATTAGAATGTACGTGTACTTTCGCGACGCAATCCTGACTATAATTCGAATTTTCGTTGCCAGCCGAACGTTCAAGATTAGTTCAACAGCGAAACTTTATGATAAATGATCCCCGGTCGTTTTATATGTGTGAGTACGTGCTGAGCGTGATATCATTTTTTAACGTTCACAGACGTGACCCTTGGAGCAGGGCTAGTAGGCGTCTTCTAACGACTTGATATTTCGTAACCCCCCAAAAAATCAATATTTTGATAAAATTGCATTATTCAAGAAGAAATAACCAAATAAGACAAATCTGAACATAACTGTATAAAGCCTTGCATTTTCCTTTTTATCTAACCAACTTGCTTGTCTATATTATGGATCTTTACAGAAGGTTTTATACGGAAGCCCAGTGGGATATTCGGTTTCAGACCTTTGTCCAAATCAACGGATAATGCGCCATCGACACAAACCTTGAACAAAGATATGGCGACAGTGTCAGAGCAGAAATCGGTTGGAAAAGAGGTAAATTACATTTTTGTATAGATCTGTTTTATTGACCTGGTATTGACCTTCGTCCCAGTAAATTTGTCTCCTGTCATTTATATGTATATAAAATATTAAAGATCGTGGATTCCAATGAAAAGCCTATTTGACCAATAAAATTATTTATTTAAACTGAAATTTAGATGTTGACCTCCATTATTTCAGCCAGAAAACTATTTTCGGTGATTGGTGACTTAAGATAGTTGACTCGTAATAGTTCCGCAACGTTTCGGAGCTTATGATCTTTCGCAATGTTGACCGAGGTTTCTTGATGAAATTCTGCTTCTTGAAAGATGTAACGTTCTTCCTTAGAGAATGTGTATGACATATTTTTGCCGGTTTTAATGATTTTCTTTGACGAAAACCATTTTAAAACGATCACAAATGGCAATGGACACCGTTTTACTTAGCAAACACGGTCCTTTTTGCACAAAATGTATAAACTGGGATTCAAAATTTACTTTCGAAAATAAGCAATAACTGGCTTTACTAATATTGTTAAATTATATGCATAGCAGCAACAAAAATATGCCTTAACAATACAGCAGTCTTGGTGTGATTGTTTGTTTGTTTCATATTTTTTCTTTGAATTAAGCAATGTGCACGTGTCCAATCTAACTCTGCAGCTAGACTTGGTTAATTACTGCCCTTTGATCTATCGTTCTGAACAGCTGATCGAAATGTCTGTTTTAGATACAAGTTTTAATCCAAATATGTCATATTTATGATGACATGTAATAATAAATTGACATACTAATGCAAAATATCAGCTTCAAACGATAAAAATGAGTCTCAAGTCAATTTATCATGTAAAGCCCACCTTGTGGGCCGCTGTTGAGCAGCTGTACCATGTTGTCGAAAAAAACGCCAAAGGAAAGATCAATATGAAAGTGCTGCCCGCGGTACTAGCGATTCATTAATTGTCAAAATATATTAAGCCTAAAGCCTTTTTAGGCTACAGGCAACAGACTAATTTTTTCCGCGAATATTCTTAATAATCTTAGTCACTGTAATTTATCATTATTTATTTTAAGGTATACATAATCATCGGCTGTGGAGCTTTTGTTTTCATTATCACTATGATAATTTCAACGTTGTGTTACCGGAAGTACAAGATCTTATACCAAGCGCGAGCTCGCCAGAAAGCTATCCAATCACGTGAGTCCATGCCGCTGACGTCATACCAGATTGTGGAAAATCCCAACTACACCAACAAGACTGAAGCTTCATTAAATGATATTGGTGGGTCTAAGCGCTATTTTAGACGTAGTGACGTCAAATCGCCAAAAATAAATGATCCAGGAAAACCTGCAAAAATGACAATGAAATTATCAATAGACATGAGCTTGAATTAAAAAAAAACAAACAATCAAAATCTATTATCTTTTTGACAACAAATGTTATGGGAATTCGAAAAGATCTTCATTGTTTAGTTGTTTATGTAATTTACGGTTAAAATTCTTTGAATTCGGAATAGCCCAAATTGTTCGTTTGGTATTATTTCGGTAAGGCAACTGAAATTTCCAAGTAACGTCATTAAGGCATGTTTTCCTGTACAGCAAATCAAAATTTAAATGTCTATAAAATAACAGACGTCAAATGGCCAATTTAATCGTCACATTCTATTAATCGTTAAATCATATGCTTTAACGCAAGCATGATTTTCATAAACGCATTTTCGGAACAATTGAATCTTACACCCTATTGTCCCTATGAATAATGACCTTTTTGTTCCCTATGAGACCATATGCAATAAGAACAGAAATTCTATTACCAGACGTGATTAAATAGTTGTGATAACGGTCCATACGCCTTTCCACGACGTATAGAAGACGCTTTTATTTCACTAAATATCCAGTTATATTGATAAGATCGATGTACCGTTCCTGGTAACAATGCAATGAAAAATATTTCTGGTGATCCTTAATAAGATTCCAAAACGGAGATTCAGTTTGTTGAAAAACGCTTTTCATATATGATTAAGAGTGAATGCTATCATGATTAAAATCGTCGACTCAATTCTAAAGTCTCGTTAATACAGCTTGATAAAGACTTTAGCTACGAGGTTATTGAATTACAAAAAACATCCACCGAAATGGTGGGTTCGAACAATTCTATTTAAAACTTTTACATTCACCATATAAAATAGCGAAAACTTTGGAAATCGTTTCATCAGAAACTAAAAATAACATCGTTATTCACAGACTATTTTTCGTGTGCCATTATTTAAAAGAATATTTATTGTTTATTGTTTATATTTATATATTTATTGTCTGAGCTGAATATTTCACTATTGGTAAATTGTAGAATCTTTGAATGTCGTACTATTACAATCTTCTCTGTGAATCACACGAAAGTTTTAAAGGAATGATCCTTAGATAACCTCAAATAAGACTGCACCACAATAATGTGATATATGAAAAAAATATTCTATGGGTGAATCGCTTTAAAGTATCTCTTTTTTAGTCGAATAGCAAATCATTATATGAGAAATAAATAAAGGCATTTTTAGTACTCAAGTGCCTCAAGTTAAGGTGGTGGACGTTTCAGAGAAATGAACTTTAACTCCTAATTAGGAAACCTCGGTTAACATTGTGAAAGATCATTTCTTCCAAAAAGTTGCGGAACTATTAGGGGTCCACTACCTTAATCCAGAGTGTATTTATTTCAATTTTAGCCATACGCCACATTCGAGCTGAATTCATCATTTGTATTGAGCAGCTGGGAGAGGGCGCTTTCGGGCGAGTGTATCTGGGGCGATGTGCCAACATGCCAAAAGAAGGAGAGAACGTGATGGTCGCGATTAAAATGTTGAAAGACAACATGACAGAAGATGCGAAAAAAGATTTTGAGAGGGAAGCGGAGCTGCTTACTAATATAGAACATGACAATATTGTGACATTTTATGGTATTTGTATTGAAGACGAAAGTTTTATGATGATCTTTGAATACATGGAAAACGGCGATCTTAATAACTATCTAAGGTGAGAATTTGTTCTTTGCGTATACCCTCAATGACATCTGTATAAGTTGTTACATATAATCAAGCATTCGTGTTGATTTCTCAACATTAAACAAATGCAGGAATTCACTTATGATTAGCAAACAGCTGTCGTTAGCGAACCTTTTTTTACTGATTTATATGCTTTCGCCTGTAGACCTGCGTAAGCATTTTAATTGACCGGAAATAATATTCATACTTGCATGTGATTAGAATACGGTCTCAAGTTGGCAAAATGTTCACTTTCATACTTAATTAGTTATTGTCATGCTGAACCCGTAAAATTGTTTTTTTATATGAGATATAAACAAAGATAAGCATGCACAATAGTCTATTTTGTTTCCTCAAACATGTGTAATGACTTGTAACTGTTGATGAAAATATTGGCATACGATGTCCATTTTTAAGAGGCTTCAGCACTTTGATTTGACTGTAATTTGGCCTGTATTTTTTATTCAGCGTTGCAAGGGTTAGTTTTGGGTAATGAAGAGAATATTGTTTTAGAATTACTTAACCATACTCATATATGATTCCGTATATTCATACAGTGTGATAAGGTTTTCAGTTTCATAACCCCATACCATCGATGAATTATTCTTTTCATCTCTAAATTGTTTTTTAACTACAATTAGTAACACCGTGAAATTGACATTCACCTCGATCGAACCATTTTAAAACGCTCTATCCGCGCTCCGGTCATTCCAAACACTCACTGTAGTCACTCACAAATGCTCCGAAATCGAAATCGTCGGAATTGCTAAAGGTTATTCGAAATCCTTCAAATTAATAGATATTATATTGGAAATTTGCTAGTTATTTCACGATATCTATTTTTTCTGGTGTTGATTTTAAAGTGGGTAATTGGTCCATGAAGACACACAAATTGGAAAGTGCGTAGATTTGTTAAAGGGTGATATCAAGAAATCTAATTTGGACGAAATCTGTTATATTGTATAATCGCCCTTAGATAACTCGTTCCACATTCCAAAATCATGCAGCTAGTCAATTGCACGATGCTATTAACTATATTATCATTTTATTATCCAGGAGTCACGGGCCCGATGCCTCCATATTTTGTAAACAAGAACAAATCGGTCCAGTACTTACAGATATACAGCTGCTTCATATAGGTATGTCTATTATATTTACTTTTATAAAGACTTTTGTTGAAATAATTTCATACGATTTAAATTGTTCGTGAAAAGATATTTGAAGTTATATTTACAAGTTAAACCAAAACCGGTGATCTTTTGTTCCGTTTGCAACAGGCGAACTATTTAAGGCAAACATCTGGTATATTAATCTAACATGATAAACTTTCAGTGATAGGTCGATAACCATTCGACGGAAATTTACCAAATGTTCGGCTTCTGGTTACGAGAGTTTTGTTTACTGTCTGCGAATATGTGGCAAACTATCGGCGATCATACGCCATAAATGTTGGAGTTGAATTTTGCTTAGTTTTCGTCAAGTTTATCAAAATAAGCGTTTTGACTGGCAGATATTTTAAGCACAAGGTAGTTCCAATAGAATTGTCTAAAACAAGAAAAATATTTATTTGCCTTTTATTTAATATCAAGTAATGAGAAATGGAAGTGCGATTTTCGTACTGAAAGTGCTCAATTGACCTTCGTCATTATCAAAAAGAAATTACCTTTGTGTTGTTAGGCGATTTGAGCATAGTGATTATATCTTATTCAAGGTGTAGTGCGACAATCAGACTACCCACCAACGAGTTGCTTTATATTCTATGCCCACCACCATGATTTTACACGTGACCCGTCACACGAAAAGGGATTATCTGGAAATTCCGTCAAAGAGATATTTGAAAAAGCGATAAGTTCAAGTAGAGGGTTAACCAGAGGTCGCATTTCAAAAAATTAACACACAGAAAGATATCATCATCATCGTTATTTTGCTTAACGTACAGTTGTAGGAATAGCATCCACAGGAGTCCCCGCTCCAGAAATCTTTCTTTTAACACATACGGCTAATCTCATTGTTGTTCTCAAAACATCCTTTTCAACCCTTTTATCCTATTCCTTTTGGTCTCTTGCTGTCAAACTCTTCTGTGTTATTTAAGGCCATTCCGGTTTGGGTGGTCTTCTACTAACTTCAATATCAAAATCAAATTTGATGGTACCGTTCGAACGCTTGACGTGCCTCAACCAACACACCTTTCTTTCCTTAAGAATGAAGGACAAATCTACCAGTCACGGTTTGGTGAAAAATTTCTTGTTGCAGACATTGGCTCCTCGTCGCTAGTATAACTTGTCTGGTCATAACCTTATCATTACGGAGAAGGTGATACAGCTATGGTGTGTTCAAAGGCCATGTCTCACTGGCATGAAGCATTGCTGATCTGATGTATGAGCTGTACAAGTTGCCTATTATTGTGAGTGACAGATGACGCCAAGTGAGTGCTGGCATCAACTCCCTGAACTTCTTCAATCCTGTGAACTCTGGTAATGGTGTCAAGGTCACATCCACCACCAGCTTGCAAGGTGTCACCCAAGTAGCAAAAGGATGGCACCTCTTCAAACTTGTCCTGGGGCCCATTTTACTTAACATCTTACGATAACTTTTTGCGTAAGTCAAAAATTAAAGTTGCCTCTATATCTATAGTAGAAACTAAATACGAAATTCTGTCATGCGCCATCCCATTGGAATCGTCTTCTAAAGACGATTTCAATGAGATATTGCAACGCAGAATCTAACAATGAATGAAAATATCAGGTCCGATTTGTGATTTTGACTTACGATCAATTTGTTCGTAGGAAGTTTAGTAAAACGGGCCCCTGGTCCCCCTTTACTTATGTCCTTGGCCTGTTATCTGTAAGCCTTGCTGTGCAAAGACATCGGTAAGATCTGTATGTGGGTCTTCAGTGATGCGATTCAGTCCATTGCACTTTTTATGGACCAATCCTTACAACCATGACAGAAAATACTGTTGTTTCCAACTCCAGATTTCAAACTGCGCGTGGGAACCTACCAGAGTCATGAAGGACGTCCAAACTGTCCCACAGATCATTATCACAGTCTCCTTTACTCTGACTTTGAGATCTTTGACTGCCTTTCCTTCTACAAGCAGCAATAGCTTACTTAGGCACTCGACCACTATGGCGAGATCATATGCATATAGGTCTTCCTATAGTGCAGCGGAACGATACTTCCACCTTCCTCGGGCTTTAAGTAAAATGATAAACAGCAGCGAACTGAGAACAGAGCCCTGGAGTATACCGACCTTCACTTTAAACTCTCTACTATAGCTCTCTCGCACCCGAAACATGCTTCTAGCGTTGACAAACATGATATGAACCAGCTGAACAATCCATTCGCCCTTCTTCAACTTGCGAGGAGCTCATGAGATGATCATGTGTGGTACAAGGCCAAAAGCTTTCTTAAGATATACAAACGCCATGTAGAGTTGTTTGTTAGCGTGAAGGTACTTCTCTTGAAGTCGGCTGACGACATAAAAGGCATCTGTCGTTCGTCTACCTGTGACGAACAGTGAGTCATCAATGATGCCCATTCGGAACACCACTCGGCCAATCTCACGATCAACCTCGGATGTACATAGACGGACTATTTTTTAAAAATACGGGAAAACCTTAGAAACTTGATGACGTCAGTTAAAATGGCGTAAGTCCTCGACAGTGTGAGTGAAAACATTCGACGTCGCCAACGCTACTTGTGACGTGAATTCATCGTATCCTTATATAAATAACTTTAGATTCTTAAATAACGGCTGAAAAATCTTAATTTTTGAGAATGATTTGTCATTCTCAAAAATTAAGATTTTTCGGACGTAATAAACTGTAAAATATCAATCTAAAGATAGCGCCGGTTCGCTAGTTTTTCTTACACTGTTTCCGCCTAACAAAATGCACAATTTTGTTACATACCCATCCGCCTTACATACATCCGAGGTATTATGTAGTTTACGGAAATGGCCTAGTGATGTTCCGATTGCAATGATGCCAGTCTGTCTGATGAGGCTGTTGACAATCTACTCTATGATCTTCGTGACCTGACCGTCAGCTTTAGACCTCGATTGTTCATCCTTTCTAACGGGTCACATTTGTAAAGAAATACAATGAAGCTTCCCAGTCCCTGGCTACCTTTTCATTATGAACGATATCATTTACGAGGTCGCATATAAGTTGCTCGGATGCTCTCTTTCTCAATTCCCTGATGGGCCTGCTGCTCTGCCATGCTACATTTGTGGGATAGCCTTCTTCACCATGCTAGTTGTTATATGGATTGGAGTTCATTGGATCGGTGGTTCATCTCACAGATTGAACGTTCTAAATTCATAACTAGAAAGCCATGAATGGCTTGAGTCGCTCCACAGGCATGAAATTCTTGTAAAAGCAAATAAATGTTTTGACTAGATTTTTAGATATTTGGGGTTCTACTGATGTTGAGAATGATTTTCAAAGTTTCAACTATATAACAGATAGAGAAATGACCTCTGCTATTAAAAGACATATTCTTCATCAAATCAAAATAATTTTTGACTGCATGATAATGGGTCACCCAAAGATCATACCAAAAATGTTTGATTGATATCCATCATTTACATTCTGAGAAAATGTTTTTCATAGCTTAGACTATTTAACATATTGAGAATTGACCTCCACCCATAAAATGTAAATTTTCATCCAATCAAAATAATTTTTGGTACACTGATAAAGGGTCACTCAAGTATCATTCCAGTGAAATTTAATTGATATCCAAAAATCAAATTCTGAGAAAATGATTTTCAAAGGTTCCACTATATAACATATAGAGAAATGACCTATGCCCATAAAATGCATATTTTTCATCCAATCAAATTAATTTTTGGTAAATTGATAAAGTGTTACTCAAGGATCATTCAAGTGAAATTTGCTTGATATCCATCAGTTAGATTAAGAGAAAATGATTTTCAAAGTTTCCACTATATAACATATAGAGAAATGACCTCCGCCCATAAAATACATATTTTTCATCCAATCACAATGATTTTTTGTAGACTGATAAAGGGTCACTCAAGGATCATTCAAGTGAAATTTGGTTGATATCCATCAATTAGATTAAGAGAAAATGATTTTCAAAGTTTCCACTATATAACATATAGAGAAATGACCTCCGCCCATAAAATACATATTTTCCATCCGATCACAATGATTTTTTGTAGACTGATAAAAGGTCACCCAAGGATTATTCATGTAAAATTTAATTGGGTTCCATTTATTAGAATCTGAGAAAACTCACTTTTTACCATATTTGGAAATAAGCCACGCCCATTTAATCCATATTTTTCATTGGATCAAAATTTCTTGAACAACTTTGAAAGAGGGTCACCCAAGGATCATTCCTGTGAAGTTTGGTTGAAATCCATCCAGTAGTTTCTGAGGAGAAGATTTTTAAAGAAAAGTTTACGACCGGACGCACGCACGCACGGACGGACGGACGACGGACACAACGCCATGACAATAGCCCCAGTGGCTTTCAGCCAGTGGAGCTAAAAACAGTCAAGTGCAGTCCATGCAGTCTTACTAGGAACTACACTCTACGCACTACCCAGATGGTCCCTTTTCGCGCGACGGGTCTTGGCAAATGACTTTGTCAAAATCCAAGGCAGTCTGTCATGTCAATCATCAAGAAGGGTGGATAGCGATCCATCATTTATCCTGACACCTATCCTGCGTTCTGTATGACAAAATTGTGCAAACTGTTTGCAAATTATAAACCGTTTAGCGCACAAGCGCACGTGCATAGCGGGTTTTAATCTGAAAACAGATTGCACCAATTTGTAAAAAAGAACGTATAGCAGGGTATTGTATGTATAGTGCGGTTTTATTGACTTGAATCTGACCCCTGCTATTTAGATGAATAAAAATCTGAATATTCCTACTCGGCTTTGCACGTGCTTTCATAGGAATGAATAACAAACGATAATGAATGTATTATATAATCTAAAATATTTAACATGATTGAGCATGACCTCTATCTAAATAATTACACGCTTTATTGATTCCAACTTTATATAATCGTTAGTTTTCGTATTATCTTGGGAGTCTATCATGATGATTTATATGTTTATTTTGCGTAACTGTAGGTATAGTGTTCTTCTACTTCTAGTATAATTGTAAGGTCGACGGATTGCAGAACATAAGCTCCGTAGTTCGAGCCTCGATAATCCTTATTTTTTTCAAAAATAACAATATATATCATACCCATGACTTGTTTCAATTTCTTTCTATTTGTTTTTTTTTTTTCATTTTTAATTATTATTTCTTTTACAACTAAAATATTTCTTCATATTTCTCTCAGACAATAACAAACAAGATCTTTTGTAAGCTTTCAAATTCAGAATCCGTTCTCTCAAATATATATAAAAAAAGGTTCTTCAAGCTGCTTTTAAAAAAATGTAGTCTGATTTACACTCTTCGATTTGCTCGTTCAAATTTCGACAAACTAGTAAATTGAAGGCAATTTCTTTGACAAAGTATAAAGTAAAGGTTTCTTACAATATATAATAATATAATTAATATATCGTCAGAAAAGACAAGAAAGTCACGCGTGGTTTTTTTTTTTTTTTTTTTTTTTTTTTTTTTGTAATATGTTAAAAGCAAAAAAACAAAAAAAGAAAAAAAAGACATAATTTTGGCTTTGTGCAGATTTGAACCGCCGAATGTATGCTTCGTCCGACTGTGACCTACACCTCTCGACCACGAAACCGTTAGTTACTGTAGGTAAATTTTTATGATCATATTAAAACATAGTCCTCCGGGTTAAGACGAAGCTTTCCGTAACCACCGATATTCCTCGATGGTAAATGTATTCATCGGTTAATTTATTCATTGCATAAAGGTCAAATCATGTCAATAATTTCAGGTTATACATTTTGTTAATTGATGAAATATGTCGGTAATCGTTATCTAAGCATTTTTTTCCACAGAGGTCCAAGTCAGGTCAAATTAACCAGGCTATATCACTCTTAATGTCTTTTCAGCAAACCAGATATCTAACGGAATATCATATTTAGCCTCACAACATTTCGTCCACCGTGACTTAGCAACGAGGAATTGTTTAGTTGGGCGGGGCCTTGTTGTCAAAATAGGAGATTTTGGCATGTCACGTGATGTATATAGTACGGACTATTACAAGGTAGGCTGATAAACCCAAGTATGAGCATGCCTGGATCTTTTTTTTTTCTTCGAAATGCTCTCACCAAAACGTTATATATATACTTAGTGTTTTGTGCGAAAAATATTATCTAACCAGGTTGAGGGAATCGATAATTGTCGAGACTCTGCCGAGACAAATATCAATTTCCACAACCGAGTTAGATATTTTTCATACAATAAACTTAGTACGTATTATTTTTATCTTTTTACCTCTACTGGCCTTGTTTTCGTCGATGCTCCTAACAGAAATGCAAGATTCTAAAAATAACGGCATTGTGTCATTGTTCTAAAAATATCCATGTAATATCATACAAAATATGATGTGGGATGTTATCACACGGATATTTGTATAGTTAAAAGATACATATGGAAACTTTTCTCGTTATAGTTTATACTATCAAGGCCGTAAATATTATTGGATTGTCTTGGAACTTAGACAGAATGATTGTAGGACCATAAAGAACATGCATTGTTTAAATTAAAAGAAAAGGGACTTTATGGTTTTCACTTAAAATATTCTGCAAATATTATATGCCTCTCGTAATTGAAACTTACATAAGACTTTACTATGGTTGCATGGTGCTGTATGTAGGTTCGATTTGATATTGGAAAAGACAAGTAAATGAGCCTTAAGGATAACTGCTAAAAGTAAATGTACGGGGAAGAAATATACTTTTCTAAAATAGACTTTCTTTTTCTTACTCAAAATCTTGAATTAGGTGGTAGACGATAACGAAAAGAGTGCAGTAAATAAAGTGGGTAAAAAAGAAATAATGTTTGTGAAAAGCATTTTCCCTTTTTTAGATATGTTTTCTGAAGTTTTAACTCATATTGGCAAGAAAATAATAGCCTGAATAGGAAAGTATTAAAGGTGCAAATAGTTATGATTATTAATCGTTGCTATACTTTATTTTTGTCTCTAGTTAAATTTTATCGATGCATGCTTTTATTGCCTGCTTTTCTAAATAAGCCCACATATTTTTAAGCAAATGTTAAAAAAAAACAAACTTGTAATTGCAATCCAATGGAATTAAAAAAAATCTATTGGTAAAAAAAATCTATTTTTCAAACAGCTTGCGAAAAGGGAGCCTTAAAAATATTTTGAACAAAATCTCGTTTTCATTATTTCTTTTCAAACTGCATGGGACAGTGGAGCCTTAACAATTATTTCGAAAAAATCTCGTTTCACTCTCTCAAAGTATTTAATTCATTTTCGTCAAATTGAAAAATGTTTTCACTTTTGCTAAGCATGCAAATCATTTCGATTTTAAAGGTACAGTTATTTGCCCGCGTTAACGATTATTGCGCACTAACTTTTGAAAGAACGCAAATTATTGAAAGGTAAACACGCCAAAGTATAGGTGTACATTGTAAACTGAGCTCGGGAATCTATATATTAGTATAGAACTCAAGGCTCACCGCACAAAATCTACCTATACGTCACGGCTCGGCCACGCCCTGCCAGTTGAATAATAGCACGGAATAATAGTTGTACCATTGTTTGTATTAGCCTCATAGGAATACGTTCATATTCTTACAATAAACAGAGGGGAAAAGAACTTCATTTAGATGCCTATCTGTAAACAACATAACTAAATGTCCGATCTTCTTTGAAATTAAGTTCATTTTGACTATCAGTTCCCTTAAATCTGACTTTAAACAACCTTTTTAAAAAGCCCGAAACTTACTGAAGATTTCTCACACTGACTTTATATGATGATATTTCACTTGTAATTACATGTTCCCTTAAATCTGACTTTTAACAGCCTTTTAAAAAGCCCGAAATTTACTGAAGATTCCGCACACTGGCTATATATGATGATTATTCACTAACAATTACATGTAGGATTTATCAATGATTACATTCCTTGGAATAGCAAGAGACTTGCATTCAAGAGCAAGAAATAAAATGAAGGCTGGTAGTTGTCAGCTTTCATTTTTATGACATTGCTCTTGACCCTTTACGATCTTAAGATACAATACTTAAGTTCCTTGGTAAATAAACGTACCAATATGTATAACTTTAGGCCATAAACTGTTAAAGGTACCAGGAGAGTATCTCACGCCCGTTTGTCTCTTACTGGGTAAAACTTGTCAGAGTTATTTCTATTTTTTTGTCTGACCAGTTTCTAAATCTGTACCCTTTACCCATGTTCTAGGTGGGTGGTAGTGCCATGCTGCCTGTACGATGGCTGCCGCCTGAATCACTGCTGTATAGAACATTCACTGTTGAATCAGATATATGGAGTTTTGGAGTGGTGTTATGGGAGATATTTACATTTGGTCGACAGCCATGGTATCATATGTCTAACCATGAGGTTGGTACATACTTGATTGATTATATTTTTTAAGAATAAATTATTTTTATTTTAGTTTTTGTGGTGCAATGAAAAAAAATTCCGGTGGGTAGACAGTCTTGATATCATATGTCTAACAGTGAGGTGTGAAGTTGATTCACGCTTTTTTGGCAAATTCAGGGAGTTATCATAAGTAAGATCATTTTTAGATATTCACATAGAGGTATACAATTGTAAGACCAGATCATAAATAAACTAAATAATACAATGACTTAGTTTCACACAAGAATGTTTTCTATCAAATATACAAATGCCCTTTTAACAATTTTTTTTAAGTCAATCTCTTCAATGTGGAGTTTTAGATACCGAGCTGCAATGTACGAAATGTTTTCTTTGAACATTGGGAATGATACGAATAAACGTTTCTCAAGTCTCATACTTGACCTCGAAAGTATTTTCGGTTCCAGGTCATACAGTGCATTACAAATGGTCATCTGCTGGACTGTCCGTCCGAGTGTCCGGAGGAAGTATTTAAGATCATGATGGGGTGCTGGAAAAGACAGCCACAAGAACGGATGCCAATAAAAGTCGTCCATCATCATTTAGAAAGACTCTGCTTGCAGGACTCGCGGTACCTTGATTTGTTAGATGGTGACACAAACGCCAAAGAGGAAGCGGGGACTTGATCACGTGGTGTTTACGCATGCGTTTTGGCTACTGGATCATAAGCTAACCTGAAATCAATTTTCAGATTGAAGCATTTAAAAGGAGACCTTTCCAATACAAAAGAGACACGTCTTTTTTTTTATCTCATCTAAACACATCGTGTTCAAAGTGAGCTTTTATGAGACGCACATAGTCAGACTGTGCGGCTTGCGCCTTCTTGCGGCAACATTTAATTGTTACCACAAGTTCGCAATTTTGGTTCTATCTTTCTCAAACTTGCTCATGGTGTTTGTCTCATCAAAGGGAAGGTCTTGTATTGGTGTTTGAAGTATTCCAAAATAGTCACGGGGAAAAAGAGCCTTCATGTCAATTTCCTTGTTACGACTCTAGAAGTCACAATCTTAATCTTTCTCAAACTGGCTAAGGATTTTTACAAGGATATTTTCAACTTTGCCACGGAAAAAGAAGCCATAAATATAATTTTCTTGTAAGCATTCTGGCTCATGTTCTCGTACTAGATCAAGGTGCCTCATTATAAGGAAGATTCCAAATATTTGATGGAATTTAAAATTATGCCACGGATAAATTATCATTAATCACAATTTCTTTCTTACCACAATACAGGTTCCAATTTATTTGGCTATCTTCTTCAAACTTTATTTGAATGTTTTTATAGTCTTTCTGGAGACCCCGATCCAATTTAGAGACATTCTGAGCATTATCACGAGAAAACGACCCTCATTGACAATTTCTTTGATATCTCTCTTTAGGTCATAATTTTGGCCCAAACGTTTATTCTTCTATACTACTAGGAATTCTTCATTCAAAGTTGTGCCAGTATCTTGTTTTCACAATCTTTTCAAGAGATGTGGAAAGGAGACAAAGATGAGCGATATAGATTCATCATTGTCCTCTAGTAAAATATGTTCGTGAGTCTGGCGACGATTGTATGAACATTTACTGCATTAAAACATATATAATACTCAAAGTTTGATAAGGACCATTTGTAATACTTTTTTTTAAAACTCGAAATGAAATATAAACCCATTCGTTTTTTTTCTGAATTAATGTTTCCATTATTGTAATTTTGTGCTAGAATCATTGATTGACAAGCCATTGGAGTGCAACCGTGCTTTAAACTTAGTATGGGCAATACTATTACCTTTCATTCTCACCTTATTTAAGTGCAATCTTATAAGTGTTCCATGTCAAATTTGGATCAGTATATAAGGAAAATATGTTAATCAAAAAGATATTTATTATCGGATGAAATATATTGGGAGATGAAATATCTACAAATTATGACTTTCACAGAAAAGCTATATTCAAAAGCATTAACTCGAATGTTTGAATGAAAGTTCTTCGTTAAGTCAGGTTGCACATATAAGGGGAATGATTAATATACATGATAAGATTGATACCGATTCGATGAAATAAATACATTTGTACATTTAAAAACATCGTGAAATTGACACTGATTCCGATCAAAACCATTCTAAATCGCTCACCCTGCGCTCTATTAATTAATTCCTATCACTCATTCAAAGAAACGCGCTAAAATCTTCTAAAAACATTTCGAAATCGGCCAAGACAATCAACATTTAATTCAAATTATACGATTTTATTGGCTAGTGTCGATTTTAAAGTGCCTGTTTGGTCCATGGAGACACACAAACAGAAAATTACGTATATTTTGTTTAAAGGGGAAGTAATAAATATAGCTAATTTTGTTCAAGATGATTGACCACGAAAAATGGAGAATTAATGGTGTCGACTTGGTCAGGCTGCGCTGGCTTCACAGACTAACCAGAGTCAACACGTTTTACTATTTGTGACCCGTCACGCGAAAAAGACCATCTGGGTAGTGGGTAAAGTGTCGACCCTAGTCAGACTGCGCGGGCTGCGCAGACTGACTAGCGTCGTCACTTTATGCACTGTGCTTATTTTCTCAATCTAGAATGATCAATCTACCTTCCAGTGAAGGAATTTTTGAAATGCGACTTATGGTTGACCTATGGTGGATCTAATCTCTTTTTCAATAATTTATTTTATAGAATTCCCGGATTGTCAAGTCATAAAATGAGCCTATGTGTGATACTGACCAAGGAACCTGTCAGCCACTTTTTTCAGAATGTCTCACATCGAAGACCCAGATCAGACTTCGCGGCTGTGCTGGCAGGTCTGAGTCTTTACCTGGATTATTTTTTTAAAATGTTAAAAATGTCACGCACAGTCTTAAATGAATTTAATTGCCATTTAACAGATTTATCACGATCATAATCCGTTATATAGGTAATTGATCATTTTGTTTTTGTTAATATGTTGAATGTCATTATGAAATTGCTCAATAAAACGTATGTTGGTTATTCAGTGAAATGTGACTTTCTTTCTTCATTCTCTTCAAATATTTAAAAGGATTGCAGCTTCAACAATATCGAGATCATAGGCGTAACTAGGACTTTGAAATGTATACGCACTCAAAAGGAGATAACCAAGAATATATATGATATAGGCGGTACGAGAACTGTGACAATAGATGAATGCCCTCCCTCCGCTCCTTTAGTTTGAGCGTTGTTATATTATCAAAACATGGTAACTACAGCTTGAATAAGCTGTAGTTTCGATGCTATAATCATTCTTTGATGATATTTTTCATCAGAAGCACTTGCGTAAATTGCGTAATAGGAGTTACGCCATTGGAGATTCCGCCCTGTGTTTAGAAAGTAAAAACGTCGATCAGTTTCTTGCTTAAACCCGCCCTGTGTTCAGGATAAAAGCGTTAGCGAAGCGTTTTCGAAATGGCATTCCGCTTTGCAAGTATGTGCACGTGCAAAGCGGGGTATGATCTCAAATTGCTTGCGAATCGTTTATACATCCTGAACACAGGACTAGTCCAACTGGATTTGATTTGATCCCGATTTTTAAGGACCACAAGAAGGTTGGATTTTACATAAGGTAGTTGAACCTTAATTGTTCCATAACATTTTGGAACAAATGATCTTTCACAATGTTTACCGAAGTTTCCTAATGATTCATTCGGAAACCTCGGTTAGCATTGTTAAAGTTCATTACTCCGGAAACATTATGGAACAATTACGGGTCCACTACCTTAAGAAGAAACATTAGCGCCTGGGAAAACATTTAGAAGACTGTGGATATTTGGGGTTGTATGAGCTGAAGATCTGTTTTTCATATGAAACACAGTTAAATAGAATTAGGAATCTTTGGTTTCCAAAGATATCTATAATGTGTTTATTTTTTCCACTTACGAATGTGTAATAAAATGATTGATAGCTGTTGCGAAATAAACTTTTATGGTAATTCATTTTTCAAATAAACTATGCTCAAGTATATTGAGATTTTCCATGTGATAGGAGAAAAAGAGAATGCCAGAAAAAAATAAATTTCTTCAACGAGGCATCTATGACCATAGACTTTTCAATGTTTTACGTCTGAGCAAACGAGTTTCAAAATCATTGTGTAACTTTTTTTCTTTATATTTTTAATAGTGCGAAACAACTAGAGGATCCATGCACCGCGTCAATGAAATGACGTCGTTACGTAAAAAGCGTTATCCGACTGTCCGATCCAATGTATTTGGCGTTATCATACAACGTTCGATGTAACGTAGGCATGTTTATGACCACTGCGTCATTCAGAACGGAATCAGTCACAAACACACTGACCTTTGTCCATCATCCCATTCGCTGTCCGTTATCGTATGGCGGAAGCTTTAATTACGGATAATATCAGTACGTTATGACGGTGTTATCTACGTGATCTGTCACGCGTAAAAGGACCACCTGAATAGTGTAAAAAATACCGAGCCTACTAGAATACACAGCCCTGCGTTTAGAATGACAAAACGTGTTTAAGTGTTTACAAATTGTAATCCCACTTTGCACGCATTGTTACGTGCAAAGCGGGGAATAATATGCAAACAGTTTGCGAAAACATACTATTCTTAACGCAGGGCAGATTATGCAGGATGGCCAGGTTTTTAACTTTTTGCTTTAGGTATTTTTGTATCTAAATAATGCGAACGCTTGATGACCTCTGTTGGCTCTGATAAAGTTCATGCTAAAAAAGGCCAATATTGATATATTCTAAAAAAATAGATAGAACAAAAGAAGAAAGTGTGGTTACCTTGACCTTGTCAGATTTAATGTGACCCGTCACGCGAAAAAAATTCCATCTAGGAACTCTGTAAGGCAACATTTAAAAAATAGTTTAGGTCCAGCATAGGTCAACCAGAAGGCGTATTTTGGAGATAACTACATAGGAGGGTAGAAAAGTCAAAAAATGCTTTTTGCGAAAAGCTTCGACTCTGGCCAGTCTGGGAAGATTGCACAGCCTTGCCTGCCCTGCGTTCAGGATGACAAAACGGTGCAAATAGTTTGCCATTTATACCCCACTTTGCACTAGCATCCGCGTGCAAAGCGGGGTTTCATTGACAAACAGTTTGTTCCGTATCGTCATCCTGAACGTAATGAAAGATCGATACTTTTTCAAACTTTCCAAATGACCCTTTTCACGTGATGGTTCCGTTGTTCAGGGTATTGTCTTGACATGACCAAAATACTGAAAAAAAATCAAAGTGCTGTCAGCACTGTAAATCGTACATCATTGAGAGGCTGGGATAGTGCAATAGTTCGCCAATCAAAAGGGCTCAAATTTGGACAATAAGAGTTGGTAAAATCTTTAAATTTGTGAGTTTTTTTGTCTTAACAATCCATCTTTTCGAGGACATCGCCAGCTCATCCAACCTTGTGGGTCCGATTTTGAAAGTTTGCTGATTCGATAGCCCTCTGCTAGTCTAAATTATTTCTTAGCAGATTTTTACGTTGTTATAATGAGCACGCGCCAAGCTAAAAGCTTGTCTGTTAATATTATTCCTCTCTCTATAGAGTTTAAAAGCCTGTTTAGCAACAAACATTTTTCATTAAACTATTTACAATTTTGATTACCAACATGTTTGTATTTCAAGCATTGGGTTTTCCCAAATACTGTAAATGCATTTTCCCTCAAGAAACACGTGAAATCGCCAACTATGCTATTTATATCTTTGGTTTCTGACCAATCGATTAAATCTAGCAGCACTCTATGATTATTCGTGAGTTGTTCTAAAAATAGATCGCTCTTGCTGCTATCCTAGGGGAAATTCAAATGGCAGCCCGAGAGACGCGTGAGATGATGTAACAATCTAAAATTGACTGTAATATGCATGTGCAGAAAAGACATTCATGTGAACGGAGTTACCAACTGGTGGTAGTAAACAAACTTCTCATTTACCGCTACAATAATTAATTTACCATGAAATATCGTTATCCCATTAAGAAATGTGATAAACTCGTGCAAAATACTATATAAAATAAGCATTTGTTATTTAAAGTAATAGAGAATATTTATTTTTTTGTAATCGAATTGTTGTGCACTATTCTCGACGCCATTTTGGAACCCAAGTAACACCGGCCTGACCCAGGATCAGAAGCGTCGAGGTTGAAAGGTTACAATGACATCACTAGTGTCGAAACCAAGGCCGTTCTGATGGAAACCCGGTTAACTCGGGTCGAAACCGAGTCCGATATGAATATCCCTATATCAGTTTATCGTATGTTTTTGTCGGTTTATTTGTTGTTGAATAATTTTTCTTCATACTCAAATTTCAATTTAATGAAAATAGGATTGGAGCGTGATCAGAGTGCTCATTGAAATCAAATATTTCAAAATTACAAAATTATTTCTATTTGTTAACACATGCGAAAAAAAGTAAACTTCCCACGCTCCCTGTTTGAGTGCAGACGACTATAGTTCCGCAAGAAAGAGTGAGGTTCGAGAAACCGTTATCTCCTATCATTTTCAATGTAAAATTGATCTTTGATCACTCACTTGAAATTGCGGGTCTATATTGACTAATGACAAACAAGTTAATTGACACATTTCGAGCAGACGATGTCCATCTGAATTTACACGTGGTCTGAATTTACGCGTGGGTTTTGACCGAGTGATAATCATAACAGAATTTGATTGGTTGTCAGCCCTACAACTGGTAAATGACCGTTCGAGAAAGTTCAGAGCAGTAATATTGTAAGTGCTACAAATTAATTATACAGTTAACCTATTGTACGTTTCAACTCCTTTACTCAACCGAAAATCTTATTATAAACACTGAAAATACTAACTGGTAATTACTAAAAGCGAAAATTACATCAAATTTTGTATTAGCCTCTTCTCTATTTGTCGAAAAGTAAATTAGGTATAAACAAAGTTTGTAGATTGTGACTGAAAAGGCCGTTTCTTCGGTGTTTGAAAACACATAATTTGGTTTGAACACATTGCTCAGAAGATAATGGTAAAAATGTACTGGGTCAAACAGCCTGGATTTCTGGAAAACGGTAGATATAAATCTACTGCTTCGCAGTACGATTTAAAAACCTTATTTATTTATAACGATTAGTAAAGACCATGTGGATATTCTGCTTTCTTTAGCGTTTTAAAACTATTTACTAGAAACTGAATGTTTAAAGTAACAATAAATTGCAAGCAATACACGGAAAAAACATTATTATCAAAAGAATTGAAATTTGAATAGAAATCTAACACCTGTCGAAAGAAAAAAATCGAAAAGAACACCAATTACATTGAGCCATTGAGACGATATGATGACATTTTCCACTTCGTACAATTTTGTAGGTCTTTATTAAGATAGTGGTCTCGTAATAGTTACGCATCATTTCTGAACTCGTGGTCTTTCACGATGTCAACCATTACTAAGGCCCCGCCCTGCCAGGGCAAAAATCATGGATTTTAACAAGGGACAAATTATTTTTCGTTGTTTATTCCCGTGAATTGTGCGGTTTTAGTAAACATCCGAGAATTTAGGGGTAATTGCATATGCAGATATACCGGGTTAAGTTTGTTGGACTATACTATTATAGGCCTATAGGGGATAATCGTTTGTTTCAGTGTAAGATCGATTTATATTTCATTGAGTAAACAACAAAAGCTATATTTTCACGAGTGGCGGAGCCACGAGTGAAAATAAAGCTTTTGTTTTTCACGAAATGAAATATCAATCGATCTTACTCGAAAAACAAACGATTATTCTATTTCTTTAATGCAAAAATGAGACAAAATGTGAAATTTCTAGGACATTTTTTCATAAAGCGCGTCATTTTGCACGTGATTGCTATGCAACGTTTATTGTGACGTCACTTATTTCGCCCCGCATAGATGACGTCAGATAGGATGAAATGCACAAAAGCAGGGTATAAGTTTTTGATAATTTCACTGCTTTTGCGGTGAGATTATCAAGTGATAATCCACCGTTATTTCTCGATAAACCACCGAAAAGCATTAAAGAAAATAAAATTGTTAATAATAAATAGATAAATAGAATATAACTCCACATTGCTCCTAGCTCCATTCAGATTTATAAATGAATACACGTGACACCACGTGTTAAGAGTCGCCTTTGATTTCGCGAAATTCGCGGATGAAGTTTTTTTTATGGACTATGAACAAGCTTCGGTTTGAAACAGACAATTAACTGACTCGTATACTTTTAAACAGATAAAATGAAAAAAGTTGTAGGTCTATACTAGTAATTGATTTTTTATGGTACTGGCATCAAAGAAAACTGTGTTACTGTAGTACAAATCTCAACCTCAGGGTCAATGTTATAGCTGAAAGTCAAAAGATAATTTAATCTTCTCTGTAGCATACTGCCTACATTCCTTTTCACTTAGTAAATAATTCATAAAATTGTTTTCTATTAAAATTTTAACTTGTTTTGTTATTATGTATTCCAAGTATCTTACTTATTTACCTATTTGTTTATCTAATTACAGGAAGATTTGTGTTTCAAGACAAATAAAGGTAACGAAAAAGGTCAATAAGCTAATTACTATAAACTGTAGGCTCGTTAAGGTCGAATAAAACATTATATTTACATCAAAATCATTGTGGTTTATTGTTCATAAAAATTCTCAGTGGATGGCAAAAAAAGTGTAACTACAGCTTATTTAAGCTGTAGTTAGGAGGTTTTGACCTTTTACCTTCAAAAATCATTAATCATACACCGTATGATAGATAGAAAACTATTGGGGGATTTTGGTTTTTTGCATTTTTGTGCGAGTATGACGAGGAAATATTTTTCGTCTGATTATTTGGACGTAGCTTCGAAAATGTAACACTGGTTTGAAACTAAATAAAAGAAATGGGGATTAAGTTTGGAGTTTTGCTGTACTTTGTGGTTACTTTTGTGGATTTTAGAAGCGTTTATTCTGTTCATAGAAATAGTAAGTATATCTGCCAATTGTTTTCATTTGTTTTAGAAAGACAAGACTTTGCACCATTTAGTTAAAAAAAACCCACGTTTAAATGAGTGAAACAATAAGAAAATCATGCAGTTGGTTCAAAAGATAAAGCCACGGTCAGAATTTGGCATTTGATCTTCCGTTGGAAGCTTGACCCTTGAGATAGAGACTCCATTTTGGCTATTTCGTTGCAGTTATCGTGATCAAACGATAGTATTTATCATTGTGCTGTGGACTATGAATCAAATTGAGTGCTCATGCTTTATTTTATTGTTGTCATATGGTAATTTTCGTAGACCCCTTTTTAATAACATATAAGGCATAAAACAAACAATCAATGCGTTAATAAATAAATGAATAAAAACGAAGTAATTGAACAGTCTCTTATGTCTCATTCTAAGGCTTGTCAAACTAATGTGTACGGTAAGGCTATTGGCGTACTCTAGTTTTGTTACGGTTCTTTTTCTTGTGTCTTTATCGTTTGGATGGTAACGTATGCCAATAACGGCATCGGTAGAAATGGTTGGTGTGAAAGTTTCGAACTGCACGATCTACGCATTCAAATCGTTTCGCTTAGGTCAAATTTAACGGACTTAAAACATGATGCTTGCACAATTAAACCAGCGGTCAAAAGTAGTTTGACATTTGTTTAAAATCCCTTTCTTTCGCCAGCTAGATAAAGCACATCCCTTAGACAGGAGTATTTGAAAAAAAAAAACTTAACAAAAACAAACAAACAAAAAAATAATGATAATAAAAAAAAACCAAAAAAAAAAACAAAAAAACCACCAAATACAAACAAACAACATGTAATGAGAGCGGCTTTTTGACCATTGGTTGGATCTTAGATTTAATGTCTTAACACCGTTGGAAATGTTTCCTAGTGAGCTTTGCATAATCGTCAATTCCAATTGTGCCAAATAGGTCAGTCCTTAAAATTAAAGCAACTGAGAAACAATGCGGACGGAATTTGTGCAATTGGTGAACATACATAAAACAATAAATTATTGATCGAATCATTCATTTCACACTTAAATTTAGATCAATTGTCACCGTGACGCGTAATTAGTAACGGAATATTCAGCGGGTAAAATGACAAAATATTTACCAAATGTTTTCTGAACAAAACGCTTTTTTTTTCGTCCACAGCTCATGATGTAAAGAATGGTCCATCTAGCAACCACGTTCACCTTCCCGGAAGTGGTTCCCATGTAGACCACCATGACACATCCGGGATATTAAAGCAAACGGATACTTTTTCCCGCCAACAGCTTCCTGGTGCCACTACTTTTAACTCATGGGATGGGTTGGGTACTAGTCGCGTAAAACTTCCAGGGGAAGACGGTAACAACTCTCCGTATCCGGTTATCCATCGACAGCCTAGCGCCCTTCCAGATAACATTCGTGGAGCAACGGTTATCAATTTGGCGCCAGAACCAATCAGGGAGCCACCAGTGACGTTTCTAAATAGGGAAAGACTTCAAAGGAGAAATGGAGGCTCTGGCTTAAATAGAGCCCCGACAGATGTACAGCCATCGTCATTTGAACAACCGGGCGTTCCGATCGGAGGTCAGGCTCCTTTACCGTTTCCTGGTCAAGCTACTGTGCCGCCCCCGTTTTATGATAGTCGTTCATCTATGGTCAATGGATTTCCCGACAGCGGTGGTCCATTCATGGGGTCAGGTGGCCCAGGAGTCTCCGGATATCCGGGAAACCCAATGATGGGCGGTCAGCAGAATTATGGAGAAATTTTACGACAGATCGATGCTATGTTGGACTCGATTCCTCCTCATTTACGAAGAATGTTAATACGCAGTCGTCGAATGCGAAGGCGAGAAAGAATAAGACAACTACTTTTAATGGCAAGCCAACAATTAGGCATGCCGCCGATTAGACAAATCTAGGGTGAAAAGTCTAAATAAAATGTTCTGCTCGATTCTGGAACTAAAATGGAATTATATATATAAATTTATACATTATATGTACATATAAATGAACAAGATTAAATGATGATCAAAGGCCAATTTATCTATACCTGTCTATAGGCAAAATTAACCTTTGATCACTATACTTTGTAGTCCACCAAACTCAACCCAGTTAGATCTACTCCAATTCGTGGATGTTTTTTTCAACCGCTCAACTAACGGGAATAACCGATGAAAACTAAATCATCCCTTATTTATGTATAGGTAGATTTTGCTCAGTGAGCCGTATAAGCGAAATATAATGGTAAAATTCTCGTGCCATCATACCGAAATAGACTGAGTGAGAAGGTTAAAACAGGTTAATCAAAATGAAAAAAAAAAAAGTTAAAAATAAACCTTTCAAACGAGAGTTATTCTGCGTAATTAATGAACTGGCAGGGCGGGGCTTAACTGTGACGTACTTTGGCGAGTTTACTTTTCAATAGTTTGGGTAATAGTCGTTAACGCATGCAAATAACTGTATCCTAAAACCTAAAGGATTCACGTGCTTTGATAGAGTGAACACCTTTCATCGTTTGGTTACCAAATGCCTCGTAACTTCAGCTTGATTAAGCTGAAGTTACGAGGATTTGGTTACAAATCCATGATTTAAGGTCTCGAGTTATTTTTGTCGACTCTCTTTGGAAGTAGGTTATTGTAGATAAAAGCTGATTTCCCTTAACCTTAAGTGCAACGACCCGTTACTTAGGCTCCGCCCTGCCAGGGCATTAATCATGGATAATATCGCTTGTCTTAATCTGAAATGTTTACACAAATATGTACTTTCATAATTGAAGTGAGAGGGTGAGGTTCAGATCCTATTAGATGTTTTTTAAATATACCCGATATACCCATGGTAATGGACTCGGCGTCTACGTCAGAGCTCGGTTTTGAAAAAAACACCTATAGTAACGGTCATCATTATGAAATATTCGTGAAACCTCTCATTTGTTGTCAGAGCGATTGGCTATTCCGTTGGCTATCCAAATTAACAATGTTTGTATTGCAGTTCATTATAGTCAAGGCGTAGCGTACCATTTTTGCGTGGTAAGTATGAAGCTTCTACAAGTTTAAGACTACCTAATCATTCCGCTCTTCATCACATGGGTGAGCGATACAAGAATTCAAAGAAATTCACACAAAACATGAAAAGTAACGGTGACGTGGGTATTTACGGAGGACCATCGCAAAACGGCGTTTCTCTATCGGCAACTTCGTTTGGCTTTAATTAAAGCTGGAACGAGTAGAAAATTTTGTACCCGGGTACCTAAGATCTCTTTACCCTTGGGTGCTCGCATACCCGACAATTACATCTATTTTATTATATGAATACAAAAGCGGATCCAGAAATTCTGTAAAGAGGGTTCGAACATACGAATTTCGACATTTATTTCAGTGACGACGGCTGTGTGAGTCTGTGAGTAACTAGCGAGGACTCTCAATGCTATCTGGTGTAGGTCCGTAGTACCATCTAGAAATCAACTTCAGAAAAGAATTGAAGACTGTTTTGAACAGTCTGCAAATCTTTTCAGAAGTTGATCCCTAAAGGTACCCAGTCCTGCAACGGGTATTAATTCAAGACCTGGGTATATATGTTGGAACGTTACCCTACCCGATGATACGTCCCAGCGCTAGATTTATGATATCAATCGCGTTATAATGAGCTCATGAACCTTGTCATTGTCACTTATTTTGTTTATTTCCGTTTATTTATCGTCGCTACCGAAGCATATGCCAATATGAGCACCGCCCCCAGAGGACGGTTTGTTATTAAGTGGGGATAGTGCAAGGATACATGACGAAACCACTGCCGAGATCCGCCATGGTTCTTTTACGAGCTTGGCGTAAAAGCACCGTCCCAAGGGATCTCGGTTTAACGTCTCATCCGAATGACAATTAGTTTGCTAGTGTGTCAGTCCGGGAATCGAACCAGTGCGATCGAACTTAAATAGTTTTGAAGTCCGGTACTCTACCGACTGGGCTAATCGGGCTGACGTAGTCACTTAAATTTACCCGATTATTTTAAATACGCCGAGGAAAAGATAGCCTCAGAACTTGGGGGCAAGTTAATACAAGAACTGTTCCAAATTTGATTTTCTGCACCCCGGCTATATGAACAAAAATGTCTGACTGTAACCTATGAAAATTAACCGTTCCTACCGCTTCGGATATGTTCAGCTATTATAGAATCACCATGGGTGAGCAGAATAGCCTTTATCTAGTTTGAACCTTTATGCTACTGGTTTAATATCATGTTCCAAAGGGCATTTCAAAAAGTCTGGCTCAAAATTGCCAACAGAATCTAAGCAGAATCAACGCAGACAGTTTTGGATCAGACTTTACAAGGAAGTTCTTAGTATGATTAAAGCCTGCAAAAACTTTCTGTTTCTGTATCTTCAAATTTCTCCCTAAACCTCCTAACTACAGCTTGCATAAAGCTGTAGTTTTTTGGGGAAAACGAAAATGTTAAGAAGAGCAGAAGGATAAAAGCAATGCATATGAAAAGGAGGTCACTATTGTAAATGGTTATTTTTAAAATTTGAATGATGTAACATATATGGGAGAAATTTCTTGATTTTTCTATGTTTATTTGTGTATATCATATGAAAAAACAAGATATGTATTAGAAATACTTATGGCCTAAGGCAATTTTTCACAAATGAAACCTTGTCAGATGACCATGACCTCGTTATCAGCAGATTTGTATCAATTAGGTCTATCATCATGTCAAATCAGCATTGTATTTTAGAAAGGCCTTGAATAATTGACCATGTCAAAACTTTTGGTTTCAGTTTCCCAGAAAAACTGACAGATAGACAGACAGATATCCATAGAACACAAGAGCCGTCAGAGACAGATTATGCTCCCCGAATAAGGCATTGTCACAAAATAGCACTTCTCCTCCATGAGATCTATCCACCCATAAAGTTTCAAGTTGAAGCTGTTATACTTTAGGAGATATGCTCCATACATAATCTAAGTATCAAAAATAACAAAGGGCAATTACTCCAAAATTATGCAAGCAAGAGTTGTAGTTCTTGTGCACTGCACTTCTCCCCCATAAGATCTATCCACCCATAAAGTTTCAAGTTGATAGCTATTATACTTTAGGAGATATGCTCTGTGGTCAGATTGCAAGGACTCAAATAAGGTGTAATCTTACACAGCAAACATAAAGGTAACAAACATTAAACCTCCTTTTTGCATGACATATTTTTAGACACAAATTTCAAATTGTTTATGGTAAAGGGCATCTGATTTGCTACTGAAATGTGAAATTTCATCAAATTCTGAGCATAAGACTAGGAGAAATGAAAGAATAAACTGTATTTTACGTGCTAGCGTAAAGGTAACAAACATTTAGCCCCCTTTTTCCATGATATATTTTTTTTCACGTTAATTTCAAATTGTTTATAGTAAAGGGCATCTGATTTGCTACTCAAATATGAAATTTCACTAAATTCTGACAGTTAGACTAGGAGAAATTTGGGAAAAACTGTTTTTTACCCTAAGTCCCCTTTTCCCGTGACGAGGCCTCAAATCCAAAAACCGTCACAAGTGCATCATCACTATATCATGGGGAGTTCATATGGTTAGTTTCATTTGATTTGGCCCAAGGGTTATGGAGAAATAGGTGGGGACGGACGGACGGACGGAAGGATGGACGGACAAAATTACGGACTGATGGACGGACGGACGGACAGACGAAGCGGCGGCTATATGCTCTCCCTTCGGGGAGCATAAAAATGCCCCCAATCTTTTCGATCGGTTTAGGGGCCTAAAAATATTTCCCTACAGATTCAATTTAGATGTTTAGATGTGTGTCATGTGTAAAGGCTCATATGGTTTAATTGTTTTGGCAATGAAGTTCTTTAACAAGAGGCCAAACTCTGCCCAAGCCGCTTTAAGATCTCCATTTGAAAAAGGAATAACCTAAATACAACTAGAGCTGCTTAAGCAGCTGATTTGCTTCACAGGCCTGATGTATTTAAATTTTATACGGGTGAACGAATGAATGTTTCTTTCAAGTAAATAAGTATTTTCAAGTGTCAAATGCTTAAATATTTCTGCACAGATAAATTCACATCCATGAATAACATACATGCATGAATATAAAATTTACCCCAAGCCTGATAAATACATATTTTCCATCAAATCACAATAATTTTGCACAGTCTAATAATGGGTCACCAAAGGATCATTCCAAAGAAATTTGGTTGATATCCATCAGTTAGATTCTGAGAAAATGATTTTCAAAGTTTTCACTATATAACATATAGAGAAATGGCCTCTGCCCATTAAAAGACATAATTTTCATCTGCTCACAATAACTTTTTGTAGATTGATAAAGGATCACTTAAGAAACATTCCACTGGAATTTGGTTGATATCCATCAGTTAGATTCTGAAAAAAGTCACATATTCCATATATGGAAATTAGCAAAGCCCATTAAAGCCTTGTTTTCATTGAATCAAAAATCCTTGAATAACTTTAAAGGAGGATCACCCAAGGATCATTCCTGTAAAGTTTGGGTTGAAATTCATCCAGTAGTTTCTGAGAAGAATAATTTTAAAGAAAAGTTTACAACAAGACGTTTGGACCAAGCGATGGATGCACAGACAGATACACTGATGGATGCATGACGGACACAGTGCCATGACAATAGCCGCAGTGACTCTCAGCCAGTGAAACTAAAATCAAGATTTTATTACCAGAGATGAAGACTCTAAAATTGAAAAAGCACCCTTTGAAAAGACACCAACTTTTCCAATATGAAAATTGTTTCTACCATGCTACGCCAATATTTATCAGCCAATTAAAATTTCATGAATACTGTATTTTAAGAGAAGTGTCACCAAAGTCACATTCATGCCAAGTTTCATGTAATTGGTCAAACAGTTTGGGAGAAGATTTTCAAAGATTTTGGTTTCAGGAAGCTTCCAGATGTTATACCATGTTAAAATAAATAGAAAAGTAGCACAAAATAACTGAAAATAAACAAGTAATCAATTAATAATAGTAGGATTTAATTAAAATGACAGAAGTATTAATTAAAACAATGATCACATAGAATCATAATGATTATTCTTAACAAATATTCATTCTAACTGTATACAAATGAAACACGGATGGTAAATCACCAACTGTCAAACATATTTAATTTTCTAAATTTAAGACATACATTATAAGAGGGCTCTGCCTGTAAAGGTAACCGGGATGAAATTTGGCAAAACTGGTAAACAAATCAATGGGTCACAACATAACTATTGTAAGTGCCCATACAATAAGATATATTGAGGGTTTAGTGTCAGACTGTACTAAGTGTATATACACTGTATATACACTTAGTACAGTCTTGCACTAAACCCTCAATATGTTAATTACAGGAACCTCAAATCTTTTACAAACCGTCATTGTGCTGAACTTTTGTATTGCCAATATTCTGTGACATTAATACTAGTCTGACCTTAGTTTTTTCCCACTGAAATGAGTAGAAGGCAGGCAGTAAAGGCAAACAGCAAAAGACTATAATATCAGCATTCACAGATGTACAGTTTTATCTTTACCTACCCTTCAAACTTCTTACTTATTATTGTGGACAGAAGTTGAGCAATTCTGGTTGAAATTTCTTCATTGGTATCTTGTCTGAATGACCATCTCTGTTGAACCCTACTGAATTAAGAATTTGTTTAAAAACAAGAGGCTCATGGTGGCCTGAGAACCACTATGCTCATTTGGCTCCGATTCGAGATATTTGAATCAATGAAAAATACAGGAGCCATGGACAGGCATACAGATTGGAAACACACTATAACTTAGTGGTCAAAAGAGATACAAAAGCCAAGATTTAGAAATTTCAACCAATGTTGCTGAAATGTGGAATTTGGCCATTTCCTCTGTAAATATTGAATGGTAAGCTATAGTTAAGTTTATTTGACCGGAGATAAACCTTTGTGAAAAAGTTATTTGAATATCAATAACTGACATACTTGATCAAATTTTAAATTATACTAATATCATTTGATACTGGATAGTAGTATAGATCCATAGGTTTTAGTGAGTGATCAAAGGTCAATTTTGTCTATACCTGTTTAGGCAAAATTGACCTTTGATCACTCACTCTAAATTGCGGGTCTATATTATACTAATAAAACCATGTGGATGGATAAGTGTGTAACAGTTGTAACTGCCTAAATGTTTATAGGTAGTAACAACTATTTTGCACTGATAAATCAATGAGCACTGCTGTGTGGGACTTGCCTTTATTCATCTAATTAACATAGGTCAATGCAAGGTCAATTAAACTGATTCATACCTCTTAAAGGAGACAATAGTTGCAGTATACTAGTTACAAATGAGCACTTAGTACATTTCAAATGGCACATGGCATTAAATCACATGGATGTCTGATTTGGAACAAAGATCATAGTAACATTCTCTAACTGATTATTTTTATGTATAAAACTGAAAATAAAGTTATTCATTTGACAGTTTAAACACATTTTAAAATACTTTTGTACCAATTGGAACTTCTAAAATTCTTGTTGAAATGTATATTTAAGAACTAAAGAGTACATAAGGAAAACAAGATGTGCCCTGCCATACAGTAGTTTGATACAATAAGGTAGTATACAGCAAACCTTTATTCAGTTCTGTCTCAATACGTAATTCAAAAAGCAGTCTAAATTTCCATAAATTTGACATTTAAAATTGAGAAGAACGGTCTGCTACCAAGCAATCATCATGTGAAATATGAAGGCTCTATCCCTTGCCAATTAAAAGGTATGGTCAATGTTGAAGTTTTATGGGGACAAACAGATATATGGACAAGTAGACAAACAGACAGGTCAAAAACAATATGCTCCCAATTCTATCAATGCAGAGCATAAAAAGAGGAAAAGTCTTTACATAAGGTAGATGAATGATTGATTAAATCAAATAATACAATAAAATAGAATTATTATCTGTTTTACAAGTAAGATCAATTGATATTTAATTGTGTGAGCAACAGCACTTGCCACTTGTGAAAATATAGCTTATGTTGTTCACTCAAAGAAATATAAATCAGATCTTTCGCTGAAGCCAATGATTATCGTCTATATATAATGGACACATAAACAAATGCAACATATGTGGGCCTATTTTCCATACAAGGCATTCTCTTTAAACATGATTAAAATATGTGCATTTTCAAAAGATGAAAAACATTCTGTGAAATTTTAATGCAAACCCATCAAAATGGAAGAGGAATTGTATAAATAAGGATTTTACAGGAATGGGGCTTTTCCATGAAGCAGAATGATATCATAAAATTACAAATATAGGCATGGCCACATAATTCTACATTCTGTGAAAGATTCATTCAAAGCTTAGTTGTTGAAGGGGTTATGTTTATAAGGCATTTTATATGAAGGCCCATTTTTGTAGCATATCATTTTATCACAAAAAAGTTACAATATTTGCATGGTCATGAGATGAGGATAATTCAGTCAAAATAACACGCGAAGCTTGCCGTCAACTTAGGAACAAGAGTATTAACAAGAATGGACCTGCATAGACAGGTGGAGAAGAAGAGAGCAATATACATCTACCTTTTGCGACATATAAAAATCTACATAAATGATTATCAACTTTATCACATTTGGAAAACTTACACATATATAAAACAAAATCTTTGGTCCCTTGCAATTGGATAACACTGAACATACAAACTATTTTTAAATTGACAACATAATTGCCTCTGTTAATATAAGAAACAATTGACAAATCCTTTTGACTGGAATTATGACGCCTGAAGTCTTACCACTTTCTTTCTGTTGACTTAAACATTGTAAATGCAGCTAACTCGTTGTTTTTTGAAATAAATATTTTGATCCATTTCATTTTTTATCAGATATATCAGAGTTGCATTTAAGAGAATTTGACTAACTAATCTCACCAAAGTTTTTCCCAAAGCTTGTCAGTATATTTGATATGAAAGAATTAAACAGTCAATTTGCTTTACCCTTGTTATGCTGAATCCTGAATATTCCTCTTTTGACAGGAAGTAAAGACGAAGATCAGCCTACACATATATGCAGCCTGATCTTGGTCTATACCACCTGATTTTTTTCAAACCATAGAAGATTGAAAATTAGATTTCCAAAATAAATGCCAATTCCCAATTATTATGAATCAGTGCTTTCAGTACTTTGATTTTATGGCAATTTTGTAAAGGTTTTTATTCAGCATGACAAGGGTTAAGTTAAAACATTTGAACAATACATTATTATACAAAAACACAAAGACAATTTTCATGATGGTATAGGATATAACAAACAAATTCTCTCTGCATCTTGAACAGGTAACTCATGTCTCGTATAATATTCCACCATCTCTGGAATTGTTTTAAATGGCGGACTGTTTTCACCAAGGACGTAAGTTCCATCTTGTTTGGACGTTATTTTCATATGCATTGGAATTCCATTCCAGCCCCTGAAAATAAAGCACTCTATTACTTACCATTCAAAGGTTATAGCCAATGTTAAAGTCTTTTTTTAGACAAACAGAGTAACAAACAAACAGATTCACAGACAGGCTAAACAATTATGCATCTGGTCTATCAGTGTGGGGGCATTATCAATTATCAACCATAATTTTGTCAGTCATATCCAATTTACTAACAATGGATTCCAGGTATTTCTCACACCAGTGCTACTATTACATCCCTTCCTAGCCTATAGCTGCTATCCCACATTGGTCAACCATTATAAACCCATTCGATTAAGACAAATAGTCACAAAGCATGAGAGCAGCAATCAGGAGTCGAATCCAGGACTATAACATGAAATCTATATTCTTACCAGTATATAGATTCCCTAGCCCAGTTTTGAGAATACACCAATACAAACTTCATTAGGATAGCTACCAACCATAGAAACTTATCAGGTCAATTGCAACCCATGCAACAAGATATAGTGGAAGGCTTCAAAAATTTGAATTTTGAAAGAAGAGTACAGTGAAATAAGTATTAAGTCACCACTTATGGGACCACCAAAAATTTGTCGTCAAAGTAAATGTTTGTTTAATACATTTTTTGGTTTCAAATTAGAAACAAAATTTTGATTGAATATGTATTTAATTGATGTTTCCTCAAAAACCCTTTGTGGTGTCACAGAAAGTTCAGGTTGACCACTCATGTATGTGAAAGGCTTTAGCCTTATAATGCCTCTAAGCTTTGAAAATTAAAACAATCTTAATTTTATGAAAAAATAGATTTTCTAAGCTTGATTTTAACAAGAGGACCAATATGGTTCTAGATTGCTCACCTGAGTCTCTTTGACCCCTCAGACATCACATCCATTATATAGTCAGATGTCTTAAAGGAGATATTTATTTCTACATAAAAAACAAGTTTAATGAACATTGTTTCATGAAGATTGAGCCATATATGTGGACTCTAAGAGTTATAACAAGTGAATTGTCACTAAGGCCTCTTTTCATATGATAAGGTATGAATCCTTCCCATTTTCAATAGGGTTCATCCTTGTGATCTGGCCAACATTCTGACCAAGTTTCATGGAGATTGGGACACATTTGTGGCCTCTAGTGTGTAAACAAGAAAATTGTCATTAAGGCCCCTTTTCCCGGGAAAATGCATGGATCATTCCCATTTTCAATAGGGTTCATCCTTGTGATCTGGCCAACATTCTGACCAAGTTTCTTGAAGATCGGGACACATTTTTGGCCTCTAGTGTGTAAACAAGAAAATTGTCAATAAGGCCCCTTTTCCCATGAAAATGCATGGATCCTTCCCATTTTCAATAGGGTTCATCCTTGTGATCTGGCCAACATTCTGACCAAGTTTCTTGAAGATTGGGACGCATTTGTGGCCTCTAGAGTGTAAACAAGAAAATTGTCAATAAGGCCCCTTTTCCCTTGATATTGCATGGATCCTTCCCATTTTCAATAGGGTTCATCCTTGTGATCTGGCCAACATTCTGACCAAGTTTCTTGAAGATCGGGACACATTTTTGGCCTCTAGTGTGTAAACAAGAAAATTGTCAATAAGGCTCTTTTTCCTGTGATATGGCATGGATCCTTCCCATTTTCGATAGGGTTCACCCTTGTGACTTGCCCAACATTCTGACCAAGTTTCATGAAGATTGGGACATATTTGTGGCCTCTAGTGTGTAAACAAGAAAATTGTCAATAAGGCTCTTTTTCCTGTGATATTGCATGGATCCTTCCCATTTTCAATATTGTTCATCCTTGTGATCTGGCCAACATTCTGACCAAGTTTCTTGAAGATCGGGACACATTTTTGGCCTCTAGTGTGTAAACAAGAAAATTGTCAATAAGGCCCCTTTTCCCATGAAAATGCATGGATCCTTCCCATTTTCAATAGGGTTCATCCTTGTGATCTGGCCAACATTCTGACCAAGTTTCATGAAGATTGGGACACATTTGTGGCCTCTAGAGTGTAAACAAGAAAATTGTCAATAAGGCCCCTTTTCCCTTGATATTGCATGGATCCTTCCCATTTTCAATAGGGTTCATCCTTGTGATCTGGCCAACATTCTGACCAAGTTTCTTGAAGATCGGGACACATTTTTGGCCTCTAGTGTGTAAACAAGAAAATTGTCAATAAGGCTCTTTTTCCTGTGATATGGCATGGATCCTTCCCATTTTCGATAGGGTTCACCCTTGTGACTTGCCCAACATTCTGACCAAGTTTCATGAAGATTGGGACATATTTGTGGCCTCTAGTGTGTAATCAAAAAAATTGTCAATAAGGCCCCTTTTCCTGTGATATGGCATGGAGCCTTCCCATTTTCAATAGAGTTCATCCTTGCGACCTGACCAACATTCTGACTAAGTTTAAAGAAGATTGGATCATATTTATGGCCTCTAGAGTGTAAACACTTAAATTGTTGACGCCGGATGACAGACAACCCACATTCAAAGATCACAAAAGCTCACCTTGAGCACAATGTGCTCAGGTGAGCTAAAAAGACTGATTATGGCTTTCCTTGCTTGTTGATACCCTCAATTGATAGGCATTAGAATTAATACTTTTTTTTAGTATCTCTGATGTTCTTCTTTGCATGATTTCCATTGAGAAATAATTTTAATGTATGCAATAAACATCTAGGTGCATACAATGTTCCTTGTAAATAGACACTCAATCACTCGGAAAATTTTGGAAATGTTTTATTGCGGCAAGGTTAATATTAGAATCTTCAATTTATTTTATGTGGTCACATGATTCTTTTTGGTAATACGGGGGATTTCTTTTTATAAATCTATCAGTCGCTTGTCTTGTGGCTTTGTAGTAACTAGTCATATTGACTATATATCCACTGTTTTGTTATGAGAGCAATATAATTTCAACACACTAGCCTTTGTTAAAGTACAATAACCTCATACTTGCAGATCTTGCATCTTCAGTTTGCATTAAAGATTTGAGCAGACATATGAATACGTCTTCTCAAATCTTTAATGCAAACAGAAGATGTTACTGTCTCTGCTGGCCAGTAGAGTTGATGAAGTAATTATCTACATTTAGTTCTTTCAAATGCCAGTAAGCATAATGAATGACTTACTTTAGAGTAAGGGAAAAATCTTTTCTGTTGGATTCACTTCTGCGTATCAAGTAACTGCCATCTTTAAACACACACAACATCCTCTCAGCATCGGAACGTTTAATACTACCATGGAAAAAGCTACCATAAAGATAAGAATTTTTAACAGTAATATAATGCGGGCTGTTGGAAAGGAACAATGACTTAGGGCAAATCATTTGTAACTATCTATAACAAGAGCCGTCAGAGACGGATTATGCTCCCCGACTAAGGCATTGTCACAAAAACAAGAGCCATGTTGGACATGGACATCCCCCGCCAGAAAAGCTTGATAGTAAACTGAAGCCTAATTGAATAAAGATTCTTTTGTACTGTCAGAGATTTACCTCCTATTAAATCTAAGTATTAAAAATAACAAACGGTAATAACTCCAAAATTATGCAAGCAAGAGTTACAGTTCTGGTGTATTGCACTTCTCCTCCACGAGATCTATCCACCCATAAAATTTCAAGTTGATAGCTATTATACTTTAGGAGTTATGCTCCAGACAAAATCTAAGTATCAAAAATAACTAAGGGCAATAACTCCAAAATTATGCAAGTAAAAGTTGTAGTTCTTGTGCACTGCACTTCTCCTCCATGAGATCTACCCATCCATAAAGTTTCAAGTTGATAGCTAATATACTTAAGGGGATATGCTCCAGATATAATCTAAGTATCAAAAATAACAAAGGGCAATAACTCCAAAATTATGCAAGCAAGAGTTGTAGTCCTTGGGCATAGCACTTCTCCTCCATGAGATCTATCCACCCATAAAGTTTCAAGTTGATAGCTATCATACTTTAGGAGATATGCTCCAGACATAATCTAAGTATCAAAATAACAAAGGGCAATAACTCCAAAAAAATGCAAGCAAGAGTTGTAGTTCTTGTGCACTGCACTTCTCCTCCATAAGATCTATCCACCCATAAAGTTTCAAGTTGATAGCTATTATACTTTAGGGAATATGCGCTATGGTCAGATTTCAAAGACTCAAATCAGCTGTTATCTTATCTCTAACATAAAGGTAACAAACATTAAACCCCCTTTTTGCATGACATATTTTTAGACACAAATTTCAAATAGTTTAGGGTAAAGAGCATCTGATTTGCTACTCAAATGTGAAATTTCATCAAATTCTGAGCATAAGACTAGGAGAAATGAAAGAATAACTGTATTTTACGCGCTAACGTAAAGGTAACAAACATTAAGCCCCCTTTTTCCATGATATATATTTTTTTACGTTAATTTCAAATTATTTATAGTAAAGGGCATCTGATTTGCTACTCAAATATGAAATTTCACTAAATTCTGACTGTTAGACTAGGAGAAATTTGGGAAAAACTGTTTTTTACCCTAAGTCCCCTTTTCCCGTGACGAGGCCTCAAATCCAAAAACCGTCACAGATACATCATCACTATATCATAGGGAGATCACATGGTAAGTTTCATTCAATTTGGCCCAGGGGTTATGGAGAAATAGGTGGGGACGGACGGACGGACGGAATTACGGACATACGGACGGACGGACAGACAAAGCGGCGGCTATATGCTCTCCCTTCGGGGAGCACAATATATAAAAATTGGAGGCAGTTACAACTGTTTTGTGCTAGATTCAAAATGGATCATCTTGAAATTCTATCATTATCATTATTTGAAAAGGAGACTGGGTCTAGCAGTTGTCGAACTCAGGTCTCTGGTTGAGTCTCAAAAATAATAGATCCATTATCCAGAAAAACGTCCCTAGATGGCATCACTTGGTGATTTCGCTATCTTACCCAGATAATTGAAAACAAACAATCTAAGACTAATCCAAATTCAACAAATTTTAACCGTAAATTCAATGTGCATTGTAATTCTGAAGAAAGAACAAAATATTGTTCAAAACATTTCTTTAAATATTGCCTTAATTAAATAGAAATCTGGTTTGTGTTAAAATATGTTAAAGGATACAAGGCATCAAATTCTTTTCAGAATAACATGATTTTTCTTGTTTTAGGAATCTTGCAGTTTTTACAAATTGAGATTCAGTCCTCTGTCAATTTTATTGTCATTTAGACAGGTTGCCTGGATAATAGAACAAAAATGTGGGAAAGGAGAAAATTTAGTTAATAGATGAAGAGAGTATTTGATGATTTTATTGAATTATGAAACTAAAAACCAATTCACGCTGTACTGAGGGGTCAGTGCAACACTATTGTAAGTTCTTATAAATTTATAAGCATTTACAATAGTGTTGTGCTGACCCTAGGTATGTATACTTGAATCACACAAGTGAGATCAGATTTTAAAATCATATCTTCATGAAATCAACAAATAGCATCTTCATATCTAATAATTTAATATCATAGAGCAAAGATAAATTATTTCTCCATAATGAAAGAGATTTCCTATGGAACTACCTTGTGCAACTTTTAAAATAAGCTGTATACTCAATTTTTTTTTAATTTAGAAATAAAACAACTCTTGCATGTATCTTGGTGGACCAAAAAAAATGTAATCATTTAACATGAAACAACAGTGTGCCATTGCTCACTTTTAAAGTGCTGTATAGGGTATCTAGTCTATTTCATTGTATTTTTGTTCTATCACATTGCTTATAAAATAGCTCCCATATTAGACACTAATTCTAACACCCTTTCAACAATAATTTTCATTAAAAAAGTTGGTCCAAAATTTGTCATTTGGAAATGGGTTAAACTAATGGGCTAATCTTAACAGATGACTCTATATGCTCTGAAACTTCAACTAGGCAAACCATCTCACAAATAAAATACAAACGTATTTCACAACATGTGAATGAGCCAATAGACACATATCTTTTAAATAAACATCTTTATAAGTCAAGAATCCATTAGTTTTGCAATATCACAAAATTTTTCCGAAGGGAATAGAATAAACATTTAATAAAGACACTCGTTATTTCAATATTTTAGCAAAAATTGCCTTTTTAAAAAAAATGAAACAAATCTTAACACTACTACATAATAATATAAATCTGTACAGCCATTTTATTTTATCTTGGAAACCAGAAGGCTGACAGCTTTCATGTTTGGATGGTATGTAGCATCATCTTATGTACCCCTTTATCAAGTTTGTTCAAACCATTATGCCACTTGGGTCATGTTTGCTATGCATGGGCGCAACCCATTTTACATCAAAGACCTTAAATCTTAAAAAATCTTCTCTGAAACAAGAAGGCACATAGCTTTCATATTTGGTATGTAACATCATCTAGTGGAACTCTACCAAGATTGTTCATATAATGCCCCTGGGTTGAAATTTGGGCTATACCTGGGGGCATCCTGTTTTACATAGAAACATAAAAGAACCTTCTTCTCTGAAACTAGGAGGCAGCGAAGCTTTCATATTCAGTATGTAATTTGAACTTGTTGACCTTTATTTTGTTTGTACATATCATGCACCTTAGGTCAAATTTGGCTTCCGCCCAGGCCCTTCCTATTTTATATAGAATCAAGGCGTGAAATTTTAAAATTCCTCATCTGTAACTAGAAGGAGGGCAGCCTAGAAATTTGCCATGTAGCTTCATTAAATGAACCTACCTATATGAAGAATTTCATGTCATGCTCCTTAGGCCTAAAAAAACATGTTTTGTTTCCAATTTCCCGACCGACCTATCAAAATACCCCATCAACTGAAATTTTTTATGCCTCATTGAAAAAAACACTAAAATGTTGACCGACCTGGCGGTTTGATCTAGCAGGATCTTATTAACTTATATTCATTTATATTTCTTTTATCCTTTACAAGATAAAATAAAATGGCAGTACTGTGTGTTTATCAAACATTAATTTATGGTCTGAAGAAATGATTTCATTTTGATGGCTCGATGTGAAACAGTTGTAACTGCCTATAAATATATTGGCAGTTACAACTGTTTTGGGCTGACCCATTGATTTATCAATCAATTTAATGACTGGCAAGCCCTATCATGTATGATGTATGGTACATAGATATTTGTACTGCTCACCTTTGATCCTCCAGGGGAATTGTTCTGTCAATTTTCTCTGCCAATGCTGCCAAGGACCTGCAGCTATCTGACCGGCTAACATTTTCTACACCCAGTTGACGTAGAACTGAAAAGTAATGCTGCTGTCAGTGTCATAGAAGGGAACAGTTGTCACATGATGACAAGCAACGTCTAGAAATGTTGAACTTGTAACAATGGCACTGCCTACAGGTGCCTACGCTCAATTTTTAGATCCTTGATAAAAAATGTAAGTCGATGCTACAGGTGCCTACGCTCAATTTTTAGATCTTGGATAAAAAATGTAAGTCGGAAAAGTGGCATAATTTACAAAAAATGCATATAGAGTTATCCCCCTTGATAGTATAGTTGCTATTTTGACATAGAACTACTTTGCCTTAGTAGAACCAGATATCTGACTAAATGTTAGTTTTTGTATGACAATGATAACACGAAGGCTTAAGCAATACCTCAGGTTTTTAGCATTAGGAAATTTCTCAAATTTTTGAAAGATGTAGAAAATTTCATTTTGTAATTGAAATAGTGTTGAAAATACAGGGAAATGTTAAGTTCATAGGATAAGTTTTGAGCTGACAGATAGGCAAGCAAACATTTGTAAAGCAAAATGTCCAATGAATTATCAAAGTTAGGGCATCATAAATTACTAACCCTTATCATGCTGAACCGGGAATATTCCTGCCTTGGCAGGAGCTATAGACAAACATCAGCCTGCAGATGTTTGCAGTCTGATCTTTGTCTATACCACCTGTTTTGCCTTTTTTGAACCAAAAAAACCCTTTAAAATTTAATTTCCAAAATGAATATTTACTCACATATAGTGCATCCAGTGCCTAAAGAACTTTCAATTTTGAAATTCTTTTACCAAGAATTTTTATTCAGCATAACAAGGGTTAAGCTTAAGATGATCTTGTCTCAAAGGGAATTTTGGTCAGTGATTATAAACTATTCTCACTATCAACTGTAAATTTTCTCAAATTTCAACTTGAGATTAGAGCTTTAATTTTATTGTAATACTATGATAAATGTATGAATGTAAAAGATAATATTAATAAGTTGTTAAAGATAACAAATTATTTATGTTATCTTTTATGTTTATACATTTATTTAAATTTTCATTTCAGTTTGAAAAAGTTTTATAATCTCAGGTGGTGTCTGTGGTCTACAGTAAGAGGATCGGTCTTTTGACCCAAAGGTCCTGGGAGCAGCATTCGATCTTGGTTCTTTCATTGGCCCACACATTCGATGCAAGTGCTGAAGAATTTTCTAGGAAGCAGAATCGAGAGGGATTAATCTAAGTTGTAAGAACTTGATTCCCAATCAATGTAAAATAAATAGTTTTAAAACAAACCAATAATCTCAAGTCCTGAACACAAATGCTCTATTTCAGTATAATTGTGTGTCTACTCACCACCAGGGGAAGATGTTTGAGGTTCTATCCTTGGTCTTGCTGGTAAACTATTAAATACTGGTTCAAAGTCATCAGTCTCGTTACTAACATTTGGAAGGTCTTTATCGGATATTATACCCTCGCTCATACGCTGCTTTCTTACTTTCTCCAACTTTTCTTCAAACTGTCTCTGCTTGGCCTCAGTATCCCATGCTTCTTCGTAATTTGCTATTATTGGTTTTCGAGCTTTATGGGGCGGAACTTTTGGCTTCATCTCTGGACTAGAAGGTTTGTCAATTTCAGCGCTGCTAGACGTTGTATTAGATGTCTCCCATGAACATTCGTATAAATTAGCATTATTGTCTAAGCTACTTTGGCTTTTAACTCCTGCACCTTTACTCTGTGACACATTCTGTCCACTTTTTGGCTGTCTAGCACCCTCAAACTGTCGTCCTCTAGTTATGGAAGTTTTATCTGTTGAGGACCTTCTCTCGTCCGATCTCTCTGCTTTCTTCATCAATTGAGAGAATATTCTCTGTCCCTCCTCTGTATCCCAAGGTTCCTGATATTCAGAAGGTAGATCCTCATATTTACAGGTTGGAATATTCCTTAAATGATCTCTGGCAAGAAAAAAATCTTCGGGGGTCGCTGATCCCTGTCTTAGGTTTGCCATGGATTTTGGTGATTGCTTATTTGACTGTTCTTGATTGAAATTCCAGTTTTCGACCCTGCGATGAGGTTTTCTGTCAAATGTATTTAAATGATCATAGTTTTCTGTATCTTCGTCTATTCGTGTGTTTTGTAGCGTAGTTGTAGCATGTGACACTAAATGGTTATACTGATTTCTGGAGAAATCTGAAAGAAATTCATTGAAAGGAGAATTGGTGAGGTCAAATTATTACTATTCTAAGTGCCTTTATATTAATAGGCACTTACAATAGTGTTGCTCAGACCCCTTAAAATATGAGTCTGAAGTATCTGTAACTTGGCTGTTAGCAGTCTTGGATGTGACAGCTTACTGTCACAATTGACAATTACTCCTCAAAAGACCTATTTTCACTGTGATGGTTGACCGTCACAAAGTTACTGAAGGACAAAACTATCAATAATCTCGGGAGAGTGGCTGATTTCTTTTGGTCCTCTCAGAGAATAGATTTTTTAACATTTTTTCAGCAAAAGTATTGAAAATTTGAAAATTGCAGACACATATTCCTCTAAAATCAAGTGAAATGCAACATAAATGCTATCAAGATTTGTTTGTTGAACACAAATACCCCGGGCCCTGCCATTTTTCAGAAAACAATAGTTTGATATGATACGGTAATCATTATTGTAACTTAATTAAATTTAGTGATCAACAGCCCAATGAAATTCAATGTGAAGTTTGAATTGTTCCACAGGCAATGTTTTTGACCTTGAAAACTGACATTGACCTTGACACATGACATTGAAAGAGGTACTAACAGACAAGTCTTGTCACAAGTCATACTCATGTGAAATATGAAGGCTCTGTCGCTTATAATTTCAAAAGTTATGACCAACTATAAAGGTCAATCATATAATCAACCCTTGTCATGCTGAACCCGGGATATTCCTGCTTTGGCAGGAGCTATAGACCAACATCAGCCTGCACATACGTGCATTCTGATATTAGTCTACACCACCTGTTTCTCACTTTCAAACCAGAATTGTCAATAGATTTAGTTTTTCTACTAAAAATTTACCAATAGTGGGTACTTTCAGTACTTTTTGCCCTTTGATTTTGATGAAAATTTTTAGCCAAAATTTATTCAGCATGACAAGGGTTAAAAGGTAAACTGACAATCAGACAATCAGATCGGGCAAAGACACTATGCTTCTGATGTGGCAATGCTGGGGCATCGTAATGAGGCTGACAAAGACAATACCACTCCCAAAACAATTGATGAATATCTAAACTGGTAAAAAAAGGCAAATCACTGAAGGGCTGCCTAATTATTGAAACTACGGCTTGTTACAACATTTAAGTTGCTTATCCGTGAAAATGACTGAAATAAAAATGGCAGAAAATGTGGAGAGCTCAACAAACATCTCACCATGTACAAGTGTTTTGATTGGTCAATCTTTTTGTCTGATTTTATAGCGACAATGTATCTGTAAATCATGTGGTAGAGGGATATCCCTTGTCACCCTGGCAAAATTGCATCAACGTAGTGGACCAGTAATAGTTCCGCATCTTTTCAGAAGAAATGATCTTTAACAGTGCTAAAGGAGGTTTAGGAAACCTCTGTCCACATTGTGAAAGTTCATGGGTTATGAAATTCTGCCCAACTATTAAGGGTCCACTACTTTGAATCAAAATCATGAAAGCACTGGATGTAGTTATTGTGAATCAGAATTCATTTTGAAAATATGAGTCTTGAGTTATTTCTGGTTTAAAATCTTCTGGAATTCAGCATAACATAAATGTAGGCTGATCTTTGTCTATACCTCCTGACAAAAGCAGAATCTTCTGCATTTCAGCATAACAAAAGTTTAATCTGAGTTTTGAAAGATGATCTGACCTTCTATCCTATGTGGTGCTGTAGTTTGTGTAGGGGGTGGGGTAATGTCCTTGGCCAGCTCATAAATACCTCCAGTGTCAGGAGCCAAAATTGATGTGCCCACACCTTCTCTAACAGCTGTAAAAACAGATAATCAAGATCTCTCATATTTCAGCATGTGTGTGACATTTTCATCAATTTATATATAATGTTAGTGAGGTGCAAACATTAAATAGCATAGATAGCCCCAAACTGTAAATATAAAGTTACTTGATTGCCTACAGATACTTTGAGACCGTATCTATCTACCAAACACATAGTGAAGACTCTGGACTGTGCAGATACACAGGCCGATCAGAGTCTTTGCTTTGTGCATATTTGGAGTTTCAGCCTGTGTGACATTTTCTTCAATTAGACATAAACACAAAGCAAAGCCTCTGGTCAGCCTATGCATCCACATAGTCTGCCCAGAGTCTGCACTTTGCTCCCTGTAGAAAGGTAAAGTTTGGACCCCTCCTTAGACAGTCATCTGATACTCTGCCTACAGTGTGTGGCTGTCTACCCTGCTCAATGTTTGTACATTGCAAACATGAGAAATTGTTGGAAATGTCATACATAGGCTCAAATTTTTCTTTTTTAAGTCTTCGATGATTAAGCAATTATGGTAATTACTTTTTAATGGTCAAGCTTTTCTCCTTTTTCAAAAAAAACAACATGAGTATGAAGTTGTTGTAATAACATTTTTTTGCTAAAGTTATACTATTAAGATATACATAAAGCTTATTATCCTCTGCCAATAAGCTTTAAATATCGTTTAGGTCTTGTCCTTTCATCAATCTGTTCACTCTAATTTCACCTGACCTTGTCCAGAACATAACTCATACATTTATGGATGATTTCTGAATAACTCTGCACAATTGTTCTCTATTATAAATAATTGTGGCGTTATGATGAAATTCTATGGCCTAAAGGTCAAGGCCAAGGTCAAATATTAAGAATTAGCTTGTATAATTTATTTCTTATGAATGAATTTTAAAATAAAGTGGCATGATAAATTCTGATCTTTATTAAGAGTTGACATACCATTTTGAAATATTTTTTTATAGCTTTAAGGTCATAAGTCAATGCCAATATATATATATATATTCACATTTGTACAAAAGCAGTTCGTTTACAGTAATTCTTATAAATATGTTTTTCATGCATTTCAAATCATTAAGCATTTGTATCCAATTTTGATTTCATGTGATCTTTAAAATAAATGCAATAATTATTATTATTGTGCCATTTTGCACACTTTATAATGGTTCAGCACAAAATTATTATAAGTGCCTATAAATCTATAGGAACTTACAAAAGATTTGCTCTGGCCCCTAGAATGGCAATTTTTGGCAAGGAATCTTGCTTCTTAAACATAAATATTTTTCCTTGAAATTCATAATAATTCTATATAGTCCTGGGATTCACTGTTTGGTCTGGCTTAAATTGTAATTGATTTGTTTCTATATAGTCCTGGGATTCACTGTTTGGTCTGGCTTACCTTGAGATTGATATGATTCTAAATAGTCCTGGGATTCACGTTTGGTCTGGCTTACCTTGAGATTGATATGATTCTAAATAGTCCTGGGATTCACTGGTTGGTTTGGCTTACCTTGAGATTGATATGTTTCTATAAAGTTCCGGGATTCACTGTTTGGTCTGGCTTACCTTGAGATTGATATGATTCTAAATAGTCCTGGGATTCACTGTTTGGTCTGGCTTACCTTGAGATTGATATGGTTCTATATAGTTCAGGGATTCACTGTTTGGTCTGGCTTACCTTGAGATTGATATGGCTCTAAATAGTTCCGGGATTCACTGTTTGGTATAGCTTACCTTGGAATTGATTTGTTTCTATATAGTCCTAGGATTCACTGTTTGGTCTGGCTTACCTTGAGATTGATATGATTCTATATAGTCCTGGGATTCACATATGGTCTGGCTTACCTTGAGATTGATATGGTTCTATATAGTCCTGGGATTCACTGTTTGGTCTAGCACTGGTCTTTGACAGTCTGTCTGGTGGTACAGAATAATCATCCTTCAATGAAACTGACCTCTGAAAGTTTAAAAATATTTTCTCCTTGTAAAAAACAATTAACAGAACATGTTTGATATACTTATAATACCTTATAACCTTTTCATTTTTTTTTTAATATAAAAAAGAGCCTTTTTGTGAATCGGCCACTCAGTATACATAATTTGTAGTATGATATACTTTGTAATTTTGCCCATCTTCTACCAACTGAGATCAATTGAATTATAATACTTTTGGCTTTCATTCATATGTTAGGAATTGATTAAATTCCATGATTTATGGCTTTCTTTTCAAACCTCGTAACATCCATTAAAAGCCTTAACCAACTAATCATTGATTAATCTGCCCATTAGTGGCAGCTGATCAGGGGTCCATCATGCAGAATTAACACATTGTGTCCTCCATTCTATTTTATTTCTGTGTATTTCTTGATTTCACATGCTTGATATGTTACAAAGAGGGAGAATAAGATATTTGCCAATAAAACTGAATTTAAAATAACATAGAGCTAAATTTGATTTAAGCAGTCTTGAAAGACTTTTTAGAAAGTTGGAACTTATTCATTCAAATTTTCAATTTCATAAGATTGCTTCCCAAACTAATATTTATACAATGTGTAATTTAAACATCTGCTTGTACAGTTTTTGGTCTGCCCGGTGTGAAAAGAAAGGAAATTCAACAGTATCCAATTACACATTCATACAAAATGACAAGGACCAAAACTACTTCCTTATAGAAAGGACACTTTTTGTACTCCAGTCCTTAGCTTTCATGTTCTTTCATGTTATCAATTATGATGGTGTGAGACTTAAGAAAGCCACATCACCTTAGAAGAAAAGGCAAAGCTCATTTTTTTGTAACCATATTCTTTAACCTTTGGTTGGGGACTTCACTTTCATTAATTTATTCTGATCCAAATAGCTGTATAAAAATATCATCAGGGGTCGACACTAATGGCTGAGGTTATGGAGTAAATGGGACTCCTAACACATGTAATCAAGGAGTCCAAGCTCAAAGTAAGGAGTCCAAATTTTCAAAATAGGAGAACATTGTGGAAAAGAAGAAATTGCTTGCTATAAGCAATTTCTTCTTTTCGCAAAATTCTACCAAAGAAGAGGTGTCTTTTTCTCACAACACTACAGGATGCAAGCAAATGATTTCTTCAACATCTTTTGTAGTGAAAATATATTAAGTTTTGGCAAATGTTAGAAAGAACACTGCTCTGTGCATTAGTTTTTCAAAATATTGTTATATGATCCTTGGAGTCCATTGGACTCCTTTCTTGCAAAGGGAAGGAGTCCAACCGATAAACAAGGAGTCTTTGACTCCCGGACTCCCTTTAGTGTCGAACCCTGATCATGTAACAAAAACACCACATGCAGATGCTAAAGGTTGGCTGTTTATCTGTTCTGGATAGTGAAAAATTCTAAGTAAAATTGTTGTCCCAGTACAAATGTTGTTGAGCCCACAAAATAACATTTGGACATTATCCGTGACCTTAACACTACCAGAAATTTCTTACAAATAGTACACCTACTCATGCCAAGTTATTCGAAATCCATCTAAATATTAATGTATGAGAAATTGTTCAGTCAGAATGGACGGAGGGACAAACAGACAGGCACACACACACCAAAATGTATTATGATAATTATGTCTCGTTAACTGCAAGCCAAAAAGGGACATAATTCTTACAACAACAGCTGTCAGAGAAAAGTGAAGCTATACTATTCCTTGTGTTGCATAATAACAACAAATCCATATCAACATTGAAAAGTTCAATTTAATGAAAGTAATGAATCTTTGTTTAGAGGATGATATGATGGTCACAGGAGCATGTGCAAAGTTTCCAAGCAATAGCTCAAGTAGAACTAGAAAGCCATGAATGGCTTGAGTCGCTCCACAGGCTTGAAATTCTTGTAATAGCAAATCTAAGTTTTGACTAGATTTTTAAATATTTTTGGTTCTACTGATGTTGAAATGATTTTCAAAGTTTCCACCATATAACATAAAGAGAAATGACCTCCACCCATAAAATACAAATTTTTCATCCAATGACAATAATTTTTGGCTGCATGATAATGGATCACCCAAGGATCATACTAATGAAGTTTGATTGATATCCATCAGTTACATTCTGAGAAAATGATTTTCAAAGTTTCCACTATATAACATAAAGAGAAATGACCTCTGCCCATAAAAAAACAAATTTTTCATCCGATCGCAATAATTTTTTTGAGACTAATCAAGGGTCACCCGAGGATGATTCATGTAAAATTTGATTGATATCCATTTGTTAGATTCTGAGAAAATGATTTTCAAAGTTTCCACTATATAACATATATAGAGAAATGACCACCGCCCATAAAATACATATTTTTCGTCCGATCGCAATTATTTTTTGTAGACTGATCAAGGGTCACCCAAGGATCATTCATGTAAAATTTGGTTGATATCCATCAATTAGATTCTGAGAAAATGATTTTCAAAGTTTCCACTATATAACATATAGAGAAATGACCTCTGCCCATAAAATACATATTTTCGTCCGATCGCAATAATTTTTTGTAGACTGATCAAGGGTCACCCAAGGATCATTCATGTAAAATTTGGTTGATATCCATCAGTTAGAACCTGAGAAAAATCACTTTTTACCATATTTGGAAATTAGCCATGCCCATTAAATCCATGTTTTTCATTGGATCAAAATTTCTTGAACAACTTTGAAAGAAGGTCACCCAAGGATCATTCCTGTGAAGTTTGGTTGAAATTCATCCTGTAGTTTCTGAGGAGAAGATTTTTAAAGAAAAAGTTTACGACCGGACGCACAGACGCACGGATGGATGCACGATGGACACAACACCATATAGCCCCAGTGGCTTTCAGCCAGTGGAGCTAAAAAGCAATAGAACTGATATACAAAAGTTTCACATAAAAACTTAACCAAGACGTTTTAAGGCCTAAAAATGTTAAAATTCCACTAAATTCAGTATCAGAATAATGACTTTTGTCTAGGGGTTGATATTATTTGGCTTGTTGGCCGAGTGGTTACTGTGCTCGACTCATAATCTGGTGGTTTCGGGTTTGAGCCACACTGGAGACTGGTAGTGTATATATGGGCAGCACACTTTACAGACAGGGCCCCAGTCCACCCAGCTGTAAAAGGTGGTAGCAATGGTTAGAACCCATTACCTCTCTCTCAATGTGTAGGGTATGATCTGGAATGAGTTAGGACCACAATGGAAATAAGAGTCAATTGACCCTTTAACATGTTATCCTTGAGTAAAAAAAAAAAAAATATGGTCACAGAAGCATGAGCAAAGTATGAAAGCAAAAGCTTTAGTAGAAACAGAGTTATAACAGATATACATCACTTGTACATAGTTGTACTTTTCCTAAACGGTTTCAAATTCCGCTGGATTCAATATCAGAGTAATGAATCTTTATCTAAAGATTAATATTATGGTCACAGAGGCATGCATAAAGTTTCAAAGCAATAGCTTCAATAGAAATAGTTGCATGAAAAAACTTAACCAATGCATTACGCCAACGCCAATGCCTGGGTGACTGGAATAGCCCCCCTCTTTACTATGAATTGTTGAGCTAAAAATGGTCCTACAGTTATCTCTCTTTATAGTATGTCAAATTACTCTTATGATGGTGAATACAAATGCCAATTTTTTAGTAAAATAATATGTCTATTGATGAGGGCGCACAAATCAAACAATCTTACAAAATACAGACAGACAGGTGGATATGGTACAAGCAAATGTATAATTCTTTTATATTATATTTGTAGGCAGGAGTATTTGAAGAATGTTTTACTAACAATTACCTCAAAAATGCCCTAATATGCCAATCATTTTAATTCCTCTCATATGTAATATTTCTACATTATAGTTCACAGTTGGTTTTGTTGGATACATGTATCACTATTATAAGTATCTTTATATAACTGGGTTGAAGCTAGTATTTCTTGTCATTATTATAGTCACACAAAAATAGCCCCAAATAAAATCTGGGTGAATGATTATTTGTTACAATTCATCTTCCTGTCTATAATTCTTTGTAACCATGTTAGAATACTCATTTTCAGACTGCTATTTCAGAGAATTTGCAGTTTGAAAAGAAGAGATTTTTTTCATTTTTACTAATATTGGGAATAGTTTTAAGCTATAACTGTCATACAATAAAGGACTGGTCCATTCATGTGAGGTAGGTTACAGATAAACATCTATTGCTTAATCTGATAATTGTATAGTCCACCAACTTACCAGTTGAATATATAATTGAATATTCAATGATGGCCACTTTGTGGATGTTTTCTATAGCCGCTCTAATTACAATGATTGCTGATAAAAGCTAAATTTTCTTGAGTAAAAGATGATGCACAATTCTTTTATTGATGAGTGAAGGATGAGTATTTGCAAAGACTTATGCAGGACAAAAAACCTTACATAAGGAACTTGGCTACTTGGCTTTAGAAAGGCCATCTGTTTAGTTTCTAAGTTCTGTTGCCCAAGATGTTTAAGCTTTGTGCCCATGTTCTCTGTACATTGGTGTAATGTTTACTTTGCCATTCTCCTTCTCTTCATGGCACTTTTCTCCTGTACACAAAACTTTGGCAGACAGTAAAGAGTAAGGTTAGTTGGCACATATGGGTAGCCTAACCTTTGTCTAAACTGCCTGCTTTCTACTTAATATGTATCATACTACTGTTCAAGGCATTCTTTACTGTGTATAATTATGGCTTTGGCAGAAAGTATAGATTAAGATCAGATGTGCAGTCTTATCTTAGCATACAATACCTACTTTCTACAGAAAAAGATGAGCCACAGGTTGAAATATCCCAAAAATTTGCAATTTTTTTAAACAAGACTTAAATCAATATTATAACAATAAATATGCCTGAGATAGGACTTTGAATACCCCTCAGCAAGGGCATAGCTCCCATTACGCACATTTGGCAAGTGCGTAATGGAAATAGATCCTCTTTAGAAAAATGTCGTCAATGGATGATCTTAACTTAAGGATGATCTGATTATTCACCAACGCTCAATTCATAAAAAGGGGAGTGGACGGATGACATTCATCTATTGTCTCACTCCAAATATTGCCTTTATCTTATATATTTTTCTGGTGGTCGCCTTCTGAGTGTGTGTGTATAAATATCAAAATCCTAGTTACCCCTATGCTCAGTATATACTGTATATATGGGTATATATAATTCATATTTAATGTATTGTATGAAAAAATCATCTGACAAGGATTTGAGCCTTGACAATTATCAATTCCCACAACCAAGTTGGATATTTTTTCACACAATAGCCTAAGTACATATTTCATTTATCTGATACCCTCAATTTGTCTTGTTTTTTGTTGGTTTCTGACAGAAATGCAAGTTTCTAAAAAAGAGAGGACCATGATGGTCCTAGATCGCTCACCTGAGTCTCTTTGACCCCTGGGACATCACATTGTCAACAAGGAGATAATTTCTGCATAATATCAATACCATGGAATGTTTTCTACCAAGAGCAAGAAGAATAAGCCTTTTTCGCTCTTTGATTCTATGTAAAAAGGGATGCATCCGAGCGGAGCCCAAATTTGACCCCCAGGGTCTTGATATCAACAATCTTGGAAGAGGTCCACTAGATGATGCATCATACTAAATATGAAAGCTGTCTGCCATCTAGTTTCAGAGAAGAATATTTTTGAAGATTTTCCTATTTTCAAACATCGTGGCCAGATGAGCTAAAAGGGATGCGCCTGGATGGAGCCCAAATATGAACCAAGGGTCTTGATATGAACAAACTTGGTAGAGGTCCACTAGATGATGCTACATGCCAAATATGAAAGCTGTCTGCCTTCTGGTTTTAGAGAAGAAGATTTTTGAAGATTTTCTTATTTTCATGCTTTTTTTAAGGGTAAAGAGAAAGTTAAGGACGGATTTCAATAAATTGAACAACTTTGGTAGAGCTTGAACCAAAGAACATCCCTGCCAAGTTTCATCAAGATTGGACCATAAGTTTAGGAGAAGAAGATGTTTAAAGAAATTGTGGACAACGGATGACACACGACTGTCGACGGTTGGCAGACATTGTATGATCACAATAGCTCAACTTGAGCACTTAGTGCTCAGGTGAGCTAATAACTGCATTATGTCATTGTTCTAAAATATCCATGTGATTTCATTTAAAATATCATATGGGATGTTTTCACACAGATATTTGTATAGTTATAAGATATAACACTTTGTCATGACACATCAACTTCTTTTTATCATCAATAAAAACATCTCAATTTATACTGTGAACTAACTCTCACCAGTAACTATTACAGATCAAAGGAACATAACTCCTTTGAAAATGTGTCTTGGGATTGATCTGATTTGAATGAGGTGATAGCAAAATTATTTTTAGTATGTTCTAATTATTCTAAACCACTGCCTCTCTCTCAGGGACGTGAAAACATCAAGATTGAGTGTTTGAGAGTATCTGTATAAGTTCAAGCTTTCATTGCAATTGTACTAAAATGAATTATTATAAAACTATTTATTTTTATTTAAAAAGCATTACTTTGTAGGTAAAGTGGCTATTTTATGTCACTTGATATAGACCAATCTCCATTCACACCAACATTTATTTCACTCATTACACCTCTGGAATTCAAGTGTTGAGGCTACATATTAGGCAAATTTCATAATATCGTGGACCTTACTCAATCAATAGCTTAATAATGGTTTCTTGAGACTTGCTTAACCCTTGTTCTACTGAACCTTCAGTATTTTGTCTTTTGCAGCAGGTATAGTCAAAGATCAGCCTATACATTATGTGCAGTCTGGTCTTTGTCTTTAATTTATGCTACCTTATTTATTTTCTTTAAATTCAAGACATTGCATTTTTAAAATTAAAACCAATTCTAAGTAAATGCAGGCAGTGCATTCAGCACTTTTGTTTATGATCAGTGTGACATTGGTTAAACTTGCACATGAATAGGTATGAAGACAGCTATATGAGGCTCCAAGCAGATAAGTATTAAAGTACCATTACCACGTAAACTGTCACCCAGATTTAATATAAATATAATCTACAGTAAAAATTGTGTTAAGTGACCACTTAAGGGACCACCAAAATGCGGTCATTTATGGAAATGGTCGCTTAATATGAAATACCATGATAATGTGACAGCTCAGTTTGATAGCATTTATAGATGGTCGTTCAAGTCGTACTGAATCCTATGACATAAGGTCCAACAATTACCAATTTTTCGTTCAGAATGTCCTCTATTTCAGAGATTTTGCTTATGTTGAAGGGACTTTTTATGGTGGTCGCTTAATAATATTGGTCCCTTAATAGACGTGGTCGCTCAAGCAATATTGACTGTAACTGCATTTGTAACAATGTCACTACTTAATTATCCTCTAAGATTAACCATTATACAGAGTTATCCTCAATGAATGAATCAAATAAACACTAAACTAAAAAGTTGATCATTTTACAAAACTATTGAACTATTGAATCAATCTTTAGTAACACTCATTCACAATCAATGATATTGCTAATCCAATGGATTGGCAATATCATTCATCATATATGAGTGCTATTGAAAATTGATCATACAATAATTTTGCCAAAAATTGCCAACCTCAAACTTCATCCAAACGCACCTCTTATATTAAAAATCTTCCAAGTGTCTATCAACTGGTAGAAACTACAGTAAATACCAACATACTATTGCATAGAAAAGATACTGACAAGTTGAGCTAAATATAGATAATAACTAATGATCTTATGTACTATATTGCTCCAGGGTGTCATGTCTGGTCGTTTTTTATTTTCCCTGTGATCATCGATGATCAACTTCTGTCACTCATTTTATCACTCTTTCAACCCTTTGCCTATCAACTTTTGGTATTGAATTAACCCTTTGCTGTTTAATCCCTGCTTTTTACGTGCCTGTGATTTTATGATTGAGAAAACATTGTGAAAAAAGAAGAAATTGCTTCTGACAAGCAATTTCTTCTTTTTCCACACTATTTTCTACCCTACTGAATGGTTACTTATCAAATTAAATCCACTTTGAATTTTCGTCTGCAAAACCTTTGAATTTGGAAAGGTCCAAAATTTTGTAAAACAGGAAAGTGTTAAACAGGAGCATGACTGCTGCTGGTGCTGGAAAATGACCAATATCCAAGTCTAACTAGATGGCTGGCTTGTTGGCCGAGTGGTTAGCGCAAGTTTTGTGCATATTTTTGAAATTGAAAATTGTAGGAGTATTCTAACTAGAAAGCCATGAATGGCTTGAGTCGCTCCACAGGCTTGAAATTCTTGTAAAAGCAAATAAATGTTTTGACTAGATTTTTAGATATTTGAGGTTCTACTGATGTTGAAAATGATTTTCAAAGTTTCAACTATACAACAGATAGAAAAATGACCTCTGCTATTAACCCTTTCCTGTTTAACAAATTTTGGACCTGTCCAAATTCAAAGGTTTTGCAGACGAAAATATAAAGTGGATTTAATTTGAAAAATAACCAATCAGTAGGATAGAAAATAGTGTGGAAAAAGAAGAAATTGCTTGTCAGAAGCAATTTCTTCTTTTTTCACAATGTTTTCTCCATCATAAAATCACAGGCACGTAAAAAGCAGGGATTAAACAGCAAAGGGTTAAAAGACATATTTTTTATCAAATCAAAATAATTTTTGGCTGCATGATAATGGGTCACCCAAAGATCATACCAAAATGTTTGATTGATATCTATCAGTTACATTCTGAGAAAATATTTTTCATAGTTTCCGCTATTTAACATACTGAGAATTGACCTCCACCCATAAAATGTATATTTTTCATCCAATCAAAATAATTTTTGGTACACTGATAAAGGGTCACTAAATGATCAATCCAGTGAAATTGAGTTGATATCCAAAAATCAAATTCTGAGAATATGATTTTCAAATTGTCCACTATATAGCATATAGAGAAATGACCTCTGCCCATAAAATGCATATTTTTCATCCAATCAAAATAATTTTTGGTACACTGATAAAGGGTCACTCAAGGGTCATTCCAGTGAAATTTGGTTGATATCCATCAGTTACATTCTGAGAAAATGATTTTCAAATTTTCCACTATATAACATATAGAGAAATGACCTCTGCCCATAAAATGCATATTTTTCATCAAATCACAATGATTTTTCTAAGACTGATGAAGGGTCACTCATTGGTCATTCCAGTGAAGTTTGGTTGATATCCATCAGTTTTATTCTGAGAAAATGATTTTCAAAGTTTCCACTATATAGCATATAGAGAAATGACCTCCGCCCATAAAATGCATATTTTCCATCCGATCACAATGATTTTTTGTAGACTGATAAAGGGTCACCCAAGGATCATTCATGTAAAATTTAATTGGTATCCATTGATTAGAATCTGAGAAAACTCACTTTTTACCATATTTGGAAATTAGCCACGCCCATTAAATCCATGTTTTTCATTGGATCAAAATTTCTTGAACAACTTTGAAAAAGGGTCACACAAGGACCATTCCCGTGAAGTTTGGTTGAAATCCATCCAATAGTTACTGAGGAGAAGAATTTTAAAGAAAAGTTTACGACCGGACGGACGGACGCACGCACGGACGGACGGACGGACGCACGACGGACACAACGCCATGACAATAGCCCCAGTGGCTTTCAGCCAGTGGAGCTAAAAACAAATGGATTGATTAGGTAAGATTAATAGACAAATGGATGGATAGAAAAATGGCTATACTGATGGACAGATCCTCTAAGACACCTAAACCAACTGTTGTTGTGACACTATGTTTTGGTTACTGTAAGCAGGCTTTACAAAAGGGCATTTTTCTTACAAAAATGCTGCAAGAAATACAAACTATGATAGTCTGAATAGCACTTTGTTGGTAAATACATAATTATGCAAAGTTTCAAGTACAGTGTAGTTTCCATAACATCAGAAATATGACCAAGGTTATAAAAAGTTTGTCAAGCTAACACCAACAAATATACCATTCATGCCTAGGTGATGACAATAGCTCAACTTTTTGTCCCAAAACAGTTAAGCTAATTTTATAGTCAATTTTCAGCCTAAAATTCACTCAGCCATTCTACATCAGTATGTATGAAGATAGATTTGCCTTTGATAGCAAGTATCTTCCTGTGAAAGGAAAAACCCACTTCCCTTAATTAAGGACTCAATGCAAATTTCATTTCCGACAAATATAGTATGTTTGTATAACAAGAGGGCAACAATGAGTGGCCCTGAACCGCTCACCTTAATTTTATTGGTACAGTGGATCCCAAGACACTTTCTGCAGGGTTAATTCTGGTTTAAAAAATCACATGCAAAAATATCTCATTTAGGCAAATCTGATGAGAAATTAAGAATATTTAGCCAAATTTTTTTTACGAATCTTTCACTGAAATACATTTTGCTTTAAATTTTTTCTCTCATTAAGCCGGTTTTAATGAGAGAATCTCTAAATATCTCACTTAAGAATGATTACTGCTTTCTGGCAAAGTTTCATTCACATTTGCCTAGTTGTTGAAGCGATATTATTCCAAGAATTCAAAGTGAAAATAGACCATGCCCACCCATTGGTCACTGAGACAATGTTTAAAGATCTAGGGCAAAAAAAAAGCCCTGCCTTGCCATGCCATGCCAATATTCATAGATTAATCAAAATTTCGCATATAATTTTTTAAGAGGGTCATCCAAGGAACATTCTGATAAAGTTTCATTGAAACCGTCCCTGTGATTCAGGAGGACATGTCGTTCAAAGATTTCAGGCTAAAAATCAGTCCCACCCTGCCACGCCCATAGTTATAGGCAAATCAAAATTCCGCGAACAACTTTTAAAGAAGGTCACCCAAGGAATATTCTGGTAAAGTTTCATTTAAATCAGCCCAGTAGTTCAGGAGAAGAAGATGTTTTCAAGATTGTTGACGACACGACCCACTACATACCACTCAGCTGTTAAGACCAAGTGTTGTAAGTTCCAATTTCAATTAGCTTTACCATGCAATAAAAGTAATCATTTTGTTTTGTAATCAGTCATTCGTTGTCGATTTCTTTTGCGCTTTTTGCATTGACATGTACCTTATACAAGGGAATTGAAACAATTTATACCATTCATGTACCTTAGACAAGGGATTTTATACAATTTATGTACCTTAGACAAGGAAATTTATGCGATGTTTATACCCTAGACAAAGGAATAACACAATTTCTGGTTACCCAAATGACAGAGCTATCTATCATTTTTTCGTCAATATATTTTTCGAAAACGCAATTTGAAAATATTTACGGCTCCGTAAGGTACTTTAACACTTTCCTGTTTTACAAAATTTTAGACCTGTCCAAATTCAAAGGTTTTGCAGAGGAAAATTTTAAGTGGATTTAATTTGAAAAATAACCATTCAGTAGGGTAGAAAATAGTGTGGAAAAAGAAGAAATTGCTTGTCAGAAGCAATTTCTTCTTTTTTCACACTGTTTTCTCAATCATAAAATCACAGACATGTAAAATGCAGGAATTAAACAGCAAAGGGTTAATCAACTACCTGATCAGCTGGCGGTATTCTGTGTGTGGGTGATATTTGACTTCCCGGTGTAAAGGCGTACTGGTATTGATATTCCTCCGACTCTTCCGCTGTGTGACCCTTCTTATAGCCGCTGTTGTTGCGCATCATCACTTCCGAATCGGAGTCTGATTGCTTTCTTCTGGAAATAACATTTCAAAAAGTCAACACAACACTGGTGTAATAATAATAAACTGTGTTAACACTTACTACAGTTTTGAAGAAATGGTTTTTTACAAGAACACAGAGCTACAGATGGGAGGGGGGGGGGTATTTTGGATTTCAAATTGTATTTTTTCAACAATACTCGCACAAATCCTGTGTTGTGGGCACTCATTAGAATTGTCTTGTCAAGACTATACAAATGAGTACCCACAACTTAGGTTTGATTGAGAAATAAATTTTTAAGACTGGCCTTACTCCCTCATATTTGTACCTCTGGAACATTGAGTAATTGACAAGTGGAAAGATTGTGGGATAATTTTGGAATGAAAATGGATGATTGGGATGAGTAAATTTAAATGATATGAACGTTTTTGGGCAAAATTGATCAATCATATAATGAAAATTTATGATGACATAATGCTCTATAACATACATGTGATATTTCCATGGGCTCTCATAGGGAGATTAAGACCTTTTCGTAGGGAGATTGGGTCTCAAATAGGGAGATTTTGCGTAACGCGCATTCTTGCTAAAAATGGGGTTTTCACAATACACATCTACACCATAAACTGACTATAATACCTTCCATAAAAGTTTCTTTTATTTATTTTTTTACTAAAAGAAGGTTATAGTTTTAATTTATTTTGATAGAGGATAGTAATGCTACAGAATTTGGTCTTATAATTTCAGAGAAATAGATGTTACAAATTCATTTTTTAGTTCTATGCAAATTTCAGGATCCCACAATATAGGTGTTTTTCATTTTCATTTTTTTTTTCGTAGAAAATCAGTAGAAAAAAATATCTTTGCAAATTTAAAAGATGTAGGCCTTGCAACTTAGGAGGAGACTGTTAAAGTTTTTCTTTATTTCTTTGAGTAATCTAGAAACCCAAAACACAAGGCATATTTCTAATGGAGAGAACTTTCAAGAGGTTTGGTAGTGAAGAATTAGGTAATACTGCATTTATGCAAAGTATGAAATTCTAGGCCTTGTAATTGGATATGTTTTATTTCACTCTGTTGCCATGGAAACCAGAGTTCTTCATGATTTACAATATTCTGTGAAATATGAAAAGACCTTGTCATAAGGATCATTTTTATGTAGACTGTGTATGCAATCCGATGACTAGATAAAGTGATTTTTAAGATTGTTGACGGATGGATGCATGGATGGACGGACAAAGAGACAGACCAATTAATCGTATCTGGCACTAACTGCTACTGAACTACGCTAAAAATAAATGGTTTTGATAGGAAATTGACGATAAACGTTGAAATTAAGGACAGCATATTCCGAGTTCGCGGACGTTAAAGACGAACACGGTAGAAAACGGAAAGTGAAAGAGCTACCTCTGCAAATTAATCCATTTTGATTAGCTTAATGAGAAGCTCTGTGTCAGCAGTAAAGAGCCAGTCCACAATTTTCTATTTTCTAATCTGTAACATTTATGTTGACAAATAACTTGATTGAATCATACGATTTCAAATTCGAGAAAGACGGTTGGTGATTCATAAATTGTGTGTAAAGTCTCAAAACGACCCCAGCGAGGATCTGGTGAAATCGCCGTGGCATTTAAAAAGCGAATGTCCGATGTTTCTTTTATTTCAATATCAATAATTAAATTTGAATGACAATTTGAGAACGCATGAGACAGTTTTTACTTTTTATAACTTTGATAATTTGACCATAAAACAAGCGTAGATCTACTAAATAAGTATCTTCGTCGAAATAAAAGTATGACCGCTTCTTGTTAAATACTTAATTATGCGTTACGACACGAGGGTTTTTCTGCGATGCCGCCTAATTTTACCAAGGTCGTGTGACGCGTCGCTCTGCATATTTTGTTCGACCTTTTCCTTCATGACGCTAATCGCGTAGAGTGGAAATTTTTCGCAGCTTTTTGAAAAGGATATTTACTTTCGGCAGAAATTTACTAGCTGTGTTTACAACCACTTTAATTTTTCAAAATAGGTGAAAAAATCGCAGCTTAACTTGTATCGGGGACACTTTATACAAGGGTCCGTAGTTGTATCCACTACATTTTTTTAAGTATTATTGAGTAACAACGTTTCATCCGGTTTAAAGATCCTGTTTCTAAGAAAGGTCAAAATTGCTGATCGTCATAATTCGTTTCGTATACAGTGTGAAGGGTGATAGGTACAGTAGCACCCGTTTGTCGGCAATAGTTGATCTACCCGACGACGAAAAAGATGTCACTTCTAGACAGATAAACAACACTTCACCCGATATTGGATTTCTCACTCGTCATTCGAGCATTCAGACCGGCGATTTTGCATTTTTGGCTCCCTGATTTTCTTTTCAGACTCAAATTTCTTCAGGTCGGGAGAAATGGTTTCCCGATCGGGAGAGCGGGAGGAAGGGTAAAATATCGGGAGAATACGCCGAGATCGGGAGATATCACATGTCTGCTATAAATAGATTTGTGTGTCTTCACAGACCAATCAGAGGCTTCATAGTCAAAACAAGATTTGTTTGTGAAACATGAATGCCCCCGGAACAGCAATTTTTTTCAAAGTTTGATCTTGACAGATGACCTTGACCTTGTCACATGACCTTGACTTTGGTACAAGCAGATGCGGATCATTGAGATCTATCATCATGCCAAATATGAGCCTTGTATCTTGAATAGGCTTGAAGATAAGGCAAAGGTTAAGTTTTCGGACAGACGGACGGACAGACAGACAGACAGACGGATAGATGGACATGAGTAAAACAATATGCCCCCGATCTCTCGATACGGAGGCATAAAAATCATTAAAAGATTGAGGTATTTTTTCTATTTTTTGAGAGTTTGGATCAATTTTGTAGTGTTTTGAACGATTTTAGAGTGTTATGAGTGAGTGTTTGGAATGTCCAGAATTGAGCCCCAAACAACTGATTTAGAACGATCTTGAGTGAAGTGAGTTTCGTTATCACAATGTAATCTTAAGGAAGTTGAAATATGATAGTTCCACAACATTTTGGCACTGATGAATTTTCACAACTTTAACCTCCGTTTTCTACTGAAAATCAGTAGGAAACCTTGATCAGCAATGTTAAAGTTCATTACTTCAGAAACGTTGATGAACTATTACAGGTCCACTACCACTACCATAACAACACTCTAAATTGTCATCTCTAACTTTTCTAACCTTTCTTGATAATTTCAGACCTGTCTAATTTCAAAGAGGTTTCAAGTGACAGTGTCTATTCTGAGAGTGAGGATTGCCATTTTAGCACATACTTTTGAAAAATCACAACTGTTATTTAAGATGATGTGGGATTTTTTTTGCATACAGAAAGAGTAAAAGTAACCATCTTTTTTGAAATGTTGTAGATTTTCATCAAAATTCCCCCTACTTTTTGAATCCTAGAATAGACACTGAGTGAAATGAAAAAGTGGGAGTACACTTTGAAAATGAACATAGTTGGAAAAGTCGGAAATTGCTTGTTAAAAGTATATTCTATTCATTCTAAAGTATTTTCTCAAATATGAAATCTCAGGAGTGTAAAACCCCAAGTTTATCTAGAAATAAGTTAAATTAAGAGCACTGTAATGCTAAAGTCAAATAAAAATCAGCGATGACAAAAAATGATGTCAAAAAATACATTTTTGCATTCAAATTATCACAAATGAACAGAATAAGTATTTCATGCTTTAAGGTTCATACCTCAATGAAAATGAAATATATTTTCTTGATCTCCTAATCAAACCAAATAAATCCATCCACGCGTAATTTTAGTTCATCTATCACGGAAGAAAATTCTTTATTGATAATGGATAGATAATACGTAATGTACTTTTACTAACAATAGGATTTTAAGAGGGCACCAGGAAGGCAAAGAAAGGGGATTTTATATATTGAATGAAACTTATTCTCTTTTAACAAGCATATAAATTACATATTCAACAATTTTTTGAGTGTGAGAAGCACGACACACATTTATTAGCAGCCTAGACAGACATATTATTGGGCAAGGGCAAGAAATAAATCCTCTCTCAAAAACATTGTTGATGAATTATCATAACATGGAAACTACAGTAGTTATGATGTTTTGATTATTCACCAAGGCTAAAGTCATAACTTGAAAGCTATGAATGGCTTGAGTCGCTCCACAGGCTTAAATTTCTTGTAATAGCATATCAAAGTTTTGACTAGATTTTTCTATATTTTGGGTTCTTAGAGCAAACACAAAATAAAAAGCAGTAATGTGGTCAAAGCAAAAGAAAGCAAATGATTGACTAACTGACTAATTGTTTAACTAATTGATGGATATTGTAGTGAAAATAACCATGATGGACATTGGAGTGATAATAAATTCGAAAATTGCAATTTTGTCAAACTCAAGGGCACATAAAACAAGAGAACCTTGATTGTTCGTAATTGCTCACCTGAACCTAGATAGCTAGAAAAACACACTTCAATTAAAGATGCAAGGTTATTATGAAGCTGAAAGTTGTGATCATAATGAGTCTTTAATAATCAATATATATGGCTGTAACAGTGAAAAGGATGATTAAGAAAACTTCATTTTCGCCAATGTCATGGGAAATAATTCTAACAAGTACTTAAGTGTTTTTTTAGTGTCATATACTGAAATATTTCTGCAAAGAAAAATTCATGATTGATGAATAACATAATAAAGGAGCATTCCAGTGAAATTTGGTTGATATCCATCATTAGTATTCTAAATAAATGATTTTCAAAGTTTCCACTACCATAACATATAGAGAAATGACCTCCGCCCATAATATACATGTACATATTTTTCATCTGATCAAAATAATTTTTGGCTGCATGATAATGGGTCACTCAAAGATCATTCCAAAAATGTTTGATTGATATCCAACAGTAATATTCTGAGAAAATGGTGTTCAAAGTTTCTACTTTATAGAATATTGAGAAATGACCTCTGCCCAAAAAATACATATTTTTCATCCAATCACAAAATTTTGGGTAGACTGATAAAGGGTCACTAAAGAATCATTCCAGTGAAATTTGGTTGATATCCAACAATTAATTTCTGAGATACTGATTTTCAAAGTTTCCACTATATAACAGCGAGATAAATGACCTCCGCCCATAAAATACATATTTTTCAGCCAATCACAATAATTTTTGGTAGGCTGATAAAGGGTCACTCAAGGATCATTCCAGTAAAATTTGGTTGATATCCATCAATTACATTCTGAGAAAATGATTTTGAAAGTTTTCACTATTTAACATTTAGAGAAATGACCTCCGCCTATAAGATGCATATTTTCCATTGGATCACAATAACTTTTTGTAGACTGATAAAGAGTCACCAAAGGATCATTCATGTAAAATTTAATTGGTATCCATTGATTAGAATCTGAGAAAACTCACTTTTTACCATATTTGGAAATTAGCCACGCCCATTTAATCCATGTTTTTCATTGGATCAAAATTTCTTGAACAACTTTGAAAGAGGGTCACCCAAGGATCATTCCTGTGAAGTTTGGTTGAAATTCATCCATAAGTTTCTGAGGAGGAGATTTTTAAAGAAAAAGTTTACTACCGGACGCACGGACACACTAATGCACAAACACACAGACAGACGCATGACGGACACAATGCCTCCACAAAAGCCCCAGTGGCTTTCAGCCAGTGGAGCGAAAAACAACAACATTTGCTTGACCAGTGGCCCTTTTATATTTTCATTCTGCCTAGATCAGTAAGATATAGAATGCTCTTACCAAACCTGCAACCTGCCCTGTGTTCTGGATGACCAGTCGGTGAAAACAATTGGCATATTATAACCTGATTAGCATTATGCACTTGCATGCAGAGCGGAATATAATTTACAAACAGTTTGTACTGTAAGGTCATCCTGATTTGAATGTTAGAATGTTTTTATGCCACTTTCAACATTATTTCAGTCATATAGCGATGGTTTGAGCACCTAACAAAGGATTTCTGGTATTTCTCTCTTTAGTACTACCATCACATCTTTTTCCTAGCTTCCAGCTTCTATCCCACATTGGCTTACCACTATCAACCCAACTTTTGCTAAAACAGAACGAAAATTATTGGATGTGTACAGCATGTAGCCAAAGTGTTGAGTGGATCATCATCTTAAGCCCAGCAAACAAGAGTGAGCTCAGAAGGGTTACTGGGTAAAATCATGACCATTCAAAAAGCGGAAAGATCTGATTCATTATGTATTAGAAGCATATACTACATATGCTTAAAGGAAACAGAATGGACATAATGAAGATGATTAATTTTTAGGCGATGCATATGCTTTTATACTTACATTTCTGTGTTATTTCACTTTTATATTCTTTTCATATACCTGATAATTCAGTCCTCTGTACGTTTTCACCCATAGGGGATAAGAGTGCCGAGGATGCCCAACAGATGGAATGAGGATACAGCAGAAGTACGACGGATATTATCAGATACATAGAGTTTGTTCCTCGTAATGTTTCACATTTATATTGTTCATAGCTGAAAGTTTACCAGCTCTACAAGTTTTGTGCAGCTATAAACTTTCTGTGCAGATGAAATCACAATGGACAGATGCTTGACAGACAGAGTGTATGCACAACATATGCTCAGGGTACAAAATAGATGTAATAAGTCTTTTCAGCATATGTAAAAAATGTTCATGTATTTTACATCCTATATGTATCCGCAAGTGCAGTGGGACCGGGCCTTAAGATTATAAGTGCAAGTTGAACATGCACTTCAAACCAGATTTTTCAATGATTTGGTTTCTCAACATTATTTTAACGCACTATAAAAATGAATTGGTTTACTTTTTCGCTCGAGGCAATTCATTTGTGTGTTGTCAATCACTATTGCCAATAATCACTGTTTCCATACAAAGCTTTGCCTGACTGTATAAAAAGTGCTGGGGTGGGAGTTCAAAACGTTCTAAACAATGTCACTTGATTGCTGAGAACTTTGTCAATAATTTTTTTTAACGAAATCTACATACCTAAAGACTTAATTCAAAAACTTGTCACTTTGAAAGAGAAGGGTTTGTTTTTCAAAATACATTCTTTTCATCAGTAGAGATGCTTCGGTGCTCTTGAATATAACACAAAGATAGAGGACAGACAAAAATATTTTCAGACCGTAGGGACGTCAAATGCTGAGAACTGTAAGATATCAGCAATTATATAAATGCTCCCTTCTGGGAGCTTTGATTCAGTACCATTTTAATTTACTACTATATAACCCATATAACCACAGTTAAAGGACAGAAAGATTAAATTCCTCCTTTGTACAGAATAAGCTGTGGCAGGGGAAAAGACTCACAATTACGACTTATAGAGGCCAAGGCTGACGAAATTCATTGTCTATAACATTGGGTAGGGGCATTTTCTCCAAAAGTCTAGGGGCCCAGCCCAAAATCTAGGGGCCATGGGTGACTGGGCCCTTGTTATTTTCTTTCCCTGCTGTGACAAATTTAAATACACAGCAGCAATTGTGTGAAATTCAACCATTGCTGCCAATGTCATGTACCTTGGGCTGCCAGCTTATACCCATGTATTTTTGTTTGCATGTGAAATTCATATGTATTGTTCAACTGATTAAGTTTTTTGGCAAGTTTGAGCATATAAAAAGGCCCATTAATATGCATATCCCCTTTTTTTGCATAACGCTATATCGCTGATGATTAATTGACCTAATACGGTGAATAAAATGTGAACAACCCTTGTACTAGAGGCTTTTCCTCCTTTTCTCAGAAAGTGATTTTCACAGTTTCCACTACATAACATATAGAGAAATAATATCCATCCATGAAAGATAAATTTTTCATCTGACCACAATAATATTTTGTTACCTGATAAAGGGTCACCATAGGATCATTCAAGTGATATTTGTTTAATATCCATAAGATAGGTTCTGAAAAAAAAGTCTCTTTTCGCCATATACAGAACTTAGCCAAGCCAATTAAAGTAATATTTTCCATTAGATCAAAGATCTTTGAAGAACTCTGAAAGAGGGTCACCAAGGGATCATTCCTGTGAAGTTAGGAAGAAATAAATTAAATAGTTTCTGAGGATTAGATTTTCAAAGAAAAGGTTAACAACCAGACACAATGATGCATAGATGGACTTCAGGACGGACACAACGCCATGACAATAGCCCTTAGTGGCTTTCTCCAGTGGAGCTAAAAATTATCTAAAAGACAAAAGGTATGTTTACAATGCAGCTACTTTGACAGTTTCTTGCAATTAATTCACATTAAAGCACCAACTAGTAGCTTTATATTAATGGAGCACCATTTTCCAAGAGTCAGATTTGCCTCATTTTCAGTGCTGCAGAATAGAGGGGGTGATTTAAGGTACTGAACCTGTAATAGTTCCACAACATTTTGGAACCTATTCACTTTCACAATGCTGACCGAGGTTTCCTAATCAAAATCATTAGGAAACCTAGGTAAACCTAGGTTAACACTGTTAAAGCTCATAAATTTCTAAACGTTGCGGAACTATTACAGGTCCACTACCTTGACTATCAAAATGGTGCATTATATGTTCACTTATGTTGTGGGAATTCATTGGAATTGTCTTGATGATGCAAACAACAAAGAGTTTGGATGAGGAATAACAGATTCAGATTATCATCAATCATTCCCTCTAAACAGGAGCCTTGACTTTGATATCTTGAGCTTCAAAATCAATCTGTTCAAACAAATACTCTGCTTTACTTACTGAAAATGTAGAGGGGATGGTATCCTGGGATTGACCTCTGAACTGTCAATATATTCACCCACTGAGTCATCGTCGATTGTGTCATACCCAAATGACTTCTTCTTCAGAGCATTACGACCACCACTACTTCTCTTACGTAAAGCTGACCGGATACTATCCTGTAATGAATTATAGCACAGATGTAAAGTTCTTTCACTCTTCCCCATTTTTCAAAACCTTCTACTATCTAATTGAAACAGGTTGAAGTGACAGTGAAAAGTAGAGAGAATTTTAACAGTGAAATACAGTATTGAATTAAACAATCCCTTGTAGTAAAGTACACAATGGAATGGTTCAGAATAAATATTATGTGAAATCATTCTGAATGCCACTAACAGACAGATCAAGGACATACTTTTTCACTTATACCTGTGTCTTGTAAATTTCAAACTTATTGTCAACCTCTTAATATTTTTATTTTTATTTTGCACTTAATAATCATGTGTCTGTCCCATATACCGGTATTTGGTATCATATTAAACAAGAGTGCCAGGGTCACAAAATTATCATCAAGCATCATGAAAATATGTGCTTGGTCAGGTGACTTGGAACTTTCCGTTAAAAATTTCTTCCAAATCCATCCATAAACTAGAGCTACTTGAGTAGCTGATTTGCTCCACAGGCCTGAATCTACAAATATGATTAGACAAGAATTAAAGAGAATGAATATTTATATCAAGTAAATTAGTGTTTTTAGGTGTCACATGCTGAATATTTCTGAAACACTCCACTGGCTTTAAAATCTTTAGACTTTCATTAAATAAAGCTTTCTTTTAATGAATACATTAACACTCCGAAATTTCGTAAGACCTATTTAATAATGATTAACTGGTTCTGGTCCATATTGCACCAAAATACTCAATCACAATGAACCTGCAACCCTTTACCCATCTTATTAAAACATAAGGTTCAGAAGGAGATGTTCAAAGATTTCGGGCTCAAAATAGGCCCAGCCTGCAACGCCCATATTTATGGACCGATCAAAATTTCTAGAATGATTTAAGTAAATAGTCACCCAAGAAACATTCTGGTAAAAATTCATTGAAATTGGCTGAGTGGTTCCGGAGGAGATAACATTCAAAGATTTCGGGCTCCAAATAAGCCCCGCCCTGCCATGCCCATATTTATGGGCTAATCAAAATTTAGCAAATATGTTTTTGAAATCAGCCAAGTTGTTAAGGAGAAAATGTCATTCAAAAATTTGGGGCTCAAAATAGGCCCCGCCCTGCCACACCCATATTTATGGACCAATCAAAATTTCTTTCACAATTTAAGTAAAGGGTCATCCAAGGAAAATTCTATTGAAGTTTCATTGAAATTGGCCAAGTGGTTCAGGAGGAGAAGATTTTTAAAGATTTGAAAGTGAAAAAATGCCACGCCCTGCCACGCCCATATTTGGGGGCCAATCAAAATTTTCTGAACAATTCAAGAAGAGGGCCACCCAAGGATCATTTCTACCAAGTTTCGTTAAAATCCGCCCATTGGTTTGGGAGGAGAAGATATTTAAAGAAAAAGTTTACGCACAGACAGACGGACCCACGCACGACGGACACTCTGCAATGACAATAGCTCGCTTGCCTTGGGCCAGTGGAGTTAAAAAAAAGATGTGTTCGTGAAACGCAAATGCCCCCATAACAGCATTTTTTTCAAATGTTGACCTTGACAGATGACCTTGACCTTTAAGCATGACCTTGACCTTGATACCTACAGATGAACATCACTGAGATCTTTCATCATGCCAATTATGAGACAGGGTGTCTATAATATGCTTGAATAAACTTAACAATGAAAGTTTTTTGGTTATGTATTGATCTTAACGGATGACCTTGACCTTGTCACATGACCTTGACTTTGGAACCAGCAGATGCAAATCATTGAGATCTTTCACCATGCAAAATATTAGCCTTGTATCTTGATTTGGCTTGAAGATATTGGCAATGTTATGTTTTTTGGGTAAGTTTTGGAGTTATTTGACCTTGACAGAAGACCTTGGCCTTGTCACATGACCTTGACTAAAGCACCAGTAGATGTGGATAATTGAGATCTATCACCATGCCAAATATTAGCCTTTTATCTTGATTTGGCTTGAAGATATTGGCAATGTTATGTTTTTTTGGTTAAGTTTTACAGTTATTTGACCTTGACAGGTGACCGTGACCTTGTCACATGACCTTGACTTTGGTACCAGCAGATGCGGATCATTAAGATCTGTCATCATGCCTAATATGAGCCTTGTATCTTGAAAAGGCTTGAAGATATTGGCAATGTTTAGTATTTTGGTTTAGTTTTTGAGTTATTTGACTTTGATTCAGGTGACCTTGACCTTGTAACATGACCTTGACTTTGGTACCAGCAGATGCGGATCATTCCTGTGGAGTTTTGGTAAAATTCATCCAGTAGTTTCTGAGGAGAAGATTTTTGAAGAAAAAGTTTACAATCCGATTAGACCCACAACAAACACGTCACCATGACAATGGCTACAGTGGCATTCGCTTGGTGGAGCTAAAAATTGAAACAAAATTTTAATTCAGGGTTCATAAATGAGCCAACAGTCTACTATCATTTTTTCCAACAGGAACACACAATGTAGATATGCTGAACATTTGAGTTTATATAATTAAGATTGAAATATTTACCATTTCTAAAACAGACTTCCTCCTCCAAAGGTAAATTCAGATTAAAAGAATTTCAACAGGTTAGATATCAGAATAAAAACAATCTTCTTCGCACCTATTTATAGATTATTTCGTTTCTTGACCTTACATTAAGCAAAACCAGATATGTCCCCCTAAAATTATTCTAAAATTTTCACATTTTGTCTTCTTTTGTTTACTACATTTTCACTTTGCCAGTTGGCTTCATGCAAAAATACAGCTTCTGTTGTTAGCTGAAACGAAAGGTACAGGTATCTGAATCTAACACTAAACTGAAAGATTATTTCATATGCTTCACTCTTTGAAATTACATTAGCTTTGATGACAATTCCTTTCTGATTCATATTTTAAGAGAGAGACCCCCCCCCCCCACACACACACAGACACATGAAACAATGTAGAAATAATAACTCCACATCTAAGTTATTTTCCCATCACATTACAGTGTACATTGAAGTACAATATATCGACTTTAGATACATCAAATTTAAGTTAGAAAAGTCTTCAAGCTAATTCAACAGATAGCATTTAACTACTGTTGAACAGAAAATTAGGAAGTGATATCAATTATATTCAATTGATACAATACTCTCAAGGTCCTTCAAATTAACACTTCTTGATCCACAGAAATTTCACTCTAGAATTAAGGAAGTAAACATGGCTTAGCTCAACTGCCAGTACTGTAGTCCAGTGGCGGATCCAGAGGGGGTTCGAAAACAAAACCCCTTTAAAATCAAATTATTTCATTTCATGCAGAATTACCTGCTGTCCAAGAAATAGTCCTTTTGCGAACAAAACTTAAGTTTGGCTGTGATTTTAGACTAAGATCAACCTGCACAGGTGCTGCCTTTTACCTTTTTTTCTGGAAAAAATCACGAGGCAGACTTGTTGATATGTAAAAAAATAGGAAATTTGTTAAAAAAAATTAAAATCAACTGGTTAGTTAAAAATCTGTTATATTAGGAACCCCTTTTTTTAAAATGTTCTAACCCCCTTTACAGAAATCCAGGATTTGCCGCAATTGTCAACTCAACCCTTGTCAAAATGAACCAGGAATATTTCATCTTTAGTGGGGGGTTTACACAAAGAGATCACTCTTCAAAATGTGAATCCTTATCTTTAAGTCATTAAGTTCTCTTTCCCCTGTTTCAACCAAAATACAAGTTTTAAAATAATATTTTGGAAATTAATATGGACTCATGATTAGTGCTTCCAGTGCTTTCTATGTTTTGAAACTATTGCCATTTATTCATCTTTTTTTTAATTCAACAAGAAAAGACTTAAAGTACATGTAGTTGGATTTAAATCAGTTTGTCTTAATTACCAAGCGGGATATAAAGGTTTATTCACAAGCTTGATATATCAAACCTTCCAAGTAAAATGCCTTGAATCACCTTTCTTTATTCTGAATATAATTGGCTTTTGGATGCTAGTGAAACCACTGTTTTCAGCATAATGATATAGGTTTTCCTATAATACTGAAGGCCATTTGATGATCAGCAAAGATTGATATGCACATCAGATCTGTGGATGTCAAAAGGGACTGATAGTAGCTACCATATTGCAGGTCCTTCATTCCTGCATACTTTGGAAGTGAGAAACATGATATCCAATCTGTCAAGTTTTGAAAAACAAGTTGCCTTTTCAATACTTATTTTTTTCTTTACCCCATTGAAAAAATATTGGAAAAGGGGCTTGCTTGTCACAAGTATTTTCTTACTTTCCAATTCTTTACAATTTACTCCTTAAATTGCTCTCAAATAAAGACCTGTTATTATCAGACAGGACCAGCAAGATTTAGGCCTTAAAGGTCCTTGAAAAGGGTGTTGACACAAAGTAGTTAGAATCAAATGTTTCCTGACATTAGAGCTACAAACAGAATGATGACAATCTGAATCTGATTGAGTAATGAAACACTTTGAAAATAAAACTACTACTGCCTCTGTCTGCCATGGAAAGTGGTCCAATTTTTTGTCAACTCCTTTTACCTTAATCCCACTGAATTTGATTTTGTTTTAAATATATTGACAATCTCCGAGACATGAATCCAGACTGATCCATTTTTTTTTTTATTTTTTTTCAACAATAATTAAGTATGGTTGAGATCAGACTGCAAGTTGTTGCAGGCTTATTTTAGTCTATACTGTCTATCAAAGCTTTGACCCGTAAGAATATGCAATGAGAGGCATTAAAATGCATCAGTCAACCAATATCTGACCTTGAATCTCTTGTGGCAGTCTTAACAACAAAAAATACTCTTACAATTATCTGCATAGTTACATCATGACCCAACAATTGATTGCCAATTATGTCTGGGTAGTTGGTGTAGATCTATATGAAGTAAATAAGGACGAAAAAGATGTGCCTGATATGGCAACTCACAACCCCCAGAACACTAGCATGCCGGTCTACTGAGCTAGCCAGGCACCTGAGCCACCTGGTCATGATCTACCCATTGTCTTGTACAGATTTCTGACCTTGGAATACAATGCAATATTTGGACTGGTGGCATCCATGAAATAGTGGGCCAACTTATTTCTCCCCCAGGCGGGGGCCCGATTTTGATGTTTTTTAGCCGGGCCACAATTTGAAACCCGGCCCTGTGTCCCGGCTGACAAGATGCTACAAACCGTTTTCAAATTATACCCGTTTTTGCAAGCATGTGCACGCGCAAAGCGGGGTATAATTAGAAAACGGTTTGTAGCATCTTGTCACCCGCAACACAGGGCCGGGTTTCAAATTGTGGCCCGGCTGAAAAACAACCAAATCGGGCCCCGCCCAGGGGAGAAATAAGTTGGCCTAGTGATACGTCCAAAATTGAGACTACCCATTGTCGATCACTACAAATACTAATAGGCTGCCGGTAAAAGGGTGATTGATATTATGAACTATTTTATCCATCATAAATTTAACATCTATTATGCGTCTTTGTTTTTAATCAGACAGTACTTTGCCTTTTGTTACAGGACAATATTACCTCAGCATCCGGATTCCGGTCTCGTCCGAATACTGTTCGATTTGGTAAATGTTCAAAAGCCTCAGAATAAATCGCATCCATGGCAAAACATCACATGTACTTGAAATAAATCATAATCATACATAACAATCAATAACTTCCTGTTTTTAAGATTGTCAAGGATATAAAATTCTCGATGATTTTCGATTTTCCAGTGTTTACATTCACTTCCTAGTGATTTAACTTCCGGCTACGTATTGTTGTTGTTGTTTTGTCGTCTGAATCATCATCAGCTGATCAATCATAGATTTTAGCTCACCTGAGCAGAACGCGCTCAATTAGAGCTTTTAAGACCCATTTTGTTCGTCGTGCGTCGGTTGTTGATCGTCGGGAGTTGTCAATATTTTGTTTAACATCTCCTCGGTAGCCAATCGAGCCAATCTCAAGCTTGTCCATTAAAAAATTTGATACAGTACACTTCCATGTATGGGCATTGCAGTTTTTGACCCTGAAATCTGAAAGCTTCTTCTCCTCAGCAAACAATAGGAAGATTTCAACTCAACTTGGCAGAAATGTTACTTGTGTGACCCTTTCATTTGTTCATGAATTTTTTTTTGAGCGCCAATGTGGCAGGTAGGGACAGATTTTTACCTTGAAATCTTTTAAACCTCTACTGTTCAGTTACCAAAGGGTGAATTTCAAAAATACTTGGCAGAAATGTTCCTGGTGTGACCCTTCCCAAAACTTGTTTGTGGAATTTTGATTCCCCCCCTCTGTGACCTGGTTTTTGTCCCCAGTTGGTCCAATTTCAAACTTGACCAAGATTTGATCAAAATAATTATTCTGTCCAATTTTCAAGTTGATTAGGCAAAAAATATGGCCTCAAGAGTGCATACAAGGTTCCTCTTCTAAGATTTGACCCCATAACCTAGTTTTTGACCCTAGCTGACCCTATTTCGAACTTGTCTGAGATTTTATCAAGACAATCATTCTGAGCAATTTTCAAGCTCATGTGATAAAAAATGTGGCCTCTAGAGCGCATTTAAGATTTTTCTAATATTTGACCTAGTGACCTAGTTTTTTTTACCTCTGTTGACCCTTTTTCAAACTCATCTCAGATTATATCAAGACAATCACCTGAACAATTTTCATGTTGATTGGGCAAAAAAAATTAATTTAGCCTCTAGAGTGCATACAAGGTTTTTCTAAGATTTGACCTAATTTAAAACTTGTCCTAGACTTCATCAAGACAATCTATATACTCTGAACTATTTTGAAGTTGATCACACAAAAACTGTTGCCTCTAGACAGTATACGAAGTTTTTCTAAGATTTGATCCTATGACCTTACTTTTGACCCCAGTTGACCAAATTTTTAACTTGTCCTAGATTTCATCAAGACAATAATTCTTACAAATTTTCAAGTTCATTGGGCAAAAAATCTAGCCTCAAGAAGGCACAAAAGCTTTTTCTAAATTTTGACCCTGTGACCTAGTTTTTGACCCCAGTTAGCCTTATTTTGAACTTGTCCAATATTTAATCAATATAATAATTCTGACAAATTTTCAATATGATCAGACAAAAATGTGGCCTATAGAGTGCATACAAAGCAAATGTTGACAACACACAACACACAATGGACGACAGGCACTCACCTTACCACAAAATCTCACCTTGAGCACTTCATGCTCATGTGAGCTAAAAAAGGATGTGTACAACCTGCTTGATGCGGAGTTTATCTGTAAAGTTTGAATCTAATCCATCCATAATTATCTCAAAAATTGAGCAGAAACAAAAAAGTTAAGGATGTACTGACTGACAGACCAATAAGCCAACTCCTATAAACCTACATTTTTTGGTAGGTATAAAAACAATGAAAGAATATGCCCAATTCTTTCAAAGGACAGGGAAGGGATAAAAAGGGTAAAGATTATACAAAAACAACAGATTTGTAATAGAAAATTTATTGACTGTGATGGTAAATACACTGAAATGATCATGTAGTAAATGTACCCCATCTAAACATTATGACCTGCTCCACAAAAAGGAATCTCCATAAATTACTTTTTATCAATCAGCTTAAAGTGGTTTAGCCTATTACCAGATGAGGAATTTTTTTAAAAAACCAATGAAGTTGCCAATGCCAATTTTCTATAGGTGAAATTTTAGTATTCTTAGTCTTTTTGGAACGGAAACATTGTTGAAGATGCAGAAATTGCTTGTAACAAGCAATTTCTTCATTTCCACAATGTTTTCCAAAGAACTTCATTTCAGAGGGTGTCAAAAACCAGAAATTTTATGACAAAGGGTTAAGAAACTAGGCACCCAAGACAGTCTGTGATACTCCTCTGCCACTGAACGATAATAAAATGAAGAAAAATAATGCTTTTAATGGTAGCATTAAACTTACTGAAAAACTAAATACATCTCCAGGGAAAATGACTAAAAATTCTAACTTAGGGGCCCAGGCTTCAAAAATTCAGTACTGAACATCAGATGCATAGGGATTTTCCAAAAAAATCTTGGGGCCAAATCTTAAATCTAGGGGCCATGGACGACTGGGCCCCTGCTAGTCTTTTTCCCTAATGTCTATGTATTTCCACTATTTAACAGGTAAATAGGTTTAAATCAATAATTCTTTCTCCTTATTCAATTAGTATAGTTAAAGTCAGAAACAGTTAATTTCTGTTGTCCATAAACTAGATCTATTCCTTTTGGTACAGCAGGTCAAAAGTAGATTTTACAGTATATTTCAAATTAATCTTGTATATAAATAAATGTACATCTCACAATATTAATTACTTGTGCTTCTAACAAGATGTAAAAAGAGTTTATCAATATGATATCATTGGTTTATAATCCACACTGTTAAATAAACAACAAATCTTAAATCGGGGCATCATTGTCAAACTATTGTAAAAGCCTTATGAATACAGGTATTTAAAATAGTTTTGCAGTGTCCCAAAATTATTCAACAAGTACATGTACATTATATACGATATAGACAAGCACAAAATCTGCTAATCCCTATTGCCTAAACTCAAAAAAAGGCAAACATAGTTTGATTGTCCTTATTCTACCTAAGGGCAACTATTTAACCTCTACCACCGAAGGCTAACTTTAAGCTAATTTCTATATCAACGAAAGCTGTCAGAGGAAAGTAGCTGATAACATATAGTTACTGAAAATAACAACTAGAGGTATGCAATTGCCTGTCTCGCTCCACAGGAGTGTATATTTAAATACAGGGCGCTTATATTTCTTATCTTATCACAAAAAAAAAAGCATAGGCATATCTAGGACTTTAAAATTTATATGCACTAAGTAGGCGACAGCCAAAGAATATAGATGGATAAAGGCAATATGAGAACTGTGACAGAAGATGAATCCCCTCTGTCCACTCCCTTTTTATGATTTGAACATTGGTGAATAATCAAAACATCTAACTACTGTAGTTTCGATGTTACCATCATTCAACAGCGATATTTTTCAAGAGAGGATTATTTCTTTTACACACTCGCGTAAATTGCGTAATGGGAGTTACGCCCTTGAAAAGCAGCCAGGAATGGTTTTATATTCTTCATAACAAAACTTCAATATCTAAAAGAGGTAACATTCATGTCCAGTTTTATGACTTGGATTGTAGCTTGGTTTTGTGTAATAGTCAATTTTACACAGCTACAAATGTCACAATTACAACCAAAAAGGCTATATGGTACAAAGGGAAGAATACTATTCAAATGAGTGTCGGACCACTGGATCTAGATCTTTCATAAAATTAACTTCATTACACAATATTGTGTGCCTTGTTTGATTTACTCATTAACCCTTTCCAGTTTTACAAAATTTTGGACCTATCCAAATTCAAAGGTTTTGCAGACAAAAATTTGAAGTGGATTTAAATTGAAAAATAACCATTCCATAGGGTAAAAAATAGTGTGGAAAAAGAAGAAATTGCTTGTCAGAAGCAATTTCTTCTTTTTTCACAATGTTTTCTCAATCATAAAATCACAGACACGTAAAATGCAGGGATTAAACAGCAAAGGGTTAAATAAGTTCAAGATTTTACATTTGATATAGATATTAATCAATATTTTGAAAATGGTTGTTAGTAGAAAATATCTAATTTTGGGAAATAAAGTATACATAGCTATATTATTGGATCCAATTAAAGAGTAATGACCTAGATAAAAGTAAGGTCACATTAATGCCCTTCTTATTGTTTTTCCATGACCAAATAAGTTAAATGAAACAAAAAAGGCCTTATTATCTTAATCTGTTATGATATTTGTACCCTCATGAAATATAAACAAGAGGACCATGATGGTCCTATATCGCTCACCTGTGTATCTTTGTCTAAATAAACTATTATCAAATTTTCCAGCAAATCGTAATTGTAATTTTAAAACTAGTGGTCTCTAGAGTATCAACAAGGCCCCTTTTCCCATTATATGGCACAGAGCCTTCAAATTTTCAAAAGGGCTCATCCTTGTGACCTGGCTAACATTCTGTCCAAGTTTCATAAAAGATTTTGTAGCCTCTAGAGTGTAAACAAGAAAATTGTCATTAAGGCCCCTTTTTCCGTGATATGGCATGGATATTTTCCATTTTTGATAGGGTTCATCTTTGTGACCTAGCCATCATTCTGACCAAGTTTCATGAAGATTGGACTATATTTATGGCCTCTAGAGCGTAAACAAGAAAATTGTTATTAAGGCCCCTTTTCCTTTGATTTGGCCTTGATCCTTCTCATTTTCATTAGAGTTCATCCTTATGACCTGACAAACATTCTGACCAAGTTTCATAAAGATTGGACAATATTTGTTTCCTCTAGAGGGTAAGCAAGAAAAATGTCTTAAAGGCTCCTTTTCCCGTGATATGGCACAGATCCTACCCATTTTCAATAGGGTTCATCCTTGTGACCTGACAATCATTCTGTCCAAGTTTCATAAAGATTGGACAATATTTGTGGCCTCTAGAGTGTAAACAAGAAAATTGTCATTAAGGCTCCTTTTCCCGTGATATGGCACAGATCATTCCCATTTTCAATAGGGTTCATCCTTGTGACCTGGCCAACATTCTGACCAAGTTTCATGAAGATTGGGCCTTATTTGTGGCCTCTAGAGTGTAAACAAGAAAAATGTCATTAAGGCTCCTTTTCCCGTGATATGGCACGGATCCTTCCCATTTTCAATAGGGTTCATCCTTGTGACATGACAATCATTCTGACCAAGTTTCATTATGATTGGTTCATATTTGTGGCCTCTAGAGTGTAAACACTTACATTGTTGACGACGCACGACGGACGACACACGACGGACATTCAATGATCACAAAAGCTCACCTTGAGCACGATGTGCTCAGGTGAGCTAAAAATTTATATATACAGTAAAGCTTCTTTGAAGCGACCACTTAAGGGACCATCAGAAAGGGTCACTTATTGAAATGGCCACTTTATACAATGAGAGCCTGTGTGTGACATTTCCCACAATTTGAAATGTTGGTGAAGTGCACATGTTGAGCAGCTTAGACAGCCACATACTGAAAATATAAAGTTACCTGGTGGTTGACAGATGATTTGAGACCTTACCTATCTACTTAATGCATAGTGCAGACTCTGGTCAGACTGTGCGGATGCACAGGCTGGTCAGAGTCTTTGCTTTGCGATTGTTTGAAATTGTTGGAAATCTCATGCACAGGCTCATATTTCGTGATGAAAAGACAGGACTGTAATTTCTTAAGCATAAATTGATTATCGCATTATCTAAACTGATTCCTATGTTGTTCCCCCCCATTAGAATAATCTCATTGAGACAATTATTATGGGTTCCAACATCATAAGATTCAAAAATAAACATTTTTGTTTAAGAATATCCACCTTTTCAGAGATATTGAATGGTCTTTTAAAGATGTAGCTAAATAAAAGTGGTTGCTTAATAGAAGTCAGGGGTGGGGAAATACGAGTTCTCTCCACTTGTCCCTGGAAATTTGAAATTAGAAAAAAAACATTGCCTTTTGATGAAGAAAATGCTGGAATCCAGCATTTTCTTCATTAAAAACAATGTTTTTCCACCCTATGATATGAATATTAGGATGATTTCTCTCTTAATTCTTTTAAGTAACATTCCAAGATTTGCCCTGGTATTTACTTGTCCTTGGACAAGTGGCTTAAAAAAATTTACTTGTCCTCAAGTACAAAAGCCCGAGTCGGACAAGTCGGGCATGGGAATTCCACACCCCTGGAAGTAGTCCCATAAGCAATCTGACTGTAGTACAAAATATAAAATTGAATTATTTCTAATTGAAATATAAACTTCAGCAGTCATAATCAATGAACATGACATTTTTAACAAATTCTCATGTGCCTGAAGCACATTGTTATGCACTGAGAAAACTTGCAAACCCACAAAATGCATATAGAAGAATCTTTTAGCCACTAGTTATCTACAGACCACATAGTGAAGGTTCAGATCAGACTATGCAAATGTACATGTCAATTTATTGAAAATGTTGTGCATTAGCTCAAATTATCTTTGTTTGTTTTGCCTCTACAACACTTGATGATGGACAGGAAGAATGGCTCTACAACAAGATGTTTGTTAACACTGATGCCCTAACATCTACATTTTTTCAGAAAGAGAGGTTAGATGCACAAAATATGGAATATCACTTTTCATTTCAATATCATGAACCATATTAAAATTGACCTTGAAAAATGACATTCACCTTGAAATTGATACCAACAGAAAGGTTTTGTCACAAATAATACACATTTGAAATATAATGTCTGTCTATTATCTACCATTCAAAGGTAAAGACCAATGTAAAACAAATTTTTACTGGAGGAAGGACAAACAGAAAAACATACAGGACTAAATATTTGTGCCTCCAATCTATCCATACAGTGGGCTTAAAAATACATGTAGTGTAATTTATCAGATGAATACAGTAATAAATGGAAAGAACAAACATCACCAAAAGAAAGCTTTTTACAATTTAATAGCAGCTGATTCTATCTCACTTTTAGATGAAATAATCTTCTCTTCTATATGCACTTTTTCTAAAGAAAACACAGTTTTCTTTTTTCCTGTAAGGACCATTGTAATATCTCTAAAATTAATGTCAGTGTTGGTATATGCAATTGGTTAAAGCGTACAGCAAATTATAAAGTACTGGTAAGCATATTGCAAAGCTGAAAATTTCAACTAAAATGCATTTATCAATTGATACAAATTATGATGATATTGTTATCTTTCCAAAACCCAAGGGTGCAAAAATCAATAAAAAGTTCTTAATAATTGGTTATATGATAAAAAGTTCAAACAAAAAAGAATATTCTTAGTGATAATCAAATTCATTACATTTTTTTTTTTTAAAAAAATATGAAACAAAAAAGAAATAAAATTGTAAAAAAAAAGATGTTCTTCATACAATTGGTTACAGCAAAAGGCTTTGGATCCAGAATATTAATTTGGTTTGTGACATAAATTGAACAGCAATGCTCCCATATGACCACAATGGAATAGGAAGGAGCACAGTCTGTAAATCATCAAAAGAAATGATTCAAGATCCTCTTACAATGGTTATCAAGAGGAATGTGGCAAAAGTCATGACTTTCAATCAATTCTGAGTTTTGACATGAAAAAGCTATTGATTCCTGATATGATTGTGCGTACAGGTATACAAAATCATGCCTTGTTATTAAAGTATTTATCAATACTTATATTGGTATCTTGAACATATTTTGTCATATAAACCTGGATAATGTATAATGATTATAAATAAGGAAATTATCTTTTCTTTTTCATTTTACAGATTTAATAATGTCTACTTTTTTAAGAATCTGAAAAAAAAATAACACAGGTCACTTTAACATTTCATATGATTGAATCGTAATGGAGATTGGCCTTGAAGATATGGGAAGATATAATTTGAAAACATTTGATTAGCTGATGCACCTGGAATTCCCCAGAACTAAATATGTAGTAAAATTGCATATGCTCAAGTAAATAAATCTAAACAGGTGTTGGGATATGAAAAGATAAATAACAAATCTCATACAGAAGAAAATCATGAGAGAAACACATCAGGGTGCCTGGATACTTACAAAGCTATTGAGTGCTTGATAATGGATAAAAAATTTAAGTCAAAAGAGGAACATAATTTGTGTAAATGAACCGTTTTGTACATCAAGGTTGAAGTTTTGATATACATTGCAATATTACATTTCTTTTGTAAATTTTTAGATAATCCCTTTACTTTTTCTACTTAAATGATCAGATATCTAAAGACTAGTGAAAATGCCTAGAAGACATCATAGAACTACAGCAGTTCTTAATTTACCATATGAAGAAATCTTACAGAAAATTTGGCTTCTCAAATACTATATGCTCATTATTTAATTGTCTTACTATCTGTCCTGCATGTCCATTCACACTATTCATACATGCACATTTGGAATTGAGCCAGCAACCCCATTCTTTTTCACAAGATCTAAGTTTATAATTGCCATTTTTAATAAGATTTGATTATGAATCACTAATACCCAATAAAAGCCTATTCACAAAATAATACTTAACCCTTTCTTGTACATATTTTACGTCCCTGTGATTTTATACCTTAGAAAATACTGATGATGAATAAGAAAATACTTGTAACAAGCAATTTATTCTCATGCAAAAATATTTTCTACTGCATTCAATTGTTACTTTTCAAACTGCAGCAAATATTTCATAAATGATTGAATTGTAATGGAGGTATGGCCTGGAAGATATGGGAAGATATAATTTGAAAACATTTGATTAGCGGATGCACCTGAAATTCCCCGGAACTATTTAGTAAAATTGCAAATGCTCAAGTACATAAATCTTAACAGGTGTTAGGATATGAAAAGATAAATAACATAAATTGCTGCAGTTTTTAAACCTTTGTTTTTTTAAATAACATAAAAAAAACAAATAGGTTTCAAAATTGCAGCAATTTTTCATTGTCCTCTACCAACCTCTTTCAATTTGAAAGTCCAAAAAGTCCAAAATTTCAAAACACAAAATACTGTAATAATAGTGCCCTCCCTTATAGTAGCACCTCCATTTTTTACTAAGAAAATCAACTTCAAATGCCTAAATTCTAGGAACTTTTTTTTGACTTCTTCTCTAATTTGAGACAAATTTTCTCTAAAAAACAATCATTTATATGATTGTTTAGAAGAAATTCCAATTCAAATTAAAGGGAAAAGGGCCTAAAAGACACCAATTTAATAACTTATTTAACCATGAAATCGATACTAAGTAAAAGCTTCCTGACCATGTTATGTATAGCTCTGGGAGCATTAATTAGGAGCAATACGGTAACCAGCTGACCTTTAATTTTTTATCAGCATGCTGCTCTCAGGTAATTAAATTTTGTGGAAAGACTTTAAAATCACCTAGAGTCAAGTTTGATAAACAGACAAACAACCCTAAAGCAAATAACCCTGCCAATTATAGCCATGGAATATTTATATAATGAAACAAACTAATGTTAACACACATCACAAAAGTCATTCATGCAAACTTACACACATCACGTCCAGTCCTCTTGTTCAAGGGAAAAATGAATATTGAAAATTTTCATTTTTTTTTAATTCATCTAATCTTATGTTATGAATATTTAATCAAATCATCTTGTCAAGATGCTGGAGTACCTTCAACAAAAGGTCTGAGAACTTTGGACATTTAAAAAGTATGTGGCAGCAGAATTTTTTGTTACACATTTTGTTTTGTACTTTGGTTAGTGAGACAAACTGATATGAAATTGAAGAACCTTAGTTGTCAATATAAGCAAGGATGTACAAATAATGCCTTTACTTTATCATAATAAACAAATGAATTCATTTCAAATTCATACTAAAATTGGTCACCAACAAAATCAATCACACTCCAAAACAAAATGCATTTGTAATAAACAACAAAAACAATCAATCTGTTCGCTGAATTAAACAAAACAAAATACAACATAAATCATAATGTGGAGAATTCTTCCCTCAAAAGCTTAATTACTTTGAGGACATTTTGAGATGTCTGCAAACTGTTGTATATGCATATGTGACGAAACATGCAAAAAGGAACCATCTAGTCAGTGCCTAAAGGGTTGATGCTAGTAAGACTGCGCGGACTGACTAGGATAAAAACTTTTGCCATTGGCCGATTTTTCAATCTACAATGATCATTCTACCTCCCTGTGATTGAATATTTTAAATGGGATCTCTAGTTCACCAATGCTGGACAAAATCTCATTTTAAATTACTTATTTACAGCGTTCCCAGATGGTCCCTTTTTATGTGATGGGTCACAAGTATATACTTCAACAATAAATTTTCAAAGAAACATGACCAACAGGTCAAATGAAAAGCGTTTACAACCGTTTCTTTATGTATTCATAAGTAAAAATTAAATACGATGCAATATCCAGAATAAAAAAATGATTTTTTATAACTGTGAATTTCACGATTTTCTATAAACACACCTGTAGCCGGTCCTCGATAACTTCTCGGTCACGTGACTTAGGCATGTGACGTCACCGCGAGGGATAGATAATACTGGCATAATAAACAATTTGTCAGCGGCTACGTATTTTAGATCGATTAATGATAAATTCCACTCGAAAAAGTACTTGAATTTTGCATTATTGTGTTGCCCCTGGATGTCGCAAACCTAAATACTTCGGGAATTACTCTCTTTTCGTTCCCGTTAGATCAGGGTAGGGATCTAAAGAAGCGAGAAAGCATGAAACGATAATAGTAAAAAAAACAAAAACAAAAACAAAAAAACAGAGACTCACCGAACACCATCTCCTATGGAAAAAAACTTTATCAACATCATTTCACCAATTATTGTTTTGGTGTTAACCCGTGACTAGCAAGTACTGAAGATTAATAGTAAACCGCCAATTACGATCGCCAATCCGATCGTCGGAATGTGTTAACTGACAATCAATTTAGGTGTTAAAGAGACAGTTTTAACTTAACTAATATCAATAGCATGACACCCTTTTGATAATATCATAAATGAATGATCGATTATTCTCCTCTTAAACATTTGAGATTACCTTGCGGAGAAAACACAATTACTTCGTCAGTTTTGTTTGGAGAATGCGTAACTACAGCTTGAATTAAGCCGTGGTTAAGGGGTTTCTGAACTGGGTTGACGATATACTGTATACGGTTACTATTTGAACTATTATAACTGGAACTCTACGAAATCCTTTATTTCCACTTATACATTGTCACATATATTGTTAATTATGTTCATACCCATGTATGCCATGTAAAATGTTTTGTATTTCGACGATGAACCATAATGTGTTCAAGTCGATATTCTAAATAAAATATCTGTTCTGTTGTGTTCCGTTCTGATAACCAATTGACGCATTAAAATGACATGACAACTCAAATGTCCTAGAGTCAAATTGCACCATTTTGCTTTCCTGAGCATTAAAACCTAGGGTCAGGGGACGTTTTTTATGCATAGTTGAAGGGGCCAAGGCAAACTCTATTTCGTGTATGATTTGCATCAGTAGCAAGAAGTAATACTTAAAACTTAAAGAAATAAAATGTCCTCAAGATATAAAATTATAAGGGAATAAATAAATGAACAAAAGAAATAATGAATAAATGAATTGGTTGATGAAAGAATCTACGAACGGATGGAACGTTAATGAATGAACAAAAATTTTATTGATGTCATTTGTCTTTCTTTCTTTAGACCAAATTGGAATTTTTCATCTTACCCAATATTTTTATAGTGTAGACGAAATAGGATAAGACAAAGGGAATAAGCCACAAAACTATGTACTGATTTTGTTATCCTCATATAGAATAGATTTTTAGAATTTGGTTGATTAAAAATGACCGTTTTCACAATTTCATCTCTTGACACCGATTTGGCATGAGAAACGTTGTATTTTCAGCTTTCTCAAATCTATAGTTGCACTGTTTTGAAGCATGGCGAAAAAGTGCTTTTTGTGTATGAGACAGTTAAGATTGTGTCAACTGAAATTTCTCGCTGTTTGCGTGATAGTTATAAAATATATGTGTCATAAAAAATAAATCAGTGACATGGGTAATTGATTGGTACATTGTCACGGATAGATCAAAGAAAATTGTCATGAAAATTGTATATAGACAGGTCCCACTGTCGACCATCATAAAAGCCTTCTAATACATGAGTCGACAGTAGAACCAGTCTAGTCGGTATATTGACCAAAATAAAGGCGACACGCACGTGTGATTAGGGACTTATCAATATATGACATGGACAATTGATTGGTGCATCGGCACGGACAGATCAAAGAAACTTTGACACGTGGTTTGGAACGTTGCGTAAGAAAAGACGATCTTTATGACACTTACACATGTGATTTGCGGCTTATGAAAGGACTTCTGTTTAACCTTCTCCTTTATTTTTAATTCTTGCAATGGTTTAAGAGTCTGAGGTGATATCTAACTTTTGATTTAATATATATATATAAAAAATGAGACTTAAACAAAGCCTAAACAGCTGTGACAAAAAATAAATGAACAATAATAAGGTCGTAAATTAAGGTTGAATTATGGATTATTGTGATCGCAAGGATAAATTGTGTTTGGTGGAATAATGCCAAAAACGATCATATCGGAATTGAAATTCGAAAACACCGCAGGATAGGTAAGATATACATTATATTCTTTCCAAGCGACTTAAATGCCATAGATATAGTTTTGATACAGCTGCGTTTGCAACATTCTGGGGGCTAAAGAACGATTTTTATAATTTCATAGCCTTTTCTGGTGGTAATCTTTAGAATAATTTTTTCTTTGCACCGTTTTTTTGTAACATGATGACAACTGTATAATCATGCAAAGGGATAAAATAATTAAATTTTGATGTCATTGTTTGAAAATTAATTAAAAGTGTGTAATCAAACTGCTTGAAATTTAGATTTTTAATCTTTGTGTATTTAAAAATGGTTCCCAACGCCAGCCACTTTTTTCCATATTATAATTGACAAGAATGATCAATCGGGATTTCCAGTTAGCGTTGTAAAAACCAAAAAAAAAACAACAACAAAAATGGCAACGAAACTTGAATTTTCCACAAAAACATGTGACATATCTCAGGTATATCATTAAAAACCATTTTATTGGTAGGTTTAAATTAAATGTTGCACAATAGATTAGACTCGGAGAGCTATTCCCGATTCGATCGTTGGGGCTGTCAGAATCGGGTACCGGTCAGACTCGATTTCTTCACCCTAAATCTCTGACTCGGCTTCAGACTGTGATGATACTACATCTTCAAAGCAAGTGGGCTCAAACGATCTCAGTTGAATATGTGGATAAGTGGGTAACAGAATAGATTTTTCTTCGTTTCATTTGAAAGTGGTAATATTTACGATGCTCTCTTTGTTTATCTAGAACGGGGAATCCCTCGCGGTGACGTCATAGCTATTGCGCATGTGCGTGTACGTATTTCTGGCCAGGTAAAATTTTCCAATAAATCACGGTCGTATTTTTGTCAATATCGTTCTTATAAATTTGTTTTTTTCGAAGCGAACTTTTTGTATCTCCTTATTTCATTGATAATTATCAGGAGATGTTTTAAGCACACGTTCCAAAATTAGCTTTTCATTTGATCTTTAACAATTTTGTTTGCCGAACAACATTTTGACAGTGGTGAATTGATTTTGTCATCTGAATATGATTGAAAACTAAACTACTGACATATAACCCATTTCCAGGCAATAAACAATAAATAAATAACAATAAATGTGTGTCTAAATTTAGAAATTGGTCATAGGACAGGAAATATTGTTAGAAAATGCAAAGTTGCATTTTACATTGTTAGTTTTACGGTTTCTTGCCAGGGTATATAACCATTTATTCCTGGATGGAAAAAATGAATTGACCCGTGCTGTAGGTGTGATGTGATATGAAAGCGGTTCTTGCCTGAACCTGCGATTAAGTTTGTACTTTAAATCAAAAGATTGTTTAAATTGAAACGTATTTATTGGCAAGCTTGTATAATTTTTCCTTTGTATGTTATTAACTGTCATGCTTTTTAATTGTAGCATAATGTGCATACTCAGGTCAGCATTAACCAATGAAAATGCTTAAATATTTATGCAGTTTAATAATCTTCAATGTGTAAACACATCAAAATTAAGGGTTATCTGGTAATGGGTTAACAATTCATAGACTATTAATTTCATCTTTCTATCTAATAGTTATTATGATACAATCTATGTATAAGATTTCAAATGTACAAATGTATTCATAATACATTAAGATCTATTCTAATTTCATTTTTGGACAACATGGAATGATTCAAATTATCTGAGTTCTTGCTAAAACCATATCTACAGTCTTGTAGCAATTTGCCAATCTAGAAATATATCCTTGGTCAAAATTCAAACACTGAATTTTCAACCATCTTTTTACAAGGATCTTAACATTCTAACAGAAGACATTGCTTTAGACTGATCTTATTATAAAGAAGTTGCATAATTGATGAAATTTTAAAAATCTTGGTCTCATGGGGAAGATGTAATTGTGGAAAATGCTGAAATTGCTTTTCACAAGATATCATTTCAACAATAGTTGTTTACAAGCAACTCTTTTCATTTTCAACAGAAGAAGGAAATCATTGTGAGAAATGCATAAATGGCTGGTTACAAGCAATTTCTGCATTTCCCACAATACATTTACTTCTTCACCAATAAGACAGATATTTTTAAAATTTCTATATTCTAAACAAAACTTGTCCTGTTTAATTGAAAGTATTTTTTCCAGTTTTCTGATCTTATTTCAATATCTTCAGGACATCATATGAATCAAGAAATTGTTATCAGATCACAAAGAATCAAAGAATCTCCTTTCCTAAATGCTGTTGTTAAACATCTAACTTAACATTGTAAAACCAGTCTCTATAATTTCATTGGTCAACAAGAAAGTATAAAACCTTTGCCTACAACATAAAACAGTCTATTGTTTTCAAGGTAATGGAACAAGAACTTTAACATAGTTAATGGGGAAGAATCCGGATCTCCCTCGAACTTTTCCCTCAAACCAGTTTTCATCAATTTGCGTGGTCAATGTAATGATGTCGCCCTCGTTAAAGCCAAGTTCCCCTTCGTTTTCTGGTTCAAAGTCATACAGGGCCTCGCAACATGCTTCTTGTTTGTTATCTGAAAATATCAAAAGCAATTCTAGTATTTGAATCAAACTTAAACTTCTGCAATTTTAACCCTTTCCTGTTTTTTTCAAAATTTTGGACCTTTCCAAATTCAAAGGTATTTCAGACGAAAATTTAAAGTGGATTTAATTTGAAAAAAAAAATCCAGTAGGGTAGAAAATAGTGTGGAAAAAGAAGAAATTGCTTGTCAGGAGCAATTTCTTCTTTTTTCACAATGTTTTCTCAATCATAAAATAACAGGCACGTAAAAAGCAGGGATTAAACAGCAAAGGGTTAATAAGCTCATTGTTACCAATATTCTTATATTTTCTCACATTGTCAATTGTTATAAAATAGAAATCATATCAAACCAATTCAATTTTAAGTTTTCAAAGTTTCGGTTATTCCACTTTTTTATGGTTTTCTGATTTTCTACCAGCTGATAATCCTCCATTATAGTCAGGCTATCTTCAATTTGAATTTCTTATTAATGTTAGATTTTATTTTATTTGAAATGAAGTTGAAGAATAAAATACACATGTAGGAGTACTTTCTATACCATAACATGCACATGCATAATTTACAAATTTAAACAGAGTTAAATACAGTGAAAGTGGATATTTGCTGACGTTTGTGTTTTCTCTAGTTACCACAAATTTATTAACAATAAGATAGAAACAAAACTGGCATTTTATTCTTTACTGAAATTGGTCCCGATTAAAATTCAAATTTCAGTCTTAGTTGGAAAACAGTCACAAGTCAAGTTGACCAAACACATTCATACATTTTAATTTACACCAAGTTAGAACAACAATAAACATGCAAACAAATTTGTATCAAGATCAGATGGAGTTATTATATTATAATGATGTAATTGTTTGAAGAAGATATAGAATAAATGAATATTGCAAACAGTCTATTTTGAATTGCCTTTTTAAGTTATATGAGCCTTTGTGTGATGTTTCAATTAATTTCACATCTGGGTGAAACGCATAATTGAACAGCTTGGGTGGCCACATATTGAATATTAAGCATTCTTCTTTCATTAATAGAAACTTTGGGTCAGTTTCTATCTCCCAAAGATAAATGCTCTGATCACACTGTGCAGATGCATAGGCTGATCCGGGTCTTTACATTGCACAAATGTAAAATTGCTGGAACACCACACAGGATATTAAGAATAATCCTACCAAGAGAATTACGATACATCAATAATAATCAGACTTGTAAATATATGTAATAGCAGACCTTACAATACAGAGAGTTATTATATTGAAAACAAACATATTTCTACTGAGAAAAAAAAAGAAGAATAAATCTGATAAATTTTTGTCAGATTTCAGATCACTTGAAAAATTGATCCTGCTAGGTGTAGGTACCACATTTAGTCAATACTAATGTTAAACAATAAAATGTAACAAAAACTTTTGAAATGATCTATCAGTCCATCTCGTTTCCTACTCTTACACACATGCAATACATTCATATGTGACCCATATCATGAAAAGGGTCATTTCACGAATTCCAACTTTCAGAATTATAATATCTAATGGTACAAAGACTATACATCCAGTCCTGCTTTCAACTTAGAAAGTGCTGCCAAGTACCCAAAATATACCCCACAGTCATGATGACAATATGTAACAAACTGTCTACAAATTATACCCTGCTTTACATGTGTACACACATGTAAAGCAGAGTATAACTCGCAAACAGTTTGACACGTTTTATCATCCTTATCGCAGGGCATACCCTATGAAGCATATCTAAAGCAAAGGGAGATGCTTCTCGGCCCTTGTTATCCTGAGAACAGAGCTGGATGGTAGTCTAAGTTTTATCAAGCACATTACTTTTTGCAATTTATTTCCCTTTTCATGCAATGAGTTACATGTGTTATTTTGTGGTTTTACTTATACATACAAGTGTCTTCAACTATGTCATTTGTGAAAAGCAAGCATTCATTTCATTAGTCGAACAATTTAACTTGTTTTTCAACACAAAAAAATTGCCAAATGACAGCTTTAATATTCAAAATAGGTTTTAAAAAAAGAAGTCGTATTAATTTGGACAAAATGAAAATTGGTTAGCATCATCCAAATATACAAGACAAAAACAAGAGCTGTCACTGTAAGATGACAATGCCCCCGACACCGCTTTGATTTTAAATTATGGCCAATCTATGTTGAAGGTCAAGGTCATCCAGGGGTCAAGGTCACCAAAGTATGTGCCTACAGAAAGGTAATGTACCAAGGAATGTTGTGGTAAAGTATGATGCGAATATGTTAAGTAATAAGGAAGTTATGGCCAATGTTAAAGTTTTTGGACGGAATGACGGACGGACGGACAGACAGACGGACGGACGGACAAGTCAAATTTATGATGCCTCCCTATCGGGGGCATAAAAATAGGGATCAAGACTTAAAATTTATAATTTTTGTATCTTGTCTTTGTATCTGAACATTCCATGGTGTATCTTTTTTTCAACCTTAGGCATAACAAAGCATATGTGATGAAGCTTCACACAGCGAGAGAAAGAAATCTTTGAATTTAGGGTTGCTGGCCATCAATAAAGTTTTGATCCCTAACTTTTTTGTCAAGTATATTTTTGATATTAGATTTATACCATGCTCATAAGTCATTTCTGTTAGAATATTTTATTATTTTTTGGTGTTAAATTTGGGGTTTGATTTAAGTAAAATTACTATCTTTACACTACATATCCATTTAAAACTAATCAAACAAGTTCGATTTGATTCTGCAAATGCAGTGAGTACTCTCTTTATTGTTAAGCCTTCTCCTGAAAGGTGGGTTGGAGGTGGGGGGTCCTGCTGTACACCAATTTTGATTTGATGTGAATTGGGTTTTACACCACTTTTCAGTCATATTGCTGGAGCATCTTACAATAGATTCCTGATATTTCACACACCAGTACTACCATTACATCCTTTCCTAGTCTCCAGCTGCTATCCCACAAAGGTCTACAATTATCAACCCATTGGTGGTAGACAAATATTCGTAAAGGATGAGTGCCGCTGTTGGGGATCAAACAGGGTTCACTCTGGCTCTCAAAAAGTTGGGGCCATCACTTTCGCCAAATGAAAAAAGTTGGGGCCAACCTGGTGAAAATTGGGGCCACATTTCGGGTGTCTGGGCCGGTACTAATTGACAAAATTTTCGACATTTTGCACCCAACTCTTTTCCTAAAAACATTTTCTTCTTTTATCCCAATGCTTTTTACATTTTCTTTTTCATTTTTGGAGATGAGCTCAGTAGATGACAAAACTTTTCCCGGTTCAGTTTAAACCATTGACTAGTACAAAAGCAAGTATTTGAAACAGTTATATCAACTTTTTGACAGAAGTTAAAAAGAAGTCAAAAAATGTTATTATATTTATTTAGACTTTAAAAAATCTCAACATATACCGATAGTCTATGCCATGATTCTCTTTGCAGATGTTGTCAATTGAGAGAAAAAGTTCAGAATTGATATTCATTACAAAAGATTGTATGTTTGAACTGCATTGGTTATCTCTTTTTCTTATTTTCTTTTTTTTATTGAAATAATTAAACTTCCCGAAACACCTGTCTCTTAATTTGTGTTCATTTTTTTTTTTCTTTTCTTTTTTTTTTGACTTCAACACACGTCTGATCAGTGGGCTGATCCGGAGCTTTCCATTTTTGAAATAAGTTATCCGACGGAATTAAGCACATGCACGGCGTTTCAGAGATTCACCACTAGTGATAATTCATGCCGTATTTTTCCGGAACATTTCTTTAATTTAATAATTGTTTTTACTCTAACTACCGATTTTACAAAAGGTAAAAAAGATTCGGGTCAGTTCGAAGGACACGGACTAATCATTTACTTGTTACGAATAAATCGGGGCGATTATGTTGTCTTACTATTGCCTTCTTTTAATTGGGGCCCTGCTCAAATTCAATTACCGGTATATAATTAGTGAATCAACTGCTTCAATCAATATATTAATGGTTCACATGTTTCGCAAAAACACATTGCCGGGCAGAGTCTAGATTCCATTCATTGATAATCAAGCTCCGCCTACAAGGTCTACGAATAACCGATTACGATTGGCTGTTGGCGTCAATTAACGCCACGCCTTCCGCACCCGTCTATCGGACTTCAGATATGGCTATTATCGATTTTTCACGCGACAGTTAACTTACGTAAACAATCAAATACATGTTACTCTATACACAGCCATGAGGTTATTAGTCGGGACGCGTGCCTTAGAAAAACTTGTCGTCCGGTGGAATCCTTTAATAGGATTTTTTGTCGTCCGCTAAGAAAAGTTGTCGTCTCAGACGACACTACTGTCGTTTCCGAGAGCCCTGTGTAATGAGGTCAGATACTAGACCCGCCTACCGTGTTTGAAGCGTATAGGTAAATGTGAATGAATCCAGCTGTCAATAAAAAATCGATAATCGGACTCCGTGAATGACGCGTGCCGCATGTAGGCTACTAGACGGATTAGCGAGTTTATTCCCTTAGGGCAGTCTGGTTATGTATATTGTTATTGATATTTGCTTATCGTGTATTGAGTTGGGGCCATTTGATAATTTTTGGGGCCACTTGATTTTTGTTGGCGCCAGGCATTTTCGCCAAATGAAAAATTCTTGGGCCACTTTTAAATTTTTGTCGCATTTGGCGACAATGGCGACCGACAGCGCCAACGTTGATCAAACCCAGGACCTCAAGATTGACAGTCTGACGCACTACCACTTATGCTATGACGTTGGCTTGCTGTACACAAAGCTTTGGCAGATAGTACAGAGTAAGAACAGACTGAACATATGTGCGGTCTGATCTTGACCTGCACTACCTGCATTCTACTTAACCGTTGTTGGGGGAAATTTAGCCAGACCATTTTCAATATCTCAAAACCGGCAATATCTTTGAAGCCAAATTTCAATTCAGCAGGATATGAGTAAAAGTAAATGCACTTCAAAAAGTGTTCCCTAGATCTCTACCTACCTGATGCATAATATTCCCCTCCACTGTTCATATTGTAACTGTCCTCATATGGTGATGGGCTCCGTTTGTTTAAACTGCTGAATGACGAGACTCGTTTTGGAATATGGTCCATCTTTGGTCGACTGGATGCATCATTCCGTCTGATAAAAAGAAGATAATCAGTGGAACAGCTAGTTAGTCCCGAAGAACAAGAACCGAGGTGCATTCTTTAGAGCAAGATTCTTAAGATTCTTATTAAGATTTTTAAGATTAAGCGTTGGGTAGAGCGAGATTTTTAAGCCGCTCAATAAGAATCTTAAGATATCTCAATGAGTAAACGAAGATGGTTTTGCATTGGCTTAAAACGAGTAGTCATAGCGACGTAGAATAGTTTCACTCAAAATGTCGAAAATCGTTCATTACAGCGTCTTAAAAATCTCATTTAGATGGATTTTTCATCTTGCTCTAATGAACGCACCTCTGGCAAAGGACATATTGTGTCCGGATTACAATTGCTTAACTTCAATATTTAACCTTGACTTGTCACTAAGATTAAATGTACATGTATGTAAATACATCTTATAACTATATGAATATCCCATATGATTTTTTTTATGGTATCACATAGATATTTTAGAACAATGACATATTGCGGTTATCTTTAGAAACTTGCATTCCTGTTAGAAACATAAAAGAAAACAAGGCAAATAGAGGTTATAAGATAAATATAAAACATACTTAGTGTATTGTATGAAAAAATATCTGACTCTTGAAAATATAGTTTTGAAAATTTGGTTAGCTAGACTGACTCATTTATGTTTTACCACGTGTGGAAAAATACTCAAATACCTAAGACTAAATTAACCTTTCTTCCATTTCTAGGCAATAACTATTTTCCACAATCCTCAAGAGAACTGAGAGTACGCTGTGTGGAAAAAAATCAATTGCTTGTGATAAACAATTTCTTCAATTTTCCTCAACATTTAACACTTGAAAAAGACTAAGATATTTTAAAATTTTATCAAGTATAATGTCTGTGACATCTTTGAATTTGTAACACTCTAAAATCTTCACACAATGGGGTCAATTTCTCCTCACCTTGATTCTAGGTTTTGGGCAAGGTCTTGCAAAGTGTCTAGAGCTTGTCTATGAAAGTCTATTTGAGCCTCTACAAATGATTGTAACTGGGCAATCTGCTCTACCTGTCAAATAAATAATTAGATATTGTTATATTCTTTATGTTCTTAAATCTGTTTTAAACCATCAGGGGCAAATATAAAAGAAATACTTGCTTTTGGAAGAGCCATACATTTTAGCAGCATGCAAAGTTATTTGTACAGATAAACAACCTGTGTTAAAATTTAATACCTTGAAATCATTAGAACTACCTGTTTTAATATAAGGTTACAAACCTTACAAAGCGATTTCCAATATGGCTGTTGGCATGTAAAATTCATAGTAAGAAATTTTCTGTTTATTATTTCTTGGAGAAGGCATTTTCCAAAATAATGAAAAAGGGTGTGTAACATTTAAGTCAATTGGGTATCAAAACTGAGTTTGCTGAAACATTTTGATGGCTCAGCACAAAAAAGTTGTAACTGTCTATTAACATATAGGCAGTTACAGCCATTTCACACTGAGCCATCAATTTGTCATTTAATGATCTTTTAAAGCTTATCAACTTGCCCAAGCAGGACTCAACTTGGTGAAGGTAAGGGATACAGGACCATCATGGTCCTCTTGTTTAAAATTGGACCACATCTGAAATTTTGAATAATTGGAAAGGGTCAAGTACATGTGTGAACTTACATCATTTTCTAGTAAATTGTGCATTGCCGTCTCTGTGATTTGTTTAGATTCTTCAAATTTCTCCTCGGCCATTCTCAACTCATCATCTGTTATGTTTGAACCTAGATAATGGAGTAAGGTTAAATGAAACATTATATTTGCATATTTCAAGGACAATATCAATACTATTGATAAATAATAATTCAAGATTATAGTCAATAATATTGGTTTTGTTTGTTTGACCCCACTTTCAACATTATTGCTGTTGTGCTAGCTGGTCACCCTACCCATAGTTTTCTTGTCATTTCTAACACCAGTTCCACTATTAAATTTCATCTGAGCCACTAGCTGCCCATCCCGCTTAGGTGTTTAACATAACATACACCCATTGGTGGGACACATGTCTTTGTCATATGTTGGATGAAAGTTATCCAATCCGGGGTCTTATCTGAGGACCCCAGGATTAAAAGCCCTATTGTGGAACAACTGAGTCAGCTGGGCTCAGCTCAATAAAATTGGAATCCACTGGGATTAACATCATTGATAGTTTATTAGCAATGTTAACAGTTGAGCAATATATTAATTCAAAATTATTGTCAATATTACAAGTATTAATTGTGTAAGGGTTGCTTGATAAAGCTCATCATTTTATATGAATCCACATTCATTCTTGACTTTTAAAGTTTATGTAAAATATTTTGCCAAAAAATCATTCAAATAAAATTAAATCTAAATCATAAAATTCTGACAATCACTAAAGTATCTTTGGTTAATAAAAATGTTTTTCCACAATGAGAGGCTATGATTATTTTACAAATGCAAACATGATGCAACAAGAATATAAGGCATGCTCAAATAAGAATGCACAACATCATTGTATTGATAATTACAATTGTTTGTAGCTCTAAAAATTAGGGAAAAAATGGTCTAGGGCTTATTGTGAGAAAACCATTTTTCATGCCTTTATCATGCAACATTCAAGAGTATCTAAAATCTATCAATAGTTCATTGTCTTGAATAATTAACACAAACTAAGAACATAAATAATTAATTTGCCAACCACCAAGCATGCAAACTAAAGTTCAAAAGGAATGGTACTTTTAATGCAAGCAATACTTGGGTAGGTATGTGGTTAAAAGAGATTTTGAACGACTTTTGTTTTCAAAATACACTTTGAAAGACCAGCCCTATCTTAGGGACCATCTAGAAACAAGATGTGTTTGTGAAACACGAATGCCCCCGTAACGGCATTTTTTTTCAAAGTTTGACCTTGACAGATGACCTTGACCTTGTCACATGACCTTGACTTTGGTACCAGCGGATGCAGATCATTGAGATCTATCATCATGCCAAATATTAGCTTTGTATCTTGAATAGGCTTGAAGATATTGGCAAGGTTAAGTTTTCAGGGTAAGTTTTTGGACCTACGGACAGACAGACGGACAGACGGATAGACGGACAGACAGACAGACAGACAGACAGACGGACATGAGTAAAACAAAATGCCCCCAATCTCTCGATAGGGGGGCATAAAAAGGTTAATTAAATATGAGCCAGTGCATGACATTTTCAACAATTTCATATGTGTCCAAAGCAAAGACTCTGGCCAGTCTGTGCATCTGCACCGTCTGACCAGTCTTTACTATGTGATTTGTAGATAATTTGTTTGTTTGAATGGATTCAACACGGCTTTCAACCATCTCGCAGTTATATCGCAGCGGCCGGAGCACCTAACAATGGATTCCTGGTATTTCTTTCACCTGTACTACCATTACACCCTTTCCTAGCCTCCCACTGCTATTTCACATAGGTTTATGATTATCTACCCATTGGTGAAAGACAAACGTCAGAAAGGATATTTGCCGCCACCGGGGATCGAACCATGACATCCGGATTGGAAGTCTTATGCCTAATCAACTGCGCTATTGTGGCGGCTGAATGATTTGTAGATAAACAAGGTATCAAGGTATCTGAAGACATTTAAGCAAACTTCTCATTGCACTGTGTTAATGTCTGGGCTTCTAAATGTTTGTACCTAATGCAGGTGTCAAACTGTTGGAAATGACATAAACAGGCTCATATTTGAAAAAAGATTGGATGTAGCGCAGTTTTCTTTTTGATGATCAGAAGGTATGGGGGATTGATAATTATAAAATAAAAAAATAATCTGTTTAAAAGTGAGACATATTGATTCTTTTTGTACATCACAGAATGTTCCCATTTTGTGTCATATTAATGGCTAAGTCTGAAACAGTTGTAACTGCCTACAGGCTGAGCCATTAAGATATAAGCACTTACAGTCCTGCGGCATGACTGCTCCTTGATATAGTCTCAAAGAGACAATTCAGAATCAAATCCTTTAATGGTTACAATATTCAAATCTCTCATTGATAGAAGCTACTAGTCTTTTTCAACCATAATGGAAAAATAATATTACTAGCTCTAACGGGAGTAAGTAATCAATCCTTTAACACTCATTAGAAATAATGCTATGATCAAGTTTGATACATATATTTCTAGCATTATGTGGCATAATTTATTATCCTTGGAATTGTCTCTTAGAAAAAAACATAGACTCATCCAAGGTTAATAATTAGGTATCATGTAATGACCAAGTTTACACATTTCTAGCATATGTACATCTTGAATACACAAGGGTTCATAAACAAAACAATAAGGACAGATGAGACAATGACACAAAAATCTTAAGCTTAAACATGCCCTAAAATATTCAAATCCAAAACTATAGGCCTTTAATAACCTTGTGTCCTCATTGAATAATGGGAGATATCTCAGAAGAAATTTTACTATAATCTTTAATGAGTATGTTTTTATGACTTCTGGAAGGACCAAAACATGCATCTAGTTATTTAAAGTGAATAATTATGAGAGATATTTTTTGTAAAAACACCAAGAATAAGATCATTTAAGTGCCCATAAAACACTTATGCCCCTTAAACAGCAATTTCTTTTAAGTTTGACCTTTATAACTGAGCTTGACCGTGATTGGCAACCTTGACCTTGATTTCATTATGAGATTCAATAAGATGTTCCTTCATGCTACAGTTGAGTATGTTACTTCAATTATTTTTGAAGTTATAGGGAAATCTTAAGTTTTCAGGTAATGTTTTTAGACAGATAGACAGAAAGGCAGACAGAGAAAGGTACAGCTGTAAAATAATATGCCTCTGCTCTATCAATGAAGCACATTAGAAATGCAGATTTTAATTCAATTTTTGAGCAAATATTTATGCATGTCAAAAATTCCTTTGAGGAAAAATAAATACTAAAATGATTCATGCAATTTATCATGACAAACAAAATACCTTTTAACAAACAAATCAGTGATGCAAAAACAAAATTAGATTTTTTCCATGCATCCAACCAAACACTGATCCATATTATTTCAATTAAATACAATTATCAAACCTCGCTGTGTGCCATATTTTTTAGCAATTTCTAAAGATATACCATTGGTTATTCTACAACTTTTCATTTTTGTGGAAAAGAAAAAAAATGTTTTTGAGAATGTAATAACATGCACAGATCCGTATTTTTTCTCAGGAGGTATCCAAACACATATGAGCCTGTGAGTGAGATTTCGAACAATTTCAAATATGTGCAAAGTAAAGTCTCTGAAGACCATCAGGTGAATCAATATTTACAGTATAATTATTTGGCTGTCACACTACTCAATGTTTGCACCTCATGAACATCTGAAATTGTTGGAAATGTCACACACAGGCTCAAAACTTAATATCATAATATTCCCTAATTGGCAAGCAAAATGTTGTATCTACAGCCTTAACAAATAACTACAACATTTACTTCCCAACTGAACAACTGATACTTTCAGATTTTCTTTCTAATTATGACCATACCTTTGCTTATATTCCAAAAACGGTCAAGATCTTTGACCCCTAGCCCTGGATTTGCACATGGTAGATAGAATAAAAAAGTTGGCAGTAGAATGAACCATCAACATTTTTTTAAACTAATCAGGTAGGATATTCATTTGTTTAGGCCTTTATGCTGTTTGAAAAACTTTTGATTCTATAATAACTGCTAAATTTCGTTAGTTCATGTCCATTCCTTTCAACTTGATCAATTCATGTTTACCTCTGCAATGCCCTCCCAAAAGGTTGACCCACTTGACATGGGCCAGATTAGTGAGGCAAAAGGATAATCACTAAAAATTTTGTTGGTTTTACAGTAACATTCTCTGAACAGACTGCTATATTTTTGAAGTATGATACAGTTCAAGATGAAAACATTCATGAACTGTTTAAGGAATGTTGCTGGCTTTGCATGTGGTACCATGATTTTAAAATCTTTGACAACATTTTACCATCTGAAATGACGGATGGTTTCAAATTTTTAAAAATAGTCTATTTCTTGAAGAAATATAGCAATACAGTCAAACCTGTCTTAAGCATGCAGTCAAGGAACATTCAAAAAGTGCTTGCTTAAGACAGGTGCTTGCTTAATACAGGTCAATTTCAGTGTAATTGGTTCATTTGGTATTTTTGCGGCCGCTTGCTTAAGACAGGTTGCTTGCTGAACACAGGTGGCCACTAACACAGGTTTTACTGTACTTATTTTCTTTTTCACAATATGATATGAGCATTTAAACATAAATGAAACGAATAGGCTCATTCACACAGCTTGGTTGGTAAAAAACGAAAACCCATGACATTCAACAACACAAGGCAAGATATAAATAGATCCCGTAGTTTCTAGAGTAAGTCATGTTTACACTACCTTCTGTTGATGCGTGATAAAATGAGAAAAGAAAACTTGATTAAATTACAGTTATCCAGCATTAGAACTCAGTACTCAAAAATACAAAGGAGTGGTGTATATTCTAAATCTGTCATTTCTCTACCAAACCCTATGATGTTGGTACTGATTGAATTGCCTTGTCAAGACAGTTCAAATAAGTACCAACAACATAGTGCTTGTTGAACTGACAATGCATTTCAACTGCAAAAAAAGAATCTATCTCTCCATCTAGTATTCTGTTACTTTTATTTCAAGTTTTAGAAAACTAAGTATTAAGCCCTTATATATATATATATTACAGTATATAGAGGATATTTGTTTGTTTCAGAGTAAGACGCATATTTCATTGAGTGAAAATATGATTTTGGTTGTTCATGATCTGAAATATTTAATCAATGTGACTGGAAAACAAATAACTATTCTTTTTCTTCAATGCAAAAATGATACCAAATATGACAACTTTGGGACAAATTTTCTTAAAGGGCTTCATTTTGCACATAATTGCTGTGCAACGTGACAACATTTGTTTATTCTGGTCTGCTAGGATAATGTCAAAAAGGGTGAAATGAAAACAGCATATAATTTTTGGGTAATTTCACTTTTTTGGCAGTGAGTTTATCATTAATCTACTAATAATCTGCCAAAAGTCATTAAAGAAAGCATTTTAGACACCCAATCACAATCTTTGATTGGTCAATATAAGTCAAGTATATGTTTTCAAACACTTAACCTGTATGAAGATTATTACAAATTCTTACATACTTTCAAAACACTAACACTTACCCTGTATGAAGAGATTCATATCAATTCATAAAATTACAATAATAACATTTCACAATCCTGACAGAACCTTTATGGTAGCCCTTTCATGCAGTATCATATTCTTTTCAAAATAGCATTAAAAAAACCCAAGAGCCGTCAGAGACGGATTATGCTCCCCGAATAAGGCATTGTCACAAAAACAAGAGCCATGTTGGACATGGACATCCCCTGCCATGAAAGCTTGATAGTAAACTGAAGCCTAATAGAATAAAGATTCTTTTGTACTGTCAGAGATTTACCTCCTATAAAATCTAAGTATTAAAAATAACAAAGGGCAATAACTCCAAAATTATGCAAGCAAGAGTTAAAGTCCTTAAGGACTGCACTTCTCCTCCATGAGATCTATCCATACATAAAGTTTCAAGTTGATAGCTATTATACTTTAGGAGATATGCTCCAGACATAATCTAAGTATCAAAAATAACAAAGGGCAATAACTCCAAAATTATGCAAGCAAGAGTTGTAGTTCTTGTGCACTGCACTTCTCCTCCATAAGATCTATCCACCCATAAAGTTTCAAGTTGATAGCTATAATACTTTAGGAGATATGCATAAGACTAGGAGAAATGAAAGAATAACTGTATTTTACACGCTGACGTAAAGGTAACAAACATTAAGCCCCCTTTTTCCATGATATTTTCTTTTTTTACGTTAATTTCAAAATTGTTTATAGTAAAGGGCATCTGATTTGCTACTAAAATATGAAATTTCACTGAATTCTGACTGTTAGACTAGGCGAAATTAGGGAAAAACTGTCTTTTACCCTAAGTCCCCTTTCCCATGACGAGGCCTCAAATCCAAAAAATGTCACAGATGCATCATCCCTATATCGTAGGGAGTTCACATGGTAAGTTTCATTTGATTTGGCCCAAGGGTTAAGGAGAAATAGGTGGGGACGGACGGACGGACGGACAGACGAAGCGGCGGCTATACGCTCTCCCTTCGGGGAGCATAAAAAGAACTGAGTCTTTGAAAAGTTTGACCTTGGTAATTGTCCATGCCTAATGATGAGATCTTTCATCATCCCAAATAAGATTATTGTATCTTGAAAAGCCTTGAAGTAATTGAAATTATTAAGCTTTTTGATTAAGATTTGCAGACAGACAGATGGACAAACAAGAGTAAAACATTTAGTCCCTGTCCCTGTCCCCATCTTATTGATTCAGGGGCATGGGATTTGAAAGATGACTGACATTGGTATCAGCAGATTTATATCAATATAATATGAGTATAATGTCTTTGAATGGCTTGTAGTTATTAAAAATATTTAGTTTTTTTGTTAGACAGGTAGGAAGAACAATCACATAGACAAAGGTAATACATGATTAATACTCCCTTATCTTTTGATATTTGGCACAAAATAATCCCTTTCACCATTGATGATCATTGCATGATTACACAGTATAGAACATTTTGAAAAGACAGAGCAGTCAACAAGTATAAAATGTGCTAAAACTTAATCCTGAAGCAACTAAATAAAGCAAAGATTATAAACATCTTTGTGAAATAACCAATACATACAGCTGGCAATAGTTTTGTGCTCATCCTAGATATATCTACCAAGGTTATGACATTTGCTATCTGAGACAATCTATCTTGTAGGTGGGTTGACATTGGTCTTGTAAGAAGACACTTTCTTTTAAGGTAGACATGTTTGGCATTTTTTAGAGAAACTGCATTAAATGAAATGAGCAGTATCTTATGTCTTGAATGACATCTAAATTGAATATTCAGGGCCATAAAATTTTTAATAATTTGAACAAAACACAGTTGATCAACAGAACTAAACAAGCTTACTTGATAAGCCTTTTCTTTTAGACCTTCCACAAAGCCAGGAACCTTATAGAGTATTGAAAAAGACAGACCTTTGGCATTACACTGTCTTAGATAGAGGGGCTAATTTTTTATACTATTTACTCAATTTTTTCAATTATTCTTACACAAACTCTGTGTTGTGAGAACTCATGTGGATTGGAATAGAAGCTCTTAATATTGTGTGTATTATGATAATGTCTTCCCTTTCAAATTGACATTCACAATAATAACTCAATAACAGATGATAAAATATGGGACTGGTCCAAATTCAAAGGAGCACCAAATTGATGGCTCAGTGCAAAACAGTTGGAACTGCCTATATGTTTATAGGCAGTTACAACTGTTTTGTACTGAGCCATCGAAATGACAAATCAAATTTAAGATTGTTTTTGTTTCTGAGCAGAAACAACTGTGGAAGATAAAAAGGTGCATGTTAAAAGTAAGACTGTCCACTATCTTGTTCTAAACCTTTTACTTGCATGACTTAAAAAGTTGGATTGTTTTGAAATGGGTTTATGTCTGAACTCAGTTTATCCATCTTTATTGTCATTCAAGTCTTATTACCCCCCCCCCCCCCCCCCCCCCCAAAAAAAAAAAATACAGTAAATTAAAAAAAAAAAAAAAAAAAAAAAAAAGAAATAAAATAAGGAATTGGAGAGCTAGTAAGTAACATTTGTTCTTATTTCCATATCATACTCAAACTTATTATAGATTTTTGCATGTTAATTGAAATTTTTTGATAATTAGAGCTGTCTTTTTGTTCACTGACTTGGTGTCTGCAACCTTCATACCAAAAACACTGCACATGACTGCCAATATAAGGCTGCTGGTGCTTAAAAGTGAAAAAATCTAACCAAAATAGCTGCTTGTAATAAATTTCTTCAAAGAAAAAAGCTTTTCTCTCTGAGATAAGTATTTAAGGAATTTTTTTGTCAAATTTTCATAGAATTACAGAATTGTTACAAATTGTCAGATATTTGGACAATAGCAATACCACCGCAATCCTTAATTACCAAATTCTTATCAATTATGTGAATCAGCAGAGCTACAAGAAATCATAGCTCTGCAAGCAAAATAAATATATGCAAGAATTCCTGATTGTATTTGCAGAAAAAAAGGTAAAGCAAGCCCAACTAAATACATGAGGTGATTACTTGAATTAAGAACCAAGTTTGCACAATTTTGTTAATAACAAGCATGCTGAAAACAGTAACTTGCTTATACATATCTTTATTTGGTGGGTGGGGTAGATTTTCTAAGATGTGACCATTAGAGACACCCAAATAGATAGAAGGTCAAAGTCAGCCCCTAAAGGGCTCAAAAGTTGACCAATAACTGTAGAAAGGGTTGTAACATACCTCCTGTGGAAGAAAGGGAGAAAATCATTTTAATTGGTCAGTGCAAAACTATTATAAGTGCCTATACATTTATAGGCAGTTACAATAACTTTGCACTGACCCCTCAACATGAGCCTGTGTGTGATATTTTTGTAACTGCATTTAAACAGTTTAGTGCAACACTATAGCAAGTGCCTATATGTTTATAGGCACTTACTATAGTGTTGAACTGATCCCACAATTTAAAATATTTGTTGAGTGTGTAGCAAAAACCATGATCAGGCTTTGTGATACACAGGCTGATCAGAGTATTAATGTTGCACACATGTGAAACTGTTGGGAATGTCACACACATAGGCCCATATCTTTATGCAACCCATCATGCAGAAAGGAAGATTGTGAAATCGTAAAAAAGTATTGACCATAGTCCAGCAATACAAGTTTTTTTTAGTCTTATCATTACTTTTGTCTGAATAAGAAATGTATCTACCATTTATAATACACTGGTAGCAGCCTTGAGTATGATAACAACATTCAAAAAACATTTAGGAAATAGTATTCTTCTTTGCATGTGAGCTACCATGCAAAGTGGACTACCAATCATACATGTTTTCATACTGCAAGATAATTTTCTTTGAACCCACAATGAAATTTAAAACTATCTAGTTTCCCTAACTCTCTTTTTTTTTCAAAAATTCCAAATATTATTGAAAGATTTCGCAACATATACCTGTTTTAATGAATGTCACAAAATGAAGATTTATCTTATTTCATTCATAGAACAAAGTACGACTGAACAAGACTTGCATAAACATACGGTTCTGGTCATGAGACAGAAACAGTCAATGCTTGTCATTATAAACAATATCAATATTATGTCTTTTTTACATTAATCAATTTATTTTCTACCTTTTTATAAATCTAATTAGATTACAATATTTCTATTTTTGTGACATATAAATTTCACAATCTGGTATAGTCTTATTATAGTCTAGTTTATTTAACCTGATATTGACTTTTTTTGAAAAGTTGTTTAATATTGATAACTGAAATTTTTCCATATATTTACAAATTTATATGCGACTCGTCATGAGTTCCAAGATAGTCCTTTTTCGCGTTACAAAGTTGAGAAATTGGTTCTGGTAAAAGCTTGTATAGTGCGGAGTAGGCATTATTTAATTATATTTATTCCTATAAATGGCGAAGTCAGGTCATTAGAACTGACCAATATAAATGCTGTTATATTAAATTCATCATTTTTATGAATAACCTAATTTTGCAATTAATTATGAGATTACTTTGTGATTAGAATTTTTTTAAGTAAACGCTTGTTAGGTAAATAAAACTTTCACATCAAATCAAAGGATATATCACAAAACTTATGATTAAAGAAACTGATGCCATATATCTCAGGCTTTCTTAGAATAATTGCATCAAGTTTTCTTAAGAAAATAGTTCCAAACTTTTATCTTCAAAGATTCAATAAGAAAAATTTGAGATCATTAAATGAAGTTAGATGCATTGAAATGGAGATGTTCTGACATTGGCTAAGTGTATTTTTATTGACCTAAATTTGCTTGAAATATGGTTCAAATTGAAAAACTGAAAAGGGTTAGGTTTTATGGTCTTGTTTTACCATAGATGTATTTACATGACAAATATCAGTTCCATTTGCTATCCAAATCATACTCATCAAGAAATAAAGATTCAATGATCAGTCTGCACATGGATATACACATGTAGTCTGATCCTAACCTACACTGGAAAAGATGATAAATCTGTCAACATAGCATCAGAATCTTTTATCAAAAGATTTGAATTTTATCAAATGCAGTTATGCTAAAAACTAACCTTTGTCTTTTTTCCTTTTCTTACAATCAAAGTCCAATCTTCTACCAGACAACTTTTTTCTGTGATGCTGAAATTACAGTAAAACTTGTGTTAAGCAACCACTTAGGGGACCAATTAAAAGCGGTCGCAAGGAGAATGGTCACTTAATACAACATTTAATGATAAAAAGATGTGTAATTTGATAGCATATAAAGATTGTCACGTAATTCTGAAGGAATCCTAGGATGTTCAAACTCATTAGAATCTTCTCAATGAGATGATTCTAATGGGTTCTTATGTCATAAGATTCATTTTTTAGTTTCAGAATGTCCACTTTTTTTAAAATTTTACTTACGGTGAAGGGACTTTTTACAATGGTCGCTTAATAAAAGTGGTTGCTTAATAGATGTGGTCGCTCGAGCAATATTGACTGTACATATGTTGACAGTTTTCAGCCTTTGCTCTGCTACTCAGTGCTGGATAGTGGACAAAAATCTAAGTTAAAAAGGGGGCATTATTCCCACAAAATGTATCTATAGTTATCCCCCTTGATAGTACAATTTGCTCTTTTGATAGTTAACATGTGTACCAAGGTTAAAGTGAATGCCTTCAGTAGAACCAGAGATATCCCAAACTGTCAAAGTTTTGCAAGACACCTGATGCATATAGTTGACAAAGGTGGCTTGACCCAATTTGGAACTTGACTGAGATTTGATGGAGGCAAACATTCTGACCAAGGTTAAAGACATTTGAGCAACACATGCCCCTTTTTTGAAACTTGACCCCTTGACCCCATTTTCGTCACAAAATGATCAAATTTCAAACTTGACAGAGATTTGATGGAGACAAACATTCTGAACAAGTTTCAAGATATTTTGTCCAAAAATGTGACCTCTACAGTGCACACAAGGTTTTTCTAAAATTTGACTCCTTGATCCCATTTTTAACCCCAATTGTCCAAATGTCAAACTTGACCAAGATTTTTTGAAGACAAACATTCTGACCAAAGTTTCAAGACATATGAGCCAAGAAATATAGCCTCTAGATTGCACACAAGGTTTTTCTAAAATTTGACCCCTTGACCCTATTTTGTCCCAACTTGACCTAATTTCAAACTTGACATAAATTTGATGGAGACAAACACTCTAACCAAGTTTCAAGACATTTCAGCCAAAAATGTAACCTTTAAAGTGCACACAAGGTTTTTTCTAAAATTTGACCCCATGACCCTATTTCTGACCCCATTTGACAAAACTGAGATTTCATGGAGCCAAACGTTCAGTTCAAGTTTTCAGACATTTCAGCCAAAAATAGGCGCTCTAGAGTGCACTCAAGGTTTTTCTGAAATTTGACGCCAGTTGACCCAATTTCACACTTGACAGAGATTTGATGGAGACAAAAATTCCGCCCAAGTTTCAAGACATTCCAGCCAAAAATGTGCCCATTAGAATGCACACAATGGTTTTCTAAAACTTGACCCCTTGACCTCATTTTTAACACCAATTACCAAAATTTTGAATATGACCTAGATTTGATGGAGACAAAAATTCTGACCAAGTTTCAAGACAATTGGGCCAAAACTGTGGCCTCTAGAGTGCACACAAGATTTTTCTAAAATTTGACCCCATATTTGACCCCACTAGACCCAATTTGGAACTTGTAGGAGATTTGGTGGAGACAATCATGCTGACCAAGTTTCAAGGCATTTGGGCCAAAAATGTTGCCTCTAGAGTGAACACAAAAGTTGTGTAAAAGTTGAAGTTGGACGCCTGACAGCACCAGATCACAATAGCTCACATTGAGAACTTTGTGCTCAGGTGAGCTAAAAAAAAAGATTTTGGATATTGAAAAATTGACTTTATGCAAGTAATTTCAGCATTTCTGACTTTGTTTTTTTACGGGGCATCAAAAAGTAGAACAGTATAGGAATAGGTTAATAATTAGATACACATACTGTTACTTCTTTTAAATCTTTATCTTTCAGCAGTGTTAATGGTTCCAGAAAGTTTTGTTTGACATTTTCTTCTAGTGAGTATTTGACTTCTGCTAACTGTTTGAACGTCTCTCCCGCATCCACCAAACTTTGACCTGTAACAAAAATATTTGTTACCATCCAAAAACTTAAATATCATTATCATTCATGCAATAAACTTGTCTTGAAAGATGCCATCTATCTGTTCGTTTGAAAATGGTTTAGTGCCGTATTCAACGGTAGTTATATGGTGGCGGCTGATTCACCTTCAAATGGTTTCCTGTTGTATCTCACATTGGTACAACAACAACATTTTATCTAAACTACTAGCTGCCTGTACCACTAACCATTCTACAATTGGTGGGAGACATACCGATGGGTCAGTGCAAAACAGTTGTAACTCCCTATATGTTTATAGGGAGTAACAACTGTTTTGCACTGAGCCATAACAACTCAAAATAAGTCAAATTTGATAGAAATAAAAATTCAAATTAATTGGGATAAGGGTTAATGAAGAAAACCTATCAATGAAACTCATTTTATTTATGACACATCCATCCATTGTATTACCAAATAAAGACTCCTCTCCTAGATCTTGTCCATGTTTGAGCATATGCTCGCCCAGTGTACCCTCAGGTTGGGGGTACAAGTTACTTTTGGCTTGCCCCCTCATCCTTTGGAATGCTGAAACACTAGCCATCTTCACTCTGGTGGCTGAAAAGAAAATAATCAAACTTGATACTTGAAAAGGAAAAATGCTTCCTAAAGAAACTGTAAAATAAAACTAAGGAAATCTTTTAAAATGTAATTACATTTCATTGCTAGGTTGCTAAGATCCTTTAATTTCTGCTAAATCAAACTAATGTTACAAGCTTTTGGTCACCTTAGAATCAACAACCAAACTTTTGATTATAGAATTAGATTTTATTCTATTAATTCTTTTGGCTTTATTTTCATAGATGCAAGGAAATAACCCACAAGGTATTGATTAATTACCGGTTGCCTAGGTTTTGTGACAACACTTCCTTATGGGTGATTTGAAATTTGATAAAGACAAGATAATTAGGTTGTCACATCTTTGTTGATAATCAATGAGAAAAATATTCAGTGATTGACCAACACAAATTTTAAAGAAAGATGTATGTGCAATTTCCTTTTTGATCCTTGAGTGATAATCAAATACTCAACATTTTGTCAAGAAATCAGAAAGGTAATCACAACCTACGTAAAGTTCTGATAACATTGTTACAAAAGGAGAAAATGCCTGTAACAACTATAGTAAGATTCCTTCGTTTCTCTTTTTCTTTAAGTGTAATATCAATATTTTAATGTTTTTCTAAACCCATTAACAGACAATCAAATTTTTAGCCTAGTCCCAGTTCAAAGATGTAAAAATGGTTGGTGGATAATACTTTATTGATTTTTTTTTTTTTTTGCTTTTTGGTAAGAAAACATTGAGCAAATGAAGTAATTATAGCCTGTCATAAACAATATCTTTTTACATGATTTTTTTCAGGATACTTTTACTGACAATTTTTTGTAATCACTTAATTTTTTTTCATTTGACATGCACAATGACTAAATAATATGAAAGTAAATGGCTACTTGTATAGCCTTATATAGAGAAAGCAAAATTGAGCTCAAAGTTCAAGAGGCTAGACATTTTCCAATTAAATCACATGATGATTCTACTATATATATATGGATATAGTATACTTGTATAATAGCAGACCACAGTGCAATAAGAGCCTGGCTTTATATGGTACTTAATATTTGGTCCTTCAAATTAAGTCCTTTCATTAAAGCCCAAATTGGTAATTTGTTAAAAATGCATGGCTGATGTGACAGAGATTTTATCTGACGGTAACAAAGACATTTTATGCATAAGATGGCAAACTCAATGCTACAATCTAAATTGACCTAATTCAAACTTAAGTCTTTCAAAGAGAACGATTAGGTTTTTAGTTTCATACCTAATTGAATTCAAAATATACTCTCTTCATTTTTTAATAACAAAATGTCATTTATCTATTTATGACCATTTACAAGCCTATTTTTCCTTCTTTTTTGTTTTTTTCAAGCAAGAATGGTCATCAAACCTTATTTTTAGGGTCCAATTGCATAACATTACAAAGGTTAAGTGGTAAACTAGGAGTTAACTACATAAATTTAATGGTCAACTCCAAGGTTACCACTAAACTTTTGTTATGCAATTGGGCCATTTTTTTTTATTTTTCAAATACTATGCTTGAGCATTATGTAATACATTGTTTACAATTGTACATGTACCATATTTCTCCTAATAAATGCTCCTTGGAGCTATACATTACATGGTCAGGGAGCTTTTATTTAATATGCATTTCTGATTTAAAAAAAAACCATTAAACTTTAAGTGTCTTTTAGGCCTGTTTCCCTTTAATTTGAGATGAATTTCCTCTAAACAATCATATAAATGATTGTTTAGAGGAAATTCATCTCAAATTAGAGAAGAAGTCTCAAAAATTTTCTAAATTTAAGGCGTATGAAGTGGATTATCTTAGTAAAAATGTAGGGGTGCTACTATTAGGGAGGGCGCTATTTTTAGGGGAATATAATGGTACATTTATTTTTTTTCACAGAACCAAAGTGAGGTCCCCATCTAAATTGAACTCATACATGTAGTTACCTGGGTTGGGCTGAAGAAATTCTTGAGTTTTTGTGATGAGGTCATCTGTCAGCTTGGACATGACATCAATTTTCTGAAATAGAAAATAAAATACATGTACCGGTAGTTCATTAAGAGATATAATAAGTTGTGCATACAAAAACACTACAATGTAATTCTTTTTAAGTGACTGGCACTTTATTAGCAAACATTTCAGTTTAACTCCAAGTTAAAAGATACTGTTATCTCTCTTAGCTTTCTAATTATCCACAATTTGGTGGAAGAAATATGTCACAAAAGATATGTGCTATCTCCTGGGATGTAACCTGTGACATTCTATGTTTGAAGATGTGAAGTTTGATATACCACCAAATGCCCTATGGGACTGCCATTGGAACATGCTCAGAATATTAAAGAATACTTATTAATCTGTGACAACCAATATGCTGCAAAGTATTTTTGTGAACTGCAGCTCTGGTACATCACAAGCTAGGAGATATTGATAATCAAATTATAATAATCCAAATAACAGCTGCATTATCTATTTTTTCTGATAACAATCATTGAAAAAAAAAAGATGTGTTGAATAGATATAATGTTTTCTGTAATTTACTGGCAGTGATGTTTACACTCTTGTAACTGGATTTTGAACTTTCAAAACATGAGAATACTTATAATAAGTGTCATTTTTTGTAATATTATACAAATGCATTACTCAAAACATAAAGTTTAAATAATTTGAGTAATTCATCTTTACACAGTATATTTGCAAAAAATATTATATTAAAGTGAACAGTCTCTAGTTTCATATAAATCTAGTAAAAGATTCACACTTTATTTTAATCTGTTACAAATAAAGACAATTACCGTAAAATAAGTCCGTGATAAAACTGTTTTAATTTTTGTTGAGAAAATCAACAGACTATACAAAATTGAAAGGTCACACTAATAATCCCTTTATCAGGACTTTTCAAATAAATGGGAGGAGAATTGTTAATTTTGCCTCAGTAGAACCAGATTTATCACAAAATGTTGAAGTTTTCACACCAAGATGACAACACCGCCAACACCAAAAGTATAGCAATGCCTCGGGTTTTTGCCAAAAATGAATGGCCCTAAAGCGCTCACCTGAATTTTATAGGTCCAGTAGATCTTACCTAAGTAAGTTTCTGGCAAAGTTTCATTCACAGTTGCCTAGTAGTTAAAATGATGTTATTCTAAACAATTGCGTACAGCAATAAAAAATCCCTGAACAAGTTTTGAGGAGGGTAACCCTAGGAACATTTCTGCCAAGTTTGGTAGAAATTGACCCATTAGTTACCAAGGGGAAAGGGTTTAAAGATTTTGGGCTCAAATATAGGCCATAGCCTGCCAAGCCAATATTTGGGGTCAATCAAAATCCACAAACATGTTTTGAGAAGGGAACATTTCTACCAAGTTTGGTTGAAATCCACCCATTGGATACTACGCCCATTAAATCCATGTTTTTCATTGGATCACAATTTTTTTAACAACTTTGAAAGAGGGTTACCCAAGGATCATTCCTGTGAAGTTTGGTTGAAATTCATCCAGTAGTTTCTGAGGAGAAGATTTTAAAAAAAAAAGTTTACGACTTGACACAAGCACGGACAGACGCACAACGGACACACCACAATGCATGACAATAGCCCCAATGGACTTCAGCCAGTGCAGCTAAAAATGGTTTTATCTACCCTGAGAAAAAATCAGGATCTGTGCATGCATATAATGCAATGACTTGCCCAAAAATTAAATTTGCAGGAAGTTCTTAGTATGGAAGTATTAATCTAACTAAAAAGCCATGAATGGCTTGTGTCGCTCCACAGGCTTGAATTTTTTGTAATAGCAAATCTAAGTTTTTACTAGATTTTAGATATATTGGCTTCTACTGATGTTGAAATGATTTTCAAAGTTTCCACTATTATAATGTATAGAGAAATGACCTCTGCCCAAATGACATTTTCTTCAAATCACAATAATTTTTGGCTGAATGATAATGGATCACCCAAGGATCACACTAATGAAGTTTGATTGATATCCATCTGTTACATTCTGAGAAAATGATTTTCAAAGTTTCCATTATATAACATATAGAGAAAAGACCTCTGCCCATAAAATACATATTTTTCATCCAATCACAATAATTTTTGGTAGACTGATAAAAGGTCACCCAAGGATCATTCAAGTAAAATTTGGTTGATATCTATCAGTTACATTCTGAGAAAATGATTTTCAAAATTCCCACTATATAACATATAGAGAAATGACCTCCGCCCATAAAATGCATGTTTTTCATCTGATAACAATCATTTTTTGTAGACTGTTAAAGGGTCACCCAAGGATCATTCATGTAAAATTTGGTTGATATCTATAAGTTAGATTCTGAGAAAACAATTTGCAAAGTTTCCACTATATAACATATAGGGAAATGACCTCCGCCTATAAAATACATATTTTTCATCTGGTCACAATAATTTTTGGTAGATTGATAAAGGGTCACCCAAGGGTCATTCATGTAAAATTTAATTGGTATCCATCAATTAGAACCTGAAAAAAATCACTTTTTACCATATTTGGAAATTAGCCACGCCCATTTAATCCATGTTTTTCATTGGATCAAAATTTTTTGAACAACTTTGAAAGAGGGTCACCCAAGGATCATTCCTGTGAAGTCAATCCAGTAGTTTCTGAGGAGAAGATTTTTAAAGAAAAAGTTTACGACCTCACCCACGGATGCATGTACGGACGGACGGAAGCAGGCACGACGGACAAAATGCCATGACAATAGCCCCAGTGGAGCTAAAAACATTACAAAGCATTTTCTCTTATTTAATATTTATATCACAGATGAAATGGCAGCTATTTTATTTGTTATTAATCTAGTATATGCCAAAGCTGACTTAAAATTGGATTTTACACTAAACCTCTTGGGAATTTGATGTTATTATCACATAATTTGGGGGAAAATCTCTGTATGAAAGAAATATCCAACACACAGGCCCTTTTATACTTCACAGCGACTGCACCAAGCTTCCATGAAGTTCAAGCATTTTCCTGAACACAGTAGAATCGCTATAGAATATGTCTTTCCCAACTCTCATTGCAATTTCTCGACACTCTTTTAATGCTTCTTTGGTCAGATCCTAGAGTGATTTTTTCGTATTTCAACTGTGATTCACTCCACTACTATAAGATTTTAAATATGCTCAGAGAGATGCTTATACACTTGTACTGTACTCTCCTTATCGTGCACACAAGGTTTCGCTAGTATTTGACCCCATGACCTAGTTTTTGACCCCACTTGACCAAATTTGGACCTTGTCCAAGGTAGACATGTCAAACATTCTGACCAAGTTTCAAGACATTTTGGCAAAAAATATAGCAATTACAGTGCACACAAAGTTTTTTTTAAGATTTGACCCCATTTGACCTTATTTTGAACTTATTTGAGATATCATGTGACATGGAGCCAATTATTCTAACCAAGTCACAAGACAAAAATATGGCATCTCCATTGCACACAAGGTTTTCTAATAATTGGACCATGTGACCTAGCTTTTGACCCAATTTCAATATTGTTGGATGGCTGATTTCGAGAAGTATTTTGGCAAAGCTTCATAACAATTGTCCCAAAAATATGACCTCTAGAATGCATAGAGGTTTTCTCTCAGATTTGATCCCTTGACCTAGTTTTTATCCCACTTGACCAAATTTGAAACTAATTAGAGATATCATTAAGACAAACATTCTTAGCAAGTTTCCAGACATTTGGGCAAAAAATATGGCCTCTAGAGAGCACACAAGGTTTTTCTAATATTTGAACCTGCCACCTAGTTTTTGACCCACCTTGATCCAAATTGTCGGAACGTGTCAGAGGGCTGATAGAGACAACAATTCTAACCAAGTCTCTAGATAATTGAGCCAAAAATATGGAAACTAGAGTGAACATAGGAATGGATATTGACTGACAAAAAACGTCAGACACAGCATGATAACAAAACCAGACAATTAGCACTTTGTACTCAGGTTGAGCGAAAAAGAGTACTTAGATGGTCGCTCAAATGTGCTGCTGTGCTTGGATGACTGGAAAGAAGGGCACAGCTAGCTCACAATTGCTCACCATGAGCACTTTGTACTCAAGTGAGCTAAAAATCCTACCAATGTGAACATGGTGACAGGTCACATGATGAGACACATTTTGTAAAATTTCATGCAATTTTTTTGATGATTGAAGGGGTTGTGTAAACAACAAATAGAAAAACAGACAGGTAGACCACCTCTGGCTAGCCAGCTGCGTTTCAGGATAAGCACTATTTCTTCAAGACTTGATATTAAGGAAATTTGTCAGATAGATGGGTTCTTTTCCAGCAGATTGAACTAGAATTGTGACAAAGAAGACTTATACCTAACCACCAGAGAGAAAACCTTCTACTTTATGAGTGGGATTAGAGGTATAACGAGAGGCACAAAATCTCCAGATTTGAAAAAAAGATATTTCAAACAGAAATCAATTTCAGAACATGGTCACTTACATGTCCAGTTTTATTGAAAATGACCCAATGTTTTTGGAGGAGATTTAAAGGTTAAAAGAAGCCCTGCCTTGTAACGCTCATATCTGACGGTTAATTAAAATTTCTTAAACAACTAAGATTCATGGTCCTCTGAGAAACATTCATTCCAAATTTTGTTCAAATTGATCAAAAGGTCAAATGGAATAAGAAAATTGCTGGAGATTTTAAACTGAAAAATAAGCTTTGCCCTAGGTCACCCAAATCTAAAGTAAAAACAAGTTTCATTTAAATTGAAATAGTTTGGGAGGAGAGGATTTTAAAAGCTATTTAAGTGAAAATAAGCCCCAGCCAGCCACACCCATATTTGGGGAATCAATCAAAATTTCTTGAAGAACTTTGGAAGAGAGTCACTCAAGGAACATTTCTGCCAAATTTCATTGAAATCGGCCCAATGGTTTGGGAGGAGAATTTTTTAAATGATTTTATTGTCAAAATAGGCCCCATATTTGGATGTCAATTTAAATTTCTTGAACAACTTATGCACATGGTCACAAAAGGAATATTCATGCCAAGTTTCATTGAAATTGGCCCAATTGTTTGGAAAAAGAGGCCTTTATAAGATTTCAATGTTAAAATAAATCCAGCCCTGCCGAGCCAATATTTGGATGTAATAAAAATTTCTTGAATTTTTTTGAAAGAGGACTCATATACCAAAAATCAGCTCAATATCTCCAAGGATTAAGAAAAAAGTCCAGAAAACTGAAATTTCCTGGTAATTTTCTAAGTCCAGCATCCGTATCTTCCACAAAAATCAATGGACCGGAACCAAACTCAAACTCTTTCTGTAACTCATTGATGCGGACTCATATACCAAAAATCAGCTCAATATCTCCAAGGATTAAGAAAAAAAGTCCAGAAAACTGAAATGTCCTGGTAATTTTCTAAGTCCAGCATCTGTATCTTTCGCAAATATCAATGGACTGGAACCAAACTTGAACTCGTTCTGTAACTCATTGATGCAGACTCATATACCAAAAATCAGCTTAATATCTCCAAGGGTTAAGAAAAAAAGTCCGGAAAACTGAAATGTCCTGGTAATTTTCTAAGTCCAGCATCTGTATCTTTCGCAAATATCAATGGACTGGAACCAAACTTGAACTCGTTCTGTAACTCATTGATGCAGACTCATATACCAAAAATCAGCTTTATATCTCCAAAGGTTAAGAAAAATAGTCCGGAAAACTGAAATCCGGACTGACAGACAGACGGACGGACAGACAGACAGATGGAGCGCAAACCTATAGTCCCATTCGGCTTTCGCCGGTAGGGGACTAATAAGCCCCAGAGTCTAAGTTTTAAGGGGCATAACTGAGTCAAAAATCAATGAACCATAAAATCCTTATTTCATGCACATCTACCAATTAAGGTGATATAAAGATTGACCAAGTTTCAAAAAGATCCAACCAGAAACTAAGGAGGAGTTGTGCTCACAAGAAAAGTGGATGTACGTATGCACAGATGGACGGATGGACATATTGAGAATATGATGCCAATATACAACCGCCTCCGGCGGCAAATAAAAAAGAATATCTAAAAGAGGCACAACTTTAAAATATCTCAAAACTGCTTTGGAATGTTTGATAATGTTATTATATCTTGGAGCTCTGAGGTAAAGATACATGAAAAATCTGTCAGAAACATATCAACATGTAAACTACTCAGTGAAATGAACAATGGGTAATTTCTCCAGAATGAGTACGATTGATTAGCTATCAGCCTATATTGACCATACTGTCCCAAGTGACTTATCTACCAGTGCTTAAATTCTCATTCTAGGCCAATTTATGTGTAGATAGCTGCCAATCACCCTTTAATGGTATTGCTAGTGATACAAAATGAACAACATTTTGTATTCAATTTTTTACCCAATATCAGAGGACATAATTTATACCATCAAATTGACAGAAGTGCAGAGAACAAAATCCAACTGACAACAATTTAAATTTTTTTCCGTCTTTTGGCACTAAACATTGCTGAAAATAAACAAATTGCTTGACAAAAGTGTTGTATTAATTTCCTACATTACATTCTTTTGTTTTTCAAAATCCTAAAAAAATGAAATTGTGTGAGTGGGAAAATAGATGAAAGCACATTGTACTTAGCACAGTAGTAAGCAAAAAAATAGTATTTTCATATTATTAAGTTTTTCTTTTTTAATTCAATATCTCCTGAGCCAGGGGTGTGGAATCCCCATGCCTGACTTGTCCAACATGAGTTTTTCTACCTGTGGACAATTACTTTTGAACGGGTCATGACAATACGATGAGTACAGTTCATACATCTGGTATTTAATAAATATGAATTAAAACAAGAGGACCAAGATGGTCCTAGATCGCTCCCCTGAGTCTCTTTGACCGACATCTCATCAATCAAATAGGCAGATGTCATAAAGGAGATAATTTCTACAAAAACCCAAGTTTCATGAAGTTTAGACCAAATTTGCAGCCTCTAGAGTTACATCAAGAAAATTATCATAAATACTCCTTTTCCTGTGATATAACATGGATCTTTCCCATTTTCAATAGGGTTCATCCTTATAATCTGACCAATATTCTGACCAAGTTTCATAAAGATTGGGCCATATTTGTGGCCTCTAGCAAGTAAACAATAAAATTGTCTTTAAGGCCCCTTTTCCCGTGATATTGCATGGATCCTTCCCATTTTCAATAGGTTTTATCCTTGTGACCTGGCCAAAATTATGACCAAGTTTCATGATGATTGGGCCATATTCGTGGCTTCTAGACAATTTAAAAGAAAATTGTCAATAAGAGCCCTTTCCCTTGATATAGTATGGATCCTTTCTATTTTCAATAGGGTTCATCCTCCTGACTTGCAAAACATTCTGACCAAATTTCATAAAGATTCGGCCTTATTTGTGGCCTCTACAGTGTAAACAAGAAAATTGTCATTAAGGCCCCTTTTCCCGTGATATGGCACGGATCCTTCCCATTTTCAATAGGGTTCATCCTTGTGACCTGCCCAACATTCTGACTAAGTTTCATGAAGATTGGGCCATATTTGTGGTCTCTAGAGTGTAAACAAGAAAATTGTCAATAAGGCTCCTTTTCCCTTGATATGGCACGGATCCTTCCCATTTTCGATGGGGTTCATCCTTGTGACCTGGCCAACATTCTGACCAAGTTTCATTAAGATTGGGCCATATTTGTGGTCTCTAGAGTGTAAACAAGAAAATTGTCAATAAGGCCCCTTTTCCCGTGATATGGCACGGATCCTTCCCATTTTAAATAGGGTTCATCCTTGTGACCTGGCCAACATTCTGACCAAGTTTCATGAAGATTGGGCCATATTTGTGGTCTCTAGAGTGTAAACAAGAAAATTGGTCATAAGGCCCCTTTTCCCGTGATTTGGCATGGATCCTTCCCATTTTCAATAGGGTTCATCCTTGCAACCTGACCAACATGCTGACCAAGTTTCATGAAGATTGGATCATATTTGTGGCCTCTAGAGTGTAAACACTGAAATTGTTGACGCATGACGACGCACGACGGACGACGAACGACGCACGACGGACGACGGACATTCAATGATCACAAAAGCTCACCTTGAGCACGATGTGCTCAGGTGAGCTAAAAAGTTCAAATCTCAAGAAATATTTTTGTTGTGTTGAGTTGTGCTGAGTTTTTCATGAATTAAAAGATACATTACTAAAATTTTTGACGGGCTAAAACAACCTGCTTAAAGGCATGCCTGAGTGTCAATCATTGACCAGGGAAAATGACTAACAATTTTAACTATGGGGCCCAGGCTTCAAAAATTCAATATTTTACATTAGAGACATAGGGATTTTCCCAAAAAATCTAGGCGCCCAGCCTAAAATCTAGGGGCCATGGTCGACTGGGCCCCTGCTAGTCTTTTTCCTTGATTGACCAGGATATTTTCCTAGTTTAGCATATCAACCAGTCATGATTTGCTTGAGCCATTTGTGAGCTGCAAAAAATCTTACCTAAAATCAGATAAATTTTTCTTTGGGGAATTGTCTCAAACAAGGAGTAACTTTGGGAGTCGTGATTTGAATAGTTATTCAAATTTATTACAATGGCAGCAATATAATTATTTAGCATGAACAACTAGTAATACTAGAGATAAAACAAAGGGTCAAAGACTTTTGAATGTATTTCCAACTAGAAAGCCATGAATGGCTTGAGTCGCTCCACAGGCTTGAAATTCTTGTAAAAGCAAATAATTGTTTTGACTAGATTTTGAGATATTAGGGGTTCTACTGACGTTGAAAATGATTCCATCAGTTACATTCTGAGAAAATGATTTTCATAGTTTCCATTATTTAACATATTGAGGAATGACCTCCACCTTTAAAATTCATATTTTTCATCCAATCAAAATACACTGATAAAGGGTCACTCAAGGAACATTCCAGTGAAATTTGGTTGATATCAAAAAATTAGATTCTGAGAAAATGATTTGCAAATTTTCCACTATATAATATATAGAGAAATGACCTCAACCCATAAAAAGCATTTTTTCCATCCGATCACAATGATTTCTTGTAAACTGATAAAGGGTCACTCAAGGATCATCCCAGTGAAATTTGGTTGATATCCATCAGTAACATTCTGGGAAAATGATTTGCAAAGTTTCCACTATATAACATAAAGAGAATTGACCTCAGCCCATAAAATGCATATTTTCCATCCGATCACAATGATTTTTTGTAGACTGATAAAGGGTCACTCAAGGATCATTTCTGTGAAATTTGGTTGATATCCATCTACTACATTCTGAGAAAATGTTTTTCAAAGTTTCCACTATATAACATATAGAGAAATGACCTCTGCCCATAAAAAGCATATTTTCCATCCGATCACAATGATTTTTTGTAGACTGATAAAGGGTCACTCAAGGAACATCCCATAAATTTGGTTGATATCCATCAGTAACATTCTGAGAAAATGATTTTCAAAGTTTCCACTATATAACATAAAGAGAATTGACCTCCGCCCATAAAATGCATATTTTCCATCCAATCACAATGATTTTTTGTAGACTGATTTTCATTGGATCAAAATTTCTTGAACAACTTTGAAAGAGGGTCACCCAAGGATAATTCCTGTGAAGTTTGGTTGAAATCCATCCAGTACTTTCTGAGGAGAAGATTTTTAAAGAAAAGTTTACGACCGGACGCACGCACGCACGCACGGACGGACGGACGGACGCACGACGGACACAACGCCATGACAATAGCCCCAGTGGCTTTCAGCCAGTGGAGCTAAAAATGAAATTCTAAAAAGGAATGCAAGACTTTCAGACAAATTAAGATTGAAAAGATACTGCAATAAAGGACAAAAATATGTGGAAAAGCAGAAGATGCTTATTACAAGCCTTTTTTCTTCTTCTACATTTTTTCCTCAATTCCAGGGATCATTTTGGGGTGAGTTATTGAGAGATTCTCTCATTTTTCTGCCAGAAATCTCATTAAAACTGGCTAAATGAGAGAAAAACCTCAAAGCAAAATGAAGTTTAGAGAAGGATTTGATAGCTTTACTCAATGGGATTTCTTAATTTCTCATTAGATTTAGATAAATGAGACAATTTTGCACATTCCATTCTAAGCCAGAATATCCCTGCAATTCCCTTTTTTCCTGTTTAGATGAAGGTTCCTGCAGTATGTTTTGTTTAACTCTGCATCTAAAATTCATGGTTAACTGAGACTGAGACCTGTCTGAAACAGGCTTATCTTCGGTGAAGTACATTTTACTAGTCCATTTGTCCATGTACTTATAAGTAATACCAGGACAAATCTTTGAACAGTTCTTGAAAGATCTACGAGATAAGTCATTATGATGTTAGTATCAAAGGGTAGAACACATTATTTTTGATAAAAAATCTGCTAAATATAGCAATTTCTTCTTTGAAAAATAGTTTCTCAATATTTACCTAAGACTATCAACATTAATCTTATGCGGACAAACTTGTTCACTTTGTTCCTTGACAAATAAGAAATAAGCTTTAACTTATCATGGGACAAGTGGTGAAAATACATATTTCAACTCTCCTATCTTACCTTCTCCTTAGACAAGTAGAGATAATATATATTTCAACACTCCTATCTTACCCCCTCCTTAGAGAGGTGGAGAAAATGCATATTTCATCACTCCTTTCTTAGTAAGAAACTCTTACCCTCTCGTTCAAAGAAAAGTGGAGAAAATACATATTTCAACACCCCTATCTTACCCTCTCCTTAGACAAGTGAAACAAATACATATTTCAACATCCCTATCTTAACCTCTCCTTAGACAAGTGGAGAAAATACATATTTCAACACTCCTATCTAACCCTCTCCTAAGACAAGTTGAGAAAATGCATATTTCAACTCTCCTATCTTACCCTTTCCAAAGACAAGTAAAGATAATACATATTTTAACACTCCTATCTCACTCTCTCCTAAGACAAGTGGAGAAAAAATAGGGTTAATACATATTTCAACACCCCTATCTTACCCTATTCTAAGACAAGTGGAGAAAATACATATTTCAACACTCCTATAATCTAACCCTCTCCTAAGACAAGTGGAGAAAATACATATTTCAACACTCCTATCTAACCCTCTCCTAAGACAAGTGGAGAAAATGCATATTTCAACTCTCCTATCTTACCCTTTCCAAAGACAAGTAGAGATAATACATATTTTAACACTCCTATCTCACTCTCTCCTAAGACAAGTGGAGAAAAAATACATATTTCAACATTCCTATCCAGGGTTTTCCTTGACCCCCTGTTTCTTTGAATTTGAACCCCCTTTTTTAAAAGACCCCCAAAATTGTCAAAGAAACATTCTTTATCTAGTTTAAAGGGGGTCATTAAGTGGTAAAATGACCCCCAGTTTTGAACATAGAGGGAAACCCCTGTTATCTTACCCTCTCCTTAGACAAGTGGAGAAAATACATATTCCAACTCTCCTATCTTACCCTCTCCATTTCCACAAATTCTTCATCCAGTACAGTTCCTTTGGCACCTCCAATCTTCTCACTCATGAACTGAAACAATTAACAAGAGGACCAAGATGGTCCTAGATCGCTCACCTGAGTCTCTATGACCCATGGGACATCACATTGAATAGATAGGCAGATGTCAAAAAGAAGATAATTGCCTAAGATCAATACCATGGTAGGGGCCCACAAGATGATGCTACATACCAAAAATGAAAGCAGTGTGCCCTCTGGTTTCGATTAAAGAAGATTTTAAAAGACTTTCACTCTTTGATTCTATGTAAAAAGGGTTGCGCCCGGGTGGAGCCCAAATATGATCCTAGGGTCTTGATATGAACAAACTTGATAGAGGTCCACTAGATGATGCTACATACCAAATATGAAAGCTGTCTGCCTTCTGGTTTCATAGAAGAAGATTTTTGAAGATTTTCATTTTTTTACCCTTCATGCTCATAAGAGATAAAGGGATGCACCCGTGCAAAGCCCAAATATGACCCAAGGGTCTTGATATGAACAAACTTTGTAGAGGCCCACTAGGTGATGCTACACACCAAATATTTAAGCTGTCTGCCATCTGGTTACAGAGAAGAAGAATTCTAAAGATTTTCGCTCTTTGATTCTATGTAAAAAGGGTTGGGCTCGGGCAAAGCCCAAACATGACCCCAGGGTCTTGATATGAACAAACTTGGTAGAGGTCCACTAGATGATGCTACATACCAAATATGAAAGCTGTCTGCCTTCTGGTTTCATAGAAGAAGATTTTTGAAGATTTTCATTTTTTTACCCTTTGTGCTCATAAGAGATAAAGGGATGCACTTGTGCAAAGCCCAAATATGACCCAAGGGTCTTGTTATTAACAAACTTTGTAGAGGCCCACTAGGTGATGCTACACACCAAATATTTAAGCTGTCTGCCATCTGGTTACAGAGAAGAAGATTTTAAAAGATTTTCGCTCTTTGTTTCTATGTAAAAAGGGTTGGGCCCGGGCAAAGCCCAAATATGACCCCAGGGTCTTGATATGAACAAACTTGGTAGAGGTCCACTAGATGATGCTACATACCAAATATGAAAGCTGTCTGCCTTCTGGTTTCAGAGAAGATTTTTAAAGATTTTCATTTTTCACCCTTTTTGCTAAGGGTAAAGGGAAAGTTAAGGGTGGATTTCATTTATTTGAACAACTTTGGTAGAACTTGACCCAAGGAACATCCCTGCCAAGTTTCATCAAGATTGGCCCACTGGTTTAGGAGGAGAAGATGTTTAAAGAAATTGTGGACGACGGACGACGCACGACTGACGACGGACATTCTACGATCCCAATAGCTCACCTTGAGCACTTCGTGCTCAGGTGAGCTAAAAATGTAAAAGTACAGTGCACTCCAAAAATAAGGAGATTGTGGAGACATAGTGTATTATGTCTTTGTGTACCCATATATTTTAAAGACCTCTTATACAAGACAATAGATTATCAAAGCTTGTTAATTGGGAAATGGATTAATAATTGCCTCATCATTCTTGCACAAAATACATACTTTACGACTGGATTTCATTATTTGTACACTATCTGATATCTCACAAAAGCTGTTCTTGCTATATCAGATTAAAGGCATAAGGAAACTAAAGGAGAAAAAGCAGGAACTTTGTAGTGTACTTGTTAAAAGTCGTTTCTCGTTCTAAGTTTTATATGTGAAGCGCACTGTAATAAGAAAAGTTTGATCTCGGCTAGATATTATAAAACTGTATCTTTTGTACTAAATTATAGAAAACTTACTCTGCTGAATCTTAAGCGGCATTTCTGCTTTAATAATAATATAATAATAATAATAATAAGTTACCAGTTTAAATGTACTCGTCTTACAGTCTGATTAAATGTAAATTTTTAAGTGTCATGCTGCATAAAAAAAATCAAAAAAAAAAAAAAAAAACATTAAAAAACCAAGCGCTAAAACACTGGGTGCATCAAATGTAAGTCAGTACGTGTATTTATTTGGAAATATTTCTTTATTAATTTTTCGTGAAAAAGTTAAATCAGGACTTGAGGTAGACTAAAATTAGACTTCAAACTTTTCTATTACCCCTGCCTAAGAAGGAATATTCTCAACTCAGCATGACATGACTTGATAATCCCCGATGCCTTTAAACAGCTGATTAAAGCCCTTAGACGCTTTGTCTTTCTTTCATGAAATTAAATATTTAATTCACAGATTTGTCAGACTAGTAATTCAGCTTTTTTCACTAGCCTTTAGAAAAACAAATCCACTAGCACACAGGATTTTTGTTTGAGCCGGGACACCGTGTTTTGACGCTCAGAAATCCAAAATGATGCAATTTTGATCTTGAAAATTTTAGTTGGTGCTTCATTTTGACTCTTCATAATTAGCATGCATGCGTCATGTCATTTGACATTTTCTTTTAAAGATTTGTAAAATTTTGATAGTATATCTGATCAGTGACTCTGAAATAACCTGCCCCAGTTCTCCAACTTGTCCATAGAGCTGCACGGACAAGTGAAAAATCTCAAGAAAAAAATCAAATTTTTCACAAAGTAAAGGCTAGCTACTTTCTAAAAATGAGAAATTAATACCATAAATTATAATCCTTCTAAAAGTCAACAGTAAATGAGACTATCTTAGAACAAAACCAATGTTTCTTCAAAATCAGAATAATTAAGACTATTTATTTTGACAAAACAAAAAGTTTGGGCAAGTTGGTTTTGGGATTTCGGGTGTATGGAATTATCAAATTGTTCAATGATAACGAAATTAAACCAAACTTATACCAAATTAACTTAATTATCATGATTATTATAAGGTTTAAAGGTGTTTTGATTAAAAATTATTTGAAAATGATTATTTTACCGAAATATGAACTATAAAATAAGACTTTGTCTAATTTCCCTGTTTAAATGTACTCGTCTTACAGTCTGATTAAATGTAAGGACAATTACCAAATTATGGCGATTATCAATCTATTACTAGATTACTCATTAATTTGGTATAGCCACAAAGTTCACGCTGCCGATCGCCATCTCTGCAAATGGCAAATAAAAGTTAATTATGGCCCTAACTATTTTCTCTCTCAAACTTTCTCTTTTGAGACAAACCTAAATTTTCCTCCGAACATAATCCACGAGTCAGGTGTTGTTTATCATTTATGCCTGTGTCTTGTCAATTAGACCCTTCTTGTCTTTTCGACCCCTTAAAATTTACCAAATTCATATGCTTATTGATCATCTGACTGTTCTGTAAGTGGTTTATTTTTTTTCAAACTAAGTTTCTGATGTTTTTTCTAACTTTTTTTTAAATAGTCGCCATAGAAATAATGATGGATATAACAGTCATTAAATTTAACATATTAACAAAAAAAAAATAGTTGATTACTTTCGTTTTGACTCCCAAACTAGACAGGAAGAAATAGAAAATGTCACCTGCGCATGCTCAGGACCTAAACATTCACGCCCCCTTTCTAACCTCAGCTGCTTTGTAAAATTAACCCTGGACCCATATTTCACCTGACCAATCAGAAGGGTCGAATTGACAAGACAATCAATTGATTGGTTTAGATCAGCTACCTAGGTTATTCTGGTGAGAAAGCTTCACTTTCTATTTATCCTAGACAATCTTTGAGTTTGTATTTGACTGTTCTTATGACATTTGGAATTTTCATTACTAAAAAGTTTAATAATAAACATCATGATTGCGCAGGCGCAATGTTTTATTTCTTAAGGGGTCGAAAACACAGGTCACAAGGCTATGTACCATTTGGCTAAAAATGAAGGCGACAACTTCTTTCAATGCATATCGGATCACGGAAGTGTGTTAAATGCCAATCAAGCAAGGTGTTATTAGACCACCAATTAACCTTTTTCCAATAATATGACCCACTTCTTTTAACCCTTGACTCACAGCTGCTTTTTTTGAAGAGTCAAAATGACGCACCAGCTCAAATTTCCATGAGTCAAAATTGCATCATTTTGAATTTCTGCGCGTCAAAACCTAGGGTCCTGGGTCAAACGAAAACCCTTGTGAACCCAGAGTGGATTATCCATTGTGAGAAAAAATAGACTGCATTTGCAGTGAGCAAATTACCAAATTATTGTGAAAATCAACATATTCCAAGATTTCCCATTTACTGGATATACCGAACTATCCATCATGAGAAACAAATCAGCATTAGCTAAGTGAGACAACTACCAAATTATTGTTCAAGCATTTTCAAACATTTCTCAATAATTTTGAAAAACCTGATTAACCATTAATTATGAGAAACCATGAGCTGAATGAGACAATTACCAAATTATTGTGAAAACCAACCCATTACCGAAAACTCTTTAAAACCAAATATGTTGTCAACATATAACAATAATCTAAAAAAAAAAATAGATAGTTTTGCATACTAAATTCAAATAAAATTTAAATAAAAATTAGTTGAACCCAATAATTATCATAAACTTAGGATAAACTTGGTTAAAGTATAGTTTAATTTGGTAATCATTGAATAATTTGGTAATTCCATGGACTGGTTGGTTTTTGACACGGACAAACAGTTTGCGATTGTCTGTGAACAAGTTGACTTTCAAAATATTTCAGGGCCCCTGCTGATGCATCTTAAAAGGTTTTGACCCCTAGCTTCGTTGTGTATGACAAATTAGATCCAACCAAGAAGATTGAAACACCAGAGGGTATAAAAAGTGTGAAACTCAGTCAAGCGTCACTACCGAATACAAAATGTCATAACAAATAATATTGATCAACGGCGATTTTCCAGGCCTGTCAAACCAAAACGGCCATCTATTAACAAGATTCGGGGGAGATGAAATGTAAAGACATTTGCCTACCTGATTAGCTTTATTTACTTGTTTCTTCAAACCTGCGAACGACATCTTTATTGTATTTAATTTGTTCTAAATTCGGAATAAAAACATAAATCCTGTCTTGTCACGGAAATCCTCCCACTACGGTGTAGTTGTAAAAACGCTACATCGTAAAAATTACTCTCCTGGAAAAGTCAAAACAAATTAAAACTGATAAACAATGCTTTTGACGTCTGCATCAAGAGCCTGTTTACGCCAGTTAATTAATTTGGTAAGATACCTTGATATTGAATTTCTAGATCACTTGATTTTATTTATCTTCCTCAATTTCAAGTTTTTTAAAGACCAAAAAAAATATGACAATTCTTCAATTTTTGACAGAAACTATCAATTATGGAATTTTGATGAGTTTTAACTATTTATTTTCATTATCAGTAAATTTGAAAGACGTGCTAATGTAGATCACAAATCTTATTGTTATTGGCATTTTGATGAGCGAGGTTTTATTGACACTAACTAATGATCATTATCAGTATGATCATCTTTGCTTTGATGCTGTCTGATGTGTAGTCTCAATTTTGGACATCACATATTTCATTGTAACCAGATGCGACCAGTCCAAATATAGCATCACATTCCAAGGACAGAAATCTGTACTAGTCTGATGTGGTACAAAAAGTCTTTAGACATCCCCAAAAATGCTGTTTCTGTTGACTGCCTTGATAGCTCAGTGGTAAGAGCGTTGGTCTCCTGTGGCCCGTTTTACTAAACTTCTTACAAAAAAAATGATCATGTCAAAATCACAAATCATACATGGTGTTTTCATTCATTAGATTCTGCCTTGCAATACCTCATTGGAATCGTCTTTAGAAGACGATTCTAATGAGATATTGCATGGCAGCATTCCATATTTAGTAACTACTGTAGAAGCAACTTTAATTTTTGACTTACGCTAAAAATGATCGTAAGATGTAAAGTAAAACGGGCCCCTGATCCTTAGGTCAGGGGTTTAAGTTCTGTTGACAGCAACGGGATTCCTTGGGTAAGAAAATTAAAAGTCACTGCCTCAGTCAACCCAGCTGTTATCTGTCGGCTACATACGAACAACTCATGTATCTGCTATTTGCAACCCTACAATTACAGTAAAAGCTCTTATTCCACCTCGTGATTTTGTTTGAACCATCACTCTTTTTGAAGGGGATGGGACTTAATATACAGCTACATACAGTAAAAATTCTAATAGAACCCCATGCTCAAATAAAACCCCATAACCCCTATTCTTGACGTCAAAATCAACCACTTTTTGCAGGGAAAATACTATTAATTTTTAAACTTAGTGCCCAGACCTTCAAAATCCAATACTTAAAACATCAATTGACACAAAAGCTTAAATGGTCTGTAAAAGTTCAGTGTTCCCAAAAACCCTCAAATGGGGGTTTTTCACCCCCAATTTGAATCTTGTACCCCCAATTTTTGCAAGTAGCCTTCTTTGTTTCATGTAGAGGGGGTACAAGTATGCTGTAAAATGACTATTTTCACTCCCAAATTTAAAAGTCAGTGGGAACCCTGAAGTTATATTGTATGCAATATATGTTTAAACACAAAATTGACTAGTGAACAGTACTGCAGTGATATTACTGTGCTACAGATAATTGCCAAACAGTTTGTTTGAAAAAAGTTTACATAACTGGTACAAAGCACTGGTTGGGGTTTATTATGCTGCTTTGCTACAAATCTAGCTTTGCCTGAAATAACCTTCATAAAAAAGCTTTCATGGATACCTGCTTGACGACGCTCCCATCTTTATGACGCCATTCCATTTCAGAGGCCGAGAATTCTAGTTTCCAGCTACCATACAACTACAACTTATAACAAGGTAAGAGTATTTCTTGGGCAAATTTTTGGACTGGTCCAATTTCAAAAGAGTTGGAGACAACAAATTTAAGTTGATGAAATTTGAGCATGTGCGTGACATTTCCAACATTTTGAAATTTTGCAAAGCAAAATCTCTGGCCAGTTTGTACATCCGCACAGTCTGACTAGAGTCTTCCCTATGGGCTCTATAGATAGATAAGGTCCCATCCAATCATCAGGTGGTCAACAAAAAAACTTTATGTAATATGTGGTTGTCTTGGGTGCATTATGTCATCAAGCACACATTAAATTGTTGGAAATGTTACACAAAGGTTCATTTGTTTCACATTATCTTTGTCCTTACCTTTTCTAATTATTACCAAAGACAAAGTACAGAAAGTCCTGCTATATTAGGCTTTGCCTATTTGATATTACCAGTAGTTGATAATGGTTTAAACCTATTTTTTTTACATCAATTGGGAAACAAGTTCTTTTAGCTTAGATTGATCCCTCTCAATTCTCCTTCCTGGAAATTTCACTAGTGCTGGCGCCAAATGTGTGGGCCAATGAAAGACCCAAGATCGATAGCCGCTTGCGGGGAATCAAACTCAGGACCTTTGGGTCATCAGACTGACGCTCTACCTCTAGGCCACAGACACCACCCAATAATAATATAGATAAACCATTCAACCAAACATACTCTGGTTTGGCTATACCCTAGCCGCTATCATAGCACAGTGGTAGCATGTTGGACTGTCACTTGAATGGTCCCAGGCTCAATTCCAGCGCTTTCTTCCTTTCCAACTATTTGCATCCAACCAAAGGGTTGATAGTCATAGACCTATGTGGGATAGCAACTGGAGACTAGGCAAGGGTGAAATGGTTGCACTGGTGTGCGAAGTACCAGGATTTCATTGTAAGGGCACATCTCCAGCCTTCCGCAGCCTGGCTGAACCATTATCAATAGCTGTGTTAAACCTCAAAGAAACAAATTAGTTATTCTATCAATAGTCTGACACCAAATGTATTAAAATTTTAAAAATCTTTGTCCTTTAGGATAGAAATTGTAGTAACAACACAATTTTTGCCTAAGCATTATTTTCTTCAGGGTCTTAAGAAATGGGATTGTGTTTGGATTGCCTAATTAGATGATTTTAAGTTGATTGAATTTTGTGCCTTCGAGACTGAAAATTTATTTGCAAGTTTATTAATGAGCATTGAACAAGTGAGTGATAACTGTTCCTCATTCTATATTGTCTGGATATACAGGCTGATCAGAACCTGCACTTAGGTACCCATTGCACAATTACTTAAAGCCTACTTCAGATACACTGCTTAAATTTTTCATGATAATAGAGCTAATCAATATACATTTGCTGCTAAATTACCAAGTTCATCTGAAAGAATCAAGGTCATCTATCAAGGTCAAGCTTATGAAAAAAAAAAAATTCAAAGGTATAAGCATTTCATCAAAACATGGACTTGTTTGCACAGGTTCTAACACTATTGGTTGTGTTTCAGGCATGGAATATTGGCAAGATAAATCATGTTGCCATAGCAACACCAGATTTAGACAAAGCTGCTGACATGTACAAAAATATTCTTGGAGCCAAAGTTAGTGAGAAAATGGTAAGTAATTGTGTTTAAAACATCATCTGAAGTATTTTCAGTATAAGCCTTCTTTGTTGATGTGCAGAGATTTTGGTGTTTTGTAATACAGTAAACTCCAGAAGAACAATTCTCTTCTACAAAAACTTTCATTGTTATATACCGTAATATCATTATTCCTCATGAATAATTTCTCTAGAAGCATGTCAAACTGTCATTATGCAGGGGTGTGCCCCACTTGTCTGACATGTGCTTTTCCACTTGTAAGTTAATTTTTCTAGGCCACATATCGGTGGTCAAGTAAATACCAGAACAAATCTAGATACAGAACTAAAAGGATCTAGGGGAAAAGTCATCCTATTGCTTGTACCAAAGGGGAGAAAACATTATCTTTAGTGAAGAAAATGTGGGTTTCAGCATTTTCTTCATTTAAATAATGTGGTTTTTTTTAGCTCACTTGAGCAAGAAGTGCTCAAAGTTAGCTTTTAGGTTATCTTGATGTCTGTCGTCAGTCATCCGTCGTCAACATTTACTAGAGGCCATATTTTAAGTACCATCAACCTGAAAATTGGTGAGAATGATTATCTTGATGAAATCTTGGAAAAGTTCAAATTTGGGTCAAGTGGGGTCAAAAACTAGGTCACGGGGTCAAATCTTAGAAAAACCTTGTGGACACTCTAGAGGCAATATTTTTAGCCTAATCAACCTGAAAATTGGTCAGAATGACAATCTTGGTGAGATCTTGGACAAATTTGAAATTTGGTCAAGTGAGGTTGAAAACTAGGTCATGGGATCAAATCCTAGAAAAAAACTTTTTTAGATTGTTAATTCAAGTGAGCGATTAAGGGCCACTATGGCCCTCTTGTTCAATATTTATTCATTCATTTTTTGTAGGCAAGTTCATTTTGATCCTGGACAAGTAGAGAAAAGTTGTATTTGCACACCCCTTGTCATATGTGATTGAAGACACTCAAAGGTGTGCAACTAAGCTTGTGTCATCCTTTTCCCATGCAGTGTACACTGTGCTGGTTGTATGTACATTGTATTTCCCCTCTGTTTATTGTTTCATAGTGTATGCCCGTATGAATGACATCCCCAGAAGATGGCTAGTTGTTACAGGGGACTGTGCAACATGATACATGTGATACATGAGGATTTTTTTGCTGAGATCCACCTTGGCTCTTTTTAGTGTTTGATGTAAAGCACCCTCACATGGATTTTGGTTTAATGTATCATCCAAAAAGACAGATGATTTGTTAGTGTGCCAGCCCGGCAGTTGAGCCCATGATATTTAACTTCAATTGTTTTTAAGTCAGTTGCTCTACTGACTATGCTTATGGGGCTGACATCCGTGTTGGGAATTTTCAAAACATGGTTTTATTCACTTTTGCAATACATGTATAGTGTTCAATAAAGGTAGTAATCTTTCATTAACAAAGGTATTTTGTAAGATTAAAGCACAGCTCAGATTTCTATCAACAGAAATTCATCCTAATTTGCAAAACTGATCTACGAAAAGGTGCTTTAAATGTGCTTAGTTTGCTAAAAGGTACATCATTTAAGTTTGATGATGGTTGGAAGTCAATTTAATCGAGTGGGTTGGCCAGTTCCCATTTTGATGTAAAAATAAAACTGTGAAAGAGCATATATAGGAAGACCATCTCCATCATTGTATTGGGTTATATTTTTTGGCTAGTCATCCACCACTTTGTTTCTCACTTCAGGCATTACCAGAACATGGGGTATACACAGTGTTTGTAGAGCTAGGGGAAACCAAAATTGAGGTATAGTGGATCGGACTTACACATACAGGATAATAGTTTGTTTCAGTGTAAGATCCATTTATATTTCATTTAATGAACAAAAAAAATCTATTTTTGCATGTTTGGCAGTGTCACTTGTGAAAATATAGCTCTAAAAAGAAATATCGATCGATCTTACTTGAAAAGCAAACAATTATGCTTTTTCTTTTAAGTAATGATAGAACAAAATGTGAAGATTTTGGGATAAACTTTCTTAAGCATTTTGCATGTGATTACTAGCTAACATCACCATAATGTAATAAAGATTTGTTTTTTTGGTTCCACTCAGATAACGTAAAATAAAGGGAAATAAACAAAAGCAGGAAATAAGTTCTTGATGATTTCACTAGATTTGCGGTGAGTGATAATATAGACTTATTGATGAAATAATTTCATTTTTGTGTTGACGTGTCCATGAATGCTGGTAAAGTCTGATGGAGGAGGAGTAGTTATATGCAGAACATAGAATTTGAGAGCAGAGCTGGAGGATTTTGCTTTGTAAAAATTAACTCCTCCCGCATCAGACTTTATTCACTGACACATCAAGGAGAAAATGATATATCCATTATACCACAATCGCAATTCTGAAATTGATTTTTTTTTACCTTTTATAACGTTTCCTGGATGTAAAATTAATGAACAAGTAATGATATTGGTGTTTGGAGAATTTCATTGAAAGCAAAACATGCCATTTAAAGCATGTGGGTTATACAACATTGAAAGCATCAACCTTCCCTCCAGAGATGATGTTGAGTATAATTAATGGGGGGGAGCTATCTGTGTGTACAGTCAGAATACATTACATATGAATTTTATTGCGAAAAAAGTTCTATGTCATTTCTTCTTATTTTATATTATACGACCTGTCACACAAAAAGGGACCACCTGGGAAGTGTGAAAAGTGTCAACCATGGGGTCGAAACTTTTCACACTAATGTAATTTTTAGCTCCACTGGCCAAAAGCCACTGAGGCTATTGTCATTGCATTGTGTCTGTCGTGCGTCCCCGTGTCCGGTTGTAAACTTTTTATGCCCCCGATAGGGAGGCATCATAAATTTGACTTGTCCGTCCGTCCGTCCGTCTGTCCGTCCGTCCGTCTGTCTGTCCGTCCGTCCGTCCGTCTGTCCGTCCGTCCGTCATTCCGTCCAAAAACTTTAACATTGGCTATAACTTCCTTATTACTTAACATATTCGCATCATACTTTACCACAACATTCCTTGGTACATTACCTTTCTGTAGGCACATACTTTGGTGACCTTGACCCCTGGATGACCTTGACCTTCAACATAGATTGGCCATAATTTAAAATCAAAGCGGTGTCGGGGGCATTGTCATCTTACAGTGACAGCTCTTGTTCTTAAAAAATCTTCTCCTCAGAAACAACTGGATGAATTTCAACCAAACTTCACATGAGTGACCCTTGGGTGACCCTCTTTCAAAGTTGTTCTAGAAATTTTGGTCCAATGAAAAACATGGATTAACTGGGCGTGGCTAATTTCGAAATATGGTAAAAAGTTGGTTTTCTCAGATTCTAATTGATAGATACCAAGTTTTACACGAATGATCCTTTGGTGACCCTTTATAAGTCACCTTTATAACTAGAAAGCCATGAATGGCTTGAGTCGCTCCACAGGCTGGAAATAGCAAATCTAAGGTTTGCCTAGATTTTAAGATATTTTGGGTTCTACGGATGTTGAAATGAATTTCAAAGTTTCCACTATATAACATAAAGAGAAATGACCTCTGCCCATAAAAGACATATTTTTCATCCAATGACATTAATTTTTCGCTGCATGATAGAGGTTCACTCAAGGATCATTCCAGTGAAATTTGGTTGATATCCATCAATTACATTCTGAGAAAATGGTTTTTATAGTTTCCACTATATATCATATAGAGAAATGGCCTCCGCCCATAAAATACATATTTTTCATCCTATCACAATAATTCTTGGTAGACTGATGAAGGGTCACTCAAGGATCATTCCACTGAAATTTGGTTGATACCCATCTGTTTCATTCTGAGAAAATGATTTTACTGGAATGATCCTTGAGTGACCCTTAATCAGTCTACCGAAAATTATTGTGATCAAATGGAAAATATGTATTTTATGGGCAGAGGTCATTTCTCTGTATGTTATAAAGTGTAAACTTTGAATATCATTTTCTCAGAATCTAACGGATAGATATCAACCAAATTTCACTAGAATGATCCTTGCGTGACCCTAAATGAGTCCATCAAAAAATTTTGTGATTTGATGAAAAATATGCATTTTATCTGCAGAGGTCATTTCTATGTATGTTTTATAGTGGAAACTTTGAAAATCATTTCCTCAGAATGTACTTAATGGATATCAAGCAAACTTCATTGGTATGATCCTTGGGTGACACATTTTCATGCAGCCAAAAATTATTGTGATTGGATGAAAAATATGTATTTTGTGGGTGGAGGTCATTTCTCAATATTTTATATAGTGGAAACTTTAAAAATCATTTTTAACATCAGTTGAACCCAAAATATCTAAAAATCTAGTCAAAACTTTGATTTTCTTTTATTAGAATTTTAAGCCTGTGGAACGACTCAAGCCATTCATGGCTTTCTAGTTTGGTTAAGTACATTTGTATTTACATGCAGCTGACCCTTGCATATGCTAATGTTCTGAAACTTTACATATGCTTTTGTGACCCTCGCAACAGCATCTAGGCAAAGATTCATTACTCTTTCCTTTAATTTAGTGGAATGTTAACCCTTTTCAGATTTAGACCATTATTGTAGTCTCTTGCAAAAGATTTTTCACTGTGACATTAATTTTTGTGATTTTTCCCCAATTTGGACTTTAAAATTCTCGAAATTTTGCACATGCTGTAGTGTCCTTTATATCAGTCTCTAGACAAGGATGCATTACTATGACATTCATTTAATGGAATTGCTTTCAATGTTGTCATAGAATAACCCTTTTAATCTTTATTATCCAGCACTCTGACAGCTTGTTTATATCATCTGGTTAAGAGACTTTCTTTGTTGAAATAGATTTTGTTATTCTTGCTGTAAAGGTCAAAGATATAGAAATTTATACTCACTTAGAAGGCGACCAGCATAAAATATAAAGGATAAAGGCAATAATAATTATGTGGACTGTGACGAGAGATGAAAGTCCTCTGTGCTCCCCTCTTTTATATGATTTTAGCGTTGGTGAATAATCAAAACATTGTAACTACAGCTTAAATATGCTGTAGTTTCCATGTTATGATCATTCATCAACCACATCTTTCGAAAGTAAATACATTTCTATTACGCACTTGCATAATGTGCGTAATGGTAGTTACACCCTTGGTATAATATCCCTATCATAACCTCATACTGCCTGTTTATTTCAGCTTTTGCATCCATTAGGTGACAAGAGTCCAATACAGAATTTCCTGGAGAAAAATAAAAGTGGTGGAATGCATCACATATGTTTAGAGGTAAGATTTGTTTTCTTTTATACTACATGCATTGTTTGATTCTGCCTTGCAATATCTCATTGGAATCATCATGAGAAGACGATTCCAATTAGATGATGCATGGCAAACTTCCATATTTAGTTGCTACTGTAGAAGCGACTTTAATATTTGACTTACCCAAAAACTGATCGTAAATTGTTTTGTAAAACAGGCCCTTGGAGGCTCAGATAGTATGTTGTGGTAATGCTGGTGCAGGGATAATTCTTGGTCAGAATGGCAGGTGCAAAAATATCTCATTTAGCTGAATCTAATGAGAAACAAAGAATTTTTGGTGGGAAATTCTAACAATCAATGGCTCAGTGCAAAACAGTTGTTACTGCCTATATGATTATAGGCAGTTACAACTATTTTGCACTGAACCAACAAAAACCTTCATTTTATACCATATTGCTTTTGAGATTCTCTTTCATTTGGCCAATATCAATGAAATATTTGGCAGGAAATTGAGAGAATCTCCCCCAAAAGGATCCCTGCTGGTAAGAGAAATACCAGGAATCCATAGAAAGATGCTCCAGCTGTTTCTTTATGACTTACAAGCTGATTAGAATTTAAACTCCATTCAACCGAATTCAACTCACATTTCAATTTTTGTATACTGGGTAGGATCTATTTGCATGAATAATTGGAAATTAAATCCAAGTTGACCTTATATATCAATTTGTTAAACTGAATTTGCACCTTTTTTCAAGGCCATATGATGGGTCATTGCAAAACTATTGCTAATGTCTATGAATTCATAGACATTAACAACCATTTTGCACTGAGGTATTGAATAGGTACAAGCTTAGCTGTTTTATAACAAGAAGTTGAATTATTTTTGTCACCTTGTCTGTGTCGGCATAGTTGTAGGCTTAGTTTTAAGAGTTTTCATTTTGACTAACTTTGACCTTGGCCATATATCAGCTGTTATTGAAGATGTTTGCTTTAATCATGGCATGTGTATTTTCCATCAAAAAAGTCACTTTCAAGGGGAATAAATTTAAGTGCATTTTAGCTTGACTGTTTTCAGGGAAAACTAGAGATATTCCTGTGACGTTGGTGTCGTCTTTTCTGTTGTTGTGGTCGTGCAAACCTTGGACATTTTATGCATTGACTTGAATCTTGGCAAACTTGCTAACTCTCAAAAGAGCAACCTTAATTATAAAGAGAGATTACTCTAGATGCATTTGTATTATGAATTAAACTTCTTTTTAGACTTAGATTTTCATTCTCTATCCAGGGTCGTAGGCACCTGTAGGTGATGCTTTTGTTGTAAGAATTATTTACCTTAGAACTTGGAGATTTTTCATTATCAAGGATCTACAGCTGATAGTTGCATCAGTTCGCTGTGATTTTGCTCAGATTTAAACTGTATTACACCAACTCGTGCAAAGCTTTATCCCTTTTCAGTCTATTGATTTAGCTTAAAATGCTCAAATGGTAGAGCTCTAGCCTTGAAACCTCGAGATGAAAGGATCAATTTTCTGTCTAACCAAAATAACAAACTAATTGTCTTCCAGATGAAATTGAGGGGTCAGTGCAACACTATTGTGAGTGCCTATTTACTTACAGTGTTGCACTAACCCCTCAAAATATTATTCTGAGACATTGTGAGTTAGTGTATTTAGTTAAGCAAGATTCAACACTCACCCCTTTTTGACACCAGCCTGTAGGACCTATAAGTCTTAAATCTAACTGATTCTGATGTCTGCCATGAATACTTTATTTATGTATAAGCAATTTCAGGAGTTAACTACATAGAAAACAGTATGGTAAAAGATGAAATTTCTTGTGTGAAGCAATTTCTTCTTATCCACAGTATTGTTCATAGAGCAATGAAAAGTATCAGTATTGGCAATGTATCTATTTTTCAACATTTGACATCTTGGAAATTTCATGGTGTTTAACTAAAGGCCTACAACTAACCAGGAGCCCGTTTTACTAAACTTCTTGTGAAAAAATAAATCCTAATTCAAAATCACAAATTGTGCCTGATGTTTTCGTTTATAATTAGATTCTGCTTTGCAATATCTCATTGGAATCATCTTTAGATTCCAATGAGATTACACATTGCAGAACTCCATTTTTAGGTACTACAGTAGAAACATCTTTAATTTTTGACTCATGCAAAAAGTGATTGTAATATGTTTAATAAAACAGGCCCCAGCTTTGAGTTGAGTCCCTCATATGGGCAAATGTTATGGTAGCAAAAATAAATAAATCTACAAATCAAGCACAAATTCTTTTGTATATTTGATATTTGGAAACACCAGTACAACCCTAGTTATCATATCTTTGCTATAACAGGTAGACAATATTAAGGAAGCCATGAAGGAGCTGAAAGCCAATGGTGTGAGATTATTGAGTGAGGAGCCCAGAATTGGAGCCCACGGAAAACCCGTTGTTTTTCTCCACCCCAAAGACTGTCAAGGGGTTCTCACAGAATTGGAAGAAGTTTGAGTGAAATTAGGGAACAGAAATTAAGCACCAGCCCTGCATTCAGGATGACATAATTGTGAAAACTGTTTGTAAATTTTACCCTGCTTTGCACAAACATGTACATTCAAAGCTGGGTAGAATTTGCTAACAATTTTGTACCCTTTTGTAATCCTAAACTCAGAGCAGGAAACCTTAGCCCTTGTCATGATGAAAAAATTTTTTGCTAAAAAATTTCATCAAAATCAAAGAGCACTAAAAGCTCCAACTGTAGGTCAATTTTTAGCTCCACTGGCTGAAAGCCACTGGGGCTATTGTCATGGCGTTGTGTCCGTCGTGCGTCCGTCCGTCCGTCCGTGCGTGCGTGTGGTCGTAAACTTTTCTTTAAAAATCTTCTCCTCAGAAACTACTGGTTGGATTTCAACCAAACTTCACAGGAATGATCCTTGGGTGACCCTCTGTCAAAGTTGTTCAAGAAATTTTGATCCAATGAAAAACATAGATTTAATGGGCGTGGCTTATTTCCAAATATGGTAAAAAGTGAGTTTTCTCAGATTCTAATCAATGGATACCAATGAAATTTTACATGAATGATTCTTGGGTGACCCTTTATCATTCTACAAAAAATCATTGTGATCGGATGGAAAATATGCATTTTATGGGCGGAGGTCATTTCTCTATATGTTATATAGTGGGAACTTTGAAAATCATTTTCTCAGAACCTAACGGATGGATACCAACTAAATTTCACTGGAATGATCATTGAGTGACCCTTTATCAATGTACAAAAAAATCATTGTGATTGGATGAAAAATATGCATTTTATGGGCGGAGGTCATTTCTCTATATGTTATATACTGGAAACTTCGAAAATCATTTTCTCAGAATCTAATGTTTGGATATAAACCAAATTTCACTTGAATGATCCTTGAGTGACCCTTTATCAGTATACCAAAAAATATTTTGATTGAATGAAAAATAAGCATTTTATTAGCAGAGGTCATTTCTCTTTATGTTATATAGTGGAAAATTTAAAAATCATTTTCTCAGAATCTAATGTTTGGATATAAACCAAATTTCACTTGAATGATCCTTGAGTGACCCTTTATCAGTGTACCAAAAATTATTTTGATTGGATGAAAAAAATGCATTTTATGGGTGGAGGTCATTTCTCAATATGTTAAATAGTGGAAACTATGAAAATCATTTTCTCAGAATGTAACTGATGGATATCAATCAAACATATTTTGTGTGATCTTTGGGTGACCCGTTATCATGCAGCCAAAAATTATTTTGATTTGATGAAAAATATGTCTTTTAATAGCGGAGGTAATTTCTCTATCTGTTATTTAGTTGAAACTTTGAAAATCATTTTCAAAATCAGTAGAACCCCAAATATCTAAAAATCTAGTCAAAACATTTATTTGCTTTTACAAGAATTTCAAGCCTGTGGAGCGACTCAAGCCATTCATGGCTTTCTAGTTTTTTGAAAAACTAGATCTGTTGACAATTCTGGTTTGAAAGTGAGAAACAGGTAGTGTAGACTAACATCAGACTGCACATATGTGCAGACTGATGTTTGTCTATAGCTCCTGCCAAAGCAGGAATATTCTGGGTTCAGCATGGCAAGGGTTAAGATTTAGACTGCATCTAAAACTGTCTTTTGTAGGTAGCAATGTAACTTATAACAGGTTAAGGTAGGGGACGTGTAGTGTCAATATTTCCTGGGGTAACTGTATAATACATTGATTGCTTGGTGCAAAACAGTTGTAACTGCCTATAAACATATAGGCAGTTACAACTGTTTCACACTGGGCCATCGACATGTACATAAATATTAGTTTCACCAACTAGCTCAGCTGTTTTTTGTCCTGCAAAATCTTGAAGAACTACTTTACATGTTGTAGTCATCATAATCGTTGTGCAATTTTTTTTTTTTTATTCATTTTATGATATTACTTTAATTACTAATGGTATTTACTTGGAAACTTTGAATTAATATTTCTTAAAAACATCAATCTAACAAGATCAGTATTAAGCATAGGTGTGCATACTATATTTCATTTAAGTTCCATGGCTTTTGACAGTTTTTTGCCTATTATGAAATATAGGGATTTGACTCAAATTTGACTGAAAGTCTTAAGGCTTGGTCTCATTTACGTTGATTTATGTGGTTGGTCGTAGTAATAGGCATCAACGTAGTCAGCCGTAAAATTCACATAGCTTAGCGTATACTGCAAAGTAAGTCGAAGTAAGGAGTGCTTACACATCGTGAAAAATGCAATACAATTCTTGCGTTTGATGTAGTATCTTGGGTATTGCAAAAGATGTTTAAAAGCCTATTCACAGTATAGTGTGTTATTTTGTTCCTAATTTGACAGTACATCACAGTACTTAATCCCTGCTTATCTGTAAATCGGGACTTCATTAACCGTACTAGCATGCTATGATATTGTTCATGTTTGTCTCTGTTACTACTGTTAACAAAGGTTGAATTAGCCATTCACCACTCTTGCAGTAGGTGTATCTGATTCTTGTTCACGGTTAGGTTGGGAAAAGGTATGTTGTAAATAATTACATTTGACATTGTAAACCTAATCTCAACATAGTAAAAGAATGCTGTACTACAACGTATCCTACCGTAGACTGCATAGTGTAACCTTGTCACTTGTGCAATGAATGTTCTTCTACCGTATAATCCTATCGTAATGGCAGCACAAATCTTGGGCATTTTCAAAATAGCTACGGTGAAAAGGGAAGGACCTTCTGTCGGTATTTGAATGTTGTTCAACATAGTAAAATCTTGTGAAATTGTGCTCTTCATGAATTAAAAAGTATTGTTTACCCTAGTTTGTTGTTCAAACCTTTAAATAAACATCTGTCAAAGTTGATGCTACAACCATGCATAGAAACAGTGGGGTTGGACTATTTTCGATGTACGAAATTTCTTTCAGGAGGGCCACAATGACCCGCTTGGAAGAAATTTCTGAGGGTCAAAATAAGAAATTATCAGATTTTTCGGGTCAAAACCCTGGTTTATTCAAGCCCTGTATCTGCCACTTTTTTAGACTTGTAAAATTAAACCAGTCTCAAATTTTGCCTGGGAATATATTAAGCAGATACATTTTACCCTTAAAAATCTGACTGGAGTATCTATATTGAAAATTCACAAAGTTTTAGTTCAGATATTTTACTGCATATAGTATTTGTAATAATTTTGTTATTATCAGGAATTCTATACCTTCAACTGTTAACAATGTATTGTATTAAAGAAAACTTTGAATGATCTTGTTTTGAACTTGTAATAGTCCAGTCCTATCAGATTTTGATTTCAAGAGGTAATGTTGACTTTTTATGATACATTTTAGTTCTAAGTTCCACCCTTCATGTTGGCTTACTTTCTTGAATTTTGCATCTGGTGGCCCTACATTCATGATTTGATCTATTTTATTTTAGATCCATATGCTTATCATCCATGCCAATATTGAAGACTGTGGGGCTCCTGGTTCATTAGAAGATGAAGGTTAAAGTTACAAAATTTTCACAAAAGTACTCCCCCCTCCCCCCTGGTGCTCCGCACCTGGTGGCATTACAGTCATGATTTTAGCTATTTTTAGCTCACCTGAGCACGAAGTGCTCAAGGTGAGCTATTGTGGTTAGGTGGATGTCCGTCGTCCCTCGTGCGACGTCCGTCGTCCGTCGTCAACATTTGCCTTGTATGCACTCTAGAGGCCACATTTTTTGCCCGATCAACCTGAATTTTGGTCAGAATGATTGTCTTGATGAAATCTCGGACGAGTTCCAAATTGGGTCAACTGGGGTCAAAACCTAGGTCACAGGGTCAAATCTTAGAAAAACCTTGTATGCACTCTAGAGGCCACATTTTTTGCTGGATCAACCTGAATTTTGGTCAGAATAATTGTCTGGATGAAATCTCGGACGAGTTCGAATTTGGGTCAACTGGGGTCAAAAACTAGGTCACAGGGTCAAATCTTAGAAAAACCTTGTATGCACCCTAGAGGCCACATTTTTTTCACAATCAACCTGAATTTTGGTCAGAATGATTGTCTTGATGAAATCTCAGACGAGTTCGAAATTGGGTCAACTTGGGTCAAAAACTAGGTCACAGGGTCAAATCTTAGAAAAACCATGTATGCACTCTAGAGGCCACGTTTTTTGCCCAATCAACCTGAATTTTGGTCAGAATGATTGTCTTGATGAAATCTCAGACGAGATCGAAATTGGGTCAACTGGGGTCAAAAACTAGGTCACAGGGTCAAATCTTAGAAAAACCTTGTATGCACTCTAGAGGCCACATTTTTTGCCTGATTAACCTGAATTTGGTCAGAATGATTGTCTTGATGAAATCTCTGACAAGTTTGAAATTGGGTCAACCGGGGTCAAAAACTAGGTCACAGGGTCAAATCTTAGAAAAACCTTGTATGCACTCTAGAGGCCACATTGTTTGCTGGATCAACCTGAATTTTGGTCAGAATGATTGTCTTGATAAAATCTCTGACAAGTTCGAAATTGGGTCAACCGGGGTCAAAAACTAGGTCACAGGGTCAAATCTTAGAAAAACCTTGTATGCACTCTAGAGGCCACATTTTTTGCCCAATCAACCTGAATTTTGGTCAGAATGATTGTCTTGATGAAATCTCTGACAAGTTCGAAATTGGGTCAACTGGGGTCAAAAACTAGGTCACAGGGTCAAATCTTAGAAAAACCTTGTATGCACTCTAGAGGCCACATTTTTTGCCCAATCAACCTGAATTTTGGTCGGAATGATTGTTTTGATGAAACCTCGGAAGAGTTTGAAATTGGGTCAACTGGGGTCAAAAACTAGGTCACAGGGTCAAATCTTAGAAAAACCTTGAATGCACTCTAGAGGCCACTTTTTTTGTTCAATCAACATGAGATTTCGTCAGAATTATTGAATTGATGCAATTTTTGATGAGTATGAAATTGGGTCAACTGGGGTCAAAAACTAGGTCACGGAGTCAAATCTTAGAAAAACCTTGTAAGTCAACCTGAAAATTGTAAAAAAGGTATTATCAGGTTGTACAGAGGCAGAAGAATATTGAAAAAATTTAGACAGTTCATTCAGGTGAGCGATTAAGGGCTACTATGGCCCTCTTGTTTATTAAGGTCTATGAGCTGATCCTCCATGCCAATTTTCAAGTCTGTAGGGCTTCTTATTCAGAAGAAGAAGAGGGTTAAAGATTACAAAATTTTCACAAAAGTACTACCCTCTCCCTCCTGGTGCTCCGCACCTGGTGAATCTACAGTCATGATTTTAGCTATTTTTATAAAGGTCCATATGCTGATCCTCCAAGCCAATTCTTCAAATCTGTCAGGCTCCTTGTTCAGAAGAAGAAGAAGGTTAAAGATTACAAAATTTTCACAAAAGTACTACCCCCCTCCCCCCTGGTGCTCTGCACCTGGTGGCATTACAGTCATGATTTTAGCTATTTTTAATTAAGGTCCAAGAGTTGTTCCTCCATGCCAAATTGGAAGGCTGTAGGGCTTCTTATTCAGAAGAAGAAGAAGGTTAAAGATTACAAAATTAACCCTAAAAACTCCCCCCCCTCCCCCCAAGTGCTCCACAACTGGTGACCCAACAGATATGATTTTAGCTATTTTTATTCAGGTCTATGAGCTGATCATCCATGCCAAATTTCAAGGCTGTAGGACTGCTTGTTCTAAAGAAGAAGAATTTTTAAGATTTTCTTAAATTTTCAACTTTGGTTGCCATAGCAACCAGAGTTTTTCACCGATATCAATTCTTTTAGCAATTTTGGAAGGGGACCACCTAGGGATCATTTCTGTAAAATTTGGTGTAAATTGGTCCAGTAGTTTAGGAGGAGATAATTTTCTCAGAATGTAAGAGATGGATATCAACCAAATTTCACTGGAATGATCCTTTAGTGACCCTTAATCAGTCTACAAAAAACTATTGTGATTGGATGAAAAATATGTATTTTATGGGCGGAGGTCATTTCTCATTATGTTATGTATTGGAAACTTTGAAAATCATTTTCTCAGAATATAATATTTGGATATCAACCAAATTCCACTGGAATAATCCTTGAGTGGCCCTTTATCAGTCTACCAAAATTATTGCGAGTGGATGAAAAATATCTATTTTATGGGCAGAGGTCATTTCTCAATATGTTATATAGTGGAAACATTGAAAATCAACTTCTCAGAATCTAATTTTTGGATAGCAACCAAATTTCACTGGAATGATCCTTGAGTGACCCTGTATTAGCCTTCTAAAAATTATTGTGATTGGATGAAAATATGTATTTTATTAGCGGAGGTCATTTCACTAAATGTTATATAGTGGAAATTCTGAAAATCATTTTCTCAGAATGTAACTGATGGATATCAATCATACATTTTTGGTATGATATTTGGGTGACCCATTATCATGCAGCCAAAGACTATTTTGATTGGATGAAAAATATGTCTTTTTATGGATGGAGGTTATTTCTCTATATGTTATAGTTGAATCTTTGAAAATCATTTTCATCGTCAGTAGATTACTACTAGAACCCAAAAAATCTAAAAATCTAGTCAAAACTTTTATTTGCTTTTACAAGAATTTCAAGCCTGTGGAGCGACTCAAGCCATTCATGGCTTCCTAGTTGATGGAAAGTGATGGGGTCTTCATATGTGTATTGCTTTTGATCATATGTTTCTGTTGGTACCAGCTTCATCAGTCATCAGTCTAGTAAAGGTCATTTTTCAAGGTCAAATAAGTGTGAAATATAAAGACCATAACTTTTTAACAAGGAGAGATGCACATTTAATATTGTCCACATGTGTTGCTGATGACAAGATCATCAGTCATGGTCAAGGTAATATTTGAGCCTGTGCGTGAGATTTCAAACAATTTCAAATATGCACAAAGCAAAGACTCTGACCAGCATGTGCATCCACACAGTCTGACCAGTCTTCACCACGTGTTTAGTAGATAGATAAGGTGTGAAAGTATCTGTAGACCATTAGGTAACTTTATGTTTATAGTTTGTGGCTGTCTAAGCTACCTAATGTTTGTACCTCTTTAACATTTCAAATTGTTGGAAATGTCACACACAGGCTCATTTTGAAGGTCACTTAATTTCAACTGACTATTACATTGTCCATAATGCTTTCTTATTGCCACCAGCCTACAAGATTCAATGATCCTTACTTTTACTTGTCCTCCCTGATGATACCAGGTCCTACATGGAAATAATGCAAATTTAACAATTAGACTTTTGTAAGGAAGTCTATCAGGGGAAAAGAGGAAATTGCTTGTAACTTTTTTTCTCACAATACCTTCCTTATGGTAATGAAAATCTGAGAAAGAGAAAGAAGCAATATTTTTCAATCTGCATGGCTTAGAAATAATGTTGGCCAGTGGCTGCAGGCCTGTAGGTCCTGTAACATGGCAGCTACATGAAATCCACAGGCCTGAGAACTGGTGTTGGTGTTGATCCCTGTAGGGTGGGGGAGTAGATGATATAGTTGATTAATCCTTGTCATTCTAAATGAAATCCTTGGCAAATTTGCATTCAGCTCAAAGTGCTGAAAGCACTGGATTTACTTAATGTGAGCTGGTACTTTTTTTTGAAAGAATGATTTTTATACAAAGTTACCAGGAATCATGAAACTTCGTACAAATGCTGCTTATGACCCAAAGTAGTACCCTATTGTTTTTAGTTCACATAAATGAAAGGTCAAGGTCACAGTCAGCCTTTGTTAAATTTTCATTTCCAGACTCTGAACTCGAGATCAAGCAACCTACAACCATGAAACTACTTATATTTGGACAAAGCACTGGTGCGGGGTATTAGTCCACTTTGCAACAGCTATTGTTTCACCATCCCTACTTATCCACTATCCAGCATGAACAGAATGTCATGCTTTCGTCAGAAGTATGACCTTGATTATTCACCTAGGTCTTGCTAGATTTCTTTAACCTAGTTATTAGTAGACTTACTTCAAAAGCTGATTTATACCCAATCCATGGCTTGGCACAAAACAGTTGTGGCCTCCTTTAGATATACAGTATTCAGCTATACCTTTTCTCCAAACAAAATATGAGCTTTACCCTTGTCATACTGTTTAAAATCTTTACATAGGTAAGTACAATAAAAAACAAACTCATTTTCATTCTATTGCAGTAGTGCTTTATTAAAATGCTTTAATGGAATCTTAAAAAGACAAAGAACCAATTGAAGCAACAGAAATACAACACCAGTCTGACTGTACAACGTAAATGTCTGACACAAAACATGTCAAATAATCATCTATGGCTGCCAAAAAGGGCTTATCTGCAAAAATCTTTCCATAAACTAATTGTAAAATACAGTCATTCAAGTTTCAAAGCCATGTTTTCAAAAAGTAGCAGGCATTCAATGCACATGATGGTTTTGCTGCAAACTTGGTTATTGTAGAATGATAATGACTGATAATTTTAAAGACATTGGACTTTAAATCATGAAAAATTTAATTTGAAAAGGTTCTACATTGAAGACTTGGTACCCTTATCTCCTTACCTATGACAAGTAGATTGTTCCCGAGGTCATAAGTCAACACTAATCACTTTAAGGTGATCCAGATGTTAAATGTAATACGTACTTAGTACTTTGTGTAATAAAAAATATCTTACGAGGTTGAGGCTCTGCTGAGACAACTATCAATTCCCACAACCAAGTGAGTTTTTTTCATACAAAACACTAAGTATGTATTATATTTATCTTATAACCTGTATTTGCCTTGTTTTCTTCGATGTTTCTAACAGACATGCAAGTTTCTAATAATAATCGCATAATGTCATAATTGTTCTAAAGATATCCATGTGATATCATGAAAAATATCATATGGGATGTTATGACAGGTATATTTGTAAAGTTATCAGATAAGCTAGACAATGTGTACCCACAACATATAGTTTTGTTGATAAATAGAGATTTTAAACCAGCTTTGTCTACATTAATCTAGTACTTGGAAACTATTTGTTCGATATCTCAGACAATCTACCTTTTCAGGGTAGCCAGCCATTAGTAAAATCTCTGTGACTGTCCAACAAACACACTTTGAAAACATGGCCTTGTTGGTAAAATAATTATCTACTCAATTTAGGTTCTCAAAAATTAAATCTAAAAGTTTGAAAAAAGCAACAGAATACAAATAATAGAACATTAACATGTTATAAAAAGCATAAAATGGTTTGAACATTCATTTCCCTTGCATAAACTCTAAGGAATTCTTTCACTCAACATAAATGTCATAGCAGGAAGATAAGTATCTCACAAGCACTCATGGTCAGAGCTACAGATAGTAGGGGGATTTTGATTTTCAAATGTAAATATTTTGTTATTTCTAACCTAAACCCTATGATGTTGGTACTTATTTGAATCATCTCAATGAGATGATTCAAATGAGTACCCACATCATAGGGTTTCATTGAGAAATAAAGATTTAGACTGGCTTTAGTCCCTTTAATCTAGACCCCTGCATGGTGATACAAATATGTTTCATAAATGATTTCTTGAAACTTGGACAGACGGATGGACAGACGATTATTCACCTTGTAAATATTTTTTTCTTTCCTTTTTTATTAACCCTCTTCATGCTGAGCTCGGTATGTACCTGTCTAGCATAATGTGTAAATGAAAATGAGCCTACAAATAAGTCCAGCCTGAACGTCATCTCCACCATTCAAATTGTAGTTTTTAATAGATTCAATTTTCTTCAGATCAGAAACATTGACCAACACTTTTTTGCTGAGTCCTTTGATATCAATGCAATTCTAAAAAGACTTTATGTCCAGTTGTTAGAATGAAGAATATTCTTCATATAATCTGCTGTCTTACCATACTTTCTCTAATAAATGACCCTTTCTAATAGTGACTTAGCTCAACTCATAGAGGGAAAAGGAAAAAGACATCAATATCCAATATATTTTGTTTCAGAAAATAGGTCCAAAATAAAAACTCCCTGTGCATGTTTTGTTTAGCTCACAAGAGCATTTATTAGTAGTCATACAGTATATTAAATTTGGACAATTATAGATAAGCCTGTTTCAAAGATGGGTAATTACTGGCAAGACAAAGTCCCCTTTTATTAGACTGGAAGATGTTAAAGAGCAAAGAAAGCCAAGAGACCAGTATCCTGATGGGGAGTATGTACAAGAACACTCTGTGTAAGGCAAAGCTTTGCAAGATAGTGCCAGAAAGATAATATTACTTGCGACAAAAAAAAGGAATTTAAAATAATGTTGATATACTTGTAACTCTGATGACAGTAATGATGATGATGCTGATGATGAAAGCTTTTCATCAATTTGGCTTACTTCGATGAAGAACCCAGATATGGGTTAGAAAGTCATGTGTGGATAAGATTGTACCATGTGTGGGAACTGGTAAATAAGAGCACATTGAGCAAATGCCACTCTTGGCCACAGGTCACTTGATAATGAAACAAGTGGACCAAGCCTCTATACTGACTCTTGTGTTTTGATAGATATTGTTTGTTTGAAACAAAATTTAAATTCTGGAAGATAAGGGTTCATTCTCAGTTAAATTGGCTAAATAGGTGGTCTTGAAATAGCATATATGTATATGTATATGTGACTTGTGTGTAGGCTATTATGTTTATCTTTACCTCAAACTGCTTAAGCAGGTACATTTTGGGCTAATCATGAAAAAGGGTTGACATCCAGAAAATTTGTTTAAAGCTTAAGTAAACCTACGCACTATAAGAATGCATTCAAGGTGAAAATGTTCTCCAAACATTTAAGAAAATGGTATCCTACTTTGCAAATGCGCAAAGCCATTTTGAAGAGAAAGCAGTGAAGGTTCACACTCAATCCACCTCGAGCATTCACATCTATTTAGTGACTACTTTCTTTCAGTCATATAATGTCAGCTGGAGCACCTAACAAAGGATTCCTGGTATTTGTAATACTAGTAATACAATTACCTCCTTTCCTAGCCTCCAGCTGCTATACCATGTAGGTCTATGATTATCATTCAATTGATGGGAGACCTTTTTCACTATCACCTTTCCAAAAGCAGAATATAATACAAAGTAGGTATTTTTTCTCTATGAAAATTATCATAAATGAATCCATTATTGTTTAAACTTAAAACAAATGTCTTGTTGAGATGATTTCTATTTAGTTTAAACAGCAAAGGATTTACGAGATATTAGAAATAACTTTAAATCAAAATTATGATTCTCATTTGCGCTACCATTTTCCCACTTTTTAATGGTTCCTTATGTTGACCCTTTCAACAAGAATGTAGTGTCCACTGACTGATCAAAAATAAATTGTTAGCTTAGTCATGACCATTATAATCCAAATAAGGATTCTCTCTTGTTGACCATTATCCTTCTACAATTAAATTTTGTTTCAAACAAATTGTCAATTTTTGAGACATTTCAACCGGTCTGGAACATTAAGGTAGTGGACCAAAATAGTTCTGCAACCTTTTGGGAGTAATGAACTTTAACAGTGTTAACCTAGGTTTCGAACGTTTTTCATGAAAAACCTCGGTTAACATTGTGAAAGGATATGTGGTCCAAAATATTGCTGAACTATTGAATATGGTCCCACCACCTTAATTTTCTCCTGATATCCATTAAGTAGTAAGCAAGCAGTGAAGGCTAAGATCAGACTGCAAATTTGTGCAGGCTGATCCTAGTCTATACAGTCTGCCAATGGTTTATATAAAACAGGAAAAGGTTGTAAATAGCATTATGGTTAGATATATATTCTTTGAGACAAAAGGTTTTAATGGGACCTTAAAATGGTTGTTTACAAGCTTTACTATTTATGCCACCCAAAACTCATCAAAAATGAATGGTTAGTCAAGGTTTTAAAGGTAAAAATCTACAAATGGTTTTATTTGATGAATAGAAAAAAATGTTATTTCAAGACATTCAAAATTTTCATGTATACTTGATATAGTTTGAACAATTTATGCACAAATAATAATTAAAAAAACATTTATGCATAAAAATAAATATTTATAATTTACACAAAGGAATTCAATGAAAACTTGATATAATATATAATATATATTTACAAAAATGTACAAAAAATGTACATCTTAATCAACAACAAATTCTGTCTTTTCAATGACCAGCATCGAATGGCTTCATTTAGCCCTTTTCCATATAATCACAACACAGGTTTTTCTAACATTGTAACAAGAAGTAACAGATCGTCATGTAAAAAAGGAGAAATAGTTTATTACAATCATTTTCTCCTTTTGTCACCATGATTTCTGGTTGACATGGTATTTCATTTATATTCGTTAGAAATGTTGTTACTATATAATGTTTTGAAATTGAAGAAGTCGTAAGGAATCAATGCACAATCAATTTTATTGAAAATATTTTTGATTCAATACATTAACCCTTGTCATGCTGATCCCAGAATATTCCTGCTTTGGCAGGAGATATGGACAAACCTCAGCCTGCACATGTGCAGTCTGATCTTAGTCCAAATAACCTGGTTTTCATTTTTAAACCAGAAAAAGTTTCAGAAATTATATTTTCAAAATTAAATGCTGACACAAAATTAGGAAATACAGAGCTTTCAGCAGTTTGATTTACAAGATACAAGTATATATAATTTTGACAAGGGTTTATTTTCAGCATGACAAAGGTTAATCAATCTTCAATATTGCCCCAGACATGATCAATGTTCCGAAGTGAACATGGTTAGCCAAAAATATTTACCTATTTCAAAAGGTCAGCTATATGTTTAATTCCAACATTTATTTACTTTCATAAGGCTGTCGATTACACAAAAGAGAAAAGCATGTTGTTGTGGAAACACAGATGCCCTCAACCAGGCCAGGTGTTGGCAGTGCATTTGAAGTTGTGTCATCTGAATAATCACCTTCAACACTCGAAAGTTCCAAGAAAATGCAAAGCAAAGCATTTGTTCACACATAAAATTAATACCATCAAATAACAATTATAAATCAGGTAAAGGTGCGATCAACAATTTGATATGTGGTGTACTTTTGGAATCATGGCGTCACCTGAAAATTGTACTCAAAACTTGTTAATTTGTATTTTAAAATATTCTTGTCACAATGTGATCTCCAAATTATTACTTATATCCGATGAAAAAAGGGTAATGGTGAAAAAAAATTGTTTCCATTATCTGGGAGTTCCTGTTATCAAAATTCCCATTATCCAATGAATTTTGCTTAGGCTAAAGAAGAAATGGTTTCTTACTGGAAGAAAAGTTGCTACAAACTGAAAATCCCTATTATAGGAAGTCTACTTTATTATTGATTATGTTAAGGTTAAATTTAAGAAATTGATAAACTACCATTGTCAATATGATAGTCAATAAAATTGAATGTATGTTGGCGACTAGAAATATCTTATTCCTGAAATGAATAATCATTATCAAACAATCCTATTTAATAGCATCCCTGAAGATAAACGTTAAGGATAACATTGTGTGAAAAGGAGAAATTGCTACCCGCTATTGTTCAATTGTACCCATATTTTGAATTGTAATTACCATTATTTATTCTAATAATCGCCCATGTTCTAATAATCGCCCATCCCCCAGAACACAGCTCAAAAATGGCCATTTTAAGACCGATTTTTAGAAAAGTTGATGACTCTAATAATCACCCACCCACCCCCATTTGAGAAAAATTGCTCGAATGAAAATTTCCAAATTATTCCAACTGATACTAAAAAATTCATGCAACACCTTTGACAAATACAAAACAAGAGGACCAAGATGGTCCTAGATCGCTCACCTGAGTCTCTTTGACCCCTGGGACATCACATTAATTAGATAGGCAGATGTCAAAAAAGTGATTGCCTAAGATCAATACCGTGGAACGTTTTCAGCGAAGAGCAAGACAGATATGCCTTTTTGCTCTTTGATTCTATGTAAAAAGGGATGCACCCGGATGGACCCCAAATGTGACCCCAGGGTCTTGATATGAACAAACTTGAAAGAGGTCCATAAGATGATATTACATACTAAATATGAAAGCTGTCTGCCTTCTGGTTTCAGAGAAGAAGATTTTTATAGGTTTTCCTATTTTCACCCATTGTGCTCAGATGAGCTGAAGGGGATGCGCCCAGTTGGAGCCCAAATATGACCCAAGGGTCTTGATATGAACAAACTTGGTAGAGGCCCACTAGATGATGCTACATACCAAAAATGAAGGCAGTGTGTCCTCTGGTTTCAATTAAAGAAGATTTTAAAAGATTTTCCCTCTTTGATTCTATGTAAAAAGGGTTGCGCCCGGGTGGAGCCCAAATATGATCCTAGGGTCTTGATATGAACAAACTTGAAAGAGGTACACTAGATGATGCTACATACCAAATTTGAAAGCTGTCTGCCATCTGGTTTCATAGAAGAAGATTTTTGAAGATTTTCGTTTTTTTACCCTTCGTGCTCATAAGAGATAAAGGGATGCACCCATGCAAAGCCCAAATATGACCCCAGGGTCTTGATATGAACAAACTTGGTAGAGGCCCACTATGTGATGCTACATACCAAATATTAAAGCTGTCTGCCTTCTGGTTTCAGAGAAGAAGATTTTTAAAGATTTTCGCTCTTCGATTCTATGTAAAAAGGGTTGGGCTCGGGCAAAGCCCAAATATGACCCAAGGGTCTTGATATGAACAAACTTGGTAGAGGTCCACTAGATGATGCTACATACCAAATATGAAAGCTGTCTGCCTTCTGGTTTCAGAGAAGAAGATTTTTAAAGATTTTCATATTTTCACCCTTTTTGTTAAGGGTAAAGGAAAAGTGAAGGGTGGATTTCATTTATTTGAACAACTTTGGTAGAGCTTGACCCAAGGAACATCCCTGCCAAGTTTCATCAAGATTGGCCCACTGGTTTAGGAGGAGAAGATGTTTAAAGAAATTGTGGACGACGGACGACGCACGACGCACGACGGACGACGCACGACTGACGACGGACATTCTACGATCCCAATAGCTCACCTTGAGCACTTTGTGCTCAGGTGAGCTAAAAATCCAGTGATTCATGATTCATTTATTTAGATGAACAGGCATTTGTTTCCTAGATTTACTGAAGAAAGGGAAATGCTTATCATCTTTATGTTTGCGATGGTCGTGACTGCATAATTTACTTAGATTTGAATAACTTCTATTTAGCTTCTATTTTTCAACTTAAACACTGATAATCACAAATATCTTCTAAATCCGATGTCAAAGAAAGAACACGTCAGACGTAGCTGCAACATTTTCAGCTCCCAATGACAGAAAAATGATTTTTTTTGTCCGAAACATGGTTACTATCTTTTTATCCAAAATTACAATATTCTTCAGAAATAAAAAGAATTTACCGATACTCAATGATTTTTGTTTCAATTATCCTAATTTAAATCCATCAATCTGGTCAATAAAGGCAAATCAAATGAATATTTTTGTCTCACAACAAGGAAAAGGCACAGTTAATTTCACACAGAGGGTACACAGATGATCAAAGACACCGACAGCTATTTTTGGAAGTGTTGCTAGAGCTTGCACGCGCCCAACGCTTGTCTCAGTAGATGACAAACCTTTTTTAAATTATTATTTAGCCATCTCTTTGAGACTTTGTTGCAGATTTTAAAATTGAGGAAAACGGGATACTTTATTCTATTTTCGCAACAGGTAGGCAATACGATAATTTTCTATTGCAGCTTTTTTAATTCATTTCTTGTAATTTTGCAAAAAATATACGATAAGCAAATGATAGTTTACAATCGACATGCAAAGAGAATATAAAAATAAGTGCGTGTAACAACTATAATCTGATGTAGTTAAGATCCTTTGGAAACATTACAGCAATATACGGTATTTATTAATCTAGGTTAAGGAAGAAAAATACAATTTTCTGAAACTAGAGAATCACTTATTGAACAATACATCCAAGCATTATGAAGTAATTTCAGTCGTCTTTGCTCAAAATATGTGTTAGGCAGTCAGAAAAAAGAATAAAGATGAGTAAAATAGTTGATATTTCAGTAAATAAGATCGTCTGGCATAAGTTTCTTGCCCAATTGACTAAAATAGAATTCAAAATCTAAACAGAACAGGTAGATCCTCGGTGTTATTACTTGCTGAAGTTGATGGTTTTTTTTGGTACTGTATTATAAAGGGAATTCTTTTGCTAATTAATGACCAAATAACTTTCAATTTATTCCATTGTTTTAAAGTAGAATATAAATTCATTCACGAGAATCCCTAGGTTTCATAGCGATGTCATATAAGCAGTGTATCGCTCTGTTTCTTGAAAAACAGTGACAATGACCAAACTGCGAGGTCAGAGTTAAGTCATTATCATGCGCCTTTGTTCCTCATTTTTGGAAATGTAAGTCCTTACAAAGGAAGCTTGAGTTATTGCCCAACAGAATACCTCCAATAATCACCCATCCCCAACTGCGTTGAACATGACTATTTTAATAAATGCCCGGGTGATTATTAGAATAAATATGGTAGTTTATTAAATATATTAAATTTGTACCAGTCAGATCATAAGTTCATTCTTCTGAAAAACTTTTTAGATCTCTTTTTTTGAGCAATGAACATTGGTAGAGTTTAAGAAAAGAATGGGTCAAATAAAAATTATTTAAATGCATTGTGGTACATTATGTTATTGATAATCAGATTTTGTATAAGATTTTGCAAAAAAAGTATGTATCTTATCTTTGAATTCATTCGAGTGTAAAATAAGTGACTAGAATGAGAGAATATATTGCACAATAAGAGAAATATCATCTTTACTTTGACCAGAGGTGCGTTTGATAGAGCAAGATTCTTAAGATTCTTACTAATATTTTTTAGATAAAGCGTTGGGTTGAGCAAGTTTTTAAGCAGCTAAATAAGAATCTTAACATGTCTCCATATCAGCTTAGGGCAAAACAGTAGTTGTATTTCATGTCACAGTGAACACTTTTGTCCTGAAGTGAAGGAGATGATGTTCTGAACTGTTGCCTGATGCAAAAGGCAGAAAAACAGTTCATAATGTCATCCACAACATAGAGGGCAATTGTTTCTCATTTTTACATGGATATTTAGGAAAAAACTGTTTCATTACCTGATTTAAACCGTGTAATTATGTTTTACATGAAAAATATGTTACAAAAAAGTATTTTGAGAGAAAAAAGGTCAATTTTGGGATATAATAACTAACAGCGTGTAACTTTGCATGCTTTTAGCATGTGCAGCTAAATGAAATCATGTTTGTAAGCTGGTAACGGTTTGGTGCTCACTGGTCTGGATGAAACGGTTAATACTGTTGCCTGGTCATGTGACAAGTTGTGCAATAAACTATGAAACAGTTCTGAATAGTTTATATGCATTTATATAGCAGATAAGGTAATCATAACAAGTGTTTCATGCTGAGCCATGATCAAAATATAATGTGCTTGCTGATCTTTGTATATATTGACTTCCACTGAAAAATATGGAATTATCAGAATAGCAAAGAAGGAAATCTGCAATATATCTGAAATATATTTAAAATAGCTCTCAACAAAACTTTCGAGTCCAATAAAATCTCTCAAACTTTCCAACTCTACAAGCACTGTTTTCAATACCCGTATGACATCACTTGACAAACCCAAACCAGATATCTCACACATAGTTCCCATTACAACGGAAAAGTAGCTTTTCACCAAATCCTAGTTTTGTCAAGTTGCCAAACCCTGGGATGCCACCGACAGTCTAGAAAGTTTCGGCTCGATTTCCAGAGATGCTTTATATGTCTGCTCATCGTCTAAAAGCCGAGTTGTGTCTAGTAGATAATTGGTTACCTAAAAATTCAATGAATAAACTATTACAAGAATTTTCATCTTATTCCACAATGTTTCTCAAGCACAAAATAACAGGAACATAAAATTCAGTGACCAAAGAGGAAAGAGTTAAGATCCTGACCAGAAGTCAATTCATTTAATGTTCCATTTCAGGGCAATCGACCTTGTATTCGACCATGTAAAATTTCTAAGAAATGTCCTATACAATGATAAGTTTTTTAAAAGTAATAAGATTGAGAGTAAAAATACTATTAAAAGTGATGTAATGTTTCTTTTTTTGAGAAGTATACAATAGGTATAAGATTTAAAGTTTCCTTTTTAAAATAAGAGCATTCTTAGAACAGTCAAACTTGTTTTAAGAGACCACTACAGGGACCACCAAAAAGCGGTCATTTTAAAATAATGGCCACTTTATACACTTTTTGTTCACAAATAAGAAACATACTTTTTGATTGAATATGCAAAGTACATGTATTGCGAAATTCTCAAAATCCTATGTCGTTATAACTGAATTGAGATGATTCTAAAGAGTTTTAACAACATTGGCTTCATTATCAATAATTTTAAAACGTACAATACCTACTTTTTGGGACATTTTGATTTAAAGAAGGGGATTTTTTAAGGTTGTGCTTAATAAAAATGGTTGTTTAATAGACATGGTCGCTCGAGCAAGATTGACTCTACCTTTGATTTTCTTTAAAAACAGCCACACTTATTAACTAACCATTTTGTAAAATGTTCCATCTTCAAAGCCTACAGTTAAATGCCAAATAAAATTACCATATATCTCAAAGTTTTCATTTGGTTGTCTGTTCTAATAATTATATGTGATTTTTTCGGTTTTTAAAATTATAATACAATTTCAAGTTATAATAAATGTGACCTGTCACAAGGAAAGGTACCATATTTGTAATGACTCAAGTTTCCACCCTAATCATACTGCGTTGACTGACTAGGATCAAAACTTTTTCGAAATTTGATTATTTTCCTAATCTATAATGACCAATCTTCCATCCTGTGAAAGAACTTTTGAAATGTGGCCTCTAGCTGACCAATACATAAACCAAACTCTTTTTCAAATATTCATTTTATGAAGTTCTCAGTATCCTTTCCGACGTTTGGCTCCAATGGGTAGATAATCGTAAACCTATGTGAGATAGCAGTCGGAGGCTAGGAAAGGTTGTAATGGTAGTACAGGTGAAAGAAATACCAGGAATCCATTGTTAGGTGCTCCGGCCGCCGCGATATAACTGCGAAATTGTTGAAAGCGGCTTAAAACCCATTCAAAAAAACAAACAAAACAAAGTTCTCAGATGATCTTATTTTACACCACAGATCAAAGTTCATTTGCATTATCAAAATTGACTTACCCGTGGGTGGTGTTCAATTCTATAGGCAGTTTGTTGAAATAATCTGATCTCTCTTATAACATGGGCAATCTACAATGCAAGAAAAAGGTACAGATTGAAAACAATACCAGACAACAATATTTCAGAGATATTTCAGAGTGGTCCAATTAGCAAGAAGTTTCACATGACAATTTTTTAGTCGATAAAATTTTTTAAAACCTTTGTTGAAGAAAACTGTGCACAATGGAGAAATAGCTCGTTTCTGAAAAAGCTTCTCTGCAGGGTGGTAAAAAAAACAAATTGTGAGGAAGTTGGTTGAAGCACAGTCTCTTAATTTCAGATCTTTTACATCATTTAGTGCTACTGTTGATTATTTTCTTTTTGTTACAAAAGTTCAAAATTTTTAATATTGGGTTCATTTGAACCCCCCTCTCTCTTCTCAGAGCTCAGAATTTTTCTGAACAAATAATTTACTTCACGCTGCTCCTCTCCACCCAAGAGTATAAATGGTTACCTGCGAGAGTTGTAAGACAAAAAGCTGTGGCAGCCGAGGGTGCCTTATGTAAACAACCTATCTGCAACTTCATGATCAGGGGTTAAAGTGTAAAGTTGTGTGAATAGGTATATCGTAAAAACAAGACTATAAATCAAACTGTATTTTCAACAGATAGAGGTTGTACTTTGGATTTTAGTTCAAAGAATTTCAATAATCATAATACAAACCCTATGTTTTTGGTACTCATTGGAATCACCCTTTACAAGACGATTTAAATGAGTACCCACAATAAACGGTTTCATTGGGAAATAAAGATGTTAGACTGGTTTCTCCCACTCTTATCTATACCTCTTTTTTTCTGAACCTATTGCTGTCTATATAATCATGTAAGCCAATATTCAGGGTCCTAAAAATTGTTATAGTTATATAGTTATTAAGTGTTCACCTACCATTCTCATTTTTGAAAAGTTGACTAGATTATCCTCAGTAAAGTCTGGGGTGCCTTCCTCGATGAATGATAAATCTGTGAGATACATGCCTAGATATGGTATACAGGGTGGATCACACCTTCAATAGAAACACAAAACGTGGAATACAGATTACTGTGTGAAATGTCCGTTTAAACATATTCATTTTACAGTACATTGATTAAGAAACAAGTACTTTCAACCTAGACTATTCACTCTTGATTTTGCTTCCTTGAGAATGAACCAGTTTTGGTGCTGAATGTGGGCCAATGAAAAAAAAAATCAATAGCTATTCCCAAGAATCAAACCTGGAACCTCTTAGATAGAGGCCAATACTTTACCTCTAGACCACAGACACTACACTGTGTGAAATAAGAAGTATTTTTATACCATACCTTAAATTATTCATACCTAATTCCTTACAATGCAAGCAGAAAAATAGTATAGCTCATTAAATATCTAAATCTGAAAGTTTCAAGTGAGCTTTTGGAACATTAGCCTTGGATCCAGGCTGGAGATTTAAAACTTTTTCTTATGATCAACCTAGAATTTTGTCAAATTACAACTTGAGATAAAAGCTGAAATTCTATTGTAATACTAAAATGAACTTATGAATATAAAAGGTAATATGAATATGTTGTTACAAATAATAACTTATTAATATCATTTTTAACGATCATGTATTTATCTTAAGTTTGAAAAAAATTCTCAGTTCAGCACAAAAACAGTTTTATAATCTTCAGCCCTGATAATAAACTGTCACTTTTTACACTAAGACTATCACCATACTTGCTAATATTGAAGGATAAAGCTATAAACAACCTCAAGGTAAGTGATGGTTGGTCTAATTTTGTGAAAGTGTATCAAAGTTATGGAGTTTTTAAAAATTGCAGACACTTTATAAAACCATCATTAGCTTTGAAAAAACCTGATTGCCAATTGCAATTAGATGTGACATATTAAGGGTGTATAATTGAGAAATTGCATATAGATCTGATCAACAATAATACATGTTACTTGAAATTAAAAGCATTTTCTAACTGTCTTTGAGATTATCATGGACAGCAGCAAAATGTGACCAGTAGTGAAAAAAGGGGTTAACATTCCTTTCATATTTTTTCTAAAAAACTTTGCACTTTAACATATTCAGAGCTACAGATAGAGGGGGTATTATGGATTATAGATCAAAGTATTTAAATCGTTAAAGCTCAACTCAGTGGATTCATCTTGTCAAGTTGATTCGAATGTGTACCAACAACATAGGATTTTATTGAGAAATAAAATTTTTAGACTGCCCCCCCCCCCCCCCCCCCCCCCCCCCCCCGAAAAAAGGTAATGGCTAGCCGTCAGATACCAAAATAACATCAAAATTAACAGTGACTTCGATTTGAAGACATTAAACTTTTACAGACAGAACAAATCCATCAAATGGCATTGCAAATTATTGAGGAGAACAATATCATGAAATGATTTTTACAGATGCACTTAACACACTATATAAAGAAGTGTAGTTCTAAGAGCTATTCTAAGCTCAATGTAAGTTGGGTGACAAAAATAATGAGAATACCTGTGTAATGCATCCCGCATGTTTTTAAACCTGCCATCTGATGATACAAGAGTCTGTAATCGTTCTATCATCTGTTTAGTCTACAAATAAATAAATTCATCTGTAAAGCATATATCACCACCATATTGCAAAAACTCTAGCAGTGATATGTTAGTGTACAATATTCTAGAAAATTTTAGTGTTATTTTAAATTGACAATTGATGCTTGTAACTAGAAAGCCATGAATGGCTTGAGTGGCTCCACAGGCTTGAAATTCATGTTATAGCAAATGAAAGTTTTGACTAGATATTTAGATATTTTGGGTTCTATTGATGTTGAAAATGATTTTCAAAATTTCAACTATAGCATATATATAGCCATATAACATATAGAGAAATGACCTCTGCTCATAACTCATAACAGACATATTTTTCATCCAATCACAATAATATTTGGCTGCATGATAATGGGGCACCAAAGGATCCTACTAAAAATGTTTGATTGATATCCATCTGTAATATACTGAGAAAATGATTTTCAAAATTTCAAGTATATAACAAATAATGAAATGACCCCCGCCTATAAAATACATATTTTACATCCGATCACAAATTTTTTTTGTAGGCTGATAAAGGGTCACTCAAGGATCATTCCAGTGAAATTTGGTTGATATCCATCAATTACATTCTGAGAAAATGATTTTCAAAATTTCCACTATATAACAATGTAGAGAAATGACCTCCGCCAATAAAATATATATTTTTCATCCAATCACAATATTTTTTGTAGACTGATAAGGGGTCACTCAAGGATCATTCCAGTGAAATATGGTTGATATCCATCAATTACATTATGAGAAAATGATTTTCAAAATTTCCACTAAATATCATAAAGAGAAATGACCTCCGCCCATTAAATCCATATTTTTCATCCGATCACAATAATATTTGATGGACTGATAAGGGGTCACTCAAGGGTCATTCCAGTGATATTTGATTGATATCCATCGGTTACATTCTGAGAAAATGATTTTCAAAGTTTTCACTATATAACATTTAGAGAAATGACCTCCGCCCATAAAATCCATATTTTTCATCAGATCACAATAATTTTTGACAGACTGCTAATGGGTCACCCTAGGATCATTCATGTAAAATTTAATTGGTATTTTTCAATTAAGACTCTGAGAAAACTCCCTTTTTACCATATTTGGAAATTAGCCACGCCCATTAAATCCATGCTTTTTATTGGATCAAAATTTCTTGAACAACTTTGAAAGAGGGTAACCCAAGGATCATTCCTGTGAAGTTTGGTTGAAATTCATCCAGTAGTTTCTGAGGAGAAGATTTTAAAAGAAAAAGTTTACGACTGGACGCACAGACTAATGGACAGATAGACGGACGGACGCACGATGGACACAACGCCATGACTATAGCCCCAGTGGCCTTCGGCCAGTGGAGCTAAAAATTAACAGATTAAGAAATAAGATAAATCATTAAACCCCAAAATTATATTGCATTACACAATACCTTGCATACTAGTTACCCTGGAACATTTGAGAGACATAGAATATGATGCCCATGACAAATTCATCCAGGTTTTTTTGTTTGTTAAAGTTTCAACAATATTGCCGTTTAAATTGCTGAGGATGGTGAACCTATCACTAATTGCCTATCATTTCTATAACCAATACAACCTATTTCATCTGAGCCACAGGCTGCTCAACCAACTGAGACATCTTTAGCCAACTTCGGGAAGATTAATGACACAAAAACTTTTGCCCAATTTCTGATGAATGCTGGCCATAGTTCAAACTCTTGACTCCAGGCAGACAGAGTTTGATGTTTTGCAAGCAATTAACAAAGTATCATGACAGCACCTAAGCAATCCCAGAGTGAAGCAGACCTGCACTTGAGAAACAACAAAGAATCCACTTCATTGACAGAAAAATCTTTCAGTGCAGTTAATTTTCCTGTAAGACAAGTCTAAAAACTGCAAATTGTCATACCTGTTTTGACAACCTATCCCATGTTTTTTTCAGTCTGTACACAGAACTGTTTACAAATGCGGCACATATCTGTAACACTCCATTATAATTATGCATACACCTACAAATGTCTGCAATTGCCGCCCATTTTTCTATACACGCTACTCTATCCTGAATATTTGTACGACTCACAATCTCTGATACTACTAAACGGCTGACCTAGAATAGAAACAAGATGTGTTTGTGAAACACGAATGCCCCCGGAACGGCATTTTTTTTCAAAGTTAGACCTTTACAGATGACCTTGACCTTGTCACATGACCTTGACTTTGGTACCAGCAGATGCAGATCATTGAGATCTATCATCATGCCAAATATTAGCTTTGTATCTTGAATAGGCTTGAAGATATTGGCAAGGTTAAGTTTTCGGACAGACGGACAGACAGACAGACGGATGGACAGACGGACAGACAAGAGTAAAACAATATGCCCCCGATCTCTCGATACAGGGGCATAAAAATAATTTGATAAGTACTGCAACAAGTATGGGTTGTAGATATTCATAATTAAAGCTATATTGAGGGCCTAGCTGATACAAACATTGCAGATGTCTTTCAATTTTTTCTTTTGATAGAGGTACACATTATTAAACTTTAAAATTGAACAGGATGTGTTTGTGAAACACAAATGCCCACAAAACAGTTTTTCATCAAAAGGTTGATTTTGACAGAAGAGCTTGTGACATGACCTTAACTTTGATTACCACAGATATGCATAAATAAAATCTTTCATCATGCCAATTATGAGAAAGGTATCTAAAATATGCTGAAATAACCAGAATATGTTCAGTTAATTCTTTTTAGGAGTTTGACAGATGACCTTGACCTTATCATAAAAAATGTGCTGGAATAAACTGAACATGTTCAGTTTTTTAGTCAAGTTTTTAAGAAGTTTGACCTTGAAAGATGACCTTGACATTTATATCTACAGGCCAGATATTGGCCATGTTAAGTCTTTTGGTTAAGTTTTTGAGTTATTTGACCTTGACAGATGACATTGACCTTGTCAAATGACCTTGACTTTGTTATCAGCAGGTGTGTATAGTTAAGATCTATCCCATGCAAAATATGAGGCTTGTATCTTGAATAGGCTTGAAAATATAGGCAATGTTAAGTATTTTGGTTAAGTTTTGCAGACAGATAACAATAGACAGACATACAATGGTAAAACAATATACCCCTGGTCTTTCAATGTTGGGACATAAAAATTCTTGCTTAGGTAGGAGGTATTAACAAAGATCAGCCTCCATGTGTCAATTTGAACAAATGGGAGCTACAACAAGAGCACCACCTACAGGTGCAACATTTGGCTGCAGGTGCTGAATAATGCAAAATATCTTAGTAGAAAAGGGCATAACTCTTACAAAAAAATGCTTCAACAGTTATCCCCCTTGATAGTCTAGATAAATCTTGTGATGCTGAAAAGACATGCAAAGTATATTGAAGTTCAATAACAACATATATGACCAAGGTAAAAGTTTGTCATGCCTATGCCAACACCAATATGAAAGATATCGAGGTGATCATAATACCTAAGGTTTTGATTTTTTCATTAAAAACCTTGTTTGAAATATGAAGGTCCTACCACTTACCATTCAAAAGTTATAGCCAATATTAAAGTTTTAATTCCTCACAAATTAAGCCTTAAATATGACCTTTACCTTGACTGATGAGGTCTTTTTGGAAGCAATCATCATATGAACTATGAATGCTTTATCACTTACCATTCAAGAGTTATAGCCAATGTTAAAGTTTCATTTTTTTTTATAAATATGACAAAGAAAAATGACCTTATATGCTGACCTTTGACTTGGTTCAAACAGAAATGTCTTATCCAAGGCAATCATAATGCGAAATATGAGGGCCTTATCACTTACCATTCAAAAGTTATGGCCAATGTTTAAATTCATCTTCTTGACAAATATGACCTTGAAAATCACTTTGACCTAGACTGATGACCATGAACTTGGTACTTACAGAAATGTCTAGTCCGAAGTAATCATCATGTAAAATATGAATGCCCTATCGCTTACCAATCAAAAGTTATAGCCAATGTTAAAGTTACAGTTTTCTTTTTTTTACAAATATGACCTTGGAAAATGACCTTGACTGATGACCTTTGACAAGTTTTTGTTGTTGGCAATCATCATGTAAATATGAAGGTCCTTCACTTACCATTCAAAAGTTATGGCCAATGATAATGTTTAATTTGACCTTGAAATCACTTTGAGCTTGACTGATGACCTTGAACTTGGTACCAACAGAAAGGTCCAGTCCTAAGCAATCATCATGTAATTCATCATCCAAAACAGACGATCTAAAAACCTTTTTTGTAGAAAGGTCAAGTTGCCTTAAGCCATCTTGAAATTAATAATAGATTTTTTATCCATACCTCATTGAAACGTTTGCTAACAAGTAAAACGTTGGGAGCCTTGTGTTGTTTTTCTGGCTTCATCCAAGCTTGGCATAACAACTCTCTACAAAAACAAGGAGTAAACTGTTTACCTTTTATCCACAAAAATTGATAAAGAAGAGCTCTAAATGATGGTGTCATCGTCTAGCTACATTGCTTAGTATAAGAATGCAACTAAATTCATAACAATGATGTCATCATAGTGCCATGAAATTTGCTTGTCAAATGATGTACTTTCAGAGCATTTATCCATAGATTTTTGTGTTTTTTCTCTTTTTTTTCACAAAAAAATCAGATAAAACATTTGTTTTCATGAAAGATCAATTTATCTTTCATACTGTGGACATAAAGGCTATAATGTTCACCCAATATAAGATAGAATGTTGAACCATTCTGTATTTATAAATGTGTCTTTGATTTTTTTGCATAAGATGAAATATATTGTTTTCTATTTTAAAGTTTGACAAATACTTGTTATTTATCAGGACTGTCTTTATCCTTGTCATGCTGAACCTTGAATTTTCATTTTTTTCAGCAGGATATGAACACAAAGACCAACCTCCATAAATCTGATGAAGTCTGATGTCAAATCCCCCTCCCCCCCCCCCCCCCCCCCCAAAAAAAAAAAAAAAAAAAAAAAAAAAAATACTGATGAATCTTTTAGCTCATTACAATATGACAAAATTAAGACTAATCCAATTATAAAGAAGTTACAAATGACAATTTTGAAGATCTTTGTCTTTTGTTGGAGAACTAATTATGAATAATGAAGAAGTAACAAGTGAAATAAAGATTTGCAATTATATAGCACTTACTCGCTTCGTATAGACATGAAGATTTGATGATCGAGGAATGTTAATTGCTCCGATATGTCTAAGGCAGACAGAGTGTCAAGGCTATCTTTTGATGGAGTCTGAAAAATAATTTTATCAATCATAAGTTTTCCTGATTTAACAAATTTAGGAAAGGTTTATTTCCATTTCAAGAGAAAGTGAGAAAATGAGATGCCCATAAGTGCCCAAAAAACTCTATTGGATTATAATTTATTATTATGGGGAAACTAACAGCTCTCCAATCATGTTTGACACATCAATGAGTCAGTGCAACACTAGTGTAAAGTGACTATAAATATATAGGCACTTATACATGTGTTGCACTCTCCCCACGACATGGTAATTGTTGGAGGTATGATGTTATTGTGTTAAGGTAGAACAATTGAGCAAAATTATTATTAAATTAATCCCTTTATATAGCAGCTATGCTCCAGATAAGCTCTATTTCATCATTTGACCTTTGCCTATGACCTTGACCTTGGAGCTCAAATAGCATAATTATCTACTGATTATGGAGGACAATTGTTACAAATTGTTTTGCCAGTAAACTATCAATGTAAAAACAATGCTAGAGACAAGCATTGATTAAAGTTGTTATCTTGAACTTATCTTGACTTGGAACTACATATTTTTTTCAAATGATGTATCTATTTACAATGGAGAAAAACTGCATCAAATGTAGTAGTGACATCTATTTCTTAATTACCTAAAAAGTTGATAAACTATACAGATTACTTAGCAAATGCTTGAAACAATATCACTGTCTAAGCTCAAAACAGTTGTAACTCCCTATAAACATATAGGGAGTTACAACTATTTCACGGAGAGCCATCAAGATCAAGATCAAAATTAGGCTTCAATCATTTCAGACTTACCTCAGGATGAGCCAATAGTTTGGTGAGATCAATCTTGGGCTCCTCTGACTCCTTGGTTATGGTACGGAGGATTGAAGCCGCAGCCTTGTGCTCCGCAGGTAACAGGTTCGTATTACACACCATCTCCTCTAGAAAATCTATCACAGACGCTTTGAGCTGGGGGTCACACTCAAAATCCTAAAATAGATACTAGAAAATATATCAAAGATACTTCGAGCAATTATAAATGTAAGAAAAGGCCTCTGTAACTACGCTTTATTTGCATCAAGCTGATCAAACCTTGTCTAGCATAGAAATATTATTTGGTCATTTTTCCTTTGACTCTAACCATGTATCAGAACATTCTGAAAAAAAATACATACTTCAATCCTTTTAGCAGAAAGATGAATCTGAATGGACTAGGGATAAGGTCACAGGTCAAGGTCACAGACCCAACTTTGAAATTCAGGACCCAGTGAATCAGTTCATTCAAAACTCTCATAAATACAACTGCACTTGATTGACCTAACTAAAGAAGGGAGGAAGTTAAATGTCAAGGTTGCTACATTACCTGTAAGAGTTCAAAGACCCAGAGCTTCAGTAATTAGAAAACTCTCATAGTGGCAGCTGTACTAATTAGTCTTAATTGATCTTTATAAATGATCTAAATTGAAGGGTGAAAGTCAGAGGTCAAGGTCACAGAATGACCTGCCAGTGTTTAGAGACATAGTGCTTCAGTATACTCAAAACTCTCATAGAAGCAGCTGTACTTATCAGTCTCAATTGATCTATTTATTGAAGGCTGAAAGTCAGAGGTCAAGGTCACACACTCGCCTGTGAGTGTTTAGAGACCCAGTGCTTCAGTATATTCAAAACTCTCATAGTGGCAGCTGTACTAATCAGTCTCAATTGATCTATATAGCTAATCTATATTGAAGGGTGAAAGTCAGAGGTCAAGGTCACAGAATGACCTGCGAGTGTTTAGAGACATAGTGCTTCAGTATATTCAAAACTCTCATAGTAGCAGCTGTACTAATCAGTCTCAATTGAATCTATTTATTGAAGGGTGAAAGTCAAAGGTCAGAGGTCACAGTCTCACCTGTGAGTGTTTAGAGACCCAGTGCTTCAGTATATTCAAAACTCTCATAGTGGCAGCTGTACTGATCACAGACTCTCTCTTCTTCAGGAACTTTGGGTCCATATTAGCTGAAAGATAAAGAGAGCACATGAGCCTGTGTGTGACAACAATTTGAAATGTGTGTGAGAGGCGCACATTGAGCAGCGTAGACAGCCTCATACTGTAAATATATAATTACCAGATGGTTTACAAATACATTGAGGGCTTATCTATTAACAAAACGCATAGTAAAGACTATTGTCAGACTATGCAGGTCACGAGGTGCACAGGCTGGTCAGATTCTTTACTCTGTGCACATTGGAAATTGTTAGAAATGTCAAGCACAGACCCATATTGAAGGGTTGGCACAAAACTATTGTAAGTGCCTATATTTATATAGGCACTTACAGAAATGTTGCATTGACCCCTTGATATTGATTTAGTGGTCATGAAAGACAAAATTTATTAAAAAAAGTCATCTATAAATAGAAATTAATGAGGCTTTGCTGAGTTCTTACTCATTTTAGATAGATTTGGTATGGAATAATAATTTCAGTATATTAACAAGCAAATTCGTTGAATTGATATCCCCCGCCGAACATATTTTCATTGTCAATGGAGTTAATATCAAACTTAGGTACAGGTTATCTTAATCTACATCAACCTATAGTTTTCAAGAAATAGCGCAGAAACAAATATCACAATGTATGTATATGACTTAAACAGTCAGGGGCAGTAACTCTAAATTCGACGGTCGAACCGGGTAAACCTGACGATATGCACATGTCCTCATTGTAGTGAAGCTGGGTGCCAAGTTTCATTGAAATCCGGTCTATAGTTTTCAAGGAATAGCGCGGAAACGAATATCACTATGTATGTATATGGCTTAAACAGTAAGGGACAGTAACTCTAAATTCGACGGCCAAACCGGGTAAACCTGACGATATGCGCATGTCCTCATTGTAGTGAAGCTGGGTGCCAAGTTTCATTGAAATCCGGTCTATAGTTTTCAAGGAATAGCGCGGAAACGAATATCACTATGTATGTATATGGCTTAAACAGTCTGGGGCAGTAACTCTAAATTCGACAGTCAAACCAGGTAACCCCGACGATATGCGCATGTTCTCATTGTAGTGAAGCTGTATGCCAAGTTTCATTGAAATCGGGTATATAGTTTTTAAGAAATAGTGCAGGAACGAATATCACTCTGTATGTATATGGCTTAAACAGTCAGGGGCAGTAACTCTTAATTCCGCGGTCCAACCGGGTAACCCTGACGATATGCGCATGTCCTCTTTCTAGTGAAGCTGTGTGCCAGGTTTTCATTATAATCTGGTTGACAGTTTTCAAGAAATAGCGCGGAAACGAATATTACTCTGTATGTATATGGCTTAAACAGTCAGGGGCAGTAACTCTAAATTCGATGGTCGAACCAGGTAACCCTGACGATATGCGCATGTCCTCATTGTAGTGAAGCTGTGTGCCAAGTTTCATTGAAATCCGGTCTATAGTTTTTAAGAAATAGTGCGGAAACGAATATCACTATTGTATGTATATGGCTTAAACAGTCAGGGGCAGTAACTCTTAATTCCGCGGTCCAACCGGGTAACCCCGACGATATGCGCATGTCCTCTTTGTAGTGAAGCTATGTGCCAAGTTTCATTGAAATCCGGTCTATAGTTTTCAAGAAATAGTGCGGAAACGAATGTCGGACGGACAGACAGATGGACAGAAGGACAGACATGGCAAAAACAATATCCCCCCTGATGATTTCATCGGTGGAGGATAATAAAACATATTTCACATTGTATCTATAATAAATTTTGGCCTATATATTTGCAATAAATCAAAAAAATTCCTTAAATTTTACAATAAACCATTGTTAAATGATGTCAAGATATTAGATCATTCAAGCAACAAAGTTAAAGGGACCATGATCGCCCCCACATCACTCACCTTAGTCTTTTGACTCCTCCCTTAGCAAATTGTATTGTATTATACATAAAGATCATTAATGACAATTTAATAGAGCAACAGATAAAGGGGGTATTTTGGATTTTAGACCAAAGTATTTCCATAATAATAGCACAAACCCCATGTTGATGGTACTCATTGGAATCATCTCATCAAGATTCCAATGAGTACCCACAAGATACGGTTTCATTGAGAAATCAAGATTTGAGACTGTTTTTACCCCCTCTTATCTGTACCTCTGATTTTTGGGCCAATGAAACCATATCTTGTGAGTGTTTTAACAACCTGGGATTCATTTACACCCATTTTTAAACCAGAAATATCTACTTTTTAGATATCAAAATTCAAAGAAGGGTATTTTGAAATTGGTTGTTTAATAAAAATGGTCGCTTAGACATGGTAGCTCGAGCAAGATTGATCGTATTGTTAATTTTCTCTATAGTTTTAGTCAACATGCTAAAAGAGTTTATAATGACCCTGAATATGAACATACCAGCACTAAGAAATCGTTGGGTGCGTGTGGTTGGTGGCTGTTCCGTCGAATATCCTGACCCAGCAGTTGCCACAGCAAAGGCAGTCGCTGCAGCCGAAGAGCTTGATCTGGATCATGAAAGAAAGGAATGGAATTAACTTTGTCAAATAAACTTTTAAACAAATTAGGTAACCTACTTTGTTGTAGAGGAACAGGCTGTTCTTTCCTTATTTATAGGCACATATAAAAATTTATCACTATCCACTCAAATTCAATTTGCTAGAAAATTATAAACAAGAGGACAATGATGGTACAAGATCACTCATCTGAGTCTCTTTGACCCTGAGGCATCACATTAATTAAACAGGCAGATGTCAACAAGGAGATGATTTCAACATTTGATCAATACCATAAAATGTTTCAGCAAAGAGCAAAAAGGATATGGCTGCGCACAGCCCTTATATAAACATATGGGGCATGTAATGAATAAACTAGATGAAATTCAATGAAATGAAACTATTAAGAAAAAGTTCCTGCCTTCTGGTTTTTAAGAACAAGTTTTTAAGATTTCCTCCTTGGTGTTTTTGTAAAATAGGGGTTGGGGCCATTCAGACCCCAAATATGAACCTGGAGGCATAAAATGAACAAAATTGGTATAGGTCCACTAGATTATGCTACATGCCAAAATATAAGGGCCTTCTGCCTTCTGATTTCAGAGATAGGCTCCTCTCAAAAATTAGTATCTTTAAAGGTCAAGGTCACCCATCAAGATCAAGGTCAAATATCAAGTTCAAACTTCTAAAAAGAATTGCTGTTTTTGGTGCGAACAGATCTTGTTTCATAATCATAACAAGACAATCATTCTGACTCAATTTCCGGTTGATCTGACAAATAATGTGGCCTGTAGAGTGCATCAAAAGGTTTTTTTAAGATTTTACCCCTTGACCCAGTTTTTGACCTAAGTTGACCCAATTTCCAACTCATCCAATATTTCAACAAGACAATCATTATGACCAAATTTCAGGTTGATTGGACAGAGAATGTGGTCTCTAGTGTGCATAGAAGGCCTTTTTACAATTTGCCCCCGTGACTTAGTTTTTGACCCCAGTTGACCTAATTTCAAGCTCATTTGAGATTTCATCAAGACAATCATTCTGACCCAATTTTTGGTTGATTGGGCAAAAATGGTGGCCGCTAGAGTGCAGAAAAGGTTTTTCTACATTTTGACCATATGACCTAGTTTTTTACCCCAGTTGACCCAATTTTGAACTTGTCTGAGATTTTACCAAGATAATCATTCTGACCGAATTTCAGGTTGATCGAGCAAAAAAATGGCATCAAGAGTGCATACAAGATTTTTTTCAGATTTGACCCTGTGACCTAGTTTTTGAATCCACTTGACCAAATATGGAACTTGTCTCTAGAGTGCTTACAAGATAAATGTTGACGAGCATGTCACACTATGGATGACGGACATCCAACTTACCATAAGAACCAAAAAGATAATGACGATCTTGATTTTTTAATTTCTATGTTAGCTCACGCTCTCAACTGACATTGAGACAAATAAATTGCATATGTAAGTAATCTAAATACTTTAAATGTAGCTTGAACAATATGTGTTTGTGAAACACTAAAACCCATGAAACAGAATCTTTTTTCTTCACAAATTTGACCTTGAAAGATTACAACACTTACCTTCTTTTTGAAGCCCTTGATGATGTAACAACAGCCCCTATTTTGGCCTGTGGAGGGGATCCTTCAGCCTGGGACACAAGACTTGCTCTGGGGGTTGCGGTGCTCAATGATTCTGTGTCTGTCCCCACTGAAACACACCAAAACCGACTTTATGCTAGCTGTGTATTTCAAGGCTCATTTATTTTGACTGGTTGAAAATAGATAGCCTATTTAAAGCTCATTAAGGCACAGAAGCGAAAAAAAAAGTCATGGACAGGGAGCTTTTGCTTAGTACTCATTTTCTGCAGCGAGGTATCAATTAAATAAATGACTTCTATTCATTTTTTCCATTTAATTTGAGGTTATTTTACTTTAAACAATCATTTAAATGATTGTTTGAAGAAAATTAAGCTAAAATTAGAGAATTTAAACTAGATCTGTCACAACGCACACAAATATCCCCCCTCCATTTCTTGAGCCATGTAAAGTCAGTATGTGGAAAATGTTCAAAAGCAAACTAGACCTTTGACCTTCTTGAACCAAAAACAATGGGGCACCTCCTTGCGTCATAAGCAACTGTTACAATTGTTTCATGATTCTAAGCCACTCACTAGCTTTCTGAGTTAAGTTGAGAGTTGACAGATGGACTGACAGACAAACAGACAGACAGAAAGGGTGACACCTTATATCCCCCCTTAACTTGTTTGATTTGGGTTTAAAGCTGCTTTCAAAAATCTTTCAGTTGTATCCTGGCAGCTAGAGCACCTAAAAATGGATTACCGTATTTCTCATTACCATAACATCCTTTCGTAGCCTCCAGCTGCTATCCCACATAGGTCTACTTTTATCAACCCATTGGTGGAAGACAAATAGTCAGAAAGGATGAGTGCTCCCATCAGGATCGAACCCAGGACAATTGATACTTATATCCACTATAGGAAAAATGGACTATTTTGTCTAACTTTAAACAAAAAATAGTTCCACAAGGATATTGTCCTTCACTAGTACAAGTAGTCTGTCCTCTCTTTGCCATTCATAAAAAAGTTTTGTATTGCTTCCATTGCATTGACAAGTTCTATAAAGTTGAAAAGTCCTTTGAGATTCAACATAACATATATTTAAGTGACAGGCTGCTATAATTGAGTCTCAAGGACTATTAATATCCAAGTTTGATGTTGATACATCGGGGCAAAACAGTTGTGACTGCTTTATGCATATAGGCAGTTACAACTGTTATGCAGTGTGTAATTGATGTGTTAAAGCAAACCTTTTTAAATTTATATGAACTTACAATAGTTTTACTTTTATCCAAAAAGTTTTTAAAAAAATTACTAAAAGTAACAAGAGGCCCTGTATCGCACCACTGGCTTTAAAATCTTGAGACTTTCATTAAATAAAGCTTACTTTAAATGAATACATTAACACCCCGATATTTCGTCAGACCTATTTAATAATGATTAACTGGTTCTGGTCCATATTGCACCAAAATACTCAATCACAATGAACCTGCAACCCTTTACCCATCTGATTAAACACAAGGTTCAGAAGGAGATGTTGTTCAAAGATTTCTGGCTCAAAATAGCCCCGTCTGCCATGCCCATATTTATAGACCAATCAAAATTTCTTGAACAATTTAAGTAAATAGTCACCCAAGAAACATTCTGGTAAAGTTTCATTGTATTTTGCTGAGTTGTTCCGGTCGAGATATCGTTCAAAGATTTTGGCCTCAAAATAAGCCCCGCCCTGCCACGCCCAAATTTATTGGCCAATCAAAATCTAGTAAATAATTTTTTGAGAAGAGACACTCAAGGAACATTCTGTTTAAGTCTCATTGAAATCAGCCAAGTGGTTCAGGAGAAAATGTCATTTGAAAATTTCGGGCTCAAACTAGGCCCCGTCCTGCCAAGCCCATATTTATGGACCAATCAAAATTTCTTGAACAATTTTAGAAAAGGGTCACCAGAGGAACATTCTGATAAAGTTTCATTTAAATCAGCCCAGTGGTTCAGGAGGAGATGTCGTTGAAAGATTTCGGGCTCAAAATAAGCCCCGCCCTGCCATGCCCATATTTTTGGGCCAATCAAAATTTCTTGAACAATTTAAGCAAAGGGTCACCCAAGGAACATCCATGCCAAGTTTCATTGAAATCGGCCCAATGGTTTGGGAGGAGAAGATTTTTAAAGATTTCAAAGTGAAAAAATGCCATGCCCTGCCACTCCCATATTTGGGGGCCAATCAAAATTCTTTGAACATTTTAAGGAGAGGGCCACCCAAGGATCATTTCTACCAAGTTCTGTTAAAATCTGCCCATCGGTTTGGGAGGGGAAAATGTTTAAAGAAAAAGTTTACTCACGCACGGACAGACGCAAGACGGACACTCCGCCATGACAATAGCTCGCTGGCCTTCGGCCAGTGGAGCTAATAATATCTAAATATCCTCTGCTATTAATACCAAAAGGGAAGAATTCTAAACTTTTCTAATACAGCTATGGGATCATGAAGTTTGACAAGGGCGTAACTATACTTACACACATTATTGTCGTTGATGAATGATCATAACATCGAAACTATAGCTTATTTAAGCTGTAGTTACAATACTTGATTAATCACCAACGCTCAAATCATAGAAATAACTTTTCTTTTGTACACAAGCTGTTACCCTCTATCCCGGATTTGACACAATTTTATTTTTTTATTAATCAGCATTATTATACCTTAAAATACCAAATTTGGAAACAAATTATTGTCATTAAGGTCCCTATTTCATTCATTCCAGCTGAAAATTACTGTTTTGAAATTGGTACATTTTTATCACTAGACAAACATTCTGACAAAGACCCATACAGGTTGTGCCAAATTTGTGGCCTCTAGGGTCCAATCAAAGAAATATAATATTTAAGCCCCTTTAATTCTAACCTTCTTGAATAGAATATTTCCATTTTCAACAGGATTCATCTCTGAGACCAGAAAAATATTCTGAATGAATTCCACGAATATCGGACAGAAATTGTGGCAAATAGTAGAAAACAAGCATTAAGTCACTTAAGCGTCCTTTTCTGTGTTTCATTGTGGAGATAAAAGGGGATAAAACCAGTCTTTAATCTTTATTTCTCAATAAAATACTATATAAAGGCCCTTTTTCTGTGCCTTTAAAATGATCCTACAATCATTTAAGATTTGTCCCTCAAGATTTCTGGATTAGGGTTAACTGAAAAATTAGTTTCATTTATCCACAAAAGAAATTTTTCAGTACGCTAAGAAATCTGTCTGTGAAACAACAAAAATACCCTCTTCTTCTCTTTATCAAAAGAAATAATTGGGCCTGTGCAAGACATTTCCAACAAATGCGCCCAGAGCAAAGAATCAGGCCAGCCTGTGCATCTGCACAGTCTAAGTAGAGTCTTCACTATATGCAGCCTGTAAATAGAAGAGTTCAAAGTGTCTTTAGACCATCTTCGTTTTGCATTGTCTAGGCAGCTCAATGTTGCACATCATGCAAATTTGAAAATGTTGGAAATACCACACAAGGACTCAACAATCCTCTACATACTTACAGTGTTTTAATTTGATCTGTGGTGATGAGAAGCTCCAGGTGATGGGTGATGTGGCTCGTCGAAGTTTGGGACTCGCACTCGGGGATCTGGTTCCGTCTTTTGGTGAGGTAGAAGATTGTATCGGTGAAGGAATGCGAACAGGGGAAGAAGATTTCGTGGGTTTGATGATGCGAATGGGTGATGTGGTAGGTGAGATGGAAAAAGTGTCTATATATCTCTCTGGCATTTTGACAGGTGTGGATGGGCGACGAGGGCTCTGTTCTCCACTCTTTGGGCTGAGTGGTTGTGGCAATGAGTGACGGGGACTTCCAAGGGGGCTGCACATCGGGCTTGGTCTGGGCGTAGCGGGGGTTAATGTGTCCGAACTATTTTCTGATCGTAAAATAGTCCCGGTTGTGGATTCAGTAGGGCTTTGTGAAAGTCCTGTAGCATTCATTGGTTGCAACAAATTTTCACAAATCTCAAGTTCATCACAAAATGATTCACCAAAGTCCTCTGGAAGCATGACATGTTCCGAGAGGGAAGAGTCCATTTTTATTGCAGGTATATCAGGAAAATCTGAATCACACAAAGTCTCACAGGTTGCAATAGGAGCTTGTAAAAAACTTGATAACTCCGTATGACTATCATCGCTGTCCATGGATTCTTCACGTTCAACTGGGGCTGTGGGAGGAAATGATGAAATGGTTTAAATATCTGCTTTAAGGTAATGGAACCATAATAGTTCCACAACGTTTCAGAAGTAATGAACTTTGACAGTGTTAACCAAGGTTTCCTAATGATTTTCATTTAGAAGCCATGGTCAACATTGTGAAAGATCGTGAGTTCTGAAATGTTGTGGAACTATTATGGTTCCAGTACCATAACACCTTAGTTTATACTAATTTATTTTAGTTTGATTGCTGCAAAAGCTTTAGCTTATAGAGCTGCTCTCAAACACTCAATCCTGATGTTTTCACATCCTTCGGAGAGAGGCAGTGGTTTAAACCCACTGCTACCCAATTTTACAGCTGGGTGAAATGGGACTGGCTTTTTAAGTGTTTTTCCCATTAACACACCCCGGCAGCAGTGGAGCTCAAACAACATACCTCCAGGTTACAGGTCGAGTGCATTTACTACTATACTAGGCCACTGCAGCGGTCAATAACACCTTAACCCCAAAATATCTTATTTGATCCTTAGATAATTATAAGGGTCAATATTGGGTTATATTAGTCAAATTTTCAAAGGTGTATTTTTGACACCTTTAACATCAGTTTTGACCTAAAGAATTTCATAGTCATGGAGTCAATGACTCCTCATTTACAAAGACAAGCACAAGCCCCTGAACACTTTCATTAGATTATTGAGAAATACAGTATTTCTCCTTATAAATGCTCCCAGGGGCTATACATAACATGTTCAGGGAGCTTTTATTTAGTATGCATTTTCTTATTTAAAAATCATTAAAATTGATGTCATTCAGGCCCTTTTCCATCAATTTGAGATAAATTTCCACTAAACAATCATATAAATGATTGCTAAGAGGAAATTCATCTCAAATTAGAGAAGAATACAATATTTGTTTATTTATTGTACAGGATCAATGAATATTTCATATCTGGATAAAAGCTATATTTTCACTCATAGATTTTGTTGTTCACTAAATGAAATAAAATAGATCTTACACTAAAAGGGAAGTGGGTTTATGCCACTTCCTCTCTTTGAGGGACATGAAAAACAACTGGAATGAGTGTTCTATAGACTTAAGTCTTTGTCACAATTAAATGTAACCAGTCACACGAAAAGGGACCATCTTGGAACTCTGTAAAATCAATATTTGAAACAAGAGGGCCATAGTGGCCCTAAATCGCTCACCTGAGTTAACTGTCTGTTACTATTTGGAGAAGGGCTTTGGTTTAATGACAGGGCAGTAACAACAAATATCACAAATTTGAACTTGTCCGAGATTTCATAAAAAGAATCATTCTGACTAATTTTCAGGTTGATTGGGCTAAAAACCATGCCTCTAGAGTGTCCACAATGTTTTTCTAAGATTTGACTCTGTAACCTAGTTTTTGACCCCACTTGATCCTAATTGGAACTTGTTCGAGATTTTGGTATGATAATCATTCTGACCAATTTTCAGGTTGATTGGGCTGAAAATATAGCCTCTAGATTGACCACAAGATTTTTCTAAGATTTGACTCTGTGACCTAGTTTTTGACCCTACTTGACCCAAATTCAAACTTGTCCGAGATTTCATCAAGATAATCATTCTGACCAATTTTCAGGTTGTTTAGGCTAAAAATATGGCCTCTGGAGTGTCCACATGGTTTTTCTAAGATTTGACTCTGTGACCTAGTTGTTGACCCCAGTTGACCCAAATTCGAACATGTCCGAGATTTCATCAAGATAATCATTCTGGCAAATTTTAAGGTTGATTGGGCTAAAAATATAGCCTCTAGAGTGTCCACATGGTTTTTCTGAGATTTGACCATGTGACCTAGTTTTTGACCCCACTTGACCAAAATTCGAACTTGTCTGAGATTTTATAAAAGGAATCATTCTGACCAAAATTCGATTGATTGGGCTTAAAATATGGCCTCTAGAGTGTCCACAAGATTTTTTCTAGATTTGACCCTGTGACCTAGTTTTTGACCCTAGTTGACCCAAATTTAAAGTTGTCCGAAATTTCATCAAGAAAATCATTCTGACCAATTTTCACGTTTATTGGGCAATAAACGTGGCCACTAGAATGCCTACAATGTTTTTCTGAGTTTTGACCCTGTGACCTTGTTTTTGACCCTAGTGGACCCAATTTCAAACTCGTCCAAGATTTTATCAAGACAATCATTCTGACCAAATTTCAGGTTGATTGGGCTAAAAATATGGCCTCTAGAGTGTCCACAAGGTTTTTCTAGGACTTGACCCTGTGACCTAGTTTTTGACCCCACTTGACCCAAATTCAAACTTGTCCGAGATATCATCAAGATAATCATTCTGACAACTTTTAAGGTTGATTGGGCTAGAAATATGGCTTCTAGAGTGCAAACAAGGTTTTTCTTAGATTTGACCCTGTGACCTAGTTTTTGACCCTAGTTGACCCAAATTTGAACTTGTCCAAAATTTCATCAAGAAAATCATTCTGACCAATTTTCACTTTGATTGGGCGATAAACGTGGCCACTAGAGTGCCTACAATGTTTTTCTTAGTTTTGACCCTCTGACCTTGTTTTTGACCCCAGTTGACCAAATTTTGGACTCGTCCAAGATTTTATCAAGACAATCATTCTGACCAAATTTCAGGTTGATCAGGCAAAAAATATGGCTTCTAGAGTGCATACAAGGTTTTTCTTAGATTTGACCCCGTGACCTAGTTTTTGACCCCAGTTGACCCAATTACGAACTTGTCCGAGATTTCATCAAGACAATCATTCTGACGAAAATTCAGGTTGAAGGGGCAAAAAATGTTGCCTCTAGAATGCATACAAGGTTTTTCTAAGATTTGACCCTGTGACCTAGTTTTTGACCCAATTTAGAACTTGTCCGAGATTTTTCCAAGACAATTATTCTGACCAAAATTCAGGTTGATTGGGCAAAAAATGTGGCCTCTAAGGCGCATACAAGGTTTTTCTTAGATTTGACCCCATGACCTAGTTTTTGACCCAAGTTGACCCAATTTCAAACTCGTCCGAGATTTCATCAAGACAATCATTCTGACAAAAATTCAGGTTGATCGGGCAAAAAATGTGGCCTCTAGAGTGCATACAAGGCAAATGTTGACGACAGACGACGGACGTCGCACGACGGACCACGGACGACGGACATCCACCTAACCACAATAGCTCACCTTGAGCACTTCGTGCTCAGGTGAGCTTAAAAGAGATTGATTCTCGTAGAGGTCAATTAGAAGTCGAATCTAAATTCCTTAACAGGAAGGAAGATCGTTTTAGATTTAGAAAATTAGAAAAGAGAGAAAAGTTTCAACCCCAGTCAGTCTGTGCAATCCGCACAGGCTGACAAGGGTTGACACTTTACGCACTCACCAGATGGTCCCTTTTCACTTGAAAGGTCACAATTAGAATAAGTTAGTTTAAAATAACATGTAACAAAGAGACAGATATGACACATGTTGCCACAAATTAGAATATAACATTGGTATAAACAAAACAAAAATTTGACATGAAAGCAACTCCTTTTCACTTACTTTTTTGAAAATCAACATGTTTAGTAGGGCGGGTTGTCTGCTGAGTACCGTCTGCCCTGTATGACGTTTCTCCAGTCATTTCTGTCTTCATACACCCTGTACTGATACGACGTAATCGGTCCATTTTCTCAACTTTAGGCTTTATGATGGTTTTGCGGTCAAGACTAGGTGGTTCCTTGGTGAACTCATGTAGATGATTTCCACTGTACATATCAGTCTCTGGTACAGAAGTCCTGAAAATTTAGATAAATTCTTAGAACAGATTGTGTGGCTAGTGCGATACTATTGTAAATGCCCATAAATATATAGGCACTTACAATAGTATTGCACTGACTCCTCGAGATGTTCTTTCCTGCGATTCCATACTTAAGAATGGTCCAAATTGAATGTATTGACAAAAGACAATGGAAAATTAGGCTAGCTGAAAAGGAGCCAGGGAGAAAATATTGTTGAACAAGGTGGTAAATTGTCATAAGATGTGCTGCTGGATTACAATGTTTGAAAAACAACAAATCGCAAGTATTTGATTGATTTATTGCCAAAAAAGGCTGTCATATAAAAGAAATATTATATTTGTGTTCAAAAGCCTCGTTTTTATCTATTTTATAAATTCTGTATTTCGTGCCAACTGATTCAAAATGTTATACCTCTTTCTTTCTTTGTTCAATAGGACGTCCCCCTGATCTCAAAAATGTTATATCCATCCAGAGTTGTAGGCCGATAAAATTTAATATTGACGGTATGTGAGTTTTTTCACTGCTTAAGCATTTTTTGATGCTTAAGCATTTTGAACTTGGAGATCACAGGTGCTTGACAAATGACCTTGACCTTGTCACATGACCTTGACCTTGGTACCAGCTAATGTGTCTTTTTTCCATACCTGGTTTCTCTGTGTGTCATTAATTGTTTACTAAAACTTTCCTCGCACATATAAGTCATACAGAATGAGGATAAATGTACATAATTATGCATGCAAAAATGTATTTCAGATGTGTTATTCTTCTGTTTTACTCATTTTTTTTATCTTTAATAGGCTATTTCATTCTTGATTTAGTCTTCTTGAAAAAAATTGTTTATTGGCAATGAGGAAAACATATCCAAACATCATTCTGCATTAAAGAAATCTTACACAGATCTACTCACAATCCTCATCTTTTTTTTCTTATTTTGAAATACACAAGTTTCTTAGGAAATTTAAAACATGAACATCTTCAAGCATAGATTCAGTATAACATAATAAATATTACTCAACCATTGGGGCAATATAAAATTCTATGGAATTGTGTCAGGCCTCAAATGCTATATGAACCCCAGCCTTGCTTCTGTTCATATATCATCCTTGGCCTAATACACTAGTCCGTAAAATTCTATATCGGCGGCAATATAATGTTTGTAATGTTTGTCAATTAATCACCTTTCACCAATCTCTGCCTCATTCTCACTCCCTCCCCCCTCAGGACTTCGATACACTTTCTTGAGGGCATCCAGTACTTTCTGTCCCGTTGTAAATACACGATAAGTCAGCAGGAACGTATTCAGGAAGTCAATACTCAGGAATCGCAAGTCAGTTAGTCGTTCAAGTAAACGATCAACACTGCCATGTCGAATCTGTAAAAGATAAATGTTCTATATTTTGAAAAAAAGGGTTAAGTAAAGAAGAGCAGAAATCAACATCAATCCTAAACAAAAAAATTCCAAATTGCTCACTTGATTCTTAACATTGTGAAAACAGACCAAATTTGTCATCAATCTATCTGATATTCCTGCAAAAGCTCAACAATTTCATTCAAATTCAATTCCCACTGGACACAGCCAATGAGCAAGTCAATATTTATTTGTTGTTGTAAATCTTTCTATCTTTCAATGAAACAAGAGCACCACCTACGGGTGCCTATGCTCGGCTGTTGAGTGCTGGATGGTGGGAAAATTTTTAAGTAAAACAAGGGACATTATTTGTTCAAAATGCATCGAGAGTTATTCCCCTTGATAGTATAGGTTGCTCTTTTGATGGTGAACATCTGTGCCAAGTTTCAAGTGAATGCCTTCAGTAGAACCAGAGATATAACAAAATGTCAAAGTTTTCGCACAACAATGACGACGGTGACAACGATAATGACAACGACAACAATGACGACAACGACGACATGAAGGCTATAGCAATACTTCGGGTTTTCTCCGAAAACAGCCGAGCTAAAAAGGGATGCCCCAAGGCTCTACCCTAAAATTAATAAAAGAGGCATAATAATATATGAATAAACTTGAGAAAGGTCCCCTGTCTCGGCAAAGCCTTGACAACTATCTATTCCCCCAACCTTGCTAGATGTTTTTTTCATACAATACTCTTAGCATGTATAATTACATTTACCTGTGGTACTTTACAGGAGTTGAGGGTTCTACTGAATTTGATGTCTATATCATCACGGAACAATTTGGGATCAGACCTGAAAACCAAACAGTCTTTTAAAAATAGATGTTAAAGATATGATGAGAGTATTTATTGATTTCATTGAGGTACGAAATTAAAAACATAATCACACTGTATGAATACACAAAGCGGATTCATTCACGAGTGTGATTAGGTTTTTAGTTTCATACCTCAATGAAATTTAAAAAAAACCTCTGTTCAAATCTGAAAATTTAATATGTCAGCGCAAAACTGTTCATTTTTATTAATTAACAAACAGACTTGTAATGGGACAACTTTGTGCAGGACCTTACAAAAAAGCTGCATACTCAAAATTGTCTTCAATGAAGACTTTTCTGCCAATCAGAATGCATTTATTTAATATAAATGTACACAACTTAAATTGGATTCTAATGTTTTGTTTTAGACTGCAGTAGGTTTTTGTAATGATATTCCTGAAACTGGTCAGGGTCACTCAAAACGACGCTCTGTAAGCCTGTGTCAAAATATGACCAAACCAAAATAATACAAGTACTGTATTTCTCCTAACAAAACTGTCCTGGGAGCTATAAATAACACAGTCAGGGAGCTTTTATTTATTAGCATTTTCTGATTTAAAGTAAAAAGATCATTAAATGGATGTCTTTTAAACCCTTTTCCCTTTAATTGTTTAGGGAAAATTCACGTCAAATTGAAAGAAGTATCTCAAAAAGTTCCTTAAATTTAGGCATTTGAAGTCAGTTTTCTTAGTAAACAAGTGGACCATAATGGTCCTTGATTGTTCACTTGAGTCTCTTTGACCCCTGGGACATCACAGGTCGCACTTTGGTGGAGCCCAAATATGATCCCAGTGTCTTGATATGAACAAACTTGGTAGAGGTCCACTAGATTATGCTACATACAGTTAGATGTACTGTTGTTATAATTGGAAATAAGTACTATCTCCAAGTCATTGTAGAAGAAGACAAAGGGTGTTTACTATTAGTGGTCAACAGCAAGTTACTGTATAGGTGTTTATTAGAAGGGAGGTTATCTTGTTATTCTTTTGTGAAAGGGAGATAATTCTCCCTACCTGACAAATTGAGGCATTGTTACAGGAGATGATTCACTAATTGAGGTATTCAGCAGGTCACTGTAAAGTGGTAAGTGTGAAGGGAGATAATATTAAGAAAGGGAGATAACTGTACCTACCTGACAGACTGAGGCATTGTTACAGAAGATGATTCACTCATGGAGGTATTCAGCAGGTCACTGTAAAGTGGTAGGTGTGAAGGGAGATAATATTGTGAAAGGGAGATAACTGTACCTACCTGACAAATTGAGGCATTGTTACAGAAGATGATTCACTCATGGAGGTATTCAGCAGGTCACTGTAAAGTGGTAGGTGTGAAGGGAGATAATATTGTGAAAGGGAGATAACTGTACCTACCTGACAGACTGGGGCATTGTTACAGAAGATGATTCACTCATGGAGGTATTCAGCAGGTCACTGTAGTGTAGATTCTCAATACACTATAAGAAAATAACAATAATTGTCATAAGGTAATTTTCAGAATTTCAATAACAGCCTTTTTTCTACACTTAATTTTTTTCACAGGGTTGGGAAAGCAGTGGTGTTCACCAATGTCTATGGGGTCTCAGATAAAGGGGGTGGGAGGTAAAGCCAGTATTAAATGTTTATTTCACAATCAAACCCTAAGTAGAGGGTACTCATTTGAATCATCTCAAGACGTTTCAAATGAGTACCATCAGCATAGGGTTTAAGTACAGAATAATGATATGATTAGATTAAATCTGAAAACAAAAATGCCCCTTCTCCCCCCCCCTCCCAAACACACACACAAACAACTTGGAAAGAAACCATTCCAGGTGGTAGAAAATATTTGGGAAAAGAAGCCTTGATTCAAGCAAAGTTTTTAAATTATCCTTGATCTAGGCCTATATACAATTTGCCAATTTCTATGATACTGATCTCTTTATTGCTTGAATATTTGTTAATCAATATTAATGTGTTCCTTTTTATATTAAACTAGAGGCTCTTGAGTGCCTGATTCGCTCTACAGGCCTGAATATCCTGATAATGATTATCATAAGGCTTTATAAGATAAGGATCATTCAAGTGAAATTTGTTTAAAATCCAAATACAAAAATTTCAACACTAACAGAATGTTACTGCACAATAAACTGGTACTTTGTCCACAAAATTTTGATTGTAGATATTTCTGCTTTTCATTTAACACCACTATAAGGGTGTTACTTCACAATAATTGTTTGTTATCAAAACAATCTTCTAACTAATGATAATGATAATAAGAAGTAAAATATTAAATCCAATATATTAATCTGCCCAATGCCTTAGAGTGCAGTCAACTCAGCTCTTTCTTCCCCACTCTGAACCTCAGAAGGCCACTTTACAACACTTGTCCTCTTTGTGCAGTCACCCTTCGTTCAACTAAACTACCCAGTTACTCTCAGGGGGTATCTCAGGCTCCCTATTTTACCTAATGTTTCTACACATTTGAATTCCAACAAAGCTTATATTTCTTCTAACCTACAATCTTTACACCTATTAAATTTAATGAGTCTAAAAAATCAATCATTTAGGTGATCAAATATTCACTTTATATGTTGAAAAGTCCTCTGACAATAAAAAGCATGCTGTTCATCTAATCAAACATTTTTTGCAGCCTGATATAACTTCATAGAAATAAAATTCCCATGATATTTGGTTGAAATCCATCTGTTTAAACTTTGAAAATTTGTTTTACCCTATATTGGATATTACACTATACAACATATCAAAAGGAATTACTTCTGACAATAAAATACATATTTTGCATCTGATCACAATAATTTTTTTGCAGACTGATAAAGGATCACTAAAGAATCATTCCACTTAAATGTGGTTGATATCCAGCAGTTAGATTCTGAGAAAATGATTTTCAAAGTTTTCACTATATAATATATAGAGAAATGACCTCCACCCATAAATCACACATTTTTCATCTGATCACAATTTATATTTACAGACTTGTAAAGGATCACTAAAGAATCATTCAAATGAAATTTGGTTGTTAACCATTGGTTAAGTTTTGATAAAAATGATTTTCAAAGTTTCCACTATATAACATATTGAGAAATGACCACCGCACATAAAACACACGTTTTTCATCTGATCACAATAATTCTTTTTAGACTGATGGAGGGTCACTCAAGGAAAATTCATGCGAAGTTTGGTTTATATCCATCAGTCAGTTTCTGAGAAAAGCCACCTATTACCATATATGGAAATAAGCCACACCTACTACAGCCTTGATTTTCATCGGATTAAAATTCTTCTTCAAAATAAAAGGAATCTGATAGAGGGTCACCCAAGGAACATCCAAGTAAAACTTGATTGAAATCCATCCAGTACCTTAAGAGTAGAAGATTTTTAAAATAAAAGTTTACGGATGGACGCACGGACGACGGACACCCCGCCATGACAATAGCCAGTGGAGCTAAAAGTGGTTCTATCTTGACAAGTCAAGTATTAACTTTGATTAACAAGAGCCGTCAGAGACGGATTATACTCCTCGAAATAAGGCATTGTCACGAAAACAAGAGCCATGTTGGACATGGACATCCCCCCCCCAAGAAAGCTTGATAGTAAACTGAAGCCTAATAGATAAAAGATTCTTTTGTACTGTCAAAGATTTGCCTCCAATAAAGTATAAGTAATAAAAATAACAAGTATCTGGTGTTGTATGCAACACATTAAGTCCCCTACCGGCTTCGTTTGTCTCAATGTTTTCCCACGCCAATTCTATCAGGGACGTCAAAACCAGGTCTTGTTTTGGAAAGGGTTAAACAAGACTTACATGAGTTGTTGTCTCTGCTGTGCCCACTATACAATTCATGCAAGCAATAGACAGATGCAAGAAATAGTATCAATAACAGTTACCTTGTCTGATCCAAGATGTTTTTCTTCAGTCTTGTTGGTAAGAAATGAGAACTTTCACTGGAGGTGATTAATACTGCTGCATCACCACCCTGACTAACATTTTTTTACATTTTAAAACAGGTTTCATCAAGTTAGCTTGCTTAGTTATTAAGTTATTGCAGGATCCATTTTTTGCCATATTTTCACTATTTCCGTTACCATAGCAACCGCACTTTTTGTCAAAGAACAAAGATAAAATGATGTGCATAATCTACACATTGCCATCTAGTCATATACCAAGTCTCATCAAATTAGCTTGCTTACTTATTAACTTATCGCAGGATCCAATATTTTTTGACATATTTTCACTATTTCCGTAACCATAGCAACAACAATTTTAGTCTAAAAACAAAAATAAAATGATGTGAATAATCTACACATTGCCATATAGTCATATACCAAGTCTCATCAAACTAGCTTGCTTAGTTATTATCTTATCGCAGGATCCCATTTTTGGCCATATTTTCACTATTTCTGTAACCATAGCAACCTCAATTTAAGTCGAAAAACAAAAATAAAATGATGTGCATAATCTACACATTGCCATCTAGTCATATACCAACTTTCATCAAAAATGCTTGCTTAGTTATTAAGTTATCGCGGGATCCAGATTTGAGCGGACAGACGGACGGACAGACGGACGAACAGACGGATGGACGGACAGACAGACGGACAGACAGAGGGCAAACCTATAGTCCCCTCCGGTGTGAACACTGGTAGGGGACTAACAAAGGGCAATAACTCCAAAATTATGCAAGCAAAAGTTGTAGTTCAGGTGTATTGCACTTCTCCTCCATGAGATCTATCTACCCATAAAGATTCAAGTTGATAGCTATTATACTTTAGGAGATATGCTCCAGACAAAATCTAAGTATCAAAAATAACAAAGAGCAATAACTCCAAAATTATGCAAGCAAGAGTTGCAGTTCTTGTACACTGCACTTCTCCTCTATGAGATCTATCCACCCATAAAGTTTCAAGTTGATAGCTATTATACTTTAGGAGATATGCTCAAGACATAATCAAAGTATCAAAAATAACAAAGGGCAATAACTCCAAAATTATGCAAGCAAGAGTTGCAGTTCTTGTACACTGCACCTCTCCTCTATGAGATCTATCCACCCATAAAGTTTCAAGTTGAAAGCTATTATACTTTAGGAGATATGCTCCAGACATAATCAAAGTATCAAAAATAACAAAGGGCAATAACTCCAAAATTATGCAAGCAAGAGTTGCAGTTCTTGTGCAATGCACTTCTCCTCCATAAGATCTATCCATCCATTAAGTTTCAAGTTGATAGCTATTATACTTTAGGAGATATGCTCTGTGGTCAGATTGCAAGGACTCAAATAAGGTGTTATCTTATACAGCAAACATAAAGGTAACAAACATTAAACCCCCTTTTTGCATGACATATTTTTAGACACAAATTTCAAATAGTTTATGGTAAAGGGCATCTGATTTGCTACTGAAATGTGAAATTTCATCAAATTCTGAGCATAAGACTAGGAGAAATGAAAGAATAACTGTATTTTACGCGCTAGTGTAAAGGTAACAAACATGTAGCCCCCTTTTTCCATGATATTTTTTTTACGTTAATTTCAAATTGTTTATAGTAAAGGGCATCTGATTTGCTACTCAAATATGAAATTTCACTAAATTCTGACTGTTAGACTAGGAGCAACTTGGGAAAAAAATGTCTTTTACCCTAAGTCCCCTTTTCCCGTGACGAGGCCTCAAATCCAAAAACAGTCATAGATGCATCAACACTATATCATAGGAAGTTCACATGGTAAGTTTCAGTTGATTTGGCCCAAGGGTTATGGAGAAATAGGTGGGGACAGACGGACAGCATAACTATTTTACATGCTAACGTAAAGGTAACAAACATTTAGCCCCCTTTTTTCCATGATATATTTTTTCATGTTAATTTCAAATTGTTTATAGTAAAGGGCATCTGATTTGCTACTCAAATATGAAATTTCACTAAATTCTGACTGTTAGACTAGGAGAAATTTGGGAAAAACTGTTTTTTACCCTTAGTCCCCTTTTCCTGTGACGAGGCCTCAAATCCAAAAACCATCACAGATGCATCATCACTATATCATAGGGAGTTCACATGGTAAGTTTCATTTGATTTGGCCCAAGGGTTATGGAGAAATAGGTGGGGACAGACAGACAGACGGACGGATGGGCAGACGGACGGAATTACGGATGGACGGACAGACGGACGGACATACGAAGCGACGGCTATATGCTCTCCCTTCGGGGAGCATAATAAAATGCATGAAACTTGTTCATGACTAACATAAATATCCATGTAGAGCATAAATAAAGACATTGATCTAATTGCCCCATTAAATTTTATGATGTCATAAAATTACCATGCAAAGTAAGGGTGCAAGGCACAATGCAATTTGTCAGGCATATTCATAAATTTTAAGCCAGTTTTAAAGCTTTTTTGAAATTATATATTTCACAACCTCTAGTATAATGAATACTCTAGTCTTTCTTATAAGGGAGTAATAGCATCAGTCCGTATTTTTTCAGGTATTAACACTCCAACACCCTCGTGCATGACATTTTTCAAGTCTGCAAAATTAATGTTACAGCCTCAAAAACGTGAATTAAACAAATATTACAGCGTTTCTTTTTGTGGTTCAGTATATATACCTGACTGATGTCACTACACCAGGAAGCCTTCTCGATGTGTGTCGTTGCCACAAAAATCAGCACATATTGAGGCCCCGCCTTCGATTCAACAACTAATCGAAAATCTAGGCCATTGTAATCTATCTTTGAATCTTTGTCGACTGACTGGTTTGGTAGAAGAGTATTTTGCGATGATGTACTAAGGGAGCTTGACACAGAATCTAATGATGTTGCTGGAAAGGAGATATTATTACCTTTTGCATTATATAATATGACCTACTCAGCAAAAATGCAACAAGCTATAACTCTTCATCGACATTTCCAACAATTATATCCAAAATTCAGCACAAAATAGTTGTAACTGCCTTTATGTTTATGGCAGTTACAACTGTTTGGCACTGAGCCATTGATATGTGTGTGTGTGTGTGATGAACAGACATGAGCAACCTGGACAGCAAAATCAATGGATTAAGTTTTATCCTCACACTGCTGTATTTAAATTTTGTTCCAGATTGATTGAAATTTTTTCTGACCAGTTCAGCTTAAGTAGGTCCATTTGTGAAGGCTGATCTTTGTCTATGCCATCTCCCAAATCTTTTAGAACATCAGAAGTACGAGATGAGTTGATAAAATTTGTTGACCCCATGAAAAATTGTTAAGACATTATCTGTCTTCAGAGAGCATAGCAAAAACCCAGGTCAGACTGTACTAATGCACAGGTTTGCAAGAGGCTTTGCTTTGTGAACATGTGTAATTGTTGAAAATGTCACACTAAGGCTGAAATATCTCATATTGATGGCTCAGTGTGAAACAGTGTTGTAACTGCCTATAAACATATAAGCAGTTATGACTGTTTCATGCTGAGACATTGATATAATGTAGCCTTGTTTTCAGCAATTATGGATATTCTTGTCCTATACATTACAGTTACACTCTAAATGAGATCATTATGACATAAACTTTATAAGGAACAGTATTTATTTGGTTCAAAAATACATAAAATGTGTTTGTTTACAAATCTTGTTTATTGGAGAAAAATAATCTTTCTGGATAACCCCTACAATATGCGCATCTCCTTTTTGTAGTGAAGCTTTCCACAAAATTTCATTGAAATCCAGTCAATGGTTTCCAAGAACTAGTGCGGAAACATAACTCAAACAGACAGATGGAAGGACAAATGGACAACACAAAAATAATTCAAACCCCCCCCCCCCCCCCCCCCAATGATTTAATTGGCCAGAAATAATTAGGCACTTACATTTGTTTTGTGCTAATCCCTTAATATGGCTACTCGAATATGTTTAATATTTTTGACATCATTACACAACAGTTACTGTGATGACAATGAATAAAGGTCAAGCAACTAAGCCTTTCATTGAAAAGCATTCATGGAACCCACTTCAAATGCCTAAATTTTCAGAACTTTTTGAGACTTCTTCTCTAATTTGAGATGAATTTCCTCTTAACAATCATTTATATGTCTGTTTAGAGGAAATTCACCTCAAATTAAAGGGGAAAAGGCCCCAAAAGACATCAAATTTAATGATTTCTTTTTAAATCAGGAAGTGCATAATAAATGAAGGCTCCCTGATCTTTTTATGTTTTGCTCCCTGAAGTGTTTATAAGGAGAAATATGGTATTTATTCCACTAGTGTAATAACACCAGTGTTATATATAAAATATTCAACTGTGTTATTTCATTCCTGCGATGTTGGTCATGTTATAATACTTACTGTCCTCCTCAAAATAGTAGAGATCTGATCCAGGGTCCTCTATAATAGTACAGTCAATCAACGGAATCTTTCCATATTGCTGAAACACAAAGTTCCATCATTTAACAGATGAAGAAAGTATTTGTTGATTTCAATGGAGGTATGAAACTAACAAGACGGCCAGAATGGCCCTTAATCATCCACCTGAAATTTATTGGTTCGGTGGATCTCATCCAAGTAACTTTCATACTTGGCAAAATTTCATTCATATTTGCCTAATTGTTGAAGAGAAGATGTGATTACAAGAATTTAAAGTTAAGATAGACCATGCCCAACCATCTTTACTAAGGAGACTCAAAATAAGCCCCGCCCATATTAATGGGACAATCAAAATTTTGCGAACAATTTTTGAAAAGGGTTACCTTAGGAACATTCTGCTAAAGCTTCATTGAAACCGGCCCAATGGTTCAGGAGGAGATGTCGTTCAAAGATTTTGGCCCCAAAATAAGTCCTGTCCTGCCACGTCAATATTTATGGGTCAATCAAAATTTTGCAAATAGTTTTTGAAAAGCATCACCCAAGGAACATTCAAGTAAAGTTTCATTGAAATCGGCCCAGTGTATCAGTGGCCAATGGCCTAAAAACAACCATTTCTTTGGAACAATGGTTTGATACATGAATATGGAAATCCTAAATTTAGTCATTTGATTTTCAAAAACTGCTGCCTCATACCAATTTTTAACAGTTAGAGTCTTACAAATAATAACAGTTAATAACAGTTATACCTAAATTTTAAAGTTTTAATGCCATCAATGAGTGACATCCACTAAATGACCTTGACCTTGATCAATGACATTGACTTTGTTATGCATGCAGGGGGCTTAAAATGAGCAAAGCACATGTGAAATATCATGGTCCTTTGACTAAATATACCAAAGTTATGACAAAAAGTGGTTTTAACTTTAAAGAACTTGACCTTGAAAATGAACTTAACCTTAACATATGACCTTAAAGATGGTGCCTTCTAAAAGGCCTTGTCCCAAGCAATCATCTTGTGAAATATGAAGGCTTTATCACTTACCAATGAAAAGTTATGGCCAATGTTTAAGTTTTAATTTTCCACAAATTTGACCTTGAAAATTTACCTTGACCATGAATTAAAAGTTATGGCAAATGTTTAAGTTTTACTTCGGACAAACAGACAGAGTAACAGACAGGCCAAAACAATATGCCCCAATCTATTGATGCCTGCGCATCAAAATCTCACAAGGATTCCAGTAATTTAATTGATTCTAATACCATTAATGCATGAAAATAAGGCAATTTATGCTTTAAGCAGAAGATAAGACGTTAATGAGATTTCTATTTATGCTAAAATACCTTATGAACAGTTATGTCTAAAAAGGAAGGGTTTCACAAAAATGTCGGTAAGTCATCATTTAATTAGTATACAAAGTTTCTCTATGGTACACCTCATTCAAAGTGGGCATTTAACAATTAAATTGAATCATGTTTCTAACTTTATCCTACGAGAATCACATTAGAATCTTCTCATTGAGACAAGGCACTCAACAACATAAGAATATTCAATAGCTAACATTTCTTTTGAAAAGACTGTATACATTTCAGAATTTTTTCTTACAGTGAAGAGGACTTTTTATGATAATTGTTTAATAAAAGTAGGTACTCAAAATAAGTGAGTCGCACAAGTAATATACATCAGTATTGTACTTTGCTCTTGAATTATTGGGCCAAAATGAGCTCAAACAGAGTCTCAGTTGATGAACTTCGGGACAACTGTCCTTTCATAATTTGATAATGGATCAATATGCCAATTGGTGCAAATAATTGAAGAAGTGTTCAGAAACAGTAGTTTGATACAATATAGTATTATCCAAGACTATTGCCCTGGCAGGGCAGAGCCTAGGTATCAGCAGGGTTGTATGTAAATTAAGGTAAATCAGCTTTCATTTATAACCACTCAGTTCAATAGGTAGTCGACATTGTTTAAATTACAGGTTGGGAACAAAACCCTCATACCTTCAGCTTTGAAAAACTGAAGTTAGGAGAATTTGGTAACCCAACAATGAAATATGTTCACTTTCACTTAATATGATTATCTTTTTGGTTTTGAGAAACAGTTATTTACATACTTTCACAACTAAATTTTTATCTCACATTCGAAAGAGCCCAAACTATTGAAAGTAAACTAGCCTAACTATGTCACTGCTTTAAGCCACACCCTGCCAGGTGAATAATAACACCGGACATACAACAGCACAACGAAATTCAATATCGTAATCAACAGCAGAACTCAATTCAGTTTTAAGCTTAAATTTTCCAAATATTTGACCTTGAAAAATAATCCTGTAATGACTGATGACCTTGAAAGTGATAATACCAGGAAGCTTTTGTCACAGGCAATACTCAATATGAACTTTTTTAAGGTTCTATCCCTTACCAATCAAAATTTATAGCTAATTATAATTAGCAGTCATTTAACAGATAACTCATAAGTCAAAACAATAATTATGTTATTTTGTTGACCCGTGCCATAGAAAAGGACTTTGACAAAGAATGCTGCACTTTATAATTTAAGCATAGTCTTAAATACAATTACACACAATTCACACTGTCTGTATGAAAATGCAACATCTTCATCTATGGAAATAAATGATGTTCACAGAGTATATCATGAGTATATCATAACAACCAATCATTCAAGCCGTAATTATGAATTTATCTTAATTAAAAAGAGACTAATATAATCAAATCATCAAGAGCTACAGATGGAATGGGTATTCCAATTTAAATTAGATTATTTCAATTCTACTTGTGCAAAACTTATATTGTGAGTACTCATTGGAATAGTCTCATCTAGAAAAAAATCAAATGGGTACCCACAACATAGGGTTACAATGAGAAATAAAAGATTCTAAACTGGAAATACCCCCTCTTATCTGTACCTCTGTAATCTCAAAGTAATAATGTCATTTTTCATTCAGTTGTAATGAAAATTAATTAATCAGCCAAGGCATTCTTTTAACTTGGTATGTTTGAATATAACAAATTTTCCATTTGAAGATGTTAAAAATAATATATATAAATCTAAAAATCATAGATATAACTTTGGAAATCTTATCTATGAAGACCTTTTTCCTAACTTAGAAAGTTCTGCAGTTTAAGAAATTCTCTTTTGATATAAATTTCACTTGATATTAAATTTTGTTTAAAGCCTCTCTGATTATATAAACAAATCATAATTTTTGCCTTCCGATTATATATAGTTAAATAATTACCATATAACCTCCAAGGACATTATTGTATAGCATTTTAAAGCCATACAAATAATTGTGTTACTGGTAATTACTGCCCACTCACCTTGACCAAATGAAGACGTCCATTTTCCTTAGCCCTGGTGGTCAGCAGAAGGTGATTGGTAAACAGGAATACTTGGCGCACTTCTTCCTTTTTTGTGTCTCGAAATGGATATGATCCAAGAGATGGCAGTCGCCCGCGACCTGCTTTCAACTTTTCCGGAATAACTTGCAGCAAACTTCCTGTAAAAACCAGAGAAAAAAAGTCAAAATCAACAGCTGATAATCTTAAAGATTCTGAAATTGATTCACACTGGGCATGTGCAAAAATGAACAGTGCCACCTGTCTTCATATAGAAAAGTAATCAAGGGAAGTTACTCTAAAAGACCAATTTTTCCAATTTCTTGACACTTTCTGTATTGCCATAAAACCAATTTCAAAGGAATATCTAGAACAGATCTTGTTTATGAAAGTATAGAATCACATATCAAACACACTGAACAAATATAACGCAAAACTCCCACACTATATTTAAAAGCCCTGTTTATAAAAATTGATGAGAAAAAGAACTAATTGTCTTTCCTTTTATTCCCACTGAAGACCTATTTCTCTCAAATGACTAGACAGAGAAAAATAGATATTACAAAATCAGGTTAATTCCTTCTCCAATATTATCGACAAGAATTGTGTTTTGTCCGCAATATTTGTCAAATATCAGACTGCACTATAAATGTAGCTTAATAATGAGTTTGCACTATCAACTGAGAGAACCAATGCCATGGGAAAAATCTATTTTGTTTGTCACTAGAATTATTGAAAAATTGGAAAAATGTCCAAGCTTTTTATCCACAAGTACAAAGGGTCGCGAATAAATCAATAGTCTTTGCCTCTGAATTCAATGATCAACCTACACAGTACAATTCCACAATGATAACAAGACACATGTTGAGGAAATTCAGAAATATGGTTCCTGGAACTCTTTTTCTAATATTATCTTTGGTTTTTCTTGCACATGAAAGAAAATAATTGAGACTTTTTTATATTTCCAACAAATGCAAAGAGGAACGATTCAAATGAGTACCCACATATAGGGTTTATTTAAGAAAGAAAGATTTTAGACTGGAGTTACACCCTCTTATCATTCTGTACCTCTGCTGGATATAACCAATTCTTTAATGCTTTTCGGTGGTTTATCGAGAAATAACGGTAGATTATCACTTGATACACTCACCGCAAAAGCAGTGAAATTAGCAAAAACTTATACCCTGCTTTTGTGCATTTCATCCTATCTGACGTCATCTATGCGGGGCGAAATAAGTGACGTCACAATGAACGTTGCATAGCAATCACGCGCAAAATGACGCGCTTTATGAAAATATGTCCTAGAAATTTCACATTTTGTCTTATTTTTGCATTAAAGAAATAGAATAATCGTTTGTTTTTTGAGTAAGATTGATAAATATTTCATTTTGTGAAAAACAAAAGCTATATTTTCACTCGTGGCTCTGCCACTCGTGAAAATACAGCTTTTGTTGTTCACTCAATGAAATATAAATCGATCTTACACTTAAACAAACGATTATCCTCTATTTCTTATACTGTGGCTGTGAAATACCCACATGTCCAAGGTGTGACTGGAACCCTTACCCGTACCTACAATGTCTCTCAGAACACCAGTACACGGCCAGAATACTATTGAGCAATTCTAGACCAATAATTAATGTTTTGAATTAATACTCAATATGGAAAATATAAGGTATGAATTCTTTGAAAAATTTTAAAGTTTTGAAGTTTTTAACCCATTTATTTTAAAGGATTCTTTCTGCGAAATAACCATAAATTAATACTTAAGGTAATTTTGAAACTACAAGAATGTTTTTTGAAATTTACAGATTGTGTTTAAACTTAAGGTAAAAGGCAGAATGTAATATGCACTTTTGAAATCGCCCTAACATTGTGATTTATCAGGTGACTTTGTGGTATTCAGAAACTGGAAATTCAAATATCAGAAACATTTATAAAGGCTAATGGCCGAAACGTCATGAATTGAATAATAAGTTGTTTTCTTTATTTTCAATGTGTAAAAAAAACAAATGTAATTGATGTTCATAACAACACCTTAAAAGGTAATAATCTGTGATCTAAAACTATCATGAATGCCGAAATTAGGTTGATTAAAAAACTACATTATGTACCCTACCTGTAGGGAGAATCTCGAGTTCTTCTCAGAAAATTTATCTTTTTCTAGTTTAAACTTACTAGTTTAAAATTTATAGAAGTGTAATATTATTCAGTCTACCCAATTTTATACAATATCAGAATTGTCCTGCGCAAAGTGGAAATTCTCACTTTGTAATGCATAATAAGAATTCTCACTTTTCACAGTGCAATATTCCAGAATTTTCTGTGAACAAAGTAGGAATCTGGATAAATAATGAATATTTGTAATTGTTTCATCTTAAAACTAGGACTCTGGACATCGTAAGAATTGATGAAGATGTCAAAATAGTTTATCAGTATGCTTTTATATTCTGTTGTTGTTGTGGTATATCACAGATATTTTGATATATATCTTGAAACCATTCCATTTTTCCATAAGAAAAATTTGATGAAAGAAGAAGGAATCAAACGTGTTTGATAATATACTTTTTTGTTTGGAACCATAGTCACTTTATGTTATAAATTTTTTTGGGGGGGGGGTTAGGTGCTCTAGATAAAATCACAGTAAAAGAACAAATGAAAAACTAATGTAATTTACTTCTAGAAACATCTGCTTTTCAAAGTTTCTGAACGATTTTGAAAAAATTGCCAGAAGAAAAGAAATATAATACACAATTTTCTTAAATTGTACAATTAATTATTTCAGGCATACATTTTACTGTTTTGCAAAACAGGTTCTTACTTTGCCAATACTATTCCTACTTTGCACAGGAACTTCCCCATTTGAGAAATCGATAAAGCCTCCTTGCAGTTCTAGAAATGTTCAGCACAATTCTTGAATTGGTGAACAAAGTAAGAATTTCTACTTTGTGCAAGGCAATTCTGGATTTGTACCGATTCTTACTTTGCCCTACATCTTAATCTATAATCTTTCTCTTGTTTGCAACAGTTTTTTTTGGTACAGCTAACTAGATTGCTTTGTCAATGCAGAGAATGATTTGTTTGCTCTTTGGAAAGGGGTTTAACACTTACAATATTATTGTAGTTATTTGTGGTGACTGGTGCACCTTCCCAACTACTCATAGTCTGACACCAGCACAAAAACAATGTTTCATCCAAGCCACCAGCTTCTCATCCCACTTAGGCGTACTTATATCATACACCCATTGGTAGGAGACAAATATCTCACAGACTTTTGTCCTGGGATTCAAAGGCACGTTTAGTGGTTTAGTGCCCTAGTGCGAAGCACAAGGGTGTTAAAGTACTTTGAGGGTCTCTTCAAATGTTAAAGTTCACAAAAACGTGAATTGACGTAATCATTGCATAAAAACAAAGACTATAGCAATTATTCAAACAGAGGAACTTTTTAGAATTAGCCCAAAACCATCGAATGTGCCAGAGAATTACGTTATGCATTGCATAGTAACTTTTGTTTATAATGACGTTGGCTGGTAAATTTATGACGTCACAAAATTTAATTTGGGAATAGGGTCAACTTCTTTATTTATGCTCTATATTAATGTTAAAGAAAGAAACGGATAAAGTGTTTAGGTCCTAACTGAGGCTATTTTTAAAAAAGTGAAAAAAGCCAGGCGTAAACGGCATGTGAATTTACTTATTAATCCCTGTTTTCTCTCGGTAATGCCCGGGTTTAAACCATTAATATACGCCTATAACGACCCAAAAATGCACATGTTATGTATGATGGGAATAAACTCTTTCTTGAATCTGTTTCAAATCAGATGGATAGCTTCTTACAATGAAAATGTATGCCAGAAATTTCTAAAAGTAATATTGTTGGCAAATTTAAATTTTAAGCACATACAATATAAGGATGTATTGAGAGGTCACTTAAATAAGCTTCAATAACATACTAGTAGCCTTCTCTCATTTAGAACATCGCTCAGACATTTCCTTAAACTGGACAGTAACTCAGATGTAAGTAAAATTTTGGGGAATATTATAAAACCTGGGTAATTTGGCTTCTGGTAGTGCTTTGGTCAATACACTTCAATACACTTTATTACTTTCTGATGGTCTATTGAGATCTTTGCATGTTACAATCTTATGACATAATGCAGTTAACACTGCAATGACTGCATTTTGTCAACAAATTATGATATGCCCTGTTTAATCGTCCATTGATTTTGTTTTACTTAACACTATCTTGATGCTTATGTCGTTATATAGACCAATGTGTGAAATGATGTGCATTCAAGGCTGCGCCAATACTATTGCCAAGGTGTAAATTCTGTACTTTTTTATAGAGTTCCCGATTGAGCCCGGTTTAGGCCTTTCTCTGATTAGCTGATGGAAAGCATTTCCATCAAATCATAATATATGTTTTTAGAACAATAGGACCAGGTTTTCCTCCACTATAGAGAATACAATAGTTCATTTTCAAGAAACATCTTTTTTGGCAAACATCTACCAGTACTAAGTCTTACTCAGCCTGCGTGTGATATTTCCAACAATTTCCCATTTGTGCCAAGTAAAGGCTCCGAACAGCTGTGTAGCTTTACAGTCTGATTCAAGTCTTCATTTTGCAATCTGAGAAATGAGGGGACAGTGCAACACTAATGTAAGTGCCTATAAATTCATAGGCACATACAATAGTAGTTGCACTGACACCTCAAAATGGACTGACTCATAGCTTCATGAAACAATCAACCAATATTTTCTATGCAATGAGTGGCTATTCAGCCAGCTGTCCTTCTCACATATTTGATTTTATTGGAAATAAAATGCACATGCTCAACTTACTGTAACCCCCATGCATATCATCTAGATTTAAATTTTGGTTTACAGGGAAGGTATATATATCATTACAATTGTTAGTAAAATCAATGTTGTAGGCTGTTGATGATAATAATGACAGAGAACATTTACCATTAAGTATTGTCAACTTTTGATTTAAAATGTGACCTAATTTTTAACCCAGATCTAGATTATAACCTATCAAAGTGTTGGCAACAGAAATTATAGCATACTGGTTTACACCGGTACAACAGAGAGCTTACTGCTTTGAGTATGAGAATTATGGAATATTTAGCACAAAAATTACATAGATTCAAACAATTTCAATTCACAGATTTAATTAAGGTATTGAAGTAAATTTAATATCCAAGCACAGTGTCAAGCAAGAATATGCAAGATGGATAGATGAATAGATGAACTCACGAGAGTTCCACTGGCCTTGATCCAGGAGCATAATATATCTAGGGATTAGAGAAAAAAAATCAAAGCTCTGGAAGAACTGATGGTGGACATTTCTGTTCGCTTACCAGAGTGCTGGATCGATTTTGTCACAAAAAAAGAAATTGACTTGTAAAATACAATAAACAGAAAATGATTGAGCCGAGTTCTCAAATTTCTATACTATTTAGCATATCCAAAGTGTTCTTAAATTTTATGTTTTAGAAGAAAAAATATTTGATTGAATACTCTGCAGAGATGATACTTTTTGTATTCATATTATGTTCGCTGTTCATATTACAAATTGAAGTTGGTATTGTAAGCTCAGTTGAACTTGACTTTTCTGTAAAAAATAAATAAAAAGTTCAATAAAAGGATACTAGTTAATTGTTCCATGATTTTCATTCTCAAATGAAGAAGAAAGGATAAGTGCTTATAAAAAAATGTAAAAATTGCAAACACTTGTCTCAAGATTGACTGTGGAATGTTTAAAAGTTTGTAAAACCCCTTACATAAAACCTTTATCAAACCTTTATCACACAACTTTACTGCTTACATAATGTGTTTGCGTTGTATTGGTTGTCATGTATATTCTGGTATTTCCATATGTATTCGCATTTATTCATCATGGCTACTGTAGCACATGCCCCCAGAAGATGGTTAGTTGTTACTGAGGATAGTGCAAGGATACATGACAAATCTACTGCTTAGATACCCCATGCTTCTTTAATGTAAAGCATGGTCGCATGGACCTTGCTCATCTCATCCAAAAGAGAATTAGCTTGTAAGTGTGCCAGCCCCGAAATCATATCCACACTTGTGACCTTCAATTATTTTGAAGTCTGGTGCTCCACCCATTGAGGTAATTGAGCTGACATGGTATTTTCATAAACTGGCCATCATTTTTAATACTGTATTAGGGGGAGTTACGATTGTGGTATTTCCATTTACCAAGTTTTCACAAGTTACTTCCAGTAGACAATGGGGAAAAAAATGGCAAATTACTCACTCAGCCTTACTCACATCTACGCAAGCAAAACATTTGCTTGATCTCAAAATCATATATTATTTTGCATTTTAAAGATAAATTATATAGAACCCATGGATCATGCCATTTTCAAAATGCACAGTAGGCAGACCAATACAATTCTTGAAAAAGAGTAAATAGAACTTTGGTGAGCATTACTTTTTTTGAAAAGCTATTAACATCTGCCTTGATTGTGCTTGCACTGTAACACTGGTAAACGTAAACGTCCACCAAAAATAGTATGTGAACATACAATCTATAGACACTTTGATTATCATTATCATGTTTTTGCTACATATTATCATCCAGTGGAGCAAAAAAACATTTAGTGCCATTCCAGACAATTTTCTGAAGGGACTTTTTTGTAAAAGCTTACAAGCACCCTTGTATTCAAAATTGTTTCATGATGGTCAGAATGAGCAAATCTTGATTACCCTTACCATAAGTTTTCATTACATTCACAATATTGTTTGCCTCTTTTAAAACAGCATTATGCAGTAGTTTCTACAGAGAAGATTTTTAATTTCATTATATATTTGTCCCCACAGCTTCCATTTTTCTTAAAGAAATTTCAACATACAGTATTTCAACTTGAAAAACAACCTTGAACTTACCTGATAATCTTGAAAGTCATATCAACAGACAAGTCTTGTCACAAGCAATTCTCATGTAAATTATGAAAACTCTATCCCAATTTCATATCAAAATCAGGCAAATTGACAAAGGGACAAAAGCTAGACAATCAATGTATGGACACTAAAACATATGGATCATTTCAATTTGCAGCACTCAGACACACACACACACAAACACACCAATTAATGGATGCATATTTGAATGGACACATTAACTGATTTTGAAACAAAAACAAAAATATCCTTTTATTTTTGTGTTCATAAACTATCAGCTATTCATCTTTTCTAAGAATTTGGTCTAGTTTTGTCGTTTTTCATCCAATTATTGGCTAACAATTTATGTACTGCTCGGGTCTAATATAATTTGTAATACTGAGTTAATTTATCTCCTAATATGAACTGGTAAAGAGTTGGGGAGAAAATATTGTATCGGGAAAGATGGCTCTTTCAGCGAAATAAGAAAATCAATAATTAGACGAATCACACGTGGGCGGTCAGGTCACACGTGATGCTACATGGCTGTCTGGCATCAATATCATTACGATCACGATCTTGTCCATATTTAACACTTTTTATCTCTCACAACTAATGGGTACATCAAATTTCCTGATTTTCATGTTGTCAGATTCTCATTGGATCATCATTTGAAAACCCCTTTACTTTAAAAATCGACTCTTTTTCTATACAATCACTGGAATTGAATGGCCCTGATCAGCAATTTATTTACTGGAAAAACGGTCTTTTCCCCAAAATATTTCTACTTGGATTATCATCCTTAACCCTTTTGAACTTAAACTTAAACCAGTTCTACATCTGGATCTGCAAGGGGAGGGTTGACCATGTAGGAGTCTGGACCTACATAGAATTACAGCATGATAAAATTGCACTAGTCTTGGTTTAACCCTTGTCATGATAAACCCTGAATATTCCTGCCTTGGAAGGAGCTATAGACAAACATCAGCCTGCACATATGTGCAGTCTGATCTTTGTCTATACCACCTGTTTTCCCTTTTTTTGAATCCATAAAAGCTGATTTTTTTTATTTTCAAAATGATTACCTACTCACAATTAATTTAACCGGTGCTTTGAGCACTTTGATTTTGTTGCAATTTTGCATTTTTTTTATTCAGCATGACAAGGGTTAAAAGCTAAATCAGATGGTTTAGACAAAGATCAGCCTTCACATAATGTGCAAGCTGATATCTGGCTAAATTACCACATGCAACAGGTCCATCCTAGCAAGGGTTAGTCATACAGTTTCGTTTGTTGAAATTGGGTTTTACGCTGCTCTTACCAATCATTAATTCCTATCGAGGCGATTGGAGTAATTAATAATGGGTTCTAGTAATTCTCACACCATGACTACCATTACATCCTTCCCTAACCTCTAGCTGCTATCCTACATAGGTCTAGGATTATCAACCCATTTGCAGGACACAGAAATGATGAGTGCCCCTTTGGAGATTGAACCCAGGAACTTTTGAATGATTCAAATCTGGTATTTACTCTTTGATGTTATTATGAGAAAGACCAACTCTCACTTAGAGAATGAAAGGAAATTGTAACAGTGCCAACATAATGCCATTTGACTGGGAGCACTTTTCCTTTTAAAGTACAAAAACATTAACACATTTCCCCCACATTGAGCCAGTTAATAAATTCTTAAAAGATGAGTTTGTCAAACACAAATGTTCCCCCACCCCACCCCCCTTGACCTTGATACCATGACCTTGACCTTGGTATCTGCAGATTTTTAACAATTATCTATAGATGAAATCTAGCAGAAGTTCACCAGAAATGGTATTTTGGAAAAAGTATTTCAATGTGAAAAAAAGAAAAATTCTTAACTCAAAATACCTAAGTTATAATGTTAAGTCAGCCTACACAACATCAGCAGTATGAAAAAGAGTTACATTTTTCTACCTTCAAAATTGTCAGTTTCTGTATCTGTCTCACTTGCTTTTTTGAGAAAGAAGTACCATATTTCCTCTAATAATAGTGCCCTCCCCATAAGCACCCCTACATTTTTTACGAAGAAAACCCACTTCAAATGCCTAAATTTTAGGAATTTTTTGAGACTTCTTCTCTAATTTGAGATGAATTTCCTCTAGAAAATCATTTATATGATTTTTGAGAGAAAATTCACCTCAAATTAAAGGGAAGATGGCATAAAAGACATAAATTTAATCTTTTTTAATCAGTAAATGCATATTAAATAAAAGCTCCCCAACCATGTTCTGTGCAGCTCCTAGGAGCGTTTATTAGAATTAAGAAATATGGTATAGCAAAATGGATAATTTTTTAGATATCTAGTACAAAAAGGTTACTGAAGTATGTATCCAGTTTTTTGTAGGTCACATCTTCAGAATTCTCGGAAAACAGCTCTAATTGGATTCATTATTTAAAAAAAATGTGAAACCTATTAAACCATCTCCAGCGAACATGATTCAAATTCTTTCAATTGAAAGAACATCTAAATAGCAATCTGAAATTTATACAATTCAAGAAATGCTTGTTTTATAGAAAACATATTAACCCTTGTCATGCTGAGCCCGGAATATTCCTGCTTTGGCAGGAGCTATAGACAAACATCAGTCTGCAAATATGTGCAGTCTGATGTTAGTCTACACCACCTGTTTCTCACTTTCAAACCAGAATTGTCAATAGATTTAGTTTTTCAAATAAAAATTGACCTACAGTTGGAACTTTCGGTGCTTTTTGCCCTTTGATTTTAATGCAAATTTTTTGCCAAAATTTAATTAGCATGACAGGGGTTAAAAATATTGCTTGACCTTTGTCTTGCCGAACATGGAATATTCCTGCCTTGGCAGGAGCTATAGACAAGCATCAGCCTACACATATGTGCAGTCTGGTCTTTGTCTATACCACCTGTTTTTCCTTTTTTGAAACCAGAAAAGTTGAAAAATTTAATTCTCAAATCAATACCACCTAGCTCTTTACTAGTGCATCCAGTACTCTGAGCTCTTTAACCCTTGTCATGCTAAATAAATTTTGGCAAAAAAAATTGCATTAAAATCAAAGGGCAAAAAGCACCGAAAGTTCCAACTGTAGGTCAATTTTTATTTGAAAAACTAAATCTATTGACAATTCTGGTTTGAAAGTGAGAAACAGGTGGTGTAGACTAACATCAGACTGCACATATGTGCAGACTGATGTTTGTCTATAGCTCCTGCCAAAGCAGGAATATTCCGGGCTCAGCATGACAAGGGTAAATATTTTTGATATTTTGACAAGATTTTTTATACAGCATGCCAAGGGTTATTCAAGCATTTTGTTTAACCCTTATCATCAGTTATCAAAGTCAAGGTCATGTGACAAGGTCAAGGTCATCTGTCAAGGTCAAACTTTGAAAAAAATGCCGTTACGGGGGCATTTGTGTTTCACAAACACATCTTGTTTCTGCTTGATTTTGAGGTAAATTTGCAATATATTAAGGAAACAAAAAAGAAAAAAAGAATTACAAGAATCATGAAATTAAGGTTATTCAATCAATTATAGTTTTTTTTATCAAAATGACTTTGGTACCTGCGGATGTGGATCAATGAGATCTATCATCATGCCAAAAATTAGCTTTGTATCTTGAATAGGCTTGAAGATATTGGCAAGGTTAAGTTTTCGGGTTAAGTTTTCGGACATTTGACCTTGACAGATGACCTTTACCTTGTCACATGACCTTGACTTTGGTACCAGCGGATGCCGATCATTGAGATCTATCATCATGCCAAATATTAGCTTTGTATCTTGAATAGGCTTGAAGATATTGGCAAGGTTAAGTTTTCGGACAGACGGACGGACAGACGGACAGACAGACGGACACACAGACAGACAGACAGAGGGACATGAGTAAAACAATATGCCCCCGATCTATCGATGCGGGGGCATAAAAACATTTATTTTGATATACCGTATTTCCTCTAAAAGTAGCATCCTCCCTAAAAGTAGCAACCCTACACTTTTACCAAGAAAGCCCACTTCAAGTGCCTAAATTATAGGCAATTTTTTAGACTTCTACTCTAATTTGAGATGAATTTCCTCTAAACAATCATTGATATGATTGTTTGGAAGAAATTCACCTCAAATTAATGGGGGAAAGGGCATAAAAGACATCAACTTTAATGATTTTTTAAATCAGAAAATGCATACTAAATAAAAGCTTCCTGACCATGTAAAGCTCCTGGGAGTGTTTATTCGGAGAAATATGGCATGTTTTGCTTTAGAAAATGGGTGGGAAAAAGAAGCTCATTATTAATATTGTGTAGATTTCCCAGTTCCCATGTGAAAAATTGCTGGCTATATATATAATGCAGTGTTGACTAGGATAAAATGGTATAGTTAGATTTTGCACAGTGAGCAGTGAAATCTTCTTTTAACAGTTAAGGTTCATGTAAAGTGTTTGAGACCCAATTTTAAGGGCATTCATTTGCCAAGAAAAAGCAGTATGTCCAGGAATATTATATATCAAAATGAAGCTATTTATGAGCATAAGCAGTTGAAAAACATAAGACTGTTATAACAAGAGCCATGTTGGACATGGGCATAAGTCCCTTACCGGCTTTGTTTGTCTCAATGTTTTCCCCGCCAATTCTATCAGGGAAGTCAAAACCAGGTCTTGTTTTGGAAAGGGTTAAACAAGACTTACATGAGTTGTTGTCTCTGCTGTGCCCACTATACAATTCATGCAAGCAATAGACAGATGCAAGAAATAGTATCAACAAGATGTTTTTCTTCAGTCTTGTTGGTAAGAAATGAGAACTTTCACTGGAGGTGATTAATACTGCTGCATCACCACCCTGACTAACATGGCTTATAAATTTTTTTACATTTTAAAACAGGTTTCATCAAGTTAGCTTGCTTAGTTATTAAGTTATTGCAGGATCCATTTTTTGCCATATTTTCACTATTTCCGTTACCATAGCAACCGCACTTTTTGTCAAAGAAATAAGATAAAATGATGTGCATAATCTACACATTGCCATCTAGTCATATACCAAGTCTCATCAAATTAGCTTGCTTACTTATTAACTTATCGCAGGATCCAATATTTTTTGCCATATTTTCACTATTTCCGTAACCATAGCAACAACAATTTTAGTCTAAAAACAAAAATAAAATGATGTGCATAATCTACACATTGCCATATAGTCATATACCAAGTCTCATCAAACTAGCTTGCTTAGTTATTATCTTATCGCAGGATCCCATTTTTGGCCATATTTTCACTATTTCTGTAACCATAGCAACCTCAATTTAAGTCGAAAAACAAAAATAAAATGATGTGCATAATCTACACATTGCCATCTAGTCATATACCATCTTTCATCAAAAACGCTTGCTTAGTTATTAAGTTATCGCGGGATCCAGATTTGAGCGGACAGATGGACGGACAGACGGACGGAGGGACAGACAGACGGACGGACGGACGGACAGACGCAGGGCAAACCTATAGTCCCCTCCGGTGTAAACACCGGTAGGGGACTAACTATAGCGGTATAGCCAAAACATTGTGGAAAAGGGTCATTTTGTACAGAACAAGCAACTGCATGACTGTTGGATAAAATTGGCTTATATTTTAACAAAGTACAACCTAAAGTACCATCCAGGTAGTGCTACAACCATCGGTATAAAACTCAACCCCAAAACGTTGTTATGCAAGCAATTTATTTTGACTTATTTTATAAACACATATGTCATATATGTCATTCTAATTTTGTAAACGTGTAGATCTTTTTAGGGTATAATGTTTTATCACAACATAAATAAACATTAATCGTTTATATACCTGTAAGGTTGTTTAGCAATATATCAATTTCTATTTCACAGAATGATAAATATATAGTTATATTGTAGATCATTGAATTAAAAAAATCTATTATTTGAAATAAATCGCAGAAAATATTTTACAATATTTTGGTGTGATGTTGCACCATACCTTACATCTATTTTGAAAAGAGACCAAACTGGTTTGACATGTATATTGACAAAATTAATGGAAATTGATTGTTTCAAAAGAGCCTTTTTATACTGAGTTTTATATCTAAGGTTGTAGCACTACCTGGATGGTACTTCAGACTGTACTTTTTTAAAATACGGGGCAATTTTATGCAACCGTCATGCAGTTGCTTGTTCTGTACAAATTGACCCTTTTCTACAATGTTTTGGCTATACCGCTATAGCTATGGCGGTCTTATGTTGCCTAACTGCTTGTGGTCATGAATAGCTTCATTTTGATATATGATATACCTGGACAAACTGATTTTTCTTGGCTTATGAAGTGCCCTAAACATTAGGTCTCAAACACTTTACATGAACCTTAAATTCCTGTGATATTGTCTCAAAATAGATAAAACAGGTATAAACAATACCCAAAAAAGATACACATTACCTTACACAAATGTAAGTTATTGCTTGTATAAGATCGCAAGGTTTACTCATTCATGTATTTTCAAAGTTTACAAGGAATTTTCAATTCCTATAGTATGCTTTTTTTTAAATATACCCGATATACCTGTGGTATGGACTCAACACCTACATCAGAGCTCAGTTTTGAAAATACACCTATACATGTTATGACTGGCTGTTTGCAATTTAAGACTTAATATTTGTAAAATCTATTTTCAGTTTTAATTTTCAATTAAGATAATTGACGGAACTGACCATTAATTGCAAGTAATAAGAAAATATTGTCATTTTCCTTTCTTGCTTGTTTCATCTTTCTAATGTATTGTGTTGGATTTCTTTTTGCTTTTTTCATTATTTCATTTTAATAAATAAATACCGTATTTATTCTAATAATCACCCATATTCTAAAAATCACCCAAAACACTGCTCAAAATCGGCAATTGTATGACCAATTTTCGGAAAAAGTTGGTGACTCTTATAATCACCCATCCCCCTATTTGAGAAAAAATTGCTCGAGTGTTAACTTCCCAATTATTCCAAAAACTACTGTAAAATTCATGCAACACCTTCAACAAATACAAAACAAGAGCTGTCACTGTAAGATGACAATGCCCCCGACACCGCTTTGATTTAGAAGTTATGGCCAATGTTAAAGTTTTTGGACGGAATGACGGACGGACGGACGGACAGACGGACGGACGGACGGACAAGTCAAATTTATGATGCCTCCCTATCGGGGGCATAAAAATTCCGATGATACATGATTCGTTTGTTTAGGTTAACAGGCATTTATTCACGAGATTTACTGAGGATCGGGAAATGCTTGTCATCTTAATGTTTGCGATGGTCTTGACTGCATAATTTACTCAGATTTGAATAACTTCTATTTAGCTAGTAGGTTAATCTTAAACACTGATTATCACAAATATTTTCTAAATCCAATGCCAAAGAAAGAACGTGTGCATGATTTTCGGTCAGACGTAGCTAAGAGGTTTTCAGCTCCGACTGACAGAAAAATGAATATTTTTTGTCCGAAACATAGTTACTATCTTTTGATCCAAAATTACCATAATCTTAAGAAATAATTGAATAAAAGAATTTACCGATATTCAATGATTTTGTTTCAATTAACCGAAATTAAATCTGAGTAGCAATCTGGTCAATGAAGGCAAAATTATCATTTTTGATTCGCAACAAGGTAAAAGACGTGGAACAGTTTAATTCACACAGAGGGTGAACAGATGATCAAAGACACCGACGGCTATTTTTGGAAGTGTTGCCAGAGCTGACACGCACCCAATGCTTTCCCCGGTAGATACCAAACCCTTTTATAATTATTATTTAGCCGTCTCTTTATGACTCTGTTGCGGATTTTAAAATTGAGGAAAAAGGGGTACTTGACAGGTAGGCGATATGACAATTTCCGATTACCGCTTTTTGATTAATTTCTTGTAACTTTGCCAAAAATATGCGAGAAGCAAACAATAGGTTACAATTGAAATGCGAGGTGAATATTAAAATAAGTATGTACAACAACTATGATGGGATGTAGTTACGATCCTTTAGAATCATGACAGTGATATGCCGTATTTTCTAATCTACGAGAACGAAGAATAATTCAATTTTCTGAAACTAGAGAATCACTTTTTCAACACTACAAACAAGCTTAGCATTATCAAGTAATCTTTAAGTGTGGTGTCCGTGGTCTAGAGGTAGAGCGTCTGCCTCTTGACCCAAAGGTCCTGAGTTCCATTCCCGGGAGCGGCTATCGATCTTGGTTCTTTCATTGGCCCACACATTCGGCGCGAGAACTGGTGAATTTTCCAGGAAGCAGAATTGAGAGGGATTAATCTAAGTTGTAAGAACTTGTTTCCCAATCGATGTAAAATAAATAGGTTTAAACCAAGTAATTTCATTCTTCTTCGCCACAAATCTGTCTTCTTCACTCGAAATCTGTGTTAGGCATTCAATAAAAAAAATAAAGATGTGTAAAATAATCGATATTTAAAAAGATTGTCTAGCATAAGTTTCTTGCTCAATTGAATAGAATTCAAAATCAAAACTTAACAGCAAGGTCGTCGGCATTATTACTTGCCGAGGTCGACAGTCTTTTCTAGCACTGCATCAGAAAGGGAATTCTTTTGCTATTTAATGGTCAATTAACTTTCAATTCATTCCATTCGTTTTATAGAGCAATATAAATACATTTGCGAGAGTCCCTTGGTTTCATAGCGATGGTTATGTAGAGCAGCATATCGCTTTGTTTATTGAAAAACGGTGACGATGAACAAACTGCGAGGTCTGAGTAGTGTCAGTATAATGCTTCTTTGTTCCTAATTTTTGGAAATTTATTTTGTATTTACCAGATACATATCACATTGTCACTTATTAGGGACATTGTAGGTTCATACATAGGAAGTTTGAGTTATTGCCCAACAGAAAATACCTCAAATAATCGCACACCCCCAACTGCGTAGAACATGACTATTCTAATATTGCCCAGGCGATTATAAGAATAAATAACATCCATGTTTTTGTAATTTTTCATAAATAATGCCTTTTTTATTTACATAATTTTGCTCTTTACTTTTCATTTTTGCTTTTAAGTAAGGTCAGTCCTCTCTGATTATTTTGTTTCTTGATTTTATGCTTTCCCAAATTAAGGGACCTTATTTGTCCTCCTAGCTACTGCCAGTCTTGAAAACGTGTAAATGTTTAATATTCAAAAGGATGGGATTGATTGAACAACAGAAAGTGTTACCACATCCACGTTCTAAAATAGCAGGGACGGATAACAAGGTTTATAGTAATGAAAATCAATAAAGCTTGACAAAGGTTAATATGTATCATGTTGCATAACTGGACAAGAAAATGGTCAATATTCCTTCAAACTCTATCTGTTGTTCTAAATCAAAGGGAAATAATTCTTCATTTTCACATGTTTTCTGGAATATTCAGATTGCGTTTCCTGAAAACTAGTTAAACTGATCAGCACAGAGTGACAGAGAGAAAGGAAAGCAAAGTTTGAAACAAGAGGGCAAAAATGGCCCTAAATTGCTAACCAGAATAATATTAGATGAATCAGAATAAACTTGCAATGAAAAAAAAAAACTGGTCTAGGGGTTTGGTAGGAGAGTCATGTTTCTTTAATGCTTTTCGGTGGTTTATCGAGAAATAACGGTAGATTATCACTTGATAATCTCACCGCAAAAGCAGTGAAATTATCAAAAACTTAAACCCTGCTTTGGTGCATTTCATCCTATCTGACGTCATCTATGCTGGGGGAAATAAGTGACGTCACAATGAACGTTGCGTAGCAATCACGCGCAAAATGACGCGCTTTACGAAATTATGTCCTACAAATTTCACGTTTTGTCTCATATTTGCATCAAAGAAATAGAATAATCGTTTGTTTTTCGAGTAAGATCGATTAATATTTCATTTTGTGAACAACAAAAGCTATATTTTCACTCGTGGCTCTGCCACTCGTGAAAATATTTATTTTTTGTTCACTCAATGAAATATAAATCGATCTTACACTGAAAGAAACGATTATCCTCTATATAATAATTTCAAAGTCAAACTAAGCCCCAATCCTGCCATGCCAATATTTTGGCACCAACCCTAATTTCACTAACAAGTTTTAAAATGGTCATCTAAGAAACATTCTGGTCAATTTTGATTGAAATTGGTTACTGAGGAGATTTTAAAATATTTTAGGGTCAAAATAAGCCCCTCCCTGCCACTACCATTTTAGGGGTCAATCAAAATTTTATGAACAAGTTTTAAGAAGTGTCACCTAAGAAATATTTCTGCCATTTTAGCTTGGTTGAAATCCTCTGATTGACTACTAAGGAGAAGGTGTTTAGGAATTCAAGGTCAAAATAAGCCTCACCCTACCACTTCCATACTTTAGTGTCAATCTAAATTATATGAAAAAAGTTTGAGAAGGGTCACCTATGAAATATTTCAAGTTTGGATGTTAATCACCAATTGGTTACTGTTAGGATGTATAAAGATTTCAGAGTCAAAATATGTTCTGCCTTGCAAAGACTTCAGGGTCAAAATAAGGCCCCCCCACTCTCTCTCTACAGCACCCATATAATGTGGGTCCATCAATATTTCATAAACAACTTTTGAGACAGGTCACCAAAGGAACATTCTGCTAAGTATGGTTGAAATTCACAGATTGGTTACTGAGAAGATGTTCAAAGATTTAAGAGTCAAAATAAGTCCTGCCTTTCCACACCCATATTTTGGGGTCATCAAAATTTCACAGGTTTTGAGAAAAGTCACCCGAGAAATATTTCTACCCAGTTTGGTTCAAATCTGCCCATTGGTTACTGAGGAGAAGATATTAAAAGACTTCCAACAATTGATAGTTTAATTAGCACTTGTGAGGAACACACATCCCAAGTTTCATGAAGATATCTTCAATAACAAATACTTATGACCAAATATATAATCGCCATATAACTCTACGCATGACATGTAAATTGATGGCAATGAAACACAAGGGTTCACTTTAAAACAGTACTGCCTTTATGGGCAGTCCCAATTGTTGTGTACTGAGATATAGCTATTCAATTAATTTCAACTCTGACCTGTCTGTTATCTCTTTCAATTTATGCCAGAAATAGTGTAAACAAGAGCTGTCGGACGACAGCAAACCTCGACTTTTCCTAGTGCTGGAAAGTAAAAGCAAATCAATGTCCACATTGTAAAAAGTCCACTAAATTCAATATTAGAGAAAAAATCTTTGTCTTGACGCTATAGTGATGGTCACAGAAGCATATGCAAAGTTTCAAAACAATAGCTTTCATAGAAATAGAGATATTAATATAAGAACACCAGTCTGATATGATGGTCAAAGAAGCATGTGCATAGTTTAAGTAGAATCAGAGATTTGACACACTTGCATGTTCAACCTCAACCAAAGCATTACGCCTATGCCAATACCAACAACCGGGTGACCGGAATAGCCCCTCTATTCAACAAATAGTTGAGCTAAAAATTAAGAAATTACTTGTAATATTTCCTTTCCCAAACAGCAATTTCATAAATGTTCTTGACTGGAAACCACTGATGAAAACAGGAAGTTTTCTATTGGATTGTTCCAGGAAATAAATTCTAGATTGTGACAAGTCAGGTTATGTGTATAAAGACCTACCTTGTCTAACAAAAGTCTGATTTACATCCAGCAGTATATCACAACCTTCGATGATCATACGTTCTATTGATAAATTCTTACGAATATTTTCCGTCTCACTCACTTCATCATGCATGATCTGTAACCCAAATAAATAACACTGATGTATAACATATAGATGATCTTGTCACAATGTTTGGCTTAACACCCTCCAGTGCTTCAAAATTTGTCCAATTGAAAGAGGCTGCAGACAAGAAATGGGCCTGTGCATGACATTTTCAACAATTACATATGTGGGCATGATGGAAAGGTATTTGGCTTCCAGGGCAATTATGCTGAATGTGAGCAGCGACTTAGGGTTTGTAATGGCGTAGTGAAGGCTTCTATCAGACTCTACGTATGCAAAGGCTGATTTTAGTCCTACCCATGCACAAATGTGAAACTGTTGGAAATTTCACACAGGGGCTCAAATTAAATTAGAAAAGAAACCATTCAATTAGGGAGAAAATGTTGTGTAAAATGGAGAAAAAGCTTGTTACCAGAAAATAAATGCTTCTCTTTCCTCTTTAATTTTAAGGTATAAAATTATTGTTGCAGAAAATTCATGGGGTAGTATATGATTTAAAAACAAGATGTGTTAGTGAAACACGAATGCCCCCGTAACGGCATTTTTTTTTCAAAGTTTGACCTTGACAGATAACCTTGACCTTGTCACATGACCTTGACTTTGGTACCAGCAGATGCGGATTATTGAGATCTATCATCATGCCAAATATTAGCTTTGTATCTTGAATAGGCTTGAAGATATTGGCAAGGTTTAAGTTTTCGGGTTAAGTTTTCGGACAGACGGACGGACAGACAGACAGATGGACGGACAGACAGACAGACAGATGGACAGACAGACAGACAGATGGACATGAGTAAAACAATATGCGCCCGATCTCTTGATACAGGGGCATAAAAAGTCTTAAACATATTATCCAAAGTTTCATAAAGTAGACGAACATTTAGATTCCAGGTTAAGAGTTAAACTTCATTTCAAATGAAATATCACACAAGATTTTCTTTTGTTTTATACAGAACACTGAGAAGTAGTTCTCCAATATAGATAAATCATTATGATATCTGATGGTGGTCTACACTAATTGTTTGAATTCTTCAATCTAGAAGTTTTAAACAAGTTAAATTGAAAATAATATTGAAGTGAATCGAGGGCTTTCCAGGGATTTCAGTCCATTGAATTTAAAGAAATTTATTCAGCATTAGCACTTTCTCAGCAGTCAGTTGAACAAAATTTTGCCTTGAAAAAAGATTGTCTCAGGTAATTTCTCCTTTTCCAAAATGCATCTTCCCAATCATGTATGCATATAGCTCTCTGTTTATGCCATCCACCAATTTGCTTTCAAAATATCATTGATGTGCGACAAAAACTTCCTGGCTATAGCTTAAAAAAAACGTAGACAGAACATCTTGGTTGCAAATCAGCCACATCCTCTTTAACAAGAGCACTGCCTACTGGTGCCTATGCTTGGCTGATGGGTGCTGAACAGTGGATGAAAAATCTAGAGTTAACATTCCCCCTTTGGTAGTATAGGCTGCTCTTTTGATAATAAAAATGATTATGTACCAAGTTTCAAGTGAATGCCTTCAGTAGAAACAAAGATACAACAAAGTTTTTGCACAATAACAATGAAACACAATGGTGACAGAGCCGAGGACTACACCAAGGCCATAGTAAAACTCAGATTTTCACCTCAAACAGCCAAGCTTAAAATGGACTAGCCAAAAGTTCTATCACTTCATCATGTTGATAATTGGTAAATGGTATTCAATGACATTTAAGCTAGTTCACTATAGGTCTGATATTTAGTTGTTTTTTTAAAACACCTGCTTGGTCTTGTGAATTACATTGTTATTTTATTACCAGACAGCCTAAACTTTAGACTAGTCCAAATTAAATTATAATAAAGGCATCAAATAGCATGAGGTGTAATTAGTAAAAATCGCCAATACTATGGGAAAAGGAAAAAAATGCTTTTATTTTCTTCTCTTACTACAATACTTTAAATAAGCAATATAAATTCGACGCTTGAAAATGAATATTTTGATGATTTGATTGTACTCTGTACTGTAAATAATTTTAGATTAAATAAGCTGACCTTCTTTTCTTATTATTTCCAAAATCAGGAAGAAGATTTTGGAAGGAAGAAACCTTTTTTGGAAGAAGTAAAAACTGTTATTCTCAAGCTCTTTCTAAACAGACACAAATATGACCCCAGGGTCTTGATATGAACAAACTTGGTAGGGGCCCACTAGATGATGCTACATACCAAATATGAAAGCTGTGTGCCCTCTGGCTTCAGAGAAGAAGATTTTTGAAGTTTTTCGTTTTTTTACCCTTCCTGCTCAGAAGAGCTAAAAGGGATGCGTCAAGGAAAAGCCCAAATATGCCCCCAGGGTCTTGATATGAACAAACTTAGTAGAGGCCCACTAGATGATGCTACATACCAAATATGAAAGCTGTCTGCAATCTGGTTTCAGAGAAGAAGGTTTTTTAAGATTTTTGCTCTTTGATTCTATGTTAAAAGGGTGGAGCCCAAATATGACCCCAGAGTCTTGATATGAACAAATTTGGTAGAGGTCCACTAGATGATGCAACATACCAAATATTAAAGCTGTCTACCATCTGGTTTCAGGGACAACGATTTTCCTATTTTCACCCTTTTTGTTAAGGGTAAAGGGAAAGTTTAGGGTGGTTTTTATTTATTTGAACAACTTTGGTAGAGCTTGACCAAAGGAACATCCCTGCCAAGTTTCATCGAGATTGGAGTTCAGGTTTAGGAGGAGATGTTAAAAAAAATTGTGGACAACCCGCAACGCACAGCACATGATAGAGGAAGGACGACTGACGATGGACAACGATCATTGTACGATCACAATAGCTCACCTTGAGCACTTTGTGCTCAGGTGAGCTAAAAAAAATCAGTTAGTAAAGTGAATAAAGTTTAGTGAATAAAAATCAAGGAAAGAATGACTCTATCATACCTTTGACAACTCCTCTAGTTTACTTTTAGCATATTCCAAACTTTGTCTTTCAACATGGTCATGTGGAGTATGGGCTAGTAGTTCATGTAGGGTGATAATATATCGCGGTATCTGTAACATTTATAAATAGTGAAAACAACAAATCATAAAGGGCATAATTCATAAAAATTTCAATTTCATTAAAAATATGTCCACCAAGATAGTTGTATTCTGATTTGCTGAAATTTGTTTCATTGTTCATTTTTTTTTGTTAGTTTGCACAAAAAGTAGTGCCATAAGAAATATGTCTTGTTCGTGAAAAAAACTTTACATTTTTTGCTTCAACATATAAAACCATGAGTTAGATCTTTAAAGAGATTTTTTTTTATTTCACGAAGGTATGAAACTAAAAATCTAAACACAATAATGACTTAAACCCAGTTGACTTTGTGTAAAATACTTTCTTCAACTTTAAAAAACATTAAGAGACACTCCCCTTAAAGTTTAAGGTTCTTTATTTTTTAGTTGATTTTGATATTTCTGATGCCAAGGAAAACCGCTAAATATCTTAACCCTTGTCATTCTAAACCCGGAATATTCCTGCTTTGGAAGGAGCTATAGACAAACATCAGTCTGCACATATGTGCAGTCTGATGTTAGTCTACATCACCTGTTTCTCACTTTTAAACCAGAATGGTCAATACATTTGGTTTTTCAAATAAAAAATGAACTACAGTTGGTACTTTCAGTGCTCTTTGTCCTTTGATTTTGATGCAAATTTTTAGCCAAATTTATTCAGCATGATAAGGGTTAAAATTACGATCCTTGAATATTTATAGTACAAGTTAGGTTGTATCATCACAATTCATTGGCATAATCTGTATACAATATTTTAACCCTTGTCATGCTGAATATATTTTGGTTAAACTTTTCATCAAAATCAAAGGGCAAAAATCACTGAAAGTACCAACTGTAGGTCTTTATTTGTGAAAAACTAAATCTATTGAAAATTCTGGTTTGAAAATGAGAAACAGGTGGTGTAGACTAACATCAGACTGCACATATGTGCAGGCTGATGTTTGTCTATAGCTCCTGCCAAAGCAGGAATATTCCGAGTTCAGCATGACAAGGGTTAACAACCCGATATAACAGATACCGTAGGAATAATCTTCATACCTGATGCATAGGATAAGTCAGAAATATTTCCAACGTCCTTGTTTCACAGGCTGGTTTCTCCTCGTACCGTTTTAACAAGTTATTAAACTCACATCGTTGTTTATATTCTGCTAAAACTTGCAGACTATAGTGATGGTTTCGTACATACTCCTGGTATATACTCAACATAGGCAGCAGCATGTCAAATAAATCTCCTGAAATTGAATATACTTGCCATATATTTGCCAACAGCCGAGCTAAAAATTGGATGTATCTATTTGGGAATATCACTAGAAATTCAATGGTTTTGAATTAACAGGAAAATACATTCTCAGCAAAGAGTATTAAAATACAATATGCTCAAATTTGTTAATGAAGGGCATAAAATTTGATAACTTATTGCTGTTGTTAAAAAAGAAACCTATTTACAATTCAAATCATTTCTTAAGACTCGCATTGAGTGCCTCCTCTAAACCACCCATGCAAGAGATACATCAAGAGTTTTTCAAGGGAAATAATAAATAATTTAGAGGCTAGAGACAACTTATGGATTACTTCCCATTTACCAAAGCTTGGTCTGTGGCACTCAATGTCTTCACCAAATATTTTTACTCTAGTATGACAAAGACACAGAAAGAACAATATTAGAACTTTAAATCAAAAGATCAACCTAAAACCATTGTAAGTGTTTATAGAAATACATGTATGGCACTTACAATAGTTTTCTGTTGATCCTTCAAATGGTGTCAATCCAATTTAGCCTGTCAAATTTGCTAAAGAGCGACAGGGATAAAGGTTAAAAGGGTTTTTAACAAAATTTTTGATTTCTAAAGATTTTAAGGGTTACCCTGGGGATCAAGCTTTTCTAAATCCCTGTAGCTTTACTTTGTTAACTTACCTAGAACTAATGTTGGCCAATTGTCTAATCTTGCACACAAACCTTTTAGAAAGATCTGGTGTAGAAACAATAGTGTTTCGCTGCAAAAAAAGAAACACTTTGTAATTCCTTTTTTTTACCTCAGTTTAACATTTTTGTCAAAAGATAAATATACATCAGTTAGCTCATCCAGCAAAATGCGATCTTTTTGTGTAAGCTGATTGCTTTTTACACAACACATCAATGACAAAGTGAAAACAAGTGGATGCCGATCATGGATAATAAGAACTAGAAAGCCATGAATGGCTTGAGTCGCTCCACAGGCTTGAATTCTTGAAATAGCAAATCTAAGGTTTGACTAGATTTTAAGATATTCTGGGTTTTACTGATGTTGAAATGATTTTCAAATTTTCCACTTTATAACATAAAGAGAAATGACCTCTGCCCATAAAATACATATTTTTCATCCGATCACAATTATTTTTGGTAGACTGATAAAGGTTCACTCAAGGATCATTCCAGTGAAATTTGGTTGATATCCATCAATTACATTCTGAGACAATGATTTTTAAAGTTTCCACTATATATCATATAGAGAAATGACCTCCGCCCATAAAATCCATATTTATCATCCAATCACAATAATTTTTGGTAGACTGATAAAGGTTCACTCAAGGATCATTTAAGTGAAATTTGCTTGATATCCATCAATAATATTCTGAAAGAATGATTTTCAAATTTTCCACTATATAACATAAAGAGAAATGACCTCCACCCATAAAATACATATTTTTCATCCAAACACAATAATTTTTGGTAGACTGATAAAGGTTCACTCAAGGATCATTCTAGTGAAATTTGGTTGATATCCATCAATTAGAATTTGAGAAAATGATTTTCAAAGTTTCACTATATAACATATAGAGAAATGACCTCCGCCCATAAAATCTATATTTATCATCCGATCACAATAATTTTTGGTAGACTGATAAAGGGTCATCCAAGGATCATCCATGTAAAATATAATTGGAATCCATCGATTAGAATCTGAGAAAACTGACATTTTACCATATTTGGAAATTAGCCACGCCCATTAAATCCATGTTTTTCATTGAATCAAAATTTCTTGAACAACTTTGAAAGAGGGTCACCCAAGGATCATTCCTGTGAAGTTTGGTTGAAATTCATCCAGTAGTTTCTGAGGAGAAGATTTTTAAAGAAAAAGTTTACGACCAGACGCACGCACGCACGGACGGACGGACGGACGCACGACGGACACAACGCCATGACAATAGCCCCAGTGGCTTTCAGCCAGTGGAGCTAAAAAATTAAGAAGGGGCAAATCTTCTGACAAAATTGTATTTTGAGTTTTCTTCTTGATCAAGATTTTATTAAGACAACCATTCTGACCAAGTTTCAAAACATTTGAACCAAAAATGAGGCCTCCAGATCACAAAAGTTATTTCTAAAATTTGACCCCATTGACCTTAGTTTTGACTCCACTTAACCGATTTTCAAACTCTACTGTGAATTCATGTATACAAACATTCTGACCAAGTTTCAAGATATTTCAGCAAAAAATAGGCCTCTAGGCTACACACAAGTTGTTGAAGCATGCCAGCCTAGGACACCAGATGATGCAAGCCAGATAAGCATGATCAGAAAAGGTGAGCTAAAAGGTCTTATCATATCAGTTTTTGTAATTTGTTATAAAACCTTTAAATTTTATACAAATTGATAACAGGTATACTGACATTACTGGCTCACTTAATCTTTTCTACTACAATTCTGTGACTTTTTGTCCCAGTGAGTTTATACTTCAGAAAATATTGTGAAACAAGAAGAAATTGCTTGTGATAAACATTTTCTTCTTTTTCCACTGAATTTTCTATCATACTTGTTTCCTTGTCAAATTGCACACACATTTAATTGTTGTTGACTTTCAATTTGAACCAGTATAAAACTTATCTTTACAATCTTATCTTATAATATCTCTTGTTGGCTTGTGATGTATCACTTCTCTTTTTCAAAAAACAGTTTCATTTGAATAGTTCTGTCATTCGAAATATTAATTGGCCAATCTAGCAATCAACCTCGAATGTATGTAGACAGACTATCTGGAAAATTACTTGAAAACTTGGGAATAACTTGATGACGTCTGAGTAAAAATGGCCCTAGCCCTCCAAATTTCAAGTGACATCATTCAATGTTGGCAACACAACTTGTTCAAGTCAATATCTTGAAATCTTCTATTCCTTATTCAAATATCTTAAAATTCTTTAAAAAACGGCTAAAAATTAGAAAATACTTTGTATTCTTTAAAAAGCTCAATTCAACTCTTTTAGATATAAATCTAAAGATCGCGCCACCAATTGAATCACTAGTTTTTCATACACTCTTTCCAGCTAACAAAATGCACAATTTTGTTACATATCCATCTGCCTTATATATATCTGAGACCTGTTGCAGTCTACTGAAATGGTAGAGTGTTGTTCAGAATGATTGTTGTGTGTGACCCTTTTACAATTTATTCCCAATGTGTCTAGTTTTACCTGTTTAAGAAAATGGAGTTTACATCCTCATGTGTGATGGGTGGTTTCTTGGAACTTGCCGCCATACGTAAAGGTCGTAGAAAACATGTAACCAACGTTGATAATTGTTGATTGTATTCTTCCTCACATTCTACCATACTGTGGAAAATTATGTCATTAGTTATTTTATTATTCATCTTTTAACCTGTTACCAGATGATATTGTGTTACATTTTTCAATATAAGAGGGTTCAGCAGACAATTTTTCAACATCCTGTAAAACACCTTAATTTCTTCCGAGTTATTTTTTTTTTGCGGAAAGCACCCCTTCAACTTATTTCATAGTGTTGTGTTCCAAAGGATGCAATAAATAATGATGGATAAAGTTATCAAGCATTTTTTTCCAGACATCCCGCATCTTGCATGTACCTTCAACATGTGACAATTCGCATGTGTTTCCCTACACCTTAGGGCGGACATGACGTAGCCTCCAAATAAACATTAGACTAGAAGCTTTGCTTTACTTAAGCATAGACTGGCATACATACACTACATCCCTTCCTTCTTCAGAATAAAACATGTACACGGAAGAACCAAGAGATGAAGAATAATAATTTTCTAAGTAAAATGAGTTCAGTAAATTCCTTGAAATTCTGCAGTTAAAATTGACCACAGTTATTAACGTATTAAGTTCTAACCTTATTTTGTTAGCACATAATCTTTAAACCGAACCGGTGGTTTTTTCAATCTTACTGGGCGTGAAGGTCTTTCTACCTCACTGTTAATGCTCTCCGTCCAAGAATCATTAAGATTGGATTGAAATGGATCCAAACTTGATGTTTCTTGACCTGATAATTCACTACTTCTTTCACTACTAAAATTTGACTGATTTGCAAATTTCTTCAAATGAGTAACATTTCTTTTATAATTAATACCCTGCTGAGACTGCACAACAACACTATTACCTAATTTGTCAATAACTGTATAAGGCTCATGTTCATACCTAGTGCTCAGTTTATTTTCCTTATTTTGACGCACTAAGACCTTGTCACCTTCTTGCAAATTACACTCTTGTGCATTTCTCTTTTTGTCACAATATACTTTTCCTTTTTCTTTTTGCTCTGAATCTCTATCTCTAGCAATAAGATCTAAAACTGATGAATTGTACGTATCTAGACTAGGAATCTTTGTCCTAATTTCTCTACCAGAGAGTAATTTGGAAGGACTAACACCTGTAACAGTATGAGGTGTACTGCGATACATCATGAGAAAAGTATTTAGATGGTCACGCCAATCTTTCTTTTGACTGTGGGCGATCCGAATCCTTTTCAAAATTGATCTATTTTGACGTTCTACTTGCCCATTAGCTTGAGGCCATAATGGGGTGGAATGAAATTGCTTAATACCATTTTCTCTTGCAAAATTTCTGAAATGTTCACTGATGAACTGTGGACCATTATCAGTCTGCACAGATTCTGGAAATCCATGAATAGAAAATATTCTCAATAATGCTTTTGTAACACTTTCAGAACTAGTAGATTTCAAAATTATAATTTCTAGCCATCTACTATAATAATCACTTAAAACTAACAATGTTTCCCCAGACGGTAATGGACCTAGCAAATCTATACCTACATGTTGCCATGGTGATGATGGTAATTCTGTATAATGCATGGGTTCTGGTCTACTTTGCTCAGAAACAAGTTGACACCCATGGCATGAATTACAGAATTTCTCAATACTCTTATCAATATTAGGCCACCAAACTTTAGTTCTGATTCTCTGTTTCATACTAACAATACCCGGATGGCCTTCATGAGCAAGTTCAAGGATTTGTTGTCGCAAACTGCGAGGAACTACTATTCTTGAACCTCTCAGGACTAACATCCCTATGCAACATAGTTCATTCTTTAATGGTAAATACTCTTTAAAAGCACATTTGAACCATTGACCGTCTAGCAAACGCTGTCTAATTTCTATCATTTCTATATCTTTCTCAGATTCTAATTCTATCTGTTTTGTAGTTAAAGCTACCGGAGTTGCCTCCCTTGCAATGAAATGAACATAATCCTCTGAATTGCTTGACAATGAAGTGCTTTCAGCTCTTTTGACCTTGGATAATAACCTTGACAATGGATCAGCTATGTTCTGGTCACCAGGCACATACTTTACTGTATAATCATAAGGCTGTAAGCGCAAAACCCACCTCTCAATGCGAGCAGAAGGTTTTGACCTAACAGAATATATGCACTCCAAAGGTTTATGATCAGTAAGAATCTGAAATTTCAAACCATAGACATACATGTGAAATCTTTCACAACCCCAAATTATACCAAGAGCTTCTTTCTCTGTCTGAGAATACCGTTGCTCTACCTCAGTTAACGCTCTACTTGCGTAACTTATAACACGAAAACCATCGCTCTGCTTTTGAATCAAAACTGCTGCTATTCCTACTGGACTAGCATCAGTAACAATCTGAGTTAATGCATTCTTGTCAAAATAACCCAAGCATTGTGTACTACTTAAACATTGTTTCAATTTTTCAAAGGACTCTTTTTCCTTTTCTCCCCATGAAAAAGGAACATTTTTCTTTGTAAGATTCCGGAGTGGTTCATTGATAGTAGCTAGATTCGGAATAAATCTTGCACTAAAATTGACCAATCCAAGGAAACTTTTCACTTCACTAGCATTTTTCGGTTCTTCTGCATCTTGAATTGCTTGAACTTTGACCTCAGCTGGTCCTATGCCTTTTTCAGACAAAACATGACCCATAAATACAATTTTATTCATTCTAAATTGACATTTATCTGGGTTCAAAGTAAAACCACAATCTCTCAACTTGCAAATCACTCTATGTAGCCTCTTATCATGCTCCTTCTCATTCTCTCCGTACACTACAATATCATCCATTATATTCTGTACTCCCTCACAATCCTGCAAAATGGAACTCAAAACTTTCTGATATAATTCAGATGCACAACTTACACCAAAAATAAGACGTTTGTATGAAACAAACCCTTATGCGTGATAAAAGTTGTGATATCTCTAGACTCAGGGTGTAATTCTATTTGATGATAAGCCCATTTTATATCAATTTTACTAAACACACTGCTCTTATTCATATCTTGCAGAACTTCATCAATAGTAGGAATTACAAATCTTTCCCTAACAACAGCTTGATTTGCTACTCTCATATCAATACAAAATCTAATATCTTTTTTCTTCGGCAGAATTACAACTGGTGATATCCAGGAACTAGGGCCATCTGTTTTCTCGATAATGTCAAGTTTCTCAAGTTCAATCAATTTTTTCTCCAAAGCGTCTCTTACCCCGAATGGAATTCTGCGTATTGGTTGCGCTACAGGTTTAACACTTTCATTTATGGGTATTTTTAATTGATAATTCTTTAATTTACCTACACCACTGAAACACTCAGGATATTTCTTAAAGATAAAGGATTTGAAATCATTGACGGACACGGATTCCACTGCATTCACTGATGCAATTGGACCTACGTGGAGTAAGTTCAACTTTGTTGCTGTATCATGACCTAAAAGTGTTTGTCCTTTCCCTTCGATCACTATGAACTCAGCATCGACCTCCTTATTTTGGAATCGTACCATGGTTTTAAATGTACCTGCAACAGGAAGTGGCGTTGAACTACCATAAGCGTAAAGTAATTTGTCTTCTTTCTTTGAAGAGCAGGCGATTCCAGCCTTTTTCAGGAATTCCCATTGGTTCCGATCTGTTACGTTGCAGCTTGCTCCAGAATCGATCAATACGTTAGATAATATGCCCCCGATCTGAATGTTTACTTTGACTCCATTTGAGTTAGAGTCAACTGAATTAATAATGAAAGCATGCATTGTCTCTGGTGCATCAACACTTCTGACTAATCTACCCGTGTTTGAATCTCGTAGTTTCTTTCGACAACATCTCTCGAAATGATTAGCCCCTTTACAGTAGTTACATTCTTGACCCAATGCTCTACAGTTTTTGTCTTTAGAATTGTGACCTTCCTTTCCACAAGAATAACATTTCATGATGGGTGTTTTCTTAGATTTCTGTGGTTTCTTAGGCTTAAAAGTCACTTTGTTACTTACCGCCTGTTTATGTTCTGGTTTTACTACTGGTACAGTTTGTTCTATCTCTGTAGCCTGCATTTCGGACATTTCAATAGAACGTGCTATTTCTCTTACTTGTTGTAAAGTCAAACCCCTACCTTTTTCAAGTAGTTTTCTTCTAAGATGGTGAGAAAGGCATTTTTCAATCACTTGATCCCTTATTTGCTCCGTCTGCGCCTCTGCATTACCAAATTCACAAGTTTCGGCTTTACTTCGTAACCTTGTAATGAATTGTTCAACTGTCTCATTAGGGCCTTGGCACATACTCCTGAATACGTGGCGTTCATACAGAATGTTCACCTCTGGCGAGAAATATTTAGTCAAAGCATCCACTGTTTGTGCGTATACATTGTCCCCTTCACCGTCTGGAAGTGTGAAAAAAATATCCTGTACCTGAATTCCTCCTACGTGGAGCAATAATGCCTTCTTTTGATCATTATTCCTGATACCTTTGCCCCCAGCATAGATTTCAAATGATCTCAGCCATCTTCTCCATCTCAGACCCATGTTGGCTGTTTCTGTACAATCAAAATTAATGATTGATGGAACATCATTCAGCGAAACTGCTGCCATTCTGTCCCCCGATTTCGTTTGTTGATATCCTCGTCGCCAAAATGTTGTGTTCCAAAGGATGCAATAAATAACGATGGATAAAGTTATCAAGCATTTATTTCCAGACATCCCGCATCTTGCATGTACCTTCAACATGTGACAATTCGCATGTGTTTCCCTACACCTTAGGGCGGACATGACGTAGCCTCCAAATAAACATTAGACTAGAAGCTTTGCTTTACTTAAGCATAGACTGGCATACATACACTACACATAGATTCATAAATTTGCTCCTGACAGTCTGTAATCTTATGTTTGCGTCAAAATGAAACTGGTAATAAAGGCGTTTAATTCCCCCAAACTATTGAGGGTTCATGTAAAACACACTTATGCACTCACAGTAGAAATTCTAATAGAGCCCCGTGCTCTTATATAACCCCGGCCCCTTCAGACGTCAAAATCGACCATTTTTTGAGAAGTTTTCAGAAACCTTGAAGCCTCTTATAAACTCCAACCCCACCAAATAAATACCACTATTATTTCAAATATGAATTAATAAACCTTTTCCCAACCAAATTTCAAGCTTTCGTGTAACTTCAACGCTAAAAAAATATTTTCTTTTAGTTTTCTCTGGTTTTCTGAGTGTACTATACCCTGGATGATTCACAAGGCCTGTAATTCTCCTTTATACACTATTATTATGAAGCAAATGTTTAGCAGCATTTTCTTCATAATAAATCAAATATTCTTTTAACTTTTATTTACTGAATCTTTAAAATTTTATTCTTTCCATTGTTATAATTGGTTATCTTTACATCTTTTATCAATTGTATTTCTTTCTATATTGTCATTTTACACAAGATAATTTATAACTTATCATTGCCTTAAGGTCTGCCTTTCATTTGATAACAATTTATAGATGTTTATCAGTTCTCAACTTCCTTTTGAAACACTATAAATAGGGAGCATAATGATATGAGAATCAGTTGAAACTGAGTGTTGAGCTAGAACTTTGTGTTCAAGTAGAACTTTGTGTTCAGTTAGAAACTTTGTGTTTAGTTGTCAGTTAGAACTTAGTGTATAGATAGGAACTTTGTGTTTAAGCTTTGTGCTTCATTTTGGACTACTATAAGAAATCTAAGTGTCAGAAATTAATATATGGACTCAACTTGGCGTGAATTGGACTTAGTATTTTATTAAAAATCTCTTGTTGAATTGATTAGCTTTGTGGACTTTAGGACCTTTGTTTATTTACAAGATTAAATTATTAAACTTCACTTGTTTTCCTGCTTCTCCATTACTTGAGTGACTCTTCCTACCTTCCATAAAAAAGCATGATCCACAACAACAACAACAGAAATCCCCACATTATGGGTAGACGTTTTTCTGCATCATAATAGTTTGGTGCAGAATCCTGTGGTATCGTTACCTCGGTTACCTCCACAATACAGTTCAAGCGAGCTAAGCTATTCCCCAAATAGTAGACAGAACTGTGTTCACAGAAATATCAATGGATTAAGTTGTTGTTTTAAATGTGGAAATTACTTCAAGGACTTTCATATGTGTCCAGCTCGAGGAAGGAAGTGCTACTCTTGTAAAAAGTATGGACACTATGCTTCTTTGTGCTTCTCTTCAAAACAGATTCAGAGAGGCAACCAGTTGAATCAAGCAGCTCAGAGGAAAGAATCTACAATAAGCACTGTACATTTGAATGCAGAGCAAAATGTAGAAGCACTTTCCAATAAAATGGGTTCTCTTGAAGATAAACTGGATAAGACTCTAGCTAAATTCACTTCTCTCACAAAAATCCAGACTACACCTAACTCTAACATGGAAAGACTTACAGTTGAGAACGAAATCCTAAGAATTAAAGTTACTTCTCTAACTGAAGACAAAGAAAAATCAAATTTCGTTATTGATCAAATAAAGACTGAAAATCAAATGCTTAATAATGACAATTCAGCTCTGTGTGACAAGATAAAACAGTTAACTGATATAATTGAATCATCAAAATTATCACTTGAAAGTTCCAAAGAAACTGTAACCAACTTGAATGAACAGTTAAATGTTCTCTACAAACATAAAGTCAATTTAGAAAATAATTGAATAAACGCCACAATAGCCGTAGGATTATGTCAAAAGGACTTTGAAAAAGCATCGTAATATTTAGGACACTTAACAGATAAATTCAATTTCTGCTCAAGATGTGGTCTTAACGTCCACAATGATAGAAAAGATTGCCCAGCAATCATGAATCATTGTTTTATATGTGATAAAACCAATCATTTCACTGTTGTATGTAATCATCATTGGGGAAAATTTGTCAGTAAACCTGATGATGAAACAAGTCAATTACTACGAAAATTTGAAGAAAAGACTGGAATTAAAACTACTCTTAGGCACATGAATGAAATGTCTGAAGCAGAAAGTAAAGTACTTCATAACTTTGGGGTCTAAAGCTAAATAGGCAGAGAAGAATTATTATGAAGCAAATGTTTAGCAGCATTTTCTTCATAATAAATCAAATATTCTTTTAACTTTTATTTACTGAATCTTTAAAATTTTATTCTTTCCATTGTTATAATTGGTTATCTTTACATCTTTTATCAATTGTATTTCTTTCTATATTGTCATTTTACACAAGATAATTTATAACTTATCATTGCCTTACGGTCTGCCTTTCATTTGATAACAATTTATAGATGTTTATCAGTTCTCAACTTCCTTTTGAAACACTATAAATAAGGAGCATAATGATATGAGAATCAGTTGAAACTGAGTGTTGAGTTAGAACTTTGTGTTCAAGTAGAACTTTGTGTTCAGTTAGAAACTTTGTGTTTAGTTGTCAGTTAGAACTTAGTGTATAGATAGGAACTTTGTGTTTAAGCTTTGTGCTTCATTTTGGACTACTATAAGAAATCTAAGTGTCAGAAATTAATATATGGACTCAACTTGGCGTGAATTGGACTTAGTATTTTATTAAAAATCTCTTGTTGAATTGATTAGCTTTGTGGACTTTAGGACCTTTGTTTATTTACAAGATTAAATTATTAAACTTCACTTGTTTTCCTGCTTCTCCATTACTTGAGTGACTCTTCCTACCTTCCATAAAAAAGCATGATCCACAACAACAACAACAGAAATCCCCACATTATGGGTAGACGTTTTTCTGCTCATAATACTATGGTAAATTATATTCATTTATGTACCACATGCAAATGAGATCTTGGCTTTGCCATATTTGAGGTCTTTACATCTGTAGCTTCTAATAAACCCCAACCCTCTTCTTATAGATTTGTTGATTCTAACAGTACCCCGGAATTGAATAAGACCTTGTACAGTATATTTCTTCAAAACTGTTTTACATTTCAGTGATTAATTGTCAATACCCGTACTGAGGTTTAAACAAACGGGCCATTAAAATTGACTTACAATACAAATGAAAACCTAAGTATATTTCAGATTTTTACTCTAATACAATAGGTAAAATCTAACTAACTTCCAGCTCATCATTGCACCTAATCCCAAATGCTACTTATTGTTTCTATAAACTTAACCCTTGTCATGCTGAATAAATTTTGGCTAAAAATTTTCATCAAAATCAAAGGGCAAAAAGCAGTGAAAGTTCAAACTGTAGGTCAAATTTTATTCGAAAAACTAAATCTATTGACAATTCTGTTTTGAAAGTGAGAAACAGGTGGTGTAGACTAGCATCAGACTGCACATATGGGCAGGCTGATGTTTGTCTATTGCTCCTGCCAAAGCAGGAATATTCCGGGTTCAGCATGACAAGGGTTAAAATAGTGTTTGTGTCTGTTCTGACCATAAATTTACCCGGATAAATGAATTCACATATAAGCCTGAAACGTGAATATTAGCAAAAGCAAAAGTGCAGTGAATAATACCAGACTTACAGAAAATTAGTTAGATTTTTGAAAATATTAATTGTATTACCTAAGGTGAAGGAGTAAAATAAATCAACTGATTTTCGTTAACATGTGTACATAATTTAATTCTAGTGGTGTTCACCAAGATTCTTGCATTCTGATTGGATGAAAATTGGTTTCATTACTTGATGAAAGCAATTCAATTATGCAGCTTTTTTGTAAGCACACGTGGAAAGTAGTCCCATATAAAATCCATGAATTTCAGGGTAAATCTTTACTTTTTTCCTTCAAGAATTGAGTTATAAGATATCAAGTTTTTTTTTGTTGATTTCATGGAGGTATGAAACTTAAAACCTAATCCACTCATGTATGAATCTGCTTGCATATTCATACACTGTGAATAGGTTTTTAGTTTCATACATCAATGAAATAAATAAATATTCTCTTCATCTCTTTATTGAAATCAGCAGGATAAGAGTTAAAATGTTACCTGAAGACAATACTATTACGTTTCCTCATACTTTCAGCGTGAGGCGACCTAATATAGAGCTCTACGATCTGTTTCCAGCGACGTCGACACAGCCAGCCTCGAAAGAAACTTTGAACCTTAAATAGAACAAAATTCAAGCAAACTGTTCACAGAGCATATAAACTTTTTCTCACCAAGCTTCTTTTTTCTCCTTTTACAAACATTAGAGATATCCTTGTCTTATATATGAGTGAGAATACATTCTAAATAACTTCATCGCCTCATTATTTAATGAATAATTTTGAGCCAAGGCTTGCTTGATAACATTTCTTTTCTAAACTTGGTGAAGATTATCCTGTTTCAGACAAAATCTTGTGAGACAGAACCTATACAGTCGTGACGCGTTTATACGGACGGCATTAATCCGGAATATTCAAGATCCGGAAAAGAATTCACGGGAACGAATAATTTACCTTTAAATTGTACACTTTAATCCGGAAACTCGCGTTCCGGAACCGGAATTAAAAATCGGGAACGGAATATCAAAATTCTACACAAATTTGTCTATGTAATCCGGATTAAGGGTTGGTCGTCCGAATTCAAAGCCTTTGTAATTACTATCTGTCGCGTCTCTTTGTGAAAGGATTAGCGCGTTTACCTTCACGCCTGACTGATTGACACGTGTTGATAAACATTTAATACGGAGATACCTTAATGCAGACGATTTTCGCACCTTACAAACAATTTTAATTAGGAAAGTGTGTCGAGATCACAACGTGACATTCAGTGTTCTACCCGCGCGTGCCAACACCTATTATGCTACTTACTCTTTAGACTGATCTTTACTTTGAAGAACAATACTCCCCGTTGATTTTAAAATTAATTGAGAAAATATAATCGCTATCATTTCCTGATCATCTATCGATCAAACATACAGAGCTAACACTCAACTAAAGATATCAACGCCGACGACCAAAAGACGTCGGAATTGTTGAAGTTTCAGCATCGCCGACGAAGACTTCGACTTCTTTTCCAAGTGAACGCCAGAGACATACGAAACTACGAAACAGTCCTTTTCAGGACTACCAAAATGCCCGAAATTTCGTCCTTTAAAATTGACATCTGAATGAAAGTTTGCCCTTATCGTTACATACGACTCGGGAAAGAAACTCATTTCCAAATTATCTAAGATAAGTTCAATCGTTGGTCCCGAAAGCCTTCCCTGAAATTGTCCATAAAAGTGGCCTTTGTTCATAAGGCAACACCAGAGAATGTTGTTTAATACGACGCTCGAAAGCTGTTTCCGTCGCAACTGTCAATATAAGCCAAAACATCAGTCCCGAAAGTATGTCCTTCAAAATTGTCTGTAATAATAAAACGGCCCTTCTCAGGGCCACAAATCTTGTTTTCTGACAACGATAATTTTTTTCGAAGATTGTCAAGAACAAGAATAATGCTCAAAAGCATTTTAACGAAATGGCCCTTCTAAGGGCCTTTAAATGGCTTGTTCTGCAAAATGATTTTTTGAAAGTCAATTTCTCTCAAAATATCATAACAAGCCAAAAAAAGGACAAGAGAAACGTGATGCATGTTATGAAATATTCATTTATCACGTTTTTATTATTATAAATATATTCTATTCCATTTTATAAACATGTACAGTACATTGCAAAATGCGTTATCTTCTTCTGTATGCATTCTAGGGATTCAGCAAATTACACGTATTAGTAATTCAAATGACGCACCGCAAACCTGAAACAACAACAACATAGTGTCAAAATGGCGGACGAAACTAGGTTCGGATTGTAATAAAAAATTGTTTATCCGGAAAATGGTTACTCCGGACATACTCGTAGGAAACCGAAGTGTCCGGATAAGCGCGTCACGACTGTATATCGTAAGCAATGTTACAATTATATGTCCTTGACCTTTGACCTCAAAACTCATTTGATTTCCTGTGACATCAAGGAAACATTACATTTTGGGTTGTGAAAAGCGAGTCTAGGTCCTTAGCCATCTATTGAGCACATAGTTAAGACTCTGATCAGACTGTGTGAACACACAGACTGAATTAAGTCTCAACTTTGGGCACATGTGAAACTATTGGAAATGTCAGACACATGCTCATTTGTCTTTTTTGGAAGAAAACATTGTAGACAGTGCTGAAAGTGCTTGAAACAGATTTTCTTCTCTTCTGAGATGTTTAAAAGTTGGAGTTTCTTGGAATGGATCAAACAATTATACCGGTAATCCTGTATTGAATTTGAAGATAAAAAATTGATATAGAAACAAGTGCATGTCGTATTGCGATGCAATACAGGAGTCCCCCACCGGATAACAAAAAATCCTTTCTTATAATATATCTCCTACTTACTAGATCTATAACTGTATACAAAATTTGAAGTTGCTAGCACATTAGGTTTTGAAAAAAATGTCCCTAACAAAAATATAAGAGTAAAAACAACCAATGGCTAAAACTCCAAAAGTGGGCGGAGAAGAATGATTCTTGTACATGCCACTTGTCCTCAATGAGATCTATAAGTGTACCAATTTTGAAGGTTTGAAGTTGCTAGCACTGATGGCTCAGGAGATATGGTCCGGACAAAAATGTCAGGATAAAAAACAACAACTGACAAGAACTAAAAAAGTGGATGTGGCAGAGTAACAGTTCTTGTGCATTACACTTCTTCTCAATGAGATCTACCAGTGTACAAAGTTTGAAGTTGCTAGGGCTTATGGTTTAGGAGATAAGTACGGGACAAAAATGTAAGGATAGAAACAACAAAGGGCAATAACTCAAAAAGTGGACATGGCAGAGTGACAATTCTTGTACATAACACTTTTCCTCAATGATATATATAAGTGTAGCAAGTTTGAAGTCTCTAGCACTTATGGTTTAGAAGATATGTTCCAGACAAAAATGTAAGACTAAAAACAACAAAGGGCAATAACTCAAAAAGTGGGTGTGACAGAGTTACAGTTCCTGTACATGACACAGGTCCTCAATGAGATCTATATGTGTACAAAGTTTAGAGTTGCTAGCCCTTATACTTTTGGAGATATGTTCTGGACAAAAATGTAACACTAAAAACAACAAAGGGCAATAACTCAAAAAGTGGGCATGGCAGAGTAACAGTTCTTGTACATGACACTTGTCCTTGATAAGATCTATCAGTGTACAAAGTTTGAGGTTGCTAGCACTTATGGTTTAGGAGATATTATCCGGACAAAAATGTAAGGGTAAAAACAACAAAGGGCAATAACTCAAAAAAAGGGCGTGGCAGAATAACAGTTCTTGAACATGACACTTGTCCTCAATAAGATCTATAAGTGTACCAAGTTTGAAGTTGCTAGCACTTATAGTTTAGGAGATATGATCCGGACAAGAATGTAAGGCTAAAAACAACAAAGGGCAATAACTCAAAAAGTGGGAGTAGCAGAGTTATGGATCTTGAACATGACACTTCTCCTCAATGAGATCTATAAGTGTACCAAGTTTGAAGTTGCTAGCACATATGGTTTAGAAGATATAGCCCGGACAAAAGCGTGACGGACGGACGGACGGACGGACGGACAGACAGACGGACGGACGGACGGACAGACGGAATCGAGCAAACCTATAGTCCCCCAACCGGTAACCGGTGGGGGACTAATAACATAAATAGGTGTTCATCACATTGTTTTTAAACATTTTTAACTTTTCTCACAATTTTGAACCAGTGAACAATTTTAGGAATGACCAACTTTCGTTTAATTTTTAATCACTAGTGCAATTAAATCATCATCTTTCAGTATTTGAAACAAAATGGCCAAAAATGTCAGAGTTAAACAGTATTCTCATTTTGTGGTACGGCTGAAATTGAAATATTGTTATCAGTGGTGTTACTTAGCCATATTCAATAAAAAAAAATAATATAAATTAATAATTATCAGTAACTTAGTTAATTAGCTGTAGTCTAGTCTCTCTTGTAATCTGACACAAGTAGAGCATAAAAATGTTTAGACTAGCAGCAGTTAATTGACTTGCATCAGATTGAGATCAAATTAATCTAGCAGAGTAATGGATCAATATTTACATTTTTCCCGTAATTGCATGTCACATATGATATCATCGTTAAATCTCAAACATTATGCATAATACCTGTGATACAATACACTGACTTCTTGATCAGTTTTCCTTGGCATTTTGATCTAAATGTCTGCAGTTTTTGTTTTTCCTTTCATCTTTTTTTAATTTTAGACAATTTTTTGTGATGCATAAAGGCTGCAGTGTTATTTATTCCTCATTTTCTCCAGCTGTGCTAAAAAATGCCGGAGAAACAAGGAGCGTATGCAGATGTTATACAAATGTTTATGAATACTAACATACAAGAGGACTATATACTAGCTTCTGTCACCTTGACCAACAGTTTCAAAACATTTGTACATTTTGTTCAGCCTGTCAGATTAGCAAATTTTGTTCATATCAAATATACGCTTCATATACATGCATATGATATATATGAAAGGCTATATACTTCTATAACAAATTTTCTCAGTTATCATGTATGGTTATTTCCCTTCCATTGGTAGGTTTTGTACAATATTTGACTGACCAAAATTCATCCAATGTAAGTTTTCATACAAGAAATATTTTCGCTTTCAAGATGAAAATGTGACCTGTTAAAAAGGGAAAAGGGCCATCTGGGAACTCTGTATAATACAATTGGGAAAAAGAGATTTGTGCCATTACAGACCAACCAGAGGTTGCTTTCCAAAAATTCTTTCACAGGAAGATAGATTTATCATTCTACGTTCAGAAAATTAACTTATGGCAAAAAGTTTTGACCCTTTTCAGACTGCACTGACCAGTCAGCGCAGTCTGACTGAGGTGGACACTAACCCACTACCCCTTTTCGTGTGCAAGTCACAAATGTTTGCAAACAATTTTACCAATGTGACCTTTCACGCGAAAAGGGACCATCTTTGTAGTGCTTAAAATGTCAACCCTAGCCAAGCTAAGCAGACTGCACAGGCTGACTAAGGTCGAAACTCTTTGCACTTAAGGTAGTGGACCCGTAATAGTTTTGCAACATCTCAGAAGTAATGAACTTTAACAGTGTTAACCGAGGTTTCCAAATGATTTTCATTTGGAAACCTCGGTTACCTTTGTGAAAGAATATGTGGTCAGAAATGTTGCAGAACTATTACGGGTCCACTACCTTAACTAATTTTCTGAATCTAGAATAATCAACCTACCTTCCTGTGAAAGAATTTCAATAATGTGACCTCTGGTTGGCCTGCACTAGAAGCAATCTCTTTTTAAAATGTCTATTTAACGGAGTTCCCAGATGGTCCCTTTTTGCAAGACGGGTCACAAATGATAACCTGCTTCACACATGCACTAACAGTTCAAACAGGGATGTCAGTTTTAAATGTTTGCAAATGATTTTGTATCCTGAAGGCAGGATGGAGCTGTGATAAGTACCGTAGCTCAAATGAAATATTTATGTTCCTTAAAGATTTGTATGAACTGAAAATTCCATTTCATGCAGATAACGATACTTTTTTAAACAATTGTTTATACATTTATTAGAATCAATGAAGTGGCTGTAATTCAAGATATTTAGGATAAAAAGAAGGGGATAAAGAGAATTTACACAATTAATATGATATAGAATAATATTGAAAATAACATTAATAAATATTGAATATCACCAGACCTACATATAATGATATTGAGGATAATTATTTTGTTTTGTTTTTTTCGGTGCAAGATCTATGTATCTTTCATTGAGTGAACAAATAAAGCTATATTTTCATGACTTGTGAAAAAAATGAAAGATTTATTGATCTTGCACAAAAAACAAAACCAAAAAAAAAAATACTATATTTTTAATAGGAAAAGCTCAAAAAGGTGAATTTTTTTTTATACATTTATTCAAAGCAAGTAATTTTTCATGATTTCATTGCAACTTCATGATGTCATTTGTTTATTGAACTCCGCATAGATAATATCCAATAGTGTAATAAAAGGCAGGGTTTAATTTCATGTCAATTTTAATAGTTCAGCAGTAATATAAAAAAAATGATAATCTACATAATGATCTGACATGCTTATAATTTGTTAACAGATTTTTTTTCAAAAGAAAGTTACAAATAAACAGGAGCAACGCCTATGGGTGCAACGCTTGGCTGTATGTGCTTGATAATACAAAAAATCTGTGTCAAAAAAGGGTTTCACTCTTACAAAAATGCTTCCAGAGTTATTTATCTTGATAGTCTGGATAGCTCTTGTGATGGTGAACACACATGCCAAGTTTCATGAAGATATCTTCAATAACAACAATGATATGACCAAGGTCAAAGTTTGTAATGCTAATGCCAGTAAAGACAAGGTGATCACAATACCTGGAGTTTTCTCTGAAAACAGACAAGCTGATAATCATAATTTTAATTTTTTTCATGGAAACATACCAAGAAGTTTAAGCTTGAGATATGTATTTGATAGTTTTAAAATTTATAAAATCCATTCATACTGGTTTTTCAAAAAGAATGACTAAGAACAGAACTTAAATTCTAATTCTTAAGAAAAAAATCAGTATACTTAAATAGTATAGTAAACATGCCACCTTATCTTAAAGTTTTTCTAAGAATAGTAAATAAGTCAAAGAAATACAGCAAAGGGAACAACAGTTATCTAGAATAGATTACTTTTTGTCAAATCAAGAAAAGAATAATCAAAATAAATAAAGTATGTAACGGATATTTGACTACATACAAATGTTTTATGATTTTAGTTTTATTAATACCAAATTTTAAGCAAACAAAAATACATTATTTGTTTTTCTCTAAAAAAAAAAGACTAGTAGAAACATTCTATGAGAACAAATTTAAGAATGACACCAATAATCATAGAACGTCATAAAAACAAACTAAAGAATTATGATAATTTGTCACAAACCAAAATTGTATAAACCAAGTTTTGCAGCTAGAATCATGTTGAAGATATGTGAAACTACAGCATGCAAGTATGCTATATTTTACCTTATAAGATACATACTCTAGCTTGAGTTATACACACTTCAGAAAAAGGTAACAATTAGTGATTATATTAAGTATCTATTTGTTGAAAATATCTTGTTACAGTGATGATATTCACTATAGGTCATACTTAACCATGCTCTAACTGAAAAGTCAAATGAAACCAGTGTAATATTAAGTAGAATACATATAGTCTAAATAACCTTAAGTGACACTCATGGAATATCCCTAAAACACTTAGGAGAATTCTGAAATGGAAGATGATACTCATTTTATACATGAGTGTCACAAAAGTTTACCAGAAAAAATACTCTAATTGAGCTTTGAAATCTTGATAAAAGGGTCCACAATAAAGCATAATTAAGCACATTTATTTCATAAATTAAATGGCTGTATCGATCTATATAGTAAAATTAATAGTAAGTCATTTATGGTTTGATTTGGATGAAAGCTTAAGCATATAGAGTTGCTCTCAGATACTGAATCCATATGTTTAGAGAGACAGTAATTAAAACCAACTTCTACCCAATTCTACAGGTGGGTAAATTGGGTCTGGCTATTAAGTGTTTTGCCCTTAAACACACCCTGGCAAAAGTTAGGCTCAAACCATGAACCAATTTTCTTGAAAAGGATGTTCTTTCCGAAATATTGAAATACTGAGTGTTTTCATTAAATGTTTAATCTATTCCCTTAGCAATAATTATGAAATGAAGTTAAGTTGTTGTCGTTTTTCAATTCATGTGAGCACCCTTTTATCAAATGAAGCTCATATACATAGAGGTCAACGGTGATAATAAATAAGAATCAATTGAGTTTTTGTCACTACAGACGGGTGGGGGTTAAATACAGAGTGTACACGCTCTTACTTTTAGAACCACTTGCTGTTCATCATTCACTTCCTGAAATTAGGACTACCAGTAAAAATGGGATGCTTTTTTATGATGTTAATGACTTGATGGTGTGGTAAATCTCAAACAAATTTGACATCCCAGTGGCTTTAAGGTAATAAGAGTTTATACTTGTATTGACACTTACTAAATTAATGCACTGAAATGTCAAATTTTAAGTCAGGAGTTGTAGTAACAAAATTGAATGCTGCTTTTGAAAAGGGCTGGCAAGAATGATGAAATATCAAACAAAAAGGAAATATCAGCTTATAGGGCATTCAGTCCTTTTATTTAAAAAGATGATAAAATTGATAAAAAATGTAAATATAAAATCTGTAGATTCCATAATTGTGGGAGAGATGATTACCATATAATGAAAAATAGAAGCAAAAAATGCACAAGGTGATACTTTTCCAAATTGTGTTGATTTTTTTTTTTTAACTATCCTAAAAAGAGGACTGCAAGTTTCAGAAGCATGAAATCAAATAGCATTAAAAAATCTGTTGTAGTAGAATCCAGGCTACCATTTAAATGAGTAATATTTTTAGTAATAAAATAGATTGATGATAATCAAAGATATACCACATTAAAAGGGTTGAAAAAAAAAATCAAATAGAATTTGAAAAGTTTGCTTTCCTAGTGTCCTTTAAACAGTTGAGTGGCAGTAACAACAATTGTTTGAATACACCTTTGCTCTTCCAGACCAATAAATGCATTTGGTTATTGGATTATCCTTTTGCATAAAAGAAAAGGAATTATTCTTTGGCATAAAAGATAATGTTAAACAATTGATTTATTTCATATAAGGAAGTAATGAAGTGAAAAGAGTCATTTTCGAATAAAAACTAAATCAAGCAATCAATTTATAAGAAAAATCTAAAGGACTATTTTTAGAGAAAGATTTATAAAAAAGTTCGAGAAAACCATGCTTAAAAATTCAATGATTCAACTTCTACTTTAAAGAAGCCTGATCAGAATCTAATTCATTTGATAGCTTTAGTATCCATATAAGGCCACATATCTTAAAACACAAACACATAAGTAAAAAGAAACAAGTTGACATCAATCCAAAAAAGCCTTGAATTCAAGAAAACAGACAGATCCAAGCCATTCAGGCACCATGAACAGTGTAAACTGTAGGCTTTGACTATAACATTATTATTTCTCACCATCAAGCATATATAATTATTTTTCAATGGGGCTAAATATATGTATAAACAATTTAAATCAAAGCCTAAGGTAAAGGGGTGATTTCAATCTCAAAATGTAGAATGCAGTTATGCATCAACCAAATCTTATGTGGATGGTACCCATTGGAATTGTCTCGTCAAATTGATTCCAATGAGTAACCCACAAAATAAGTTTGGGATGAAAATTGGCAGAACTAGATTGCCACCACCCGCTTATATATGAGGCCCTGATCCATACCTAGAATAGTTGTAAAAGGATAACTTGTGACCCACAGTTATTTGACCCTTTAAGTCTTTACTTGATAGTGGAACTAAATCAAAATTTCAAATAGCACTTAAACAAGAGAATGATTATGAGAATATTTGTACTTACAGATAGTAGAATCTATAGATAAATGTTGGACTAAACGTCCAATACCAAACATTCACTTCAAAATGCCACCTTAACCTTAGTAGTACCTCAACAATTGTTCAAATAATCAAAAAGCCAATCTACATATAAAGAAGAATATTCTGGGAAAATCTACACATAAATCTATCCATAATTGCAGAAGAAAAAAATTCTGACCCATGTAAGTGATCTTGAACTTTGATCTAGATACTGAATTCAAGAATTTAAAATTATATACCTTTTGATAATACAGAACAGTTAATTGGCCAAACATAAAAGGGTCATATATGTCTACAGATAGATAAAATAGGCACCAAAGACTTTTTAACACTGAATTATGAACTTGAATCCAACAATTTAAAAGCTTAGAACTATGAATCTAAGTAGTGGTACAGAGAAAATCAGAGGAAATATGTAGGCATATACACCGAAACTGTCATTGTGACAACCCTCTAAGGCTGTGCATGACATTTCAAACAATTTCACTTGTGTGTGACATGTAGCCACAACGTGAAGCCTGGACATCCACATGTTATGATTGAAGAATTTCTGCTAATTGTTTAAAGAAATTTTGATTCACTAGCAGCTTTTGGGAAACATGGTCAAGACTCTGATTAGACTGTGTGTCTGATCAGAATCTTTACCATAAGCACATGAGAAATTGTAAGAAATGTCACGCACAGGCTTATAATTTTCTTTCAAACTGCAAGCAGGCTTGGTAAAAACTATTACTTTTGTTAAATTCACTCAAAAGCCTCACATCTTTGATACAAAAGCATTATTTATATAACATAACAAGTATATAGTAACAAGACAAAGGAAAGTCAAACAAATTTGCAATTAATGATTTAATACTGACCTTTTTAATTTTTTTAATTTCATCTGTTTCTTCCTCAACATGGTTTGACACTCTGTCTTTTTTATACTTCTGTAGCTGAATAAAGAGGAAGTAATCTTTATCAAGTCTATCAATACCTATGCATTCTTATTCGCTGAAAATGGTTATAGTCCTCATGAAAACAATGTTGAGTACACAGCTATTTTGTTAGCTTGCATACAAATAGTTTCATAATAAATCTGTCTTTTCTAGTATCTTGTTAGCTCAAATGATACAAGTTTCAGTGAAAGATCAAAGATTTTTTATACATGTATAATGATGTAAAAAAAAAGGCATTTGCTCTCTCACTGAAACGTGTACAAGCTGTATGTTTGTAGTCTGCAAAAAACTTGATTTAATATGATATCTTATTTAACCTTTATTTATCCATTATTTTTCAAGCATAACATTAAAGGATTAATGTTTTATCCAACACTTTAAACTAGGATATTTTAACTCTGCTTTTTTCCAATAATGCCTCTTGGCTCAAACTTAAAACAAGGATATTTTACCTCTGCTCTTCTATTTGTTGTACATAATGCCACTTGGTATATTCTTCAAACAAGGATATTTTACTTGTGCTTTTATTTTCCTAACTTCAGAAGACAGCTCTTCATTTTTGTTGTACATAATGCCACTTAGAATATACTTTAAACTAGGATATTTTACCAGTGCTAAAGTTTCTTTACTTTGAAAGACAGTTCTTCTATTTGTTGTACATTATGGCCATAAATGGCACACAATCTTTCAAAAAGTATATTTTACCTCTGCTTCCAGGTTTTATTTTACTTCTGACTAAAGTTCTTCTGTTGGTTGTACAAAATGCCACTTGGTATTCTTTGAACAAAGAAAACTTTCCTCTGTTTTTATTATTTTGATTTTAGACAAGAGTTCTTCTGTTTGTTGTAAATAATGCCACTTTGACTTAGCATAAACTTCAAACAGACTATAAACAAGAAGATTTTCCTCTATTTTCATTTTTTTTCCTTCTGATTACAGTTCTTCTATTTGTTTTAGACATAATGCCACTTGGCCTAAACTTTAAACAAGGATATTTTACTTCCTCTTTAGTCTTTTTACTTCAGGGCCCGAGGTTATTAAATTTTTCTCAGGCTCGACTGATATTTTTTCTAAAATTATAAATTCAAATAAATGTATGAAAATAAAAGATAATATCAATAAGTAATAACTTATTAATATTATCTTCATGTTAATACATTGAAATGAGTATTAAAACAGAATTACAACTTTACTTTTTTATCTTCTGACTACAGTTTTTAAGTTTATTGTACATACTACCACTTGGCATATACTCTTAACTATAATATTTTACCTCTGCTTTTATTTTGTTGACTTGGGATGAAAGTTCTTCTCTTTGTTAAACGTCATACCACTTAGCACAAACTTTAACTAGAAAACCATGAGTCGCTCCACAGACTTGAAATTCTTGTGATAGCAAATCAGAGTTTTGACTAGATTTTTAAATATTTTGGGTTCTACTGATGTTGAAATGATTATATTCCACAATATAACATAAATAGAAGTGACATCCGCCCATGAAATACATATTTTTCATCTGATGATAATATTTTTGAAATTGGTAGACTGATACAGGATCACTCAAGGATCATTCCAGTTAAATTTGGTTGATATCCATCAGTTACATTCTGAGAAAATGATTTTCAAAGTTTCACTTTATACCATAGAGAGAAATGACCCCGCCCATAAAATACATATTTTTCATCTGATCACAATAATTTTTTGGTAGACTGATAAAGGGTCACTCTAGTATCATTCCAGTGAAATTTGGTTGATATCCATCAGTTACATTCTGAGAAAATGATTTTCAAAGTTTCCACTATATAACAATTAGTAAAATGACCTTCGCCCATTAAATACATATTTTTCGCCCGATCACAATAATTTTTTGTAGACTGATAAAGGGTCACCCAAGGATCATTCATGTAAATTTAATTGGTATCCATCGATTAGAATCTGAGAAAACTCTCTTTTTACCATATTTGGAAATTAGCCACACCCATTTAATTCATGTTTTTCATTGGATCAAACTTTCTTGAACAATTTTGAAAAAGGGTCTACCAAGGATCATTCCTGTGAAGTTTGGTTAAAATTCATCCAGTAGTTACTGAGGAGAAGATTTTTAAAGAAAAGGTTTATGACCAGACACACGGATGCACTGACGAAGGCCATGACAAAAGCCCCAGTGGCATTTGGCCAGTGGAGCTAAAAAAAGGATAATTTACCTCTGCTTCAAGGTTTTTTGATGTCTGAAGACAGTTTTTCTGTTCATTGTATAGTATGCCACTTGACACAAACTTTAACCAAGAAAATTTTACCTTACCTTTGAGTGTTTTTTTTTTTCTTTCTTTTTTTTTTTTTACTTCAGACTGCAATTTTTCTGTTTGTTGACATAAACTTTAAACAAGGATTATGTGAACTCAGCTTTGAGTTTTCTGATTTTAGATAAGAATTCTTTTGTTATTTGTATTTAAGGCAAATTTTGCACAAACTTTAAATTTGGATATTTTTCCTCTGTATTTAGCTTTTTGTCTTCTGAAGACAGTCTTCTATTTTTTGGACATAATGCCACTTGGCACAAGCTTTAAACTAGGATAATTTACCTCTACTTTTAACTTTTCTGACTTCTGAAGACAGTCCTCTGTTTATTTGGACATAATCCCACTAGACACAAGCTTTTAACTTGGATACTTTACCTCTGCTTTCAGCTTTTTGACTTCTGACGATAATTCTTCAGTTTGTTGCACATAATGCCACTTGGCCTGTCTTTCACTCTCCAATATCTGTATCACATGAAGATGTTTCTGTTCAAGTTCCTCTTTCTGTTCTAATACCTTACTGTAGCTGAAAGTAATGACGAACTGTATAAACAATGTAACAGGACCCTGCATAAATTTTTACAAATTGATAGTTCAGTGTAAAATAGATGTAACTGCCTGTAAAAAAAAGGCAGTTACAAATGTTTTGCACCGAGCCATCAAAATGTGCCAGTTTGGGATATTTCCAACAAATTTATATTTGCTCAATGTTATAACTAGGATCAGCCTGTGTATCTGTATGGTCTCATCACAGTCTTTATATTGTGCTTAATAGAAAGCTACAAACCTACAGTATTTCCTCTTATAATAGCACCCTTCCTTATAGTAGCACCCCTACATTTTTTACCAAGAAAACCCACTTCAAATGCTTAAATTGTTGAAACTTTTTCTGACTTCTTCTTGAATTTGAGATGAATTTCCATCAAACAATCATTTATATGATTGTTTAGAGGAAATTCATCTAAAATTAATGAGAAAAGGGCATAAAAGACATCATTTTTTATTATTTTTTTAAATCAGAATATGCATACCAAATAAAAGCTCCCTGACCATGATATGTATAGCTCCTAGGAGTGTTTATTAGGAGAAATATGGTAGCCTCTCTGTTCAGAATCCCTGGCCAATTTTAATGCTCTGTGTGATTTTCTATGCAGGTGAATGTCTATCAATCATGCCCACATGAAATTTTTGGGAATATCACCCAATAGCTCATTAAGAAGTAAGGAGACGTAGACTGCTGGACAACCCTAATTGTCAAACTCTGCCCAGGTCAGAAATAGTATTTTAAAAGTGGAATATACAATGAAGGTTACGTTTTTACCTTTAACGAACCTGCAAATACCATAGAATGTGAACTTTTGTCATTCTTCCAAGAATGTCCCTCATTATGACAAAAGGTCACAAAATATTGTACAGTACATTAATATAAATCTATTGGTGAGCATAAAATTATTGTTAGTGTTTACATACGTTTAAACAATTGTACTATAAGGGTTACACTGACCACTCGAAATCCAAAATAATTTGCCATATAGGGATAGCAAGTTATGAAGTTACAATCACAAATCTCTATATGTTGAGCCTGTGTGTGACATTTACATCAATTTCAAATGAGCTTAACCCTTTGCTATTTAATCCCTGCTTTTTACGTGCCTGTGATTTTATGATTGAGAAATCATTGTGAAAAAAGAAGAAATTGCTTCTGATAAGCAATTTCTTCTTTTTCCACACTATTTTCTACCCTACTGAATGGTTATTTTTCAAATTAAATCCACTTTAAATTTTTGTCTGCAAAACCTTTGAATTTGGACAGGTCCAAAATTTTGTAAAACAGGAAAGTGTTAAAGCAAAGTCTCTGACCAGTCTGTGCATCAGCACAGTCTGAACAGAGTCTTCACTATGCACTTAATAGATCCAAAAGGTCTCAAAGTATCTGTGGACAATCAGGTGTCTTTATATTTACAGTATAGGGCTGTCTATGCAGCTCAATGTTTGCACCTCATGAACATTTAAAATTGTTGGGAATGTCATGCACAGGCTCATTTAAAAGTTTTTGTTCAGTGAAGACTGTGCATGTTATAATTTTTTTTCAAAAAATCTGTCAAAAACTCAGTGATCACATGCCTGCTCCAAATCTTTGTAAAATGCATTATTTATGACCTTCATGCAATTAGGTTCTTTATCAAGATACATTACATCTTTCTCTTAATATCTCCATGTTATATAGAAATCAAAGTGTTATAGGTAAACCACTCAATTCGAATGTTTACAAACAGACTTTCGACGAGTTAATATAGATAAATCGGGACCAACGAGTTTTTTGTTGTCACGGTCTCTGACTATACTGAAAGATCAAAGAAACGCAAATCTACTGATATTTTTTCCATCCTTTGATTAAATCGGTAAACGCCATGTGTCAAATAGTAAAAGTAACCTGCATTCGAAACCGACTTCATCGCGAATAAACTAAAAAAGAAACAACAAAAAGCATTGAATATCGGTAGGGAGAAAAGGGTGTTTTTCGTGATGAGCTTCTTTACTCTATCAGTATAAAGGTGATAACATTTGTAATCAAGTACCGTTATCTCACGCTTTTTAAATTTCAGTTCAGTTCACCCCTACTCTTGGCTGTACTACATTTTCCCGCGTTTTTGAATAACCTGGTTGGACTATAGTATCTTTCTTTCATGTCTCCAACTTTTTTCATCAAAGTATTTCATTAAGAATAACCCTGACGATTGACTACATGTCAGTCAACCCCAAAAGCGTATAAAAAATATTCATGATGATTTAAGCAAAAGTCTACCGTAAATTTCAATTGAATTTACATTGAATGAATAGGAAAAAAATTAAAACAAATTACTGCTTATCATTTAGCAAAATTATGTCTCTGAAAAGAAATTTTCCCAAGAATGAGAGTAATTATCATAGTTTAAGAATGGTTCTTATGTATAGCACAGTTTTTCAACAAAGTTTTATATTTAATACACAGTTTAAAATCCATATAAATCATCTCAATAGATCTTTATTTGCCTAGGGTTTTGTGTGACTTTTAACAATTTTTCTGTCATAGTGTGGCAGCTGGAGCACCTAATTAAAGATTCCTGTTATTTATTGTACCAGTACAACTATTACATCTATTCCTAGCCCCAGCTGCTTTCCAATTTTGGTTTATGATTATCCACCCATTGGTGGTAGAAAAATGTCCAAAAGAATATGTGCTGCTGCCTGGGATCAAACCCATGAAATCTCATGGTAGAAGATTGGTAGTTGGTTGCCCTAACAATCACACCTTGGAACTTGAAATAGAAATGATGAAAAAAAAAAAATAGCCCAAATCTAAAGCAATGTATAATTGTAACAAGAGGGCCATAGTGGCCCTAATTCGCTCACCTGAATGAACTGTCTAAAATTTTCAAAAGTAGGTTAAAAGAGAATGATGAATGAATGTCACTAAGCTAAACAATGCTGTTGCTTAGAACTATACAACTTGAGAATCCTTCTTTAAAAATTTCAGGTAAACTTACAAGGTTTTTCTATGATTTGAAAAATGTGGCCTCTAGAGTGCATACACGGTTTTTCTAAGATTTGACCCCGTGACCTACTTTCTGACCAAAGTTGACCCAATTTCAAACCTGTCCGAGATTTCATCAAGACAATCATTCTGACCAAATTTCAGGTTGATCAGGCAAAAGATGTGGCCTCTAGAGTGCATACAAGGTTTTTCTAAGATTTGACCCTGTGACCTAGTTTTTAACCTCAGTTGACTCAATTTTGAACTCTCCAACTTTTTTCATCAAAGTATTTCATTAAGAATAACCCTGACGATTGACTACATGTCAGTCAACCCCAAAAGCGTATAAAAAATATTCATGATGATTTAAGCAAAAGTCTACCGTAAATTTCAATTGAATTTACATTGAATGAATAGGAAAAAAATTAAAACAAATTACTGCTTATCATTTAGCAAAATTATGTCTCTGAAAAGAAATTTTCCCAAGAATGAGAGTAATTATCATAGTTTAAGAATGGTTCTTATGTATAGCACAGTTTTTCAACAAAGTTTTATATTTAATACACAGTTTAAAATCCATATAAATCATCTCAATAGATCTTTATTTGCCTAGGGTTTTGTGTGACTTTTAACAATTTTTCTGTCATAGTGTGGCAGCTGGAGCACCTAATTAAAGATTCCTGTTATTTATTGTACCAGTACAACTATTACATCTATTCCTAGCCCCAGCTGCTTTCCAATTTTGGTTTATGATTATCCACCCATTGGTGGTAGAAAAATGTCCAAAAGGATATGTGCTGCTGCCTGGGATCAAACCCATGAAATCTCATGGTAGAAGATTGGTAGTTGGTTGCCCTAACAATCACACCTTGGAACTTGAAATAGAAATGATGAAAAAAAAAAATAGCCCAAATCTAAAGCAATGTATAATTGTAACAAGAGGGCCATAGTGGCCCTAATTCGCTCACCTGAATGAACTGTCTAAAATTTTCAAAAGTAGGTTAAAAGAGAATGATGAATGAATGTCACTAAGCTAAACAATGCTGTTGCTTAGAACTATACAACTTGAGAATCCTTCTTTAAAAATTTCAGGTAAACTTACAAGGTTTTTCTATGATTTGAAAAATGTGGCCTCTAGAGTGCATACACGGTTTTTCTAAGATTTGACCCCGTGACCTACTTTCTGACCAAAGTTGACCCAATTTCAAACCTGTCCGAGATTTCATCAAGACAATCATTCTGACCAAATTTCAGGTTGATCAGGCAAAAGATGTGGCCTCTAGAGTGCATACAAGGTTTTTCTAAGATTTGACCCTGTGACCTAGTTTTTAACCTCAGTTGACTCAATTTTGAACTCTTTCAAGATTTCAGCAAGACAATCATTCTGACCTGATTTCAGTTTGATCGGGCTAAAAATGTGGCCTCTAGAGTGCATACAAGGTTTTTCTAAGATTTGACCCCATGACCTAGCTTTTGACCCCAGTTGACCCAATTTCAAACTCATCCGAGATTTCATCAAGACAATCATTCTGACCAAATATCAGGTTGATTGGCCAATAAATGTAGCCTCTAGAGTGCATACAAGGTTTTCTATGATTTGACCCCGCGACCTAGTTTTTGAACCCAGTTGACCCAATTTTAAAGTCGTCCGAGATTTTATCAAGATAATCATTCTGACCAAACTTCAGGTTGATCAGGCAAAAATGTGGCCTCTAGAGTGCATACAAGGTTTTTTTAAGATTTGACCCCGTGACCTTAGGTTTTTTACCCCAGTTGACCCAATTTCAAACTTGTCCGAGATTTTATCAAGACAATCATACTGACCAAATTTCAGGTTGATCGTGTAAAAAATGTGGATACATGGCAAGAGTGCATAAATGTTGACGACGCATGACCCACATCACACAAACATCCACGTGACGACGAACATCCACCTAACAATAAAAGTTCACCTTGAGCACTTCGTGCTCAGGTGAGCTAAAAACAAGTTCTTCCCTTAAGTATGGTCTATCATTGAAAGAGTTTCATTTTTTTAAATTCTTATATATACAGTTTCAACAATGCTCTGAACAAAGAAAGAGAAGTTTTTTCTCTTTAAAATTAAATGCTGATTAGATAAAAATGGTAGCTTAAATATGTTTTTATCATAAAATCAGGCTGTCTACCAGGTCTTCTAAAAAATATAGGAGTTTTAATAGGAATAATTTTTTCAAAAAATAGGAGTTTTTAGCTCATTTAGAGTAAAAATATAGGAGTTTTTCCAGTGAAAATTGTTTATCCTACGCTCTTATACTAACAATCCTTACCTCCACTCTTGCTTTTTCTATGTTAATTAATGTCTAGATAAAGTAACCTTTCAGTTCCATAGCATCACAGTCCAGACAGGAGGCTGCTGTAGAGCATCATCATGATCATCATCATCTGAATTGGCACCTTAAAGGCTGGTGTCCTATTCAACTGCCTTGTAGGTGACCAAACAGGTGACAAGGAACAGATGAAGTGCACCAAAGCATTATACAGGATGGTGATGCTATGGAAGACATTGAGATTCTCTTACCTGAAGAAAAAAGAAGCAAAGAGCAGTATCAAAGAAATATTTGCTATCTGATCATATATCAGCAATACATTTTCCTAAAAATATAGGAAATATTTTCAAAATATAGGAGTTTTATAGGAATATAGGAGGTGCTTAAAAATATAGGATTTTGACCCAAAATATAGGAGTTTAATAGGAATATAGGAATCGGTAGACAGCCTGTAAAATGAAGTCTGTATTGGCCTGATATCACCTGTCTGATAACATAACATGATATCAAGCAGTTTAATTTCAGAAATACTTTCATCTGATTTTTTTATATCTTTAGGGTTTATTACATAGTTAAGCATAGAATAGAAAAATATTTCATGATGAAAAAAAACAACATGTTAGTGTCTTAAAATGTAAATGTTATCTGGTCTCACTGCTAGAAATTATATTGACTCAGCAAAGCCTCGTCATGATAAATTCTCCCAACACCAACCAGGTAACATTTATATTTCAAGACACTAACATGTTATTCTTTATGAATTGTTTACCTTGCTCTTCTGATTGCATCTATCCAAGCATTGCATTCTGATTCTGTATCTGTCCTCAGGTCATAGGTCCTTTGTCCTTCCATTTTGTATGTGATCGTAAAAATGTACTGAAATGAAAATAAAAAGAAATGCATTTTATTAAGGTACAATTTAGCCTCTAATAAGAGTTTTTATCAGGAGCAATGTAACATGCTGGAAGCTAAGCTCTTATTGTTTATTTTTGTATAGTCATCTTTAATGCCCCCCTTCTCACTAGCAAAAGGCCATTTAGGAGTTTTCTGATTGTGCATGTATTACTTTTTCAGTCATATCTGGTCTCCAAAAATAAATGAACTTTACTATATATACTAAATTACATACATGGGCTACAGAAGCGCCAATGACAATCAGACAAATTATTTTATCTTATAACTATACAAATATCCGTGTGATAACAACCCGTATGATATTTTTTATGATATCACATAGTTATTTTTAGAACAATAATATAATGCGGTTATTTTTAGAAACTCGCATTTCAGTTAGAAACATCGACGAAAAAAGTCAAATAGAGGTTATAAGATAATTATAATACGTACTAAGTGTATTGAATGAAAAAAATATCTAACTTGGTTGTGAGAATTGATAATTGTCTCGGCAGAGCCTTGACAATGATCAATTCTCCCAACCTCGTTTGATATTTTTATTCATACAAAACACTAAGTACGTATTATATATATATATATATATATTGGTCAGCAGTGCAAAACAGATGTAACTGCCAAAATACATTTAGGCAGTTACAATCATCTTGTGCTGACCAAACTGTATGTACTTAGAATATTTTTATGTCCCAGCATAAGAAAGGGGGCATATTGTTTTTCTGTTGTCTGTCAATCCATCTGTCTGTTGGTTACTAAGGTCTGTCTGTATAACTTTATCAAAAACTTAACATTGCCAATTTTTTTAGCCTATTTAAGACACAAGCCTCATATTTGGCATGGTGATCAATCTCAATGATATGTATTTACTGATACCAAGATCAAGGTGATGTGACAAGGTCAAGGTCATCTGCCAAGGTCAAATAACTCAAAAACTTAACCAAAAAACATGACATTGCCAATATCTTCAAGCATATTTAAGATAAAAGCCTCAAATTGGCATGATGATAGATCTTAATAACGTGCATCTTTAGATACCAACAATTACTTAGATTAAGGTCATGTGTCAAGGTCAAGGGGATCTATCAAGGTCAAACTTCTTAAAAACTTCACATCAAAACTTAACATTTCAGTCTATTCAAGCCCATTTTATATACCTTAGAACTCATAATTTGCATGATGAAAGATCTCAGTAATGTACATCCGTAGGTATCAATGTCAAGGTCAACATTTTGAAAAAATGTTGTTACAGAGGCATTTGTGTTTCACAAACAAATCTTGTTTTAAAAAACATTGTCTATGCCCTCTATAAGGGATATTTGATAAACTTTTGTAGTAAAAATTTATGTTTATAGAGTCCATCCCTGGAACACACAGCAACATGCATGCACCTATGTGGTATTTTAGATATTTATAAACCATCAAATTTAACTGATTAATTATACATTGACCTTAATTGAAAAAATATACTTTACTAGTTTTCAGGGTTGACAACTCTCTTTTCTGCACAAGTTATTATGAGTCTTAAATCAACTCATAACTTTTGTAGTACATCTTAGGATTTTAGGTAGGATCTGTATGTTTTGGTTTCTTTCTATGGTGTTAAATGCCACTCTAAACACTACTGCAGTTAAATCATCTAATTGGTTGACAGTTATGCAGCACCTACCCATGGGTCCCAGTTGTTTCTCACAGTAACACGATTACAAATACATTTCATGGGCAAATTCTTTATTAATTGTTCTTTGGTCGGAGACAAATGATATTTCAACAATGTTTTATATTTGTTAAATATACCTAAGAGGGCTTTTGAAGTTTACAACTTGTAATGAAAATAATATTGTTTAATAGAAGAAATCTTTTGTGTAAATGGACCATCAAAACACAATAAAATTACATGTAAATAGGAGATATGATATTGGAAAGAAATAACCAAAAATAAAGCAGCACCAGCATATCGGCCAAAGTTATCATTTCTTAACATTAAAGTAATGAAAATCACCACATAGGTTGCATGGAGTACATGTATTAGTCACTGCCTATATTTCTATTGCCTTAATATTAATTAGTTGTGTAACAAATAGGATTTAGGATTTCATACTTAATCACATCTACTTCCCCATAACAATGAAAAATAGGCAATATCCAATGATCAAGATACATTTTACACTTGTTCACACATTTCATAATGAATGCCAGTCATAAAAGAGGAAGTTCAAGAGCTTTGTTTAACCTTACCTTTCATTTTTAACAACCCTTAAATTGTATTCGATTAAAAAAGTCACTTTTGAAAATTATCTCCCAAAGGAATAAACCTGTTGAAAATTTTGACTTTTTTTAACAAATAAGCCATAGCTTTTTGTACGGAAAACACGGTTGAGTAAGGCAAGCTTTCCAAATTCTAAAAACTTTCCTATTAAAATGGCCCTCATTTTTCACCATACATTTTCTTTTATATCTATTTAAAACTTTTCCTAAAACTTAATAAATATCAAATAAATCATTATTCAAAAATATTTGAGATGGGTTTACTATCTAAAAAGTAAAATAAAAATATTCACAGGCGAAGAAAAATGAACCAAAGATTCATATCAAATTTCAATTTTCCCGCATCCCGCGCTCACTTCTGCTACAACCGGTGTCTTGCCTATTTCTATCCTGTAGTTATGACCCTACATCAATAACAGGAAATCGGCGTAGTAGGACTAATACTAGTAGACCTACCAACCAGAAACAATTCGTGGGACAAGGGGTAACGTTTTCATCGTTTGAGCTTTGTGTGTTTTAAAGAACTTCAATTGTCAATAGTATGGTGTTCAAAACTTGCCATTTAAAAATGACTTAATTTTAAAGTCTGAAACAACTTCACGTAATGAGGAAAATCTCATGTGGTGATCTAAATTATAGATTCTCTAGCAATATAATTCAGCTAGCCATTCGCAGGGGGCATGCTCTGAGCCCAGCCGTAAAGCATTAGATTACTCTCCATACATTACCCCTTTGCGTTAAAAAAATAAAATAAGCACATAGACAATGCATAAAAATATAGTACATTTATAATTTGAAAAAATACTATTTAATCCTTAAAATTTTCAGTTATTTTACAAAATCACTGATTTTACATGTTCACTGTAACATATACAAGTTTTTATTATCTCATAAATGCTAGAGCCATTGAAATTATACTATACTTTTATCCAAATTTCGACCTTTGACCTTTCAGTATGACCTTTACACTGGATCTACTGTCACGAATTTTGAATTTAAAATTGCCCCACGCAATGTTGAATAAATGTGCCACGCTTTTTTTGCGTTTTGTATTTTCTTTTGTAAATATGGTTGTCATATTGACTTTTAATTAAAATGTATTGATTGATTGATTGAATGGAGTTTAACGCCGCTTTCAACATTATTTCAGTTATATCGCGGCGGCTGGAGCACCTAACAATGGTTTCCTGGTATATCTTCCACCAGTACAACCACCACATTCTTTCCTAGCCTCCAGCCGCTACCTCACATAGGTCTACGATTATCAACCCATTGGTGAGAGACAAATAGTCGGAAAGAATGAGTGCCGCCGTCGGGGATCGAACCCGCGAACTCTAGATTGACAGTCCGACGCGCTACCAACTGCGCTATGACGGCGGCTTTAATTAAAATGTAGCACGTAAACATATCTTTTTCTTTTTAATCTTGAAATCGTTGGAAAATTTTACATAATATATCAACTAGAAAGCCATGAATTGATTGAGTCGCTCCACAGGCTTGAAATTCATGTAAAAGCAAAAAACAAGTTTTAGATATTTCTGGTTCAACTGATGTTGAAAATGATTATCAAAGTTTCCACGATATAACATAATAGAGAAATGACAGCCGCCAATAAAACACATATTTTTCATCCAATCAAAATAATTTTTGGCTGCATGATAATGAGTTACCCAAAGATCATACCAAAAATGTTTGATTAATATTCATCAGTTACATTCTGAGAAAATAATTTTCAAAGTTTCCACTATATAACATATTGAGAAATGACCTCTGTCCATAAAATACATATTTTTCATCCGATCACAATAATTTTTGTAGACTGATAAAGGGTCACCCAAGGATCATTCAAGTGAAATTTGGTCGATATCCAATAGTTACACTCCGCGTAATGATTTTGAAAGTTTCCACTATATAACATTTAGAGAAATGGCCTCTGCCCATAAAATGCATATTTTCCATCCGATTACAATAATAATCCATCAATTAGAATATTAGAAAACTCACTTTTTACCATATTTGGAAATAGCCACGCCCGTTAAATCTATGTTTTTCATTGGATCAAAATTTATTGAACAACTTTGAAATAGGGTAACCCAAGGGTCATTCCTGTGAAGTTTGGTTGAAATTCGTCTAGTAGTTTCTGAGGAGAAGATTTTTAAAGAAAAAGTTTACGACCGGACGCACTGATGCACGGACGGACGCACGACGGACACAACGCCATGACAATAGCCCCATTGGCTTTCAGCCACTGGAACTAAAAGTAATATCTTCAAAACCATCTAACTCAAGAACCGAATTTTCACTATTTTTTCTAATCCAGGGCCCGAACGGAAGTTTTTATGTTTTATACATCTAACCAATATAACATTTTCACTTGGTTTAAGCAAAATTTAGATTTTATTACATAGTTTATGATGTTTTGGTGTCTTTTCACGTAGCCGATACCATATTATCGTCATTCGAAGAGATTAATCATTATTTTTGATTTTTCATTAATACGGTAACCATTGACACTTAAAAACTAGCAGGTAAATATAATTTGTGTTTATACTCGCTATGGAATTTTCGCAAAATATTTAAAAAAAATTCTTATATATAGGAATTAATTATTCCTAAAACTACCGAAAACGTCCTTAAAAATGGCATTAAACCACGTTTAAAGAAAAGTATCACGTTATTGCTAAGTTATTAAATTAAATCTCATGGCCGTGATAATGCATGACATGTATCTTATTTCACTATTTGAACACTGTCCCAAATCTATCAATATCTGAAGGTATTCAAATAGACTAATACAGCTGTCAAATTTAATTATAGAGACCCTGGTGACATGTTTTAAAAATAAATCTTTTTTACGCGCTGATTGCACAGCTATATTGAATTATATACTAGGCAACACGGGTCGCATTCTGAGGTACTTGTTTGCACTTCTTTTGCCTGGATGCAAGGTTAGTCAATAAGTCTGCAGTTATGGGCATATTTGAAATATAAAATATATGCCATTCTTATTATTTTCAATATAAATAACCAAAAATATTGACAAGAAGTTCTTTTCATGGAGATACTATATCTTCTGACAATATTGATTTAGTCCATCAAAAATTAGCCCGTGACATTTGCATATGCAGTGACCCGATTTGTGGACGCCTTCTTTAGACGCTTAACTGAAAGAGATTGCCGGTATAAATCAATTTGTTCTTTGTTTACATTAGTGAAATATACGATATATTTTGGATTTCAAAAGTCCATCAGAAATCGTCATATGGCGATATTTATACAGTCTTTATGAGACGTTATTTCGTCGAAACTCTGAGCATGATATATGGATAAAATGCAAAACTTAAGAAAAAAATTTTAACGACCGAAATCTGAGAGAGACATCGTTGGTCAGATAGGAAAAATGGCAAGGAGCTGTTAACAGCCGGTAAACACCCCAACGACATTTTCAAATGGTCTAAAGGTTTGGCCATATAGTACATTGTCAGTATTTCACTGAGTGATAATCCGCCATTTCCAAGATAAGGTTCACTTAATCCCTAAAACTTCAATTAGTTCCTTATAAATGTAATGAAAAAGTTGTGTTTAGAAACATTTGACGCAAAGAAATATTAGACAATCTCACTAACATGTAGCTTTTTGTTGCTAATTCTTTAAAATCCTAATTGATCAATGAAGAAAGGGCTACCTGATTATCTGAAGAGATACACACCATAACATTTGGAGATTCATGCAGAACCCCATCAAAAAACGCTAAGTGTCAAATGATACACACAATTACACAAGGGGAATACTGCGGAACTCCATCGAAAAACAGTTAGTGTAGAGGTATACACTTCATAACATTAGGGGATTCCTGCAGAACCCAATCGTAAAACAGTAAGTGTCATGGGATACAAACCATTACATTAGGGGGGTTCCTGCTGAGCCCTATCGAAAAACAATTAGTGTCGAAGGATACTAACCATAACCATACACACCACAGCATTTGGGGATTTGTTGAACCCAATCGTAAGACAGTAAGTAGCGAGGGATACCCACCATAACATTAGGGGATTCCTGCAGAGCCCCATCAAAAACAGTAATTGTCGAGGGATACCCACCATAACATTAGGGGATTCCTGCAGAGCCCCATCTAAAACAGTTTGTGTCGAGGGATATCCACCATAACATTAGGGGATTCCTGCAGAACCCTAATAAAAACAGTTTGTGTCGAGGGATATCCACCATAACATTAGGGGATTCCTGCAGAACCCTAACAAAAACAGTTTGTGTCGAGGGATACACACCATAACATTGGGGATTCCTGCAGAACCCTATCAAAAACAGTTAGTGTCGAGGGATGCACACCATAACATTAGGGGATTCCTGCGGAACCCCATCGAAAACAAGTTAGTGTCGACCATAGCGTGCCATTTTCAAATTACAGTTCAACCATGTCTGTACTTCTCTGAGTGATTTGCCCTAAATATTTCTAAAAAAAAATCTATGAAATTGAACCCCAAGAATTTTCAACTGGGCGTCCGGTAATTTAAAGTCAGTTAATGCATTCATTTACATACTTATATCTGTAGAAAATAAAGTGCATATAGAAGCCCAAATAAATTGCTCCTCTGGATTTGTGTCGTTTTCTTTCCATGCTTCGTTACAGTCATGCAATGTATAGATAAATATATCAAACCTCTATAAGAGAAATATGATAAAGCATCCGACATATTCAAGTTATATAAAGCATGTTCATTGTAAATAATTTTGCATTGACATGTCCCTTTCGAGAATACCATTACAGTAATATTCATAAAAAGACCGGTTCAAACGAACGGAAACCAGTGCAAAGACTTTTATATAAACATTGTATATATATGTATATATTTGTATAAAGGTCTTCAATCCGCGACCAAACTATCGTCTTTAAGGTTCATGTAAGAGTGTTTGAACCAAATTAATGCTACTTCTGTATCAAGAAAGATAGTTTGCCCAGATAAACAATATATCAAATTGAAGCTGTAAATGAACAAAGGCAGTTGCACAACACTAGAGGCCCAATCCCTTAACAGAATAGCAAAACCATTATGGAAAAGGGATAATTTGTTCAAAACCAACAACTGCATCACGGCAGGATAAATTTTGCCTAAAATTGACCAGAATGTAGATAAATGTTCCTTATAGGTACTACCAAAACCCTAGATATAAAACCCAGTCTAAAAAGGCCCTTTTAAAACAATCCATTTCCATTTATTTTGTCAACATTCGTACATGTCAAACCGGTTTGGTCTGTTTTTGGAATAGATGTTAGGTAAAGTGATACATCACACCATAATTTTTCTGAAATATTTTCAGCGATTTATTTCAAATTATAGTTTTTTTAATACAATGTTCTATAATAATTTACTATTCATAATCATTTTGTGAAATAGAAATTGATATATTGCTAAAAAACCTTACAGGTATGATAACTTTTAATGTCCATTTATGTTGTGATAACACACCATACCGTTCATCTATCTACACGTTTACAAATTTAGAATGACATATATGACATATGTGTTTATAAAATAAGTCAAAATAAATTGCTTGCCTAACTGCGTTTTGGGTCCGAGTTTTATACCAACGTGTGTAGTAATACCTGGGTAGTACTTTAGACTGAACTTTGTTAAAATATAAGATAATTTTATCCAACAGTCATGTAGTTGCTTGTTCTTTACAAAATGACCCTTTTCTACAATGTTTTGGCTATACGGCAATAGCTTTGACAATCTTACGTTGCTTAACTGTTAGTGCTCAAGCTTAAATTTGATATATAATATACCTGAACATACTGCTGTTTCTTGGCAAACGAAGTGCCCTAAGAATTGAGTCTCAAACACTTTACATGAACCTTAAGCTTTACTCATGATTTAGATTCGACATTAAGGTTTCTTTCTAACCATCGAGTTATTTTAGTCGATATGTATTTATTGCGATGTTAGTAATGGGCATTATTCTAAATTTTGAATACTAACAAGAGGGCAATAGTAGCCCTTAATCGCTCACCTGGATGAACTGTCTAAATTTTCATCAAAAAAAACATTTAGGTTGATCGGAAAAAAATTGTGGTCTCTAGCGTGCATACAAGGTTTTTCTGAGATTTAATCGCATGACCTTCTCTTTGACCTCAAATGACCCACTTTCGAACTCATCCAAGATTTTATCAAGGCAACCATTCTGACCAAATTTCAGGTTGATCAGGCTAAAAAATGTGGCCTCAAGAGTGCATTCAAGGTTTTTCTAGGATTTTACACTGTGACCTATTTTTTGACCTCAGTTGGCCAAATTTCAAACTAGTTTTAATTTTCATCAGGGAAATCATTTTGACCAAATTTCAGGGTGATTGGGTAAAAATTAGGCCTCTAGAGTGCATACAATGTTTTTCTAAGATATGACGCCGTAACCTATATTTTGACCTCAGTTGGCCAAATTTCAAAATTGTTTTAGATTTCATAAAGGCAATCGCTCAGGTGAAATTTCACGTAAATTGGGCAAAATATTGGCCTCTAAAGTGCTTTCAAGGTTTATCTTATATTTGACTTCGTGACCTAGTTTTTCACCCCAGTTGGCCCAATTTCAACTTGTCAGAGGTTACATAAAGGCAACCATTCTGACCAAATTTCAGGTTGATCGAGCAAAAGATGTGGCCTCTAGAGTGCATACAAGGTTTTTCTAAGATTTACACCCGTGACCTAGTTTTTGAACCCAGTTGACTCAATTTCGAACTCGTCCGAGATTTCATCAAGACAATCATTCTGACTAAATTCAGGTTGATCGAGCAAGAACCTTTAGAGTGCATACAAGGTTTTTCTAAGAATTGACCCCGTGACCTAGTTTTTGACCCAAAGTGACCCATTTTTATACTCGTTTGAAATTTCACCAAATCAATCATTCCAACCAAATATGAGGTTGATCGAGCAAGAACTGTGGCTTCTGGAGTGCATACAAGGTTTTTCTAAGATTTGACCCCGTGACCTATTTTAATACCAGTTGGCCGAATTTTAAACTCGTCAGAGATTACATCAAAGCAATCATTCTGACCAAATTTTAGGTTGATCATGTAAAAATGTGGCCTCTAGAGTGCATACAAGGTTTTTTAATATTTGACCCCGTGACCTAGTTTTTGACCTCAATTGACCCTCAGTTGACCCAATTTCGAACTCGTCCGAGATCAAGACAATCATTCTGTCCAAATTTCATGTTGATCGGGCAAAAAAGTGGCCTCTAGAGTGCAAACAATGTAATGACGGACGACGAACCTCGAACGACGCACGACGGACGACGGGCATCCACCTAACCAAAATAGCTCACTTTGAGCACATCGTGCTGAGTTGAGCTAAAAATGTACAATATCTTTATATTGTGTAAAGGATAACAATTTTGTAAAAATGGTTCGTCTTCCTTTGAACGAACAACAAAAGCTTTACTTTCACAAGAGAAAATGCTGCTTTTATTGTTCACCAAATTAAAGATTAATCTTATTTTTATTATTTTTTATGCACAAATAAAGGAGATGTAAATATTTTAGGGCTTATTCCCTTAAAGTGCGTCGTTTTGCGCGCCATTACCAAACGACGTCATGGCGTTATTTTGTTTATCATGATCGACTCGTATTAGCGAAATAAATTGTGGAACATGTTTATCAATCATATTTGAATGTATTCTAATCCCTACCTCTGTCTGTTTTGTCTGGAAATATTCTGTTATAGAAGCGGTATAGACAAACATCAGTCAACATTTTTTTGTCGTCTGATTTTCATCTATTCCGCTTGCTGTATAACGGAGTCGTAATTTTTTAGAAATTCATTGGTCAAAATACGATTGAAAATTGTTAGACATTATCAAAATGAAAACAAACGTATTGTTTCTGCAACAAAAATAATATCTCTAATTCTGATTTTTTTTTAATTTCACCAGAATAAGAATTACACTTTCCTTTTCAATTTTAATTTCATCAAAGGTATGTATTAATTACTGACTCACGTAGATACAAAGCGATGTTTGTAATTTTGGCGCATGTATACATGATTATGTGCGTGTGAGTGTGCGCGTACTGGCGTGTGTAGGTCTGTGAGCATTTTTTCACATGTAATTAGTATATATTGTTGTAGACGATGTATCTTATGTATTCTGTGTTATTAATGAACTGGCAGGACGTGGCTTACCCGTGACATAATTTGGCGAGTTTACTTTTAAATATTTTCGCTAACTCGTGCACATAACTGTATCCAAAAACAAAAGGATTTACGTCCTTGGAGAAAGTGAACACGTTTAATCGTTGGGTTACATGCAAAGCCTCGTAACTTCAGCTTAAATTCATGTGTATGTCCACTATCTATAGGAGTAAGTATTTAATCAATAAGATGATTTACCTTAACCTTAAGTGCACTGACCCGTTACTTAGGATCGGCCCTTTAGGGCAAAAAACAGGGACTAAACAAGTCTGTATAAAGAGTTCTTCATATCATCCTGTGACAGAAAATCCCGTTCTTTGCCTAGGTCACGTGAAATTGACTATTTCCGATTTAATTGTACGTTAGTTGAGCGACTCACATAATTACAGATTTTCTTTCAGGAGAAATATCGGATTTGGTGGTATTTCTTACGCTTAAGTGAACATTACAATGACATGTTCCGCCTTGTATTTCATATTTCCGGTCAACTTCCGCGGGGAAAGCTTTGAATTAATTTGAAAACCTTATTCCGAGTTAGTTGCAATTCCATATACGATAAACATTAAAGGAGTTTTTTTTTTAGATCGAGATAAGTTTTAAAAAAGAATTTCAGTATCTAAATTGCCTGGTCTAGAATATAGCAAACAGTTACCGGCACTTAGTGTAATTCATACATTTTATCAAATATAGCTTAGTTGGATGTTATGGTAGACTGCATGTACCAACGCTAGACTCAAGATCGCATAGACAGCCACCCTCGGTATAACAATATTTTGGCCTAAAATTGTAGCAATTTCGAATTTCTGAATGCATTATCTTTTCCTACTCTTAATCGTTTTCTATGAAAGGAAAAAAAAGCTTATGTTTTCACAGCCTTTAATCAACAACTTGAATCACTTAAAATAACTCTGGGATCAACGTATTTGTGAATCTCAAATTCGAACACATTTTAATCTGGGAATCCGCCCAACATGCACGTGCTTGTGTACAGCGGGTAGCCTTTTCTTTTGTAAGTTCCGCGTACGTAAGCGGAGAAAGCAGTGTAAACATTTGTAGAGTTTGGTCGTCGTTTAGACAGGGCTGATTTAAGACGCATCACTATTTCTTGTAAGCAACACAAGCACATATTGTAACATCTGAAAATGTAAGGGCTTTGTGGCTATTTACAGGTTTCGTTTAGAAGACTTCTATTTGTTACCAAAATAGACAACAGTTCCGTTCTTTGACCTGTCAATTACCCTCCATATCCGCCAGGAATTTAACGATTTTTCATTAGTTTCATAGTGAATTATATAGAATTCTATGTTGATTATTTACAGAAAGACATGTATGCTGTCCGTGGTCGAAAGGCAGAGTAAATGTTTCTTAATCAAGACTTGAGAGGTTCTGAGTTCGATTCCGGGGAGCAGTCACCATTCTTGGTTCTTTCTGTGGCCCACACATTCGGGCGAGTGCTTGAACATTTTTATTGAGCAGAATCGAGAGGGATTTGTCTATAACAAGGTTCTAAGGGAAGAAGGTTTTAGGCATCTGAGACGCAAATAATATGTGGCTAGGACCCTCAAAACGATGTGATGTGAGTCCCATAGACCCTCTGGGGATCAACTTCAGAAAAGAATTGAAGACTGCTTTAAACAGTCTTGAATTCTTTCCTGAAGTTGTGTCCCAAATATTAATATACTTCTATCAATTTCTTAACCTTTAATAAGGGAATAAGTCTGAACCTATAAAATAGATTATAACCTAAAAGAAATAGTCATACCTAAAGCAGGGTCTCTCAAAATTTAAGAAAAGGCCCCCTAAGATCCCAATGATTGAGTCCTTTGGACCCTATTTTGTTAATGTCAGATTTAAATCCTGCCAAGTAAAATGAAATTGACACGGTGAATCCTTTTGAATCAATCTCAGATGAAATTGAACGCGTGGAAAGAATAAGTTTAGAAAGAAATTGAGGGGAGGCCATTTGATATTAATAATTTCGTTTAAGATGAATGAAATAATCGATTTTTTATCACCTTTCTTTTTTAAACCTACACACAAGTTCTATAATCTATGACATTCCGAACCAATGAAACGCTTCCAAATTCATGCAAGTCAGTGACAGCATGGACTTTTTGCGGCGATTTGAAAAAAGTTGTTGAGCCTTTGAAGTGATTTTGGGGCGTTTTTGAATTGTATGAGTGTATGTTTTTAAATACAGAAAACAACACTAAGCGAGTGAATAATCTTGGTTGTAATTGGATGTTGTTTTAACATTGATCTCAACTTTAATTCGTAATTGTTGTACAAGTAAGACAATTTTTAAAGAACAGAGGATTTATTTTGAAAAGATCAATCAGGTAAAAATACCAAATTCATTTTATTTGCGTTGTATGAAGTTTTAAGGTTCATGTAAAGAGTTTGACACCTAATATGTAGGGCACTTCATTAGCCAAGAAAAAGCACTATGTCCAGGTATATTATATATCAAAATGAAGCTATTCGTGAGCGCAAGCAGTTAGGCAACATAAGACCACCATAGCTATAGCGGTATAGCCAAAACATTGTGGAAAAGGGTCATTTTGTACAGAACAAGCAACTTCATGACGGTTGCATAAAATTGCCCCGTATTTTAACAAAGTACAGTCTGAAGTACCATCCAGGTAGTGCTACAACCTTAGATATAAAACTCAGTCTCAAAAGGCTATTTTGAAACAATCAATTTTCATTTATTTTATCAACACACATGTCAAACCGGTTTGGTCTGTTTTCAAATAGATGTAAGGTATGGTGCAACATCACACCATAATATTGTGAAATATTTTCTGCGATTTATTTCAAATTATAGTTTTTTTTTTAATTCAATGATCTACAATATTACTATATATTTATCATTTTGTGAAAAAGAAATTGATATATTGCTAAACAACCTTACAGGTATATAAACAATAAATGTCTATTTATGTTGTGATAACACACCATACCCTAAAAAGATCTACTCGTTTACAAAATTAGAATGACATATGTGTTTATAAAATAAGTCAAAATAAATTGCTTGCATAACTACGTTTTGGGACTGAGTTTTATACCAAAGGTTGTAGCACTACCTGGATGGTACTTTAGGCTAGATTTTGTTAAAATATGAGCCAATTTTATCCAACAGTCATGCAGTTGCTTGTTCTGTACAAAATGACCCTTTTCCACAATGTTTTGGCTATACCGCTATAGTTATAACAGTCTTGTGTTTTTCAACTGCTTGTGCTCATAAATAGCTTCATTTTGATATATAATACTCCTGGACATACTGCTTTTTCTTGGCAAATGAATGCCCTTAAAATTCGGTCTCAAACACTTTACATGAACCTTAACGCCGCTTTTAATAGTATTGCATGTAGTTATATAAGGGCGACTGGTATACCCATAAGCGTAACTAGGTTTTTGAAATTTATAATCACCCATAAGGCGACCAACAGATTATTTACGATAAAGGCGACATGTGGACAGTGACAAAAGATTAATATCGCCGTCCGCGTCCCATTTCTATGATATGAGCGATGGGGGATAATCAGAACATCGTAACTACAGCTTGAACATGCTGTAGTTTTGATGTTATGATCATTCATCAACGGCATTTTTCGAAAGAGGATTTATATCTATTACGCACTTGCGTTATGTGCGTGATGTAAGTTACGCCATTGATACCTATCCGTAGTTTCCTGTCGTTTCTCACACAAACTAGAACATTCTATCCGAGCCACCATCTGCCGTATCCCACCTGAGCGGTGCAACCTTTAATTTTCATTGAAATTGGATTTACCAATAAGAAAGAGGCACACATCGATATATATGAGGTGTATTCGTGAGTTTTAGAATAAAATTAGTGTGCACCCTTAAAATTACGGGTGCACCCTTAAAACTTACGGGTATGCGTCGATCTTAAGCGTGCACCGCTTGTAGTGGACTTTCTCACCATAGTTAAGGGCTCGCATTTGACCCCTTGTGATCGTTATCACACTGCTTTTTTCAATGTCCTTTTTTTAACCAACAAAGATTAAAACAATTTCATAAAGTACAACGAATAATAACGTGCACATTCAGATGCCGTTAAAAAGTTTATGTGTGTGTAAAACAGAACATGAATAAACAACAGCAAGAACACCACAAGAAGTAATGTGGGTTTTCGACCCTGCCAACGAAAGCTATTTCTTTCCATTTAATTATTTAAAGACCTTTTATCCTTGACTGTTAAATGATTCAATTTGTAATGTATAGGTGTATTTTCAAAACTGAGCTCTGACGTAGGCGTTGAGTCCATTACCATAGGTATTTCGGGTATATTTAAAAAGAATATGATAGGAGTTGGACGTGATCCCTCCTTTTCCACTTTGAAAGTAAATGTTGCAAGTTAATCTTGAGATCTAAGACAAGCAATAAGTTTCATTTGAAAGGTTATTTGTATCTTTTTTGTGTATTATTCAAACCCGTTTTATCTATTTTGAAAGAAAAGCACGGGAATTTAACCGTTTAAAGGAAATTTCACGGCTCACCGCGCAAAATCTACCTATATAGGTAGATTGTGTGCGGTGAGCCGTGAAATTTTCTTATAACCGTTAGATTCCCGTGCCATGTTTTCGATATAGATAAAACTGGTTTAAATAACTCAATAAAAAGTAACATTTTAACTTTTAGAGGAAATGTATTCCTTGTTTTAAATCGCAAGGTTAACTCACTACAATCTACTTTCAAAATAGAAGCGAAGGGGTGAGATTAAACTTCTATCATATGCTGCTAAAATATACCTGATATACTTATGGTAATGGACTCAGCGCCTACGCCAGAGCTCAGTTTTGAAAATACACCTATACCAATGCTTCAAGATTCGATTTTTTTTTGTTGTTGTTGAAATATGCGGCACTTTCTATCCTGGTACTGATAGTGAATTGAATTATAATGAGTTAACGGGAAACAGTATTGTTATTGAAATGTTAAAGCTGATGCCGGATTCACTTCTCAATCGTACAATGTTAGGGAAAGGAAAACAAACAGGATAAAAAATCTAGATGAAAGCAATATTGGATAGAATGCCTATATGGGACGTCTTTGTTTTCTATTATTTTCATCCATGAATATTTTATAGCGTGGCTGCGGCGTATCCGAGGAAGGTGTAATGTAGTTCATAATTGCTATTTCTTTGATGCTTATTTGTGGATAATCTAGAAATATAAATCACTTGATCACTTGGTAATCTAAGCTCCAAACTAGTGAAATAAGCAACGTTTAATACCCAGTTTTCGTTCATTCATCCTATTTGACGTTATGTTGCATTTAAATTAGAGAAGCATTTGTGACCCGTCACGCGAAAAGGGACCATCTTGGTAGTGCGTAAAATGTCGATCCTAATCAGACTGTGTGGATTGCGCAGACTCCTTAGCGTCGAAACTTTTCGCACTTTGCTTATTTTCTGAATCTAGAATGAATAATCTACCTTCAAGCGAAAGAATGTTTGAAATGCGACCTCTGTTTGATCTTTACTGGACCCAATCTTTTTTTTCAAATATTTATTGTTAGAGTTCCCAGATGGTCCCTTTTCACGTGACGGGTCACATTTGTTTTTCATGTAAGATCTATCAATCTTTGATTTTGCAACAAAAGCTATGTTTTCTATTTAGCCTTTTTGTTGACTTGGTCAAAGATAATTCGACCAATCCATACACAGAAACAATTGATTATCCTCTATAGGCCTATAACTAGGTAACGTATTGTGTCCTTTAACCAACGTTGTACTGGGCATACTTGCCCCAAAACGTACCAAAGGTTTACGCCATTCCAAGGTACGATTTCCATTTATACTACTCAAAATGAAGACCTACTTATTTTCCTTGCGGAATTTCATTCTAACATAAACGTGTTATGTCTATTCCTTTCTCATGTATAGAATGCCATCATAATTTCAACAAAAGCATCGTGCATGCATGCCACGCTCAGCTACAGGTGCTGAATATTTTTTGGTAAAAAAGGTCCAATTCTCTTTTTTGAAAAAAACCCTTAAATATGAATAAGAATAAATACACGAGTTATCGTTAACGCATTTCTCTCGCCTGTGTGCAAATCCCGGGGTAACTAGTCATTTTTTGTATACACACAGGGGACATAAGAGTCCCGGCGTAATTAGTCACATATTGGCGAGAAATGTAGTTGGTCTATACAAAGGTACAGCCCAAATACGATACTTATCTTCTCAGAGGTAGTACTTATCTGTCCGTGGAAGAGGAAGCCCTAAAGGAAGGATCGCAGACTGAATGATGAAGAACATCCTAGTGGCCTTTGTAAACTGATGGGGATTCCCGGGGTACGAGAAGGGATTTTAACATAACATATTTCGTATAACTTTCATGTAGAACATTAAAATTTTATTATAAATTTTAAAAAAATGTTTAATTTTTAAATCAGTGATAGAAATTATTGATACAAGATACCTATTAATGTATTTATAGGTTTCCCGGGGTAATTCCGAGTTCCCGGGGTTCCCGGGGTAAATAGTCAGACCGTGCTGAATATTAGAAAAGATTTAAGTTAAAATGGGGGCGCCATTTTGCTCTTGATTACTTTGCAACGTTTATAGTGACGATTTTATTTAGTTCCGCTTAGATGACGTCAGATATGATGAAATGAACGAAAACCTGGCATAAGTTTTTGAAAGTTCACTCAAAATAATAATCTACCGTTATTCCTCGATAAACAATTAAAAAGCATTAAAGAAGAAAAAAAAGATATATTCAAGAACAACAGAAACATGGCCATGGTTACAGTTTTCTACGCTAACGCCAACGCCAACGAACGCACTCACGCTAACAACGTCAATGTGATAACAATAACTTAGTTTCTTGTTCCAGAAAAGCCGAGTTAACAAATTGATAAAAATGGAAAATAATTATTTACACCTGAATGAATACAATTCGATGCAAACGAAATATACTCTGTCAGTTTTGTCCCTAGCAAAAGTTTAGTAGAATATATTAGATCGATTATCAATTGATAGTCTTTTTAAACATATATATATATATATATATATATATTTTTTTTTTGCCAAATATAATTTCATATTTTTGTAGCGTTGTTGAGCACGTTAAGCCTTCCATCGGTCGTTTTCGACGCATTTTTCCGCTAAAACAGGGACCAGAAAAAGAATTTACGCTAGTGAACTCGTAAAATTACTTCAAGATTAGCAACACCATGCGAGGTTTAAAGTAACACATACTATTACAGATAAATCCAATCAAATGGTATAGCAAGTAATCTTATTGATTGTGCTACCGACCTATGAGAGACTATTAAATTGTATTATCGTTATTCGATTCGTAGACGACGAATCATTTAAGCTTATTTGTCGGTATTTTCCACAAATTTGGCGACATGAAAACTGCCTATATACATGGTTATATGGGATCAATATTATTCACAATCATTTGAATAGAGAATATTGAATGGGTGGTCATAGAATACTGAATTTATCAAACGAGTCATATATAAACATAAAAACGAGGCTGTGCAGAGTTTTTATCTGTTTTAGATGACGAGTTTAATAAATCCTGTATCTTAAGAGCACAAATTTTATATTCTATTTATAATATGACCCGAAAAATCGTCGAATTTCTTAAAACTCAACCAAAATGTCAATTTTCCGCGATACTTATAACGCCGTTTAAAAGTGACGTCACAATATGTACATTATGACGTCATTTTCGCGGTTACAGAAAAGCATTGCTATTCACTCTGAGCTCATTTGCATAGTTATTCCACTAGTATAATAACACTCGTGTAATATCAAGAATAGTTATCGGGGTTATTTCACTCCCGCGACGTAGGTCATATTATTACATTAATTATTGTCAGTCACCGAGATATTGGCAATACTTTTGATCGTGTACAGGTGCTTGAAGGTTGTATTGATTCGACTATGTTATTGATTATGTATTTGATGCTTAAGATGATTTAATTAATCGAGTAAATGAGTAGGCCCTAACGAGCAAGTTGTCAAAATACCCCCCCCCCCCCCCCCTTAGAAGGCTGGTTTACACTCAAAACAGATGCCATACGATATTGCATCCTATGATTATTTATTCGATATTATCACATAGTAGAATGTCACTTTTTCTATATTTTTGTTCTTTTCTACGGAGTGTGTGTTTACGACATCCGTGTGGAAATCGCAAGGCAATCGCTGGGAAATCGTGCGATCCCCGAAACTAGACCACGAGATCAGCTTAGTCTTATGTAGCCTGTACGACCAGAATACGGTTACTGTACAGCGACCACGCTAGGACCGTAGGATGATGCGTTATACAGATTTATAAGCAAAAAGCGACGAATCTACTGTGTGTCTACGGACTACGGTCTTCATACTGCCTTGCATTTTTTTTTTATTTTTTGTAAAAACGAATCGCAACGTTTACGACACCTGTTAAACCGCCCGATCATCTCTTATACAACATGGACCGTCAAATGGGCGTCACACGATTTTGAGATTTCGGCGAGTATACGGGTGTCACATGTGCTCCGGAAACCAAGTGTAAATTAGGTGTGTAATATAATTCGCGTATTATGATGATATTCATTTTCGTTTCATTTCTCTTTGAAAAAGAATCTCTGAATAAAAGTGATTGCAAGATTTTTGATGATTCACCAAAAAAGGGATAAAAGTAAGCGAAACTATAAACCAGTGTTATAGTTAATTCCTGCCTTTCTTTGTTGCCATGGTAACAGATTACCATTGCAGCATATACGTGTCGCGCAGTAACAAAAATACTTTTACTGGATAAATTTCGCCATTATTTTTGGACTCCTAGGAATTCACCAGACTACGCCCGGAACATCAGAAGTGCATTGGGATATAGTAACTTAATATGCTCTTTGTAGATAATCTTTCACAGATTTATGACATAAATATGACCCTAAAAGAATCATCTACGTTTTAAGCAGTCTAACTAGCAATGCGATTGGGCAAGTGGAAAGCAGTTTTGCAAAGAAAATATGAATAAAGCTGATTTATCTTATAGTTACAACATTTTCTCCACAAAATCGACCACACACAAGGGCGTAACGCCCGTTACGCAGCATTTACGCTATTGCGTAAAAGAAATAATCCTTTGTTGAAAAATATCGTTGATGAATGAACATAACATCGAAACTACAGCTTATTCAAGCTGTAGTTACGATGTTTTGATTATTCACCAATGCTCAAATTATCAAAAAGGGGGCATACTGAGGGCATTCATCTTTTGTCACAGCCCACATATCGCCTTTATCCTATATATTCTTTTGATGTCGTCTTCTAAGTGCGTATAAATTTCAAAGTCCTAGATACGCCTATAACACAGTTCAGCTTCAAGACCTCCCATCTACGGTCTATATTAGAAAGGATAAATCATCGAGAAATAATGACAATATTCCTTTCTCGCGTATTAATCCCGAGAGACGCCAATCGCCAATTTTCTGACATTTTTCTTTCATTGCCTGTAAAATCACAGAAAATAATTGTTTCTTTATTGTAGCCATAGAAACCCGTCACAGAAACGAGCAAGGAATGGGTCAAATTTAATTCGTGATCTGAAGACGTTGTTTTAAGTCTTGAGAAAATCGATCTTCTTGCTTTCAAAGGTGCAATGCATCCTAGCGTTCAGGGTGCAAATACGTTTGAAAATTACACGACATTGCCATGCACGTAGAATACCTGCATGGTGCGATTGTTTTCATCTTGAACGCAGAAAAGAGATTTAGTTTTCAAACCTTATTGTCACTATCAAAAGGGATATCCATACCCTGACCAGCTGGACAACTTTTTATCGATTAAAACTTAGGGTAAGATTAACTAAGACAATTTGTTTGTTTGAATGGGGTTTAGAGCCGCTTTCAACAATCTTTCAGTAAAATCGCTGCGACTCGAGCACATAAAAATAATTTCCTGGTATTTCTCACACCAGTACCACCATTACTTTCTTTCCTAGCCTCCGGCTGCTATCCCACATAGGTCTACGATTATCAAACCATTGGTGGAAGACAGATAGTTTGGAAGGATGAATTAAACACTTTTGACCTTAGATATGTCGTCCAAAGGTCGGGGGGGTTAATCTCATGCTTCGAATGGAAACCATGAAAAGGTTCACTAGCCCCCCCGATATACGTAAATGCAATACTATTGCAAGCTGCGTAAAACTTCCCAAACAAACAAACAAACAAACAAATGTTATGAGGAAATATAATAGCGTAAGAGTACAGCAAATAACAGTACGTCTGAAGTTGACTATAAGCAATACATACATCTTGAAAACTAATTAAGAAACTGAACACCAATTACAATCCAATATTCCTTAGATTAGCTGAAAATGGCGTTTGAATGACGAAGAAAATATATGTCTGCTATAAATTCTTTAACAGAAATTATTGCGAATCGCTATATTCTTCATCAAACATGCTTAAGGACATGCTTTCTGTCCAGGCAGTTGATAGGTTTTAGTTTAATATCCGTGGTCATTTTATCACAAATAACAAAATTGAGCTACCATCCGCTTTTCTCAGAGAGCCGAACCGAGCCACTCTCTGAGAAAAATGGATGGAAGCTCGGTTATACTCGGCTTAAAAATGACTAGATCTGCCGTTTTTATCCCACAGACGAACAAGGTAGGAAAAAAACCAGTCGCCTGAAGGCTAAAAATCGGTAGCCTGTTTTTGAAGCCCACCAGTGAATTTTCAATATTAAGGGAAATCATTGCGGTCGTGGAAAATATGGACGGTGACAGTTCATAATAATGATTCATGGCCGTATTTCCTTCGAGCATATTATACCACGGAGATTTCACAGACCAATTTTCCGCCATTTTCTTTCAGTGCCGAAAAATATTACAGAATACGTTGTTATTTAAGAGAAACAAATTTACAGCATAGAAAACAAATGTAGATCCTAGTTTATCGTAGACTTAAACATTAAATTCTGAAATTGTGACGTTTTCGTCGTCCGCCATGGATTTGATTGTTTTTAAATGGACGTTGCTATGTATATTGGAGTGAGAAAATTATCACGCAATGAAGCGTGTATTGACCTGATATTACCTGCTTGATAACATAACATTGATATCAGGCAGTCTATTTTTACAAAAAATTTGCATACACTTTCAACAGAATTTCTTTGATTGTTAAGGTTTATTATAATTCAGTGCAGAAAAATGATTGCATCATAAATAGAATAACATGGAATTGTCTTAAAATATATATGTTATCTAGGGCGTCTTTCAAGAAAAATATCGTACGATTTATATCATAATCATCGTACGATTATATTTTAGACGGTCGTAAACGGCGTTCACAAAAATATCGTTGAAAATCGCAGACTTTACGACCTCATAAAATTATCGTAAAATTGATCTTTCACATCTGCACGTGCTGATCATATGATATAAATTTTATAAATGGGTAAATTGTCCGCTTTTACAATACCAAAAAGAGCTAATCAGCAAACTGACCGAATAATAACCATTTAAATGCATATTGATGCACATTCATCGAGATTTTTTTAAACTAAATTCGTCGAACTACACATTTCTCATCGATATCTAATTATCTATGTCAAGATAATCAAGTTCTCATAATTGCATAGTTAATTTAGCTTTCACTGTCGATACCCTTTCCGATTAGAGTTCCCCAACTGTCGCGTCGAATGTGGAGCAATCGAACATTGGAACGCATGGTAAAAATACACATGCTCTAGTTAATGATCATCTGCACCAAATTTTCGGTGTATAGGATAGACAACGAGTGCCGTGGTATATGGGAAATAGACACGAGCTTCAGCGAGTGTCTATTTTCCATATACCGTGGCACGAGATTGTCTATCTGACTTAGACCACGCTTTTCTAACATTGTCTGTAATTTTAACCCGAACATCTGGACAACGAAAATGAATAAAACTCGCTGATATATTACTGTGATAATGCGTAATTTCGCCGAAACTATATTTATGAATCTATTATCGTTAGTTATTTCAACTCTTTTGCATGTATGCAACTGTAGAAAGTTTTTTGGAAAAAGCGATCATATAATATGCTCGATACCGTCTTAAAATGACACGGCACACAAAATCTGTAAAGATTCACGTGCACGATACACTTTCATTATAAATCTGTAAATACAATGCTAGGAGTTGTATCTGTGATTTATATTTTTGAAATACTGCTCTCTGATTGGCCAATTCGCTTCAAGCGAGGTCTAAATATGACTTTATTATCATTACAGTTCATTATCATTGCTGTTTGTTTGGTTGGTTGGTTTCCAGCGGCGTTTTTGCATGTATAAGAATACAACATTGTTAAAAAGGCAAGATGAAAAAAAGGCTCATCCATTTTTCTTATTTGTATTTTTGTATGTAATTCTTCAAATCTGTAAATTTTTGAGTCTACATGGAAGGTGTTCAAACTAACTTTGAATGGATGGTATTGAAACGAACTATAGATGAATTTTATATTCCATCCCTTTCATACAAATTTATCGATAACTCTAACCAACGGTTCTTTAGGTGTATTTTCAAAACTGAGCTCTGACGTAGGCGTTGAGTCCATTACAATAGGTATATCGGGTATATTAAAAAAAACATAATGATAGGATTTAAAGGTGATCCCTCCTTTTCAACTCTGAAAGTACATGAATGGGTTAACTTTACGGTGTTAGGCAAGCAATAAGTTTCATTTGAAAGGTAATTTGTATCTTTTTTAGGTATTGTTTAAACCTGTTTTATATATTTTGAAAGAATAGCACAGGAATTTCATCATTAAAAGTAGATTTCACGGCTCACCGCGTAAAATCTACCTAAAGTGCAGTTTTCGTTGTCGTATCCGTGTATCTACAACAGTTACATGTAGCTTAGATATGCTTCATCTGGCTAAGTTGCTCAGCTTATCTTTGACGAAAAGAGAGAGAGAGGGAGAGAGAGAGAGAGAGAGAGAGAGGGAGAGAGAGAGAGGGAGAGAGAGAGAGAGAGAGAGAGAGAGAGAGAGAGAGAGAGAGAGAGAGAAGGGGAGAGAGAGGAAGAGAGAGAGAGAGAAGGGGAGAGAGAGGAAGAGAGAGAGAGAGAGAGAGAGAGAGAGAGAGAGAGAGAGAGAGAGAGAGAGAGAGAGAGAGAGAGAGAGAGAGAGAGAGAGAGAGAGAGAGAGAGAAAAGAGAAAGATTTTATCGAGGAGAGCGGTTTCGATGTTGATGTATTTGTTGTTAACAAGAAATCCTCCTATTTATATAGAATTGTATAGTTTTGACCGTAGGCTGAGGAATCTTCCTTTCGATCAATGTAGTACTTGCATAATGTGAGAGGAGTTTGCTTTTAAAAATCAAGAAATTTATATAAGCGTAATAATGTATTTATTCGGTATCTCCTACTTTCTGTATCACTTCGAAAGGTAAGCAAACGTTTACAATCGTACGATTATCGCAGAGTAAAATCAAACATCGAAATGATGGTGCACCTATTATTTTCAATACATTACTCTGTATTGTACTGGGAAATTTGGCATGTGCATAGCTAAATAATTGTTCTTTCCTCCGCGAGAGTAAGAAAGGAATCCGAGAAATTTTAAGGCTCGTAGGGACACGGTCGTTAAATTTACGACTGGTCTAAAGTTGTCGCCGATTTTATTGTAGGATTCACGATACAACGCCTTTCTTGAAAGGCCAAACATGTTTCTTAACAAGCCAATTTTTGTCGTACGATCGCGATACGACCGAATTTCAATCGTAAGACCTTTCTTTAAAGAGGCCCCGGTCTCGGCTTTGAGAAATGACCATAACTCGACAAAACCTCGTCGTTAACTCTCGCGAGACGCGAGAAGTTCATTGAGATCAAAGAAGGAGCGTTGATCTTGTTATATATGGATGTTGAAGATTATAATAACTCATATCGATATTTCTTTCTCCCAGTAATTCCCCGGTGACAAATTAGACAATTTTTTCAATGAAAGCGTCAGGGATACAATGAAATGAATATCTTTTAATGACTTTGTTTATTGTGGTACTGTCACCCACAGGCCTATCTTAATTCCCCCCTCGTCATGTTTAGTAAAATCAATAAAAATCGAGAGAATTTATTTGGTTTTCATTATATAATATATTATATTATAATCGCTGCTTATAAGAAACAAACTGGTTGTGTAGACCAAGATAAGAACTTTATTTAAATCAATTCCATTTAGGGAGACGATTATCCACCCTTTGATATAAGGTTATCAAAAGCGCACTCTAGTTGACAGATGATGTAGCAGGAAGCCATAAACTCTCGCGAGACAAGAGAATTTCTACGAGATCAAGGGTAAGCTTCAATCTTCCAGAATATTAATTTACAAATACATATACAACCTGTCTTGCTTAAACTAAGCAGCTTACAACCAGATTAGATAAGTACTTGAAAATGAGATCGGAACAAACGGAGGTCAACCAGAGATATCAAAAGTTCGCCCTATGACAAAGGTCCCGCTTTTCGCACACTCCGGATGTCCCTTTTACGTATGAAAGGTTACATATTAATTCAGAGCTACAGATAGACGGCATATTTTGGATATTTTTAAAAAAAATGATATCATAAACCCAATGTTGTTGGTGCTCATTTAAATCATCTCATCGAGATGATTCAAATGGGTACCCACATAATAGATTTTCGTGAGAAATGAAGATTTCAGACTGCTTCCCCCCCCCCCCCTCTTTCGTGCCCTTGACATTTATTCATGTATATACATATATGTAAGTGTGGTCACTGTTACGTAAGGGCATTCAGAAAATACGGTTCATGAGAGCAAAAATACAAAAAAATGAAGATTCGATACAGGTGGGCCTGTGCGGATTGCGCAGCCTGACCGGGTCAATACTTTCAGCACGTGCAATATATCTCAACTGCGTTACATATGTGACCCGTCAGGCGCAAAGGGACCATCTGGGAACACTGTAAAATGAAAATTTGAAAAGGAGATTGGGTCCAGCTTAGGTCAACCAGAGGTTGCATTTCAAAAATTCTTTCACTGGAAGGTAAGTAAATCTTTCTAGATTCAGAAAATAAGCACATTGCGTAAAGTTTCGACCCTAGTCAGTCTGCGCAATCCTCGCAGTCTGAATAGGGTCGACTCTTTACGCACTACCCCGATGGTCCCTTTACGCGTGACAGGTTACATATCAAAAGTCGATATTTCTCTCTCGAGGTAAATCCCGAGGGACAAATCAAGCAATTTTTCGATTGAAAAAAAAAAGAAAACGAAATAATTTGTTGGCTTTGCGACATTCGAAATTGATTTTTCCTAAACATTTTTATAGGTTCCGTCTTTTAATAGAAAGCACGGATACTTTAAAAAAAAATAAGGGAGATAAACATGCTTGTAAAAACGATATGAAATTTTGATGGAGCGATTTTGCATACAGTAAACAACATCGTTAATGTGACATGTTGAATGATTCCAAAATGATGTTTCATGTGAGTATGGGGGGTGCTTTTTGGATGCCATTTACAGACAATATAAAAAAGAACGAATATCTAAAAAGGTCAAAATCAATTTCCAAAGGTCCAAATCAGCGATATTTTATTACTTCTCTTTAATTTACTTATATACTTTCCAATTTGTTTGTCTTCTCGTGCCAATCTGACACAACATTAATGGAATAATTTGAAAAGTATCAACGAAATGTTTATCGTTTAAAAAGATTTCTACTTGCTTTTCTAAGGATTAGGAAGCGTTTTTGAGTGATTGGACGTATGTTTGGAATGAGTGAGAGATTGAGAATGGTTTTGATCGAGATGAATGTCAGTTTCCCGATGTTACTTACTGTATGATTATTTTCTGCATGCTCCCTACGAAGATATTGATATAGTGAAACATAGCTTATTGGTCATCTGTATCCAACAAGCAACATGTATTACGAAAGTGCGCGTGCAAAGCAGGGTATAATTTATAAACAGTTTGCACCGTTTTGTCATCCTGAACGCATGGCTGGACTGCCGTGTGTCGAACCCTGATTTAGTTATCAAGGGTTTACACACTAGCCGTTCAAAACCTGGCGATGACAGATTATAATCATTAATGGCAATAAGCTCTTCTTTCCGGATAATCCAGTGGGATTCAGAAAACCAATTTTCTGTCATTTTATTCCTTTTGATCATTTCATATTTGTCACCGGTACTCTATTGGTTTAGCCGCTTTCATTGTTGAAAGTTCTAAGCCAGGTCATCCGTTTGCATTGTCGGGTAGAGAAGCGTCGATGTGTCGTCATCGCTGGTTTTATGAAAGCTGTCAGCTTAAGTGTTTTTCCAGCTTGTCAATTAGACGATTTTGCTTACTAAACCAGGGCTCGGATTTTACGCAGCACGTTATGCAGTCTGATCTTAGGATGCACAGTCTACCTTCTAAACAAAATTCATATTCAGCAGATTGATGTGTAACACTATGAAATCGAACCCCACTCTTTATGTGTTAAATAACCCCTTACAAAAATCCTGTATAGGACACAGGCGCCCTACTTGATCGTGAAGCCTGACCAGGGTCCACACAATTAACAAGTCAAACCAAGTAGTTGTAGTTTGCACAGTTGCAATTAAAATGAGATTTTAAGAGTACCTTAGCTAAGGTGCTTTAACTGATGCAATTTCGGACCAAACAATCAATTCACGCGTGATGCACATGTAAAACATGCAAAATTAAAGGTCTCAATTTAGGAGAAAATATTTGCACACCTTGTGATTTTTGTTACCAATTATCGTTTGAAAATATTCTTGGGGAACGTGATACAACATTTCATGGTGGTAGGTTGTGTAATTTCCGAGGTATTCAAAATTCAATAGTGCACACCTTCTTTTGGAACTGAGTATAGGATTGCAACTATAGCTTGTTAAGTTTATACTGAATTATTTTAGTTCGAGTGTAAATCAAGTCTTTTCACGTCCCTGGGAGAAAGGCAATCCACTGTTACCCAACTCTAGTGGTTGAACCGGGGCTTGCAATTAATTGTTTCTCACATAAACACACCTCAGCGATGGTGACCTCAAGATCACAAGTCGAGCGTCTATAGCACTAGGCCTTTAAGGTAGCTAGTTTAAGCTGAAGTTATGATATTTCGGTCCTCTCACGACAAATTGCGGATAATGTGGGTAACTGTATCGATTGCATATAAAAAGGAAACAAATATGACGTTAGTAATCTTGGGAAATTCTATATATAAAAGACAAAAAATCTTCCTTGGAAATCAGTTGAGAACCATTTAAACGGTTGCTATGACAACTCCAGGCTTCAAATTTGAAATTTGAAATCTTTCGCTTATGTAGATGATTTCAAACGTGTTTGTTTTCTAATATATATTAAAGAATACTGAACCTTTTTATGTTTATATGTATCTCATATAAACTTCTAAAAAAGCTGTTTCCGATCATTCATGATATACTCAAGCATAAGGAAAACGCACCACCCAAAATAACTTGCACAAACTGTCCAAAATATAAATTTTTCAATGAAATCATTTTTTATCGTCTTTCAACCTATAAAGGAACATGTAGACATTGCATGTCTTAATATCAACCATAAGACGTCGCTGTTTGCTTGGTGGTCATTAAAAAGGCCATTCTGGCGTGCTCATTTTGTTGTATTTTTGAAATAATTTTTAAATTGAATAATTAAAATTGCTGTTTCTTGCAGAATGAAAATACAGCATAAGATTTACTTTTTTTCTACGCAAAAAGTAGTAAAGAGATCTCGACTTACATATGGTAAGGGATTAACTAAGAATTATATGTCATTTTTCATTAAAATCAATGAGTCGTAAATAATCTTAAGGTACCCGTGTTTGCGAGTGATTTGAACTCTAAACAACATTTTTAGGTTCGCCAGGAACGCTGAAGGTATGATGTAGGCCTAGAAATTAATGAACGTTAGCCTATGCACAAATCAACTATCTTGACTATGGCAACCGTTCTACACAGAAATAGCCAGCATTTTGTACCGAGTAAGAGTTTTAACACCAAAAATCGAACGACAGAAAGGGTTTGTAAACCTACTTTGCAGATTTAAGATAAACGCATTTTAACCTTTTGCTTAAGTCATAGGTTCAAAAACATTAGACCGTTTCTGAGCTTACTCTTACATTTTTGTGTAGTAAATGGTCTATTACAAATTATTTGTATAGGACAGATAACGAGTGCCGTGGTATATGGAAAATAGACACGAGCGTCAGCGAGTGTCTATTTCTTGTATACCGAGGCACAAGATTTCTATCTGACTTAAAACCACGCTTTACCAAAATTGTCTGTTTTTATATCCGGATCTCTAAACAATATAAAAAGATGACACACGCTCTGAAATTACTGTAATTATGTGTAAATATGCTGAAATAACGTATGAATCTTTTTCCGTAACTTATTGCAGATTTTTTTTCCTCAACTTTTTTGCATTATTTGCGAATATGGAAAGTCTTTTGGAAAAGGTGCAAATATAAACTCCTAGTCATGTTTTTGAACTATCTCGGCACAAAAAGACTGTCGAGATTCACCTGCACGACATACTTCCATCGTTTATCTGTAAGTACAACGATTGGAATTGTAAAGGTGGTTTTTCAAAACTGAGCTCTGACGTAGGCGCTGAGTCCATAGGTAAATCGGGTAAAATTAAAAGCAAATGATAGGTATTTAACCTGATCCCTACACTGCACCTATGAAAGTACATGTTTGAGTGACCCTTACGTTTCTAGACAAGTAATAATGTTGGTAATAATGTTGGTTTACAAGGTAAATTTCAAAATTTCTAAATGTGTTATTTTAACCTGTTTTATCCATTTCGAACAGTGGCACGAGAATCTAACAGTAATAGGTTGATTTCACGACTCACTGCGCAAAATCTACCTATATCTGTGATATATATTTTGAAATACTGTTCTCTGATTGGCCAATTCGTTTCAAGCTTGGGCGTTTTCATTGCTCGTGAGTATTATTACATCATTTAGCATACATTAATATAGTTTCATAATAAATAACAACAACATGTAATTAATAAGTTGAATGTTTTTAGAAATATTTGGGATGATTTAATATGCGTGTGTGGAGCGTGTTTTGATTGAAATTTAAAAGAGGTTATACAATATCGCTTAATTTGTCTAATTTGGATTGTTCTAATTAATTTCGAACCTCTTTTGATTGATTTTGGTGAATTGCTGAACAAGCGATTTCGAAAGAATTTGATGGAGGCGAATGTCAATCTCACGATCTTACTAACTGTATCTGGAAGAAATTGTTCAATAAGAGTTGTGCATTTGAACCCAGAACCCAGGGGCCCGTTTTACTAAACTTCTTACGTAAAAATAATCAAAATCACAAATCGCACCTGGTGGGTTCATTCAATGTTAGATTCTGCCTCGCGATATCTGATTGGAATCGTCTTTTAAAGAAGATTCCAAAGAGATGATGCATGGCAGGATTTAATATTTACTAACTACTGTAGACGCAAAAATGATCGTAAGATGTTTAGTAAAATAGGCTCCCGGATCCGTTATCACAAAAGGTCCGTTTGACTTACTTTTTGACTCTTTCTTATTTTCAAAACTGATTCAAAATTGAAAAAAATAATTAAATAATTAAATAAATAGATAAATAAATAGGTAAAGAAAAAATGTGGCAGACGACAATGAAAAATTTGTGCAAAGGCACAATCTTATTTTGTCAAACACATTTTGGGAAAAGGAGAAATTTGTCCACTAGAACACAGGATTTTGTGCACGGATAACGGGATTTATCTTATTACTTTACGAATTACCGCATGATAACATCCCATATGATATTTTTTATGATATCACATAGTTATTTTTAGAACAATGATATAATGCGGTTATCTTTAGAAACTTGCATTTCCGTAGAAACATCGATGATAAAAAGACAAATAGAGGTTATAAGATAAATGTAATACAAACCTAATATATTGTATGAAAAAATATCTAACTTGGTTGTGAGAATTGCTAATTGTCTCGGCAGAGCCTCGACAATGATCAATTCTCCCAACCTCGTTAGATATTTTTTCTCATACAAAACACTAAGTATGTATTATATATTTATCTTATTTCAAAGTTGCTATCACTGTCATTATATATCTGCAGCTCTGTAAACATACTGTATGTGACAGAACGTGAACTCGGGGCAACGATCTAATGGCGTCGCTAAACACCCTGCGGAAGGATACACTGACGTCACGAAATGCAATGATGGGAACTATTTTCATATTAACGAAAAGTCACGTCCGACTAAAATGGTATCCCCGCCTTGAGCCATACGAAATTCCTAGATACTTTCCGTAATTACGTTGGAAAAATAACAAGATTTTCCGCTCATATCCACTCATCATAGCTAAACGACATATTGTCGCTTTTTAAACCCATTACCAAACAAAACATTGAAGACTTGCCTGAATTAATTTGGATAGTTCTGTGCGAGTATAACTTGGTATCAGCAATTGATAGAATAATCAACATTAAGTTTTTGGTGTTTCCAAAATAAAATTAAATTGCCTGGTTACCGGCCTATGTCGCAGTCATTTAGTCTCATTTCTAGACGATTCTAGTGATATAAGTTCAAACAGCATGAGAGTCATTAGTTTATATGATGTACCCAGCCAGAAAAAGAAGAAGGAGTCGCCAGAGGTCCACTTCTTTCCGATCAGCTGTCCACTGGCAGCAAATGTTGGCGTAGGACTGGTGGTTTGCAAAGGGAAGTCAAGCGGGCCTCAACTGAATACAGAAACATTATTTCATCGGAGGCGCGTTACTGCTTTAGCAAAATGTTAAGGGGCCATTATTCATTTGATATATTCATTTCTCATTTGCATTCTTATTTATTTCAGTTCGATTGCGAAGAAAGCTGAAGGTTAAATAGTTGCTCTTGGAAATTCAATTCGGTTATTGTCTCTTCCCTGTGCGAGAGCCACTAGCTTATATACACGGCTTCGAGCTTTACAGCTAAGTTGACCGAGACAAGCCATTAAATGTTTTGCCAATAAACACGTACATGTAATGGTAAAGTTCGAATCATGAATATTGCGGTCAAAAGTCGAGCGTCTTAACCAATTGGCCCCAAACGTTGGAATTCATTTTAAGTAGAATTGAATGTAACGCGATATATATGGAAACAAAATTATTCTTTTGATACTCAGAAATTATATTTAAGTAGCGACCATTTTTAAACGATCACATAAGTGGTTTATTTAGAATAGTCTAAGATCGCTCAACTCAGTCTGTTTGTCCCCCGGGACAACATGTCAATTAAAAAGGCAGACGTCCACAAGGTGATACCTACAGAAGATAAGAAAGTTTTTTGAAGATTTTTTTCTCTTGGTTGCTAATGTATTAGACCCGTCATTGTTCCGCAACGTTTCGGAATTTATCATATATCCTAACTTAAACAGTGTTGACCGAGGTTTCCTTATGACTTTCATAAGGAAACCTCGATCAACATTGTGGAAGCTCCTGAGTTCCGAAATGTTGCGGGACTTTTACGGGTCCCTTGCCTTAAATGGACATCGTAAGTTTCGTTCATTTTGAACGATATTAACGATGTTACGTTAGTCTCTTTAATATCATTCAACATTCGTTCATTATATTAATCAATTTCATTCCGAGATCATTCTAAATCATTCACCATCAAAATTTCAGTATGTTTTTAAATCTGATATACTAGAAAAGGATGAGGTAAAAAGGTGTTATTTCGCTAAATTAAGATTCAAAGCGTTATCAAATCTCATAAAAGACAGTTAATGCATTTATAGCGTCTGATAAAAACTGTTTCTTCTACGGTGACTTGAAACCGACTTAATTCAACGACATTTATGGGATAAATACACAAAGAGTTCCCAGACCTGCAATATCCATTTAATCTGTACTTTTGATTAGGGTCATATAAAATCACACCTTCTTGAGACACAAAATATTGTCCTCGTGCCTAATGACTGTGACCTTTTTTTAGAATACAGGAAGTCGAATAACAGAAAAATATTCTATACAACGAGTATGTTGAAATAAGAGGATTTTCCGGTAACTTTTTCCTTTATCCTTACACTTACAATGTATTCGCGAAATACATAGAGGACGATTGTTCGTTTCAGTGCAAGATCGATTTATCCTTCATGAAGTGCAAAAAAGCTTACTTACTGGTGAAAACACGAAAAGTTTATCAACCTTAAACGAAAACATACAATAATTTTACTTTTTTGCGAAACCGAGACAAAATATGAAAATTTAAGGTCATAGTATATCAAAGCGCGTAATTTTGCGCGTGATAACAAGTCAATGTTTGTCGTCATTAAGGTCTTGATGATGACGTAAAAAATGAAATGAAAGAAATATCAGAAATAAATATTTTGGTATTTTTACTGGTTTTATTGTAAATTACGAAATGCCAATAAACAAAGAAATCTCGATGGAAGGAGCGAGATTTAAATGAAATAAGAGTGACGTAAAACAATATCGCTTATTTCGTCTAATTGAAGGAAATTAGCGATATTTTATTATCCCCCTTTAAAAATATCTACGTACTCTGCTTTTTGTAGATTTTCACGGACAAATTAGACGCTCCAAACGCCACACCAGCCAATAAAATCGTTGATCAATCCGATCGATTTGAATGAATTTCAAAGTATCTTTTATCGATTTCGGGGCGTTTTGGCTGAGTACTTTGAATGCAGTAAACAGAGCGATTGGTTTAGAATGGAGTGAGTGTAAATAACATGCGTTACATGATTTTTTTACTATATCATTCGGTTCATTTCGTCTGAGACTCTGTGCAATCCTAAAAAGAAAGAAAGAAATGTCTCCAAATTGAACAAGCTGATGTTTCGAGGGTTTAGTTACCAACCTACGATTTATGGTCTCTATCTAATTATGTGCATATCTATAGAAGTTAGTAATTGTAAGTAATAGCTGATTTACCTAAACCTTAAGTGCAACGATCCGTTACTTAGGCTCTTCCCTGCCGGGGCAATAATCATGGATTATCATCTCTCATATCTTAACGATAATATATATTTGTATCATTGTTCACATGATCATTTAAAGGAATTCCACGATGGTACCTTATTGTGTGTTAGGCTCACAAATATAAAGAAATTAATCCGACAGATAGAATATGCTTTTTGCGCCAATTGTCAATTTCAGTTAGAAATTACATGGAATATGGCGTGACATGGTGGCCATCCGATCTTATCTCTTATTTTCACAATCAACTTTGTGCACGCGATCTGTCTACATGTAATTCCATATAACTAATTGACTCAGTGCACGAGAAAGTGAGATGAAAGTATAAGTAGGGACAAGTTTTTTATACGGAAAAAAAGGTGCGACCAGTCATGCTAAAAAGGAATCCTCGAGAATATTTAAATTAGAAATTGAGAAACGAGGAAAATTCCAGCATCGGTCAACGATCATATTAATGACAAATACATAAAGCTAAGGATCATATTTCTGACATATACATAAAGCTAAGTACAAAGGATCATTCTAGAAGTATAAACAACATTCAGTTAACAACATCGTAAAATCAACAAGTTGAAAGATTTTGAATTGATTTTGGAATAATATTGTAAAAGTATGTGGAGCGAGTTGTGAACGCAATTCAAGGGAGATAATTCAAGGTCGCTATATCAGTACGTCAAAATTCTACGACATTAGCGATAAATTCTTAACCCCCCCCCCCCTTTTATGAAAATCTACGTATTTTCCAATGGGTATTTCCTTGAAATCAACACCAGCGACAGAAAATAATGACACCCTGACCAAATGTTGACTCTATTAGAGCCAATTTCGAACTCGTCCGAAATTTCAACAAGACAACCATTCTGACAAAATCAGAATGATTCGGTAAAAATGTGGAGTGTAGTGTGCATATAAAGTTTTTTTTCTAGGTTTTGACCTAGTTTTCACCCCGTTGATTCAATTTCGAACTCAGGCGTGAATTGAAAATTCACACCAAATTTCAGGTTTTCGGATAAATAGAAATAAAGTAGCCTTAAGAGTGCATACAAGGTTTTTCTATGAATTGATGCCGTGACCTAGTTTTTGGCCCCAGTTGACCTTATTTCATTTTGTCCGAAATTGCATCAACCCAAACATTCTGACCAAATTTTAGGTGCAAAAATAATGTCTCTAGAATGGATACAAGGTTCTTCTAAGAATCGTCCCCAGTTTTTCAACCAAGTAGACACAACTTTGTGCCAAAGTGAGCTAAATAAATAGTGGAATAATTTTATAATTCTAATGAAATGTTGATCACTTTGAACGATTAAGAATAGTTTTAACGGTATCGGAGCGTTTTAGAGTGAGTGTTAAGAATGGTTTTGATAAGGGTTAAAGCAAATTCTACAATGACACTAACAGCAGATAGCGGGGAAAAATACTAGAATATAGTAACATCCTGAGTATATTACACTCATCTCAAAGTATGCCATTCGAATTATCTCGCTCAGCGCTCAATCCAGTGTATTTAAAATACTCATTCTTATCACTCCAAAACGCTCCGAAACCAGTCTACTCGAAAGGCCACCAAATTGTTCAAAAGGCTCACCAACTTCATTCAAATCAATCAAATCATTCCGGAATTTATGTCTTGTATTTAAAAAATTCACAACCAGTAAATAATATTATTTACTGGTTGTGGATTTTAAAATACAAGATATCAATGACGTCATAACATATAAAACTGGGTGACAAAGCCTTCGATATCTCGGTTTTATAATATGATTATGTATTAGTTTATGAAGAAATTTATCCGGATGATACTCCATTATTATTACACAAGGGAAATTAGAAACACTTTTGTTCTATTGATCTTATTATTCTCTGCCTTTATCCAGCCAAACGCTTAAGATAGAAAAAAAATGTGCAGAGTTAGGCGAGGAGGCAAAACGAAGGATTGGAAGCAACCTATCATGTTGTCATGATTTGCTTATCCTCACTCGGGAACCTTCGGCGATTCTGCGGAAAAGACCTCGGGAATAATGATGGCGCAGACATGAAAGCGCGTCATATCGCACCTGAGTTCATGTGACGTCACAATCAATACTAAAATGACGTTGCGAAAAACAAAGTCGATGAAAGGATAAATTGTGCATACTTTAACTTGATAATGAAATGCAGTGATCTAACGCGAGGGGGGTGGGAATTTCAATTAGAAGAGATTCGGGAATTAAAGTTAAAAACATAAAAAGAGACCAGAATGGTACAATTTTAATCTTAGAAATCTCTTTTTAAGACTTAAATTTTCTTATCATAAATATTTATGCTCCGAACCACGATGAGCCAGAATTTTTCAAAAGTATTTTTGATGCAATAGACACTATGTCTTATAATGATTCTTTCATTTTTATGTGGAGACTTCAATCTTGTCTTAGATCCTTTGTTAGATTATCAAAATTATAAATCTCATAATCACCATACAAAATCCAAATCCAGATCAGCATTACGTTCATATATATCAGATAAAGATTTAATTGATCCGTTTCGATATATTGATGGTGACACTAGAAAATATTCGTGGAAAAGACTGAACCCTTTACAACAAGGCAGAATAGACTTTTTTCTAATAAAGAGAAATTTCAAAGAATTTGTCAAACATTCTGATATAAACCTGAGCTATAAACCGGATCACTCGATGATTAATCTCAATCTTTCATTCTCGACAAAACCCCACGCATTTTTCTTACACTATTTGAAGTTATCGAAGTGGAACCCTAATAAATGACGTCATGATGTTGTACCACAATCGCGTGCACAATGACGCGCCATTCAAATAAATATGTTCCCAATTTTTTTTATATTTCGTCCCATTTTCAAAGACATAGGAAAATCGTTAGTTTTCGTGTAACATTGATAAATCTTTCATTGAGTGAGCAACAAAGGGTATATGCTCACTCGTGGCTTTCCCAGCTATGGAATCAGGGCCGAGATTATAAAAAAGTATTTATCAAAACTTATTGATTTATATTTTATGTCTATACATTCATTATAGTATAACAACATAATTCAGATTAAATCCCAAGTTGAAGTTTGAGAATATTCTGAGTTGAGCATGAGAAAAGTTTTACAATTACAGGAACTGATCAGTTTCGATACAACCTAACTAACACAGATGCACGAACTGACGAGAGTTTTGATGTGTTAATAATCGAATACAGTAAGTAACATTGTGTACCTGACAGGTTGAATGAGAATTGAATTGTAATAAGCGAATTTTGAATGAAATTTAAGGGAGTTAATACGATTTCACTAATTTAGTCCAATTTGGGCGAATCATATTAGCTCCCTTTGGAAAAAGGTAAATTTCTATTTGTGTATCTTCGTGGATTAACCGGGCGCTTCACAATCCGAACCAGACAATGAAATTGAGCAATGGGTTGATGAATTTGAATGAAAAGATAACGTTTTGATCGATATCGTATTGAATTTAATTTTGGAATTAATTCGAGTGATTAGAAGGAATAAATTGGGCACTCAGTGGACGATTTAGAATGGTTTTGAAATGAATCTCATTTTTTCGATGTTACTAACTGCGCCTTTATTTTCTATTTAGTTTATTTCTAATGGGTCATTTACCTACAATTGAGTATATAACTAACAGTGACATTATTTTTAATTTAGTTGATAACAGCTGTTCCTTAACCTAAATGTACCTTTACCTAGTATGTTACTTACTGTGCCTTTACCTACAATTTAGTATGTTACTTACTATGCCTTTACCTACAATTTAGGGTGGCCTTTACCTACAATTTAGTATGTTACCTACTGTGCCTTTACCTACAATTTATTATGTTACTTACTGTGCCTTTACCTCACACTTAGTATGGCCTTTACCTACAATTTAGTATGTTGCTCACTGTGCCTTTACCTTAAATTTAGTATGGCCTTTACCTACAATTTAGTATATTACTTACTGTGCCTTTACCTACAATTTAGTACTGCCTCTACCTACAATTTATTATGTTACTTACTGTACCTTTACCTACAATTAAGTATGTACCTAAATGAACCTTTAATCTACAAATAAGTATGCTACTAAATGCGCCTTTACTTTCAATTAAGTATGTAACTAACTGTGCCTTTACTTTCAATATAGTATGTGACTAATTGTGCTTTTTCTTTCAATTTATTATGTTACTAAATGTGAATTTGTTTTCAATTTAGTATGTTACTAACTTCGGCTTTCTTTCAATTTAGTATGTTACTTACTGTGCCTTTACTTTCAATTTAGTATGTTACCAACCGTGCCTTTGGTTTCAATTTAGTATTTTACTAAATGTGATTTTGTTTTCAGTTTAGTATGTTACTAACTATGCCTTTCTTTCAATTTAATATGCTTCTAAATGTGCCTTTACCTACAATTTAGTATGTTGCTTATTGTGAATTTACTTTCAATTAAGTATGTTACTAACTGTGCCTTTTTTAAATCTAGTTAAAATAAAGGTAATGTTCAGCCCAACGGATGTTTCGCATCTGATCGCTGTCTTTGCTTTACAAATGTTCATTGCTGATTATTTGAATCCCGAAATAAATAATGCAAAATTCAAAGACGATTTGGTAGTTTAAATACGGTAAGTAGTATTTTAGAATTGACATTTATCTTATTCATAACCATTCTTAAACTCTCACTCAGCGCCCCATTCATTCTTTCTAAGCAATCGCTCAAACCATTCAGAACCGCTCCAAGATAAGATCAACGACTACTTTCAACTTAATATAGCTATAAAAGATATCGCGATTTCACTGACATAATTGAAAATTAAGCATCTGATTGGTTTTTGAAGAAATAGGAAGATATTTATAGAACTAGTTTACATATTTTTGAAGGGAGGTAATATATATATTGTTAATTTTGTTCATCCTAAACAAAATTAGCGATATTGGAATATCTTCCTTTAATTTCACTTAAAACTCACTCATCGAACCTATCCAATTTAATTCACCTTGTCAATTTCACGACCTTGTGAACTGTCCTTTTTAAAATTGCAGAGAATGAAAAAAATAATTGAAAAAAAAAGGTTTCAAGTGTTTCAATATATAATTGTGTCATAGTCAAATTAGTTTTACGGAGTTTACTCTACCCCCCCCCCCCCAACCCCCACCCTGGGAATTCAAGTTAAATAGCGGGAGCTGGTACACATTCCAATAGATTCAAGTAAAATTATATATAGAGGATATTGAATGAGTGGTCATTGAATACTGAATTTATTAAACGAGTCATCTATAAACAGATAAAAACGAGGCTGTGCCGAGTTTTTATCTGTTTATAGATGACGCGTTTAATAAATTCTGTATTTTATGAGTACAAATTTTATATTCTGTTTATAATATGACCCGAATTTTAGAGAAAAATCGTCAAAATTCTTGAAATTCAAAATTTCAATTTTCGCGAAACGTATAACGCCGTATAAAACTGAAGTCACAATAGATACATTATGACGTAATTTTCTCGGTTACAAAATAGCGTCGCTTTTCGTTCTGAACTCATTTGCATAGTTATTCCACTAGTGTAATAACACCCGTGTAATATAAAAAATATTCAACGGGGTTATTTCACTCCCGCGACGTAGGTCATATTATAAAACATCTAAGTAAAGCCTCGTCAAATAGGTACTTTTTTATTGCATGATCTAGTTCGCCATGCATACTTTTATATATTAGTTCTAAAAAGTCAACGACTGTCGAGTCTTTCACTATTACAAACAAGTCAATGACACTAGGTTCTAGACAATTATATCGAATTAATTCACAGTGATATCATTTTTTTATGAAATTTTAATTCCTACCAATATTTCCTCAATTTATGATATAATTGAGGCAAAGGCTATTCAAGATATTGTTACAATGATGAGGTTTGTTCGACTATAGACGCTTTGTTTATCTGTGCTTATGGATCAAATTCTTTCAGAGCTAGCAGAGTAGGGAACGATCCCTTTTCAACCCGGCAAAATTAGTATTTCAAAGCTTTCCTAAATTTATGGGTCGATCTTCACGAAGAATGTTTCATTTAGCATTTGACACCCCCTCTCGAGATATAAGGTTCATTTTTGGGCACAACCAAGCCGAGTAATTGGCCCAAAACTATATCAAATTCGTGAATCTGAAGTTTTGGTTTTGACGTCCCTGTGTTTATTTCGTGTTTTCCCCATGACTGCATTTTTCTCAAAAAAAAAAAAAAAAAAAAAAAAACGCAAAAAAGGGGGATCAGCACAACACTATTGTAATTGCCTATATATATAATCCATGATTAATGCCCTGGCAGGGCGGAGCCTAAGTAACGGATCGTTGCATTTAAGGTTAAGGGAAATCAGCTTATACATACAATAACTTACTTCTACAGAGAGTCGAAATAAATAACTCGAGACCTTAAATCGTAAATTGGTAACCAAATCCTCGTAACTTCAGCTTAATCAAGGCTTTTGTAATCAAACGGTGAAATTTGTTCACTCTCTCTAAGTACGCGAATCCTTTAGCTTTTAGGATACAGTTGTTTGCACGCGTTAATGATAATTACCGACAAAAATTTGAAAGAACCCAAACTATGAACTTCGTAATAGTTAAACGCTAATAATTGAAAATTAAACGATTTAAACAGCCAAAAGGAGGGAGCGTAGCGACCGACTGAGGCTGTTTAAATCGTTTAATTTTCAATTATTAGCGTTTAACTGACTTAGTCTTTTTCCCGCGCTTAGTATGATTGACAGCATTTCGCTCGATTTACACGGAATAAGCCGGTTGAATTCATTAAAGGTGAACGCCCCCTCTTTCCAAATATGGTATTGTTGAAATATGCACGTAAATACCGAGGCTTTCTAAAAAGGTTTTACCGATGATAAAAGATGCAGTATTGTTTGTTTTTATTGACCTGACAATCACCTCCGTTCTGTAGATGAACGAACATACGATATGTGTCCACTCTGTATTACAAGAACTTTCGCAAGAATAAACGATTTACGGTATCAGATGTCATTAAATGATTGTAAATATTAAATTTGATAAGATGTGCCAGTAATTGTTAATCAACAAATTTGTTCATATATAACACCAACTCAAATATGGTCATTGTCAGAGAAAGGTCTACTATAGGTGTATGTTCAATACTGAGCTCTGACGTAGGTGCCGACTCCATTACCATGGATATTTCGGGTATATCTAAGCATCACATGATAGGAATTTAACCTGATCCCTTCAGTACATATAGTGAGTAAACCTTGCGATAACAGACTAGCAATAACTTTCCTTTGAAGATAAATTGTTAATTTTTTAATGAAAATCTAACGGTTAAAAGTAGATTTCACGGCTCACCACACAAAATCTACCTATGGTATACTAATCTATTCACACATAGACATAGATATTTCATTAATTAAACTATAAAAAAAGTTTCTAGCTACATACAGAAGCAAAAATGTTCATAAAAGTTTAGTAAGCGACCCAACCATGGGTAGGTACACAAGTCATTGCGATATAACTGTAATAAGGTTGAAACCACATGCAAACAAAACGTAAAGCCATGTCACACCCAACCAGGTCCAAATCAGTGTAGAATGTGGGGAATGCATCATATGCACGTGAATTACGTTTTTCTCCTTTACTTTTCATGTGCTCGCTGCATATTAATGAGGGGGTAGAGTTTAGTATGTACGCATGCTTGGAATAACAAATAAACCTTGACGTTTAAATGAAATAATGATCAAAATAAACCTAAGCTGGGTAGTTTATGGAAAATAAACCATCAAAAAATTTAAAAATCCAGCATCCTGATTGGATGATAAAGTAGGACAAAGACTAAATGTGGTTCTACGTTTTTCCTGAGCACACTTTTTTGAATTATTCTATAGACATTTACCTTGGTTTATTTGACTCGAATTCGACCTCTGTGGAAAAAAATTCTTAAATGACAATTACCGTTATATTTTATCAATTAACTGAAATATATTACATTCAACACCGTTTTATTTTCATTCATATAAAAGCACGTGCAAAGCCGGGTAGGAATAATAGTTTTTTATTCGTCTAAATAGAAGGGTCAGATTCGGGTCAATAAAACCGCCCTATACTTATCCAACTCACTTGCCATTAATATTTTTTTTTTCTTTTTACAGAATAAGTAAGGCTCTGTGAATCGAATTAAATCGAAGTCAATGTATTCCTGTATTCATGCGGATATTCGGTGGGAATTCAAAAAAAGATGTAAGAAAAGCACGTAAAGTCACGAGCACTTAGTCGCTTGGGCTCATTTTACTAAACTTCTTAGGAAAAATTTAATCGTAAGTCAAAATCACAATTCGTATCTGGTCTTTTCATTCATTATTCGGTTCTGCCTTTCAATATCGCATTGGAATCGTCTTCTAAAGACGATTACATTGATTGATTGATTGAATGGAGTTTAATGCCGCTTTCAACATTATTTCAGTTATATCGCGGCGGCTGGAGCACCTAACAATGGATTCCTGGTATTTCTCTCGCCAGTACAGCCATCACAATCTTTCCTAGCCTCCAGCTGCTATCTCACATAGGTCTACGATTATCGACCCATTGGTGAGAGACAAATAGTCGGAAAGAATGAGTGCCGCCGTCGGGGATCGAACCCGGGACCTTTAGATTGACAGTCCGACGCGCTACCAACTGCGCTATGACGGCGGCTCTATAGGCGATTACAATGAGATGGTACATGGCAGAACTTCTTAGTTAGTTATTACTTTAGAAACAATTTTTATTTTTGACATACGCAAAAAAATTTCGTTAGATGTTAAGTAAAAGTCCAGGGTCTAGTCTCCCGTACACTAAGGCATAAGATTTTCTATCGATTTCTATGAGGTCAGGTAAGTTAAAGTCGACCAATACTAAACGACCCGAACAACCAGATCAATGTTGGTTATTTTCTAAATTTACGACAATAAGGTAGACCTTATTCGCTGATAAACATCAAAGTCAAAGTAGTCTTGAAAATAGCAAAGTATCAACGGCGTATTTGCAATATGGCATAAACGCGTCCAGCTTGCCAACCTTAATTTAATTAAGCTCTGTTTGATACTCAAATAAAGTAACATAATCAAAGCTCTATTACATTGAAGGTAGTATTTCAGAGCTTTGTAATAAATTATTTAGAAAACTACAATCTGGTTACTATGGCAGCGTGGATATTGGAATTATGCTGTTAGTTTTTGACGATCAAGGAATGCCGGGATCGTCGTCCCGGTAACCGTCCGGGGAGGATTATATGTCAACTAAAAGCTCGAGATAATAAGGAACTAATGACAATAAAATCTGCCATTTCTCTGTTAAAAGCTTCATTGTGGTTACCTGATTGTAATCGTCTTGATAGGACAAAGTCATTGAGTACAAGTACCTACACTAAAGGGAATCGAAAGAAGTGTTCATGAATTATGGAGATTTGTGATTTTGAAATTAAAATCACTTCTTCCGTCAGGAGCCATGTCACCGATTTATTCGCTGCACAAAAAGCTTCATAAACAGGTAATCGTTAGAAAGTTCTGTAATTTGGTATGGAGCACAATAACGGTCATTTTATTCACATAAACACAGACTTAAAAATGCAATAAATAAAAAATAATAAAAGTGAATATTTTACTTTATATAATTGATTTACAATACGACAGAAAACCTAAAAATACATACAAAACTAAAAAAATTATTTGACATTTATTAAATAAATGTCCATAAGTCATACAAGATTTTGCGTACATTTGAGTACGCACAAGATCCTAAATAATGTAAGCAGTAAAGCCTCTTGATTTGAGATTTCATATATTTAGTCTTAATACTCTTGAGAATTTATAAAGCGTTCGAATACTTTGAAGTATTTGTTTTCTTATGTTTATTATAGTTAAGCGCCGATTCTAACATTTTTTTGTCATATCGCGGCGACTGGAGCACCTAGCAGTGTATGCATCGTATTTTCCCTACCAGTACTACTATTACATCCTTTCCTAGACCTCAGCTGCTATCCGACTTACCGGTAGATGTGCTGTTATAAACCCATTGATGGGAGGGAAATTTCGAAAAGAATAATGCCGCCGCCGGGAATCCCATAATTGATGCTTCTAGAGTAAATGGTAGCTTAAAATCAAAACTTTTGGTCCTCCTTGTCCACCATAATCGGGAAAGCTACATCATTTTGCTAGAGGTACAATTATAACGATTTTTGGTGTTCTTGCGCTGTAAGCGGCCAACAGTATTGCTACCTTAATTTTCCCGATATGGAAATTCTATAATACGGTCACATTTCTCTGCAAAGGAATTCTTAGTAGTTTTCGTTGATTTTATACACTTCCCTTTCCACGGTTCTTGAGAATCATTATTATCATGATTATTATTATTATTATTTCATCATTTTTTATTATTACATTTGTGTATTATTATCATTAAACTTATCTCTCATTCCAATATTTTTATACATCTAATGTGTTCTTTTTAAAATTGTACATGTTTGTAAACCAACTATACATGTATCTATATCAGTGTATAAATGTGATTTTATTGTAACTGTTTAGCTAATTTATTGATTCCGCTTGGTTATAAAAGCGCAAAATCTCTATTGATTAAAGGACAAAGTTCAAAGAAGATGAAGACAGCACTTTTTAGTACATGAATTTAAAAAATAAGGTCTTTTATTGAAGGGTAGGGGTCGGGGGAGAAAGAGAGTAAATAGTGTATTATGAAGAAATTGCTTGTGACAGGCAATTTCCTCGTTTTCCTCAATGTTTTAAAAGTCTTTTCTTATGGGAAAGGTCCAAGATAAAAAAAACAAAAAACGCGATATTATGTAAGATTACGTTACGTATATATCCTGCCCCCCTCAACAACAATAACAAAACACCGTTTCTTTGGCGGAGGTTTTGCAAGGCCAACATAGCACTTCCAGTTGGAAAAGAAATGACTTTAAAGGACAGTAAATTTGTTTTGTGTTAAACTAATGCTGCGACCGATAACCTACTCAACATGCGAAATATTATTTTTCTAACTTTGGACGAGTATAATAAAACAGATAACGGATTTGTCTGGTGGTATGAAACCTACTCTTTTGTGAGGGAGTTCGATGCTATTAACGTTTATTATTATTCTTAATTCCAATATAAGTAATGTCATGATTAAAACAATCCCACTTTAAAACTTCCATTACAGAGTATTACTTGATTACATTTCATGCCAAGCCTTCTGAATACAACAAATATATGGTAAAATACTAAATTTAATCCCCCAGAATTAACAAGATACGTATTACTCTTTTCGTCGACAATCTCAGTAAGTTGGGCGTATTAAGAAAGCACCTAAAAAGTGAGGTCATTCCGTATGCTGGTGTCTTGGGTAAAAGATAACAATAATGATTTGGGAGTGATTCCGTAATGAAATTGAATGAGAGGTAGGAACCAGTTTTGAATGAATTACACGGACTTGGCACAATATCGCCAATTTCGTCCAAATTAGCAATGATTTGTTACCCCCTCTCCTTTAGCAATATTCATTTTCCCTGTTAAGAAAAATATATACTGACGCCAATAAATAACGCCTTTGTCAAATGGAAATTGAAAGGGCGATTTTTTTCTAGAAGACACATTCATTTTTTTCATATTGAAGCCAAATTCATAACAGTCCGGCTCACGTAAGAACTGCTTTACGACGATATTTGAAGAGAAATTATGCAGCTTCTAAGATTCGATCCACCTGTTTCGAGACAATAACGTTTTTTTTCACATTGAAAAGAGATAAATGCAGCATCAAATTTAGTTTTTATAGAACCGTGAATATTGCACATAAGGTTTGGGAGAATACTAGTTCACATTTCTTTACCAGATTATCCGTTGATAATGTTTACAAGACGAATGAATTGAATAATTGTCAGACTACTTAATTTAAGTCGAAAAGGTTTTTTCGAATCCAACCCAATTTCAAGAGCTCAAAATCACGAATGACAAAATCGTTATTTTGCCTTTTGAACGAAACAGGTCCGAATAGTTCAATACTTCTTGTGTGTATCTCTGGCATATCGAACGCTAGAGACACAAACGGAATTTTTGTTCGAAGCAACAATTTGTAGACGGCGCTGATGCACGAAAACATAGTCACCACTACTTATGTTTAGGCATTAAAAATTCATTATATCGAAATGTTTTCATTTTGACACGTGCAAATAGAATTTTATTTCAGCTAGACCATTTTATTCACGATAACAAATGTCGTACACAAAAGAAATAACCAAATTTTCATTGAGGCGATGAGTAAGGCACTTTTAAAAAGATAGCCCAAAGTAAACCCAGTGGTAGAATTTGGTAGTAATCGATTGAAGTCTCCTTTCCCTTAAAGAACATTAATGTACTGATAGAGAGCGACTCAACCGAAATAGATTTGTGAATCGTCACGCGAAAAAGGACCATATAGGAACTCTGTTAGATAAATATTTGAAAAGGAAATGGGTCCAGCATAAGTCACCAAGAAGTCGCATCTCGAAAATTCTTTTCGCACTTAGGTAGATTGATCATTCTAGATTCAGAAAAAAATTGCGAATTATTAATCTTTAATTGTACATAGATGAAAAAAAAAAAAAACATATTGAGCCTTTGCGTGGCATTTCCAGCAATTTGAAACATGCGCGAGAAGCCAGTAACCAGCAGCCTAGTCAGCAACACTATTTAGTCAAACAATCGATGTTTTTTCTATAGACACATTTAAACCCTTATCTATCCAAAAAGTGCAAACAGAAGACTTTTTTCAGACTGTGCGGATGCACAGGCTGTCAAAAGCCTTTGCTTGGCGTACTTTGAAATTGTTGTAAATGTCACGCACAGGCTCATTTTCATTATGCCACGACTGGAGTTTAACAAGTTACAATAAATGACAATATCATAATGAATCAGATTCCATTTTTTACACGATTTCCCTGTTTATTTCCTTGCATGACAAAACCAAATGAATTAACGGCCACAGTTTTCTATCATTGTCAATCAGCCGCCTTTAATTCCATTTTCCGCGGGATTTCAACAATAACGCTAATATTCAGATTTATTCTTGCAAATTAGTGAATGATTTTTATCTCATTCATTCCCATCAACGTCAAACGAAAACTACCATTCATGGGTTAACTTTTTTTAAACTCTGCATAAAGATATTTTTCTGCTATATCTCCAATCAAAAGTTATTCGCTTCATTACCTAGGTATGTCCATGCAACCACAGAAAAAGAGATTTTCACTTATTCAATCAGATAACATTTGAAATAATCCTTCCCCCCTCTGCTCCTCCCCTGGTCATTATTTATTTAAGCTTTTTTTATAAAAGGTCTGTGATCAGCTAATCTATGCCAGATATACAGGCTGAGTCTGAGACTTTTAAAGTTTTCTTTAATGAGTTGATCAATCCATGTCAAATATAAAGGCTGTAGGGACTCAAAATTCTCAACAAAGCACCCCCCTCCCCCAAGATGCTCTGCACCTGGTGAATCTACAGTCATGATTTTAGCTAATTCAATTAATGTCCATAATTATGCTGATCATCCATACCAATTTTCAAGTCTGTAGGACTCCTGGTTCATTAGAAGAAGTTTAAAGATTTCAAAAATGATCCAAAGTACTAACCCCTCCCCAAGACACTCAGCACCTGGTGACCCTACAGTCATGATTTTAGCTATTTTAATTAATGTCAATATATTGATCACCCATGACAATTTTCAAGTCTGTATGGTTCCTGATCCAGGAGAAGAATAAGGTTAAAGATTTCAAATTTGATCCAAAATACTATCCCCTCCCCCCTAATGCTCCGCATCTGGTGGCCCTACATTCATGATTTTAGCTATTTTATTTTAGATCCAAATGCTTATCATCCATGCCAATATTGAAGTCTGTAGGGCTCCTGGTTCATTAGAAGATGAAGGTTAAAGTTACAAAATTTTCACAAAAGTACTATCGCCTCCCCCCTGGTCCTCTGCACCTGGTGGCATTAAAGTCATGATTTTAGCTATTTTTATTAAAGTCTATGAGCTGATCCTCCATGCCAATTTTCAAGTCTGTAGGGCTTGTGGTTCAGAAGAAGAAGAAGGTTAAAGATTACAAAATTTTCACAAAGGTACTACCCTCTCCCCCCTGGTGCTCCGCACCTGGTGAATCTACAGTCATGATTTTAGCTATTTATATAAAGGTCCATATGCTGATCATCCATGCCAATATTCAAATCTGTCAGTCTCCTGCTTCAAAAGGAGAAGAAGGTTAAAGATTACAAAATTTTCACAAAAGTACTACCCCCTCCCCCCCTGGTGCTCCGCACCTGGCAGCCCAAAAAGATATGATTTTAGCTATTATTATTAAGGTCTATGAGCTGATCATCCATGACAATTTTCAAGTCTGTAGGGCTCCTGGTTCCGAAGAAGAAGAGGCTTAAAGATTATAAAATTTACCCAGAGTACTACCCCCTCCCCCCTGGTGCTCCGCACCTGGTGGCCCAAAAGATATGATTTTAGCTATTTTATTCAGGTCTATGAACTGATCATCCATGCCAAGTTTTAAGTCTGTAGGACTACTGGTTGAGAAGAAGAAGAATTTTAAAGATTTTCACCTTTTGTTGCCATAGCAACCAGAGTTTTTCATGGATTTCAATTCTTTTAGCTATTTTTGAAGGGGACCACCTATGCAACATTTCTGTAAAATTTGGTGTTAATTGGCCTAGTAGTTTAGGAGGAGATGTCGTTTAAAGAAATTGTTGACGGACGCCGGACGACGGACGACGACCGACGACCGACGACCGACGGACGGACGCCGGAGGAAAGGTGATCACAATAGCTCACATGAGCACTTCGTGCTCAGGTGAGCTAAAAACGCCCTCTTATCCTAAAGCGATTCACATACCGTCAATATTATCCACAGAAGTATTGATAATAATAATGAATAAGCCTTCAATACCGTCCAAAAACCACCAATAATATTGTAAATCTATTGAATCAATATTGATTATTGTCAAATTTTAGTCGATAATCATAGTTACCGCGTGCAAATAACCGTGTCATAAAACCTAAAGGATTCACGTGCATTGAGAGAGTGAACAAATTTCATCGTTTGGTTACCGATGCATCGTAACTTCAGCTTGATTACGAGGATTTGGTTACCAATCCACGGTTTTAGGTCTCAAGTTATTTATGTCGACTCTCTTTGGAAGTAGGTTATTTTAGATAAAAGCTGGTTTCCCTTAACCTTAAGTGCAACGACCCGTTACTTAGGCTCCGCCCTGCCAGGGCATTAATCATGGATAATATAGATCAATTCTGTGTAATGTTTATTTAAAGCATACAGTTAAACTTGTGTTAAGCGACCAATTTAGGGACCACCAAAAAGAGGTCGCTTATTGGAGTGGTCACATAATAAAGTATTTGTTGTATTTGTTGGTAAATAAGATATGTTATATTGATTGCATAGTTAGCATTGCGCATTATTCTTACCGAATCCTATGATGTTCGAACCCATTAGAATCGTATAGTCAGAGAGCGAAACAACAACAATAACAACAACAACAACAACAACAACAACAACACAATAAAATAGTTTCTCCCAATTAATCTATAATAAACTCGTCTGAAGTCTGTTTATATATTTTCAAACATCGTGGTTTGGTATTATGAAACATTGTTGACCTGTCACTCATTTAATATTCCTGTTGGCCTTCATTGATATTCGGAACCCACTTCCTTATATAGATTCAAAATACGCGAACAGTACATTCAAATAACGAAATATACCCAGTTGTGATAAATGACCAGACACAGCTATAGGTGTAAGGTCGGGAACTTGCAATGCAGAGGTCCGAAGATCGAATCTCTTTCTCGCCTTTTCCCCCTTTTTTTATTCGATGTTACTTTAAATGGCTGTAATTCAAAACTTTGTATATAAAAAAGCACGACACAGTTTCTTAATTTTGTTCATCGTTCTGTGTGTGTTATCCGTTTGATATTCTGCATCAAGTGATTTCTTATTGCTAAGTAGCCTACACACAACAGAAAATGCTTTTCTTTTTTTCATAGAAAAAATACAGGATGAATTTATCACTACCCTCAAAATAAAATAAGAAATTGATAAAGAATTCCGTAAAAAGGAATTAATAGAAGTAACGACAATAAAATTCGAATGAAATGTATCGTACGATAAGAAAAGTAGTAATAATATTATTAGCATTAAATGTCATTAACGAAAGAAGATAATTCAACTGAGTCAGTTATGTGCTGCTTTAGAGAAACATAAAAAGCTAAGTTGACGATCAAAAGCCTCATGACCTCAGCTTGAATAAGTGACAACAGCTTATCAATTCCATAAAAATTTAAGTAATGAGACATTTGATTGGGGAAAAAACCCTGTCAATATAGAATATTACAAACAAGAAATTCAAGAGACAATAAAACTGTCCCTTTATTTAATCATACAATTGAAGTTAAAACAATTTGGGAAAAAAACAAACCCAAAAAACACTGTATCCGACTGCGTGCGTATTCGAACCTGGTCTGTCAGTGCAATAACTCTATTTGTCAAACGGTTTAGACCACTGCGCTACGGACCCAATTTTAACAATGACATTATTTTATTTGATCTTAAAAAAACAATCTTTAAATAATATCCCGGGTATTAACGAAAGTTTACGAAAAATAATGAGTGACAGGTCAACAATGTTTCACAATATATTACCGAATACCATTTAAAGTTATGTTTATGTTAGTGTTTTTAGCAGCAGAATACATGTATAATCAAGCAAACATTCAATTTTTACAACTTCTTCTTTTGTGAGGGTGCAGATTGCAATCTGGCGTGTCTACGTTCCTTGTGTGAATTCTCCAAAACTTTTGAATTGATTGAAACAAAAAAAGTGGCACTAACGTCACTTTGTGCTGCCACTAGTCCCCAACTTAGATGTGCAACGGGGATCTGCGGAAAGACTTTTATTGACCATCAATTAAAATTCCGAGAAAATGGTCTCGTGTGGGGAGAAATCTGAAAAGCCGGAAACCACAGAGTCACGCACGATTAGACCAGCTAGACAGTTGGAATCTGTTCCTAACAATTTAAGCGAACATCAATTGTGGGATACAGTGAATATTTGTCTAGGGGTCTATTTGCTTTCAGTTTGACTGTACACCAGACTTATAAAAACAATTTGGTAGAAAATAGTCTCATTCAGATAGAGGTTGTATAGTGCTCCTGAGATACTGGCGTGAACAAGGACTCCTGAACTTAAACTGTCTGTAATTATATTTTCTTGGGGGCTGTATTAGTATTATAGCCCGTATGTCGAAAAATTTACTGTGTGGTGCGCCGTGTCCGTGGTCTAGAGGTAGAACGTCGGACTTTTGACCAAAAGGTACTCAGTTTGATTCCTTGAAGCGGCTATCGATCTTGGTTCTTTCATGGGCCCACACATTCGGCGTGAGTACTGGTGGATTTTCCAGGAAGCAGAATCTAGAGGAATTGTTCTAAGTTGTAAGAACTTGTTTCCAAATCGATGTAAAATAATTTGGGTAAAACCAAAGATTCACTGCAAAGGTACCCACGATTCAAATTCTATTTGTTGATTTCTGGCTGTCATTATGTAACTATGATATCTTTATGAAAACGTAATAATGAGCTCAAGCTTGAATTAAATAAATTATCTAGAGCAGGAGTATTGATCCGAACAGCATTAACAAACTAAAAGTTACGAATTCAAATAATCCGACAACTAAGTACTTAACAATGATGAAAACTGCTACTGAAATTTATTTGCATATTAACTTTATTTACACATTTCAAATCAGTTCCTGCACAAGTGTGAAATCCGTGAAAGACAGGTTCTGCCAAATTTGTATCTATATACAGACGGACGGACAGTCATTTGCGATACATTTACCAGTTCGACTTCACCCACCGCGTTGTTGGAGGGGTGTTATAAACAATTCCTTGATTTATGTCTTTTCCAGTTAGATTGCTAGAAAACGACCTACTAATTTCATCATTGATGACGTCATTACAGTGCTTCAATGCAGTAAGTGCATATATACAATGTATAGGCACTTAAGACATTCGAATACTACAACAACATTGACGTAATTAAAAGAAATGTTTGGTTAAGGTAGTTGACCCGTAATAGATATATATAATACGTATTTAGTGTTTTGCACGAGAAAAAATATCTAACGAGGTTGGGAAAATTGATCATTGTCGAGGCTCTGCCGAGACAATTATCAAATCTCACAACCGAGTTAGATATTTTTTTCATGCAATACACTAAGTATGTATTATATTTATCTAATAATCCCTATTTGTCTTGTTTTCATCGATTTTTCGAACTGAAATGCAGGTATCTAAAAATAACCGCATTATATCATTGTTCTAAAAATAACTATGTGATATCATAAAAAATATCATACGGGATGTTATCACACGGATTTTTGTATAGTTATAAGAAAACAGTGTTAACCGAGGTTTCCTATTGATTTTCATTGAGAAACCTCGGTCAACATTTTGAAAGATCATGAGTTTTGAAGAGTTGCGGAAGTATTACGGGTCCACTACGTTAAACCGAAATATAACGATGACTTTCTAACCCTTCCGATATCGAGTCGATTTAATCAGCTCCCATTTAGGGTGGACTACATAAAGGCATACTGCTACATGTAGTTAACTGACAACGTAAATATGATTCGGAAAAACCTGCGTTAGATAACTGATAGCTTAATAATCGATTTACCCGGTGAAAATGATATGGTGTATTATCGGTTTACGGCGCCATTTTACTATCTTATTGTTTTAGAATTTTATATTGATTTGTAACGTTGAAATAAGAGGTGCTTAGAATAAAGTTACTCTCTCCTATAATTATTGTGAAATATAGCGAAAAACTGGACAATCTTGGGACTCTTTCAAAGAGAAATTTCAAAAAACAGATTGGTTCCTGCACTTGTCAATCGGAGGCCGCATTATTACAGAAAGCCGAAATTAACATTCTAGATTAAGCAAAGTAGCAAGTTCGAAAAAGTTCGACTATAGTATGCCTCCGGAATATGCTCATAACGATCTTTTTTGACAAATGTTTAAATAAATTTAATTTAATCATTTCTTGCTGAAAATGAACAAACAACAGTAACTTTTTCTGTAACCTTCTATTTTATATCTCAAAAATACGATCTGGCTAAGATCGATCTTTTCTTTTACTGGGGTGTTATTCTTTTTTTAATTGAGACTGATCATTCTATCTTCCAGTGTGAAAATATTTAAAATGCCTCCTCCGATTGACTTCTGCCGGAACAAATATATTTGAGCCTGTGCATGACATTTCAAACAATTTGAAATATTCGTGAGGTTCAAACACTGGGAAGCTTAGACAGCAACATATTGTAAATACAAAAGTACATGATGGTATACAGATACTTAGAGACCTTATGTATCTACTAAACACATAGTGAAGACTCTGGTCAGACTGTGCGGAAGCACAGGCTGGTCAGAGTCTTTGCTTTGTGCACAAATAAAATGGTTGGAAATCTCACGCACAGGCTCATTTGTGACCCGTTACACACATAAGGACCATCTTGAGACTCCGTAAAATAGATATTTGAAGATAGTGTGTATTTTTTCATTAAGCTTCAATGTCGTATTTTTGCAGAAAGGTAGAAAAATCATTCAAGACTTATAGCATCAGCTGAGCGGGAAAAGTGTCGACCCTGGTCCATGCTGCGCAGACTGACAAGGATCGATACTTAACGTACTATCCATATGATCCTTATTTCCGGATGGCCCTATTTTTGTGTGATAGATAAGATATAAGTGGAACTGCCAAGGAAATGCCTGGGATATAGGAGGTGCGACTTGACTACAATAAGATAGCTAAATTACGCCTTAATTTGATAATACATCATCGTTTCCCCTAGATATAAATCGATGGTTGAGTTAGAAGAATGACGGTGGTAAATAAACTCCGTATTTCTGAAGATGAATTTAATTGTAGATATATCATAACGCAAAGAGAGCTGCCCTGAGTTAAAAATATAAAAATGTTGGCAATTATTTTAAAAAAGCACCCTCTTTTCACATAGGATCGATGGCACATCGGAATTTTTTTAAACGTTGTGCAAACGTTTCCATCATTGACGGAGAGCAACTTTGCGTCAATGATTCAAAAGCAGTTTCGAACTTTTTGGAATTTTGGCTTTGCACTTGAGGATATGTTCAAATCGGGGTAAAATTTGCCAAACGTTTCACGAACGCTTTCGCCCTGAACACAAGACTGGTCAAATACATGTAAATCAAATTTAAAAGCATTCTTAATTTCAGCATTTAGAAAAAATGAAATAATAGGATTAAAAAAACAAATAACTATAAAACGTCACGACTAAAGTTGCCGGTCACGGCCAAAAAGGCTTTATGTTTACATATGAATAATAATATGTATGCATATATAAATATACAAACATGCCTAAAATTAGTATCAAATTAAAGTATTTAAAAGTGATCTCCGTAGCTTATTTCCGTCATATATGCACGCAGAAGTATCTTACTTAACTGCCGTAAATATTCCTTTGTTAAGATAAATGAATCAGATGTTCAACCACTTTTCGAAAGAATTGCAAATAAAAACGTAGAAAATCCGAAGCTCAATTTATGGCAGCAATATTCGTAACAAACTGATTACAAAATTGATATAATTGTTAACCTCCAGTTGGAATAAAGGCACATTTTTTTAAATTTTAATAGTTGCCATCTGCGATTTGCCATTCTACTGATCAATCATAAATGAGCGATTAATAAAGAATTCAGCTTCCTGACCTTAACACAGGTTTCGCGTTCATAATTTATGAACCAATCAAAAGAATTTATGAGAGATAATTTGATTAGACATTACGTTCGACCTGATCAATCAGAGCCTTCGTTATAAAAGTAGTAAAATCATCGACAACAATAACAACATTTATTCAGATTGAAGGATGAAAGCTTATTCTGATATACAGTACGCAAATAATTACAAATAAAACAGATGAAATAAAAACATTGATATAGAGGTCTTGGAGAGAATTAACGGAAACCCCGTTGCCAACCGACAGGGATTTTCTAAAAAAACCAGGTATAATTTACCATAAGAGGTTTTGTTCTATATTTAGGGACATAAATCTCATCCGCGGTGACCGCAAATCTCGTGAGATTTAATTTTTTGTATTTTTGTACAGATATCTCGATCCCTCTGTTGTTATTCGGTATCTTTTTCACAAAGTCACAATAAAAAGATGAACTAAATGTAGATGATATGTACTCCGTCACGCGAAAAGGGACCAGGCATCTGGGTAGTGCGTAAAGTGTCGATTGCGCAGACTGACTAGGATCGTAACTTTTCGCAAAGTGCTTATTTTTCAAATCTTGAATGTTATCCTATGCTAGATCCAATCCATTTTTCATTTATTCGTTTTACAGAGTTCCCAAAAAGTCCCTTTTCGCGTGACGGGTCACATATGTAATGAGGATGTCGTATCAATTTTTCGGACTTCTAGCAGATGAAGATGATCATTAGAATCGCGTCCCAAATGCGCAAAAATATCATATGGGATGTTATCACAAGGATATTTGTATAGTTATAAGATAAACTGATAAGGCTTTCTGAAGAAAGAAAGAGAAAACCCCCGGAAAATATATGTATTCAAATATTTGATAAAATATAAGAATATTCTGCACATATGATGAATGTAACATCGCACTTGTACTTCAGATCATATTGTAATCGTGCGTCAAAAAGTCAACCGATGTCGCTTCAAAAAGTCACAGAAGGTGAATAAAACGAAAACCGTTTCCATGGAAACATGGGTGAAAATAATAAACTCAGGGGACCGATTTTTTCGTAAAAGCCTGTAATTAAAGCGTCTGACAGTTAAATCTCAGCTCCCTCCTATTCCAAGCTCATCGTTCCTCATTTATGGTGGTCATTTGATTATCTCGAGAGAGACCGGGGCACGGAAAAGGTCCGAGAAACGCCTGTTTTGCCGCGTAAACACATGTTTTTTTCGGCATTTAAAATACAATATCTTTACTAGTATAAAAATCATTCAGATAGTCAAATTAACGGTCGGCATTTTAAACTATATTGATCTTTGAAAGTGACAGGTAACGTTCTGATAATTAATGAATCCTTTTCCTACTGGGAAAAAAATACTGATTACGCCAATTGAGGGTACGTTTTGTAGCATTTTATTTGAAAAAAGGCAAAATTTTAATATTTCCATATTATAAGCAACATCAGGTAGTATAAACTAAGATCAGACTTAGATAGTGTTGTCAGATCATTGTCTTGCGTCCTGCCAAAAATATTCCGGGTTCAGCTTGACAATGGTCAAGAACTGTTGAAAATTCCGTTCTTTAATACCTTCAAAATCTCGTCAAACAAAGGCAATAACGTTATACCAAACTAAGTAACCTACTTCATAACCACCAATTATTAAATTTTACTTGATATGTCCATGAAATATCATGCATTTCGATTGGCTGAAATTGGTTTCATTTGATGAATTTTTATAGTTTTGCGTTATTATATTAAATAACTAGATATGAAGAGAGTATTATTTGATTTCATGGACAATTGAAACTAAAAACCTAATCCCATTCATGCTTTGCGTACTCATATTGTGGGATTAAATATAGGCATTTAGTTTCAAACCTTCATAAATTAAAGATGTATATCTAAAACTCTTATCCTCCTGCTTATTGAATGTCTTGTAAAATACTAAAGGCAAATGAACATGGGTACTATTTAACATCTATTAAATTTTAAAGGGGCCTATATTTCATATCGAATCTATACAAAAAATGTTACTGTTGTAACTTCCTTAACGTAGTGGACCCGTAATAGTTCTACAAAAATTCGGACCATATATTCTTTCACAATGTTAACCAAGGTTTCCTTATAAAAATCATTCGGAAACCACGATTAACACTGTTAAAGTTCATTACTTTTGAGATGTTTCAAAACTTTTACTGGTCTACTACCCTTATACATTCACGTGTGTCTGTCATGAATGACAACATAAACGCTCGGTCATTGACGGGTGGAGAGTGGATAAAAAGATTAAGTCGAAAATGAATTGAGAGTTATGCCCATGGATAGTATAGGTTTCTCTTTTTATAGTGAACATATATTCACATAACATATATAAGTTTCAAGTCAACGCCTCCAGTAATACAAGAGATTTTACAAAATATCTTAGTATTCGCACGACGACGATGACGACAGCTTTGACAACGACAAATGTGACGAGGCTATATAATAGTAAATTTGTAAATATTATTATTCGCTGTATGTGTTATCACAATATGAACAAAAGGCATCTGTTGGTCATACGATGAGAAATAAATATATCTCATAGTGAAATAAAATCTTATCCTCGTTTTGATATAACTCTCGTAGTGTGTAGAGTTTAAATGGCAAACTCTGAATAAGTTGCTAAAATTATCAATACAATGAGACGTTTCTTTTAACCACTTCAAGAACTTAGGAATAAACTTCATTTTGGTAAGTAGTATTTCCATGATCTCCATGATCATTTTCAGTATCCAAAACCAGCCCTGCGTTCAGGGCGCAAAAACGGTGCAATTCGGTTGCAAATTATATCAAGCTTTGCATGACAGTTAACACAAGCACAAGCGGAGTATCATTTGAGCCTGTGAGTAAGTTTTCCAACATTTTCAAATATGCACAAAGCAAAGACTCTGACCAGCCTGTGCATCCGAACAGTCTGAACAGAGTCCTCATTTTGCGCTTAGTATATGATAAGGACTCAAAGCATCTGTAGGCAATCACTTAACTCTGTATTTACAGTATGTGGCCTTCTACGCTGCTCATTGTTTGCACATAATGAACATTTTAAATTATTGCAAATTTCACGTACAGGCTCATTTCAATCAAGGGCATCTAAAACACTGGTGACACAAGAACAACTCATAGAAGTCATTTTTTTAACTCAAGTGTAAAATGGCTTCCCGCAATTGTTAATTTAATTTGCTTTTATAATTTACCTGAATATTGGAAAACCAAACTTTTATTTTCTTTGATATGTGACAAAGTTGCTTTTTTCAACATAATAACTACTGAATACTTTCAATATAGACATATTTCTAAACAAAGTGTGCTTTATAAAATGTCTGTCATAAGATAAGATCACGTGTCAAAGATTCCAGGAAACTCTATGTAAACAATTTTATCTTCTTTCAAAAGGCCAGACTAACAAAGTGTCCAATAATAAACTCTGCGATAACAGTAAAGAATCTCCGGATGAGATCACATGACTTCCGCCTGTTTATGGCAGTCATTCAATTGTCGTTAAATGACATACGATAAATTACGCGGACCAAACGAAATAAAACATTGACCCATACGATAATTCTTGACACCGATAAACCTTATGGAAATTGTATCTTCTTGCAGTTGTTATGTTCTCTCTATTTTTTCTCCATATCTTTTCTGAGCTACTTAAAATAGATTTGTATTTCACATTCATTGTCAAAATAACTTTGATATGTGTACTGTGTACACCAAATATTTGATTGTAATCTGTCTAAAAAAGTTTCCTATGGAATTCATTCTAATATAAACCACATGGATAATTATACGTGTGTTTCATCTTCGGGCAATCGTGAAATCGAAAGCAAGTGTTCATCAGTACGCTCAGTTTATACAAAAGTCAAAATCGTCAACCAGATTTTCATGGTCCTCTTCTTGCACAAGTACCGTATAAACCAATAAACGTTCTCGGGAGCTATAAATAACATGATCAGGAAACTTTTATTTAGTATGCATTTTCTGTTTTGAAAATCATCAAAAATAATGTCTTTTATACCCTTTTCCCTTTACACTGAGGTGAATTTCCTTCTAAACAATCATTTACATGATCGCTTAGAGGAAATTCATCTCAAATTAGAGAAGAAGTCTAAAAAAAGGTTCCTAAAATTCAGGCATTTGATGTGGGTTTTCTTAGTAAACAATGTAGGGGTGCTACTGTTAGGGAGGGTGCTGTTATTAAATGAAATACGGTAAATTCACCTTTTCAACACTATCTATCCTTTTGTAATTAAACACAATAGATTTAGATTCTTTTCTCTAGCTGTGAAATACCGAAAATTATTATAATGAAGTCCAATTCTTTAATCGCCGATCGGTATAGAAAACTGAAGGTTCGGGTCGCTCATCGAGGAAACTACCACCGGCACGTTTTCTTCATAAATCTCGTGTCATCATTAATTATTACAACTTCTGTATTATTCGGCCAATTTGTTGAGTTATTCATCCAGCCATGTTTCAAGTGAACAAGACGGAAATGTATGTTTTGATTTGTCATTTGTTTTTCTTTATTATTGATAAACCACAATTGAATTATAATTTTATAGATACACAAGTTTCAGTACGTGGTCAAAGGTCAATTTTGTCTTTACACTTTGTCAGTGATCACATTAATTGAAAATAGGCATGTTGAAGTACCGATTGCTATCTCTCGAAGTTACAGGTGACTCAAAAGTACGAAAGTCCGGTCTTTCGTAAAAGTTTTAGCAATGCGATTTACAGGTCAAGAAATTTGACTCACTGTTGAAGTTACAAATATACTTATACTGAACCGCATTGAAACAGGTCATCTTCTGTTTTTTTAATAACGTTATAAATAGGCAGAAAAGGTATCATTTTTTTTATTTAAATGGCTTGAACAAAAGGGTGTTAAAAATGCCATAACACGTAAGTAGCGAGTAATGCCCGTCATCGGATTTTCTGCATGAAATGTGACGTAAAATGACGTCATGGTCAACACTAGGCTACGTTAATCAAATCTGGCGGGTATAAGGATGAAAGGATAGTCAACTGCGAGTGATTTATTAGAGATGGATGCTTCACAAATGCTCCAAAAATCCTATTGTTGCCAGCTGTAGCAAAACACCGTTTCCTTGCATACCTAATGGACATGTACCGTTTTTTTTCATTTTTCGGGCATACATTTTTGGTCATGGCTGTAATTTTATTTTCATTTTATTTTTTTCTATGGTTTATCGTTGAAAACACATGTTCACTTGAAGTGAGTATGTTTTCTTCTTAAAATGAGTCAACGGTATACCGATGTGGTAATAGTGCACATGCTCGGCTCTAGTGGAAAAATGTTTCTCAAATAGCACGAATAAGACCAAAAGCGTGTGTTTAGGAGTTACAAACAATGGTAAAGTGACACATTTACTATTCATGTAGCTGTTCGTGACAAAACGTGAAATATGCATGTCGCGTTTTCAAATCTATTCAGTATATCTTGGGTCTTCATTGGCCACATTTTTTTGAGAGATGTTAAGTGGACTCTTCAATATCGTCAAACCAATTGCTTCACAAATGACACCCAGCAATAACCACTTAAGGGAATGGATTTTTTGCTAATCTAATTAGCAATTCCAAAAGTCGCGAAATACGATATAGACTTAATAAATAAAATATGACTATTTCACGTATCAAATTACATTGGCAAACATTACGCTTACGTATCCAACGAAATGGTAGATACAGTGAAGAACATTGTGAAATTGACAATTACTTCAATCAAAAGCAATCGAAACCACTCGATCAGCGCCCCTATCATTCATTCCAAACTCACACTCAAACCATTCAAAAACGTTCCGAAGTCATTCTCAAACGCTTCGAAGTCGTTCAAATACTTTACATTTCGCCGATGGAATTTTTCTACGATTATATTGGCTGGGGTAGGTTCTAGAAAGTCTGATTGGGACACGAAAGCCAAAAGTTGGAAAGAAAGGGGATATTATGAAAGGCAGGTAATAAATTATCCCATTTGGAAAAAATTAATTATATTTTATAACTATTGCAGGCAGCACTGTAAAAGGGGACTACTTTCGTGTTTTTGTTAAGAAATCCATGTCTGTCTTAATGTTATACCTTCGTGAAATTAACATTTTGTTATTGATATTATTATTTTAATTTGCGACTGTAGGATACATGCCGGTGCAGCCTTGGGTTGCGGGGGGGGGGGGTTTAAACACTCTTATATCAGAGATTCTCGAAATTGTAAGAGTTGCAAGATTATTATAGGACAAAATCCTTTCGCCAAATAGATCCCAAATGAGACCAATGTTAGATACTTTTGAAATTCTGAAAAAAAAATACACGTGTTACTTTTGTATCGGGATATCACCGAGACTTGATTGGCAAAGTGCTGTATTGAAATCAAAACATATACTTATTTATGAATATTGTATAAAAATGCAATTCATTAGGAAGTTTATTGGAGGAGATATAATATCCCATCCATGAATAATATATAACTGCTGTATTAGATCCTTACACGAACTCAATATGATATACCATATGATGGTTAGGAGAATCCTAATAAATCAAACAAGAGGACAAAGATGGTCCTAGATCGCTCACCTGAGTCTCTTTGACCCCTAGGACATCACATTTATTTGATAGGCAAAAAGAATATAATTGGCTAAGATCAATACCATGGAACGTTTTCAGCGAAACGCAAGACAGATATGCTTTTTTGCTCTTTGATATATGTAAAAAGGGATGCACCCGGCTGGACCCCAAATGTGACCCCAGGGTCTTGATATGACCAAACTTGGAAGAGGTCCATAAGATGATGCTACATACTAAATATGAAAGCTGTCTGCTTACTGGTTTTAGAGAAGAATATTTTTGAAGGTTTTCCTATTTTCACCCTTCGAGCTCAGATGAGCTGAAAGGGATGCGCCCAGGTGGAGCCCAAATATGACCCAAGGGTCTTGATTTGAACAAACTTGGTAGGGGCCTACTGGATGTTGATACATACATAAAATGAAAGTAATGTGCCCTCTGGTTTCGATTAAAGAAGATTTAAAAAGATTTTCGCTCTTTGATTTTATGTTAAAAGGATTGCGCCCGGGTGGAGCCCAAATATGATCCTAGGGTCTTGATATGAACAAACTTGGAAGAGGTCTACTAGATGATGCTACATACCAAATATGAAAGCTGTCTGCCTTCTGGTTTCATAGAAGATTTTTGAAGATTTTCATTTTTTTACCCTTCGTTCTCATAAGACATAAAGGGATGCACCCTTGCAAAGCCAAAATATGACCCAAGGGTCTTGATATGAACAAACTTTGTAAAGGCCCACTAGGTGCTAGGTGATGCCACATACCAAATATGAAAGCTGTGTGCCATCTGGTTTCAGAGAAGGAGATTTTTATAGATTTTCGCTCTTTGATTCTATGTAAAAAGGGTTGGGCCCGGGCAAAGCCCAAATATGACCCCAGGGTCTTGATATGAACAAACTTAATAGAGGTCTACTAGATGATGCTACATACCAAATATGAAAGCTGTCTGCCTTCTGGTTTCAGAGAAGAAGATTTTTAAATATTTTCATATTTTCACCCTTTTTGTTATGGGTAAAGGGAAAGTTAAGGATGGATTTCATTTATTTGAACAACTTTGGTAGAGCTTGACCCAAGGAAGATCCCTGCCAAGTTTCATCAAGATTGGCCCTCTGGTTTAGGAGGAAAAGATGTTTAAAGAAATTGTGGTCGACGGACAACGGACGACGCACGACGCACGTCGCACGACGCACGACTGACGACGGACGACGGACATTCTACGATCACAATAGCTCACCTTGAGCACTTCGTGCTCAGGTGAGCTAACAAAACATATAACCAATTTAGGAGCCTTGTGTTTTATCACCCGCCTTTGCGTTTGGCAGGGGCGTAGCTCTCTGAAATTTTATTATTTTTAAGAAGAGTAAAAGCTCGAAGGCGAAGAAGGTCTGGTGAAAAAAGGTCTAACCTAGCTGTGTTCAGAATCACAAAACGATGCAAACAGTTTTCCAATTATACCCCGCTTTGCACGCAAGTGCACGTGCAAAGCGGGGTACAATTTGAAAGCTGTTTGCACCGTTTTGTGATCCTGAACGCATGGATGTTGAAGATACTCCAGATAAGCTTATCAGAGAGTAGGCTAGGTTATCGTGGCAGGAAGGAACCCATCTATAGGATTGGGGTTCTTCCTCAATAAATTTAGATTCCTTAGTATATTTTCTATACATTTATACTATGTTTTATATCTCTTTATTCTCTAACTTTCTTCTCCCGTCCACCACCCCTATCCACCTCTTTAATTATCTCACGTTGGGTACCAAAAAGCGTGTTTGAGCGCATGTCGCAACGCTAATTCTTAAATAACCCGATGCTACTGCGATGACGAGCAATACCCAATTTAGGAAGACAGTGACGAGAAAATTTGTGCATATCAGCACGGATTTATCGGATTCAAATGAAGCACATAAATGCTGAGAACATTAGGATACGTCGCATCTACAATTAGAAACATTGTGAAATTGACATTAACCTGAATCAATAGCATTCAAAACCACTAGATCAGCGATCCAATCATTCATTCCAAACACTCACATGAACCAATCATAAAGTCGTTCTCAAACACTTCAAAATCGTTCAAAGCGTTCAAAATTTCATTTAAATCTATCAAATTATTCCACGATTTCAATGACTTGTGTTGGTTTGAGAACGTCTGGTTGGGACGTGAAAACACAAAAATTGGAAAGAAAAGAGTTTTCTTTTTAAAAGGGAGGTGATAAATCATCGCTTATTTGGACGAATTTAACGATAATGTTTGACTTGCACCCGAAACTCGTTCCACACACTCATTCATTCACCATGTCAATTTTACGATGCTGTTAGCTGTATGACAAAAAGCTTTCACCATCCTGATTCTGTGTTGCATGTCTGAACGCGCTTTTTGACTCTACCAACAAGGGGGTATTATCTGTTGTTTTAGATTTGCAGCTGATTCCGAAAACGGACAAGAAATTGATACTTGTACATTTAGTTTTTAGTGTAAACCTTTTTATTTTACATAATTTGGGAACAAGTTCTTTCAACTTAGATAAATCCCCTAATGTTCTTTCGCCAGTTCTACAATTTAATCATTTCAGAACACAAAGTCGCTTATCCCGCGCTGTTTTTCGATTATCAGGTTTGCGACCTTACAACTTAGGTTTAGACGCGTTACCCACTACCCTAAAAGTGAGAATTTCGCCGGTACTGGTTTGATCGTTCCCAACGTCTGCAACGACAAGAATGCATCATCCCTGGTTACCCTAAACATGCGGTGTTGGTATACTGGCCAAGATTGACCTCAATTAAAATCCTCTCTGGCTAGATGTGTCACAAGTTCGTTATAAGTTTAAGACCATAATTAACAAGGGCGTAGCTCCCATTACGCACATTACGCAATTGCGTAATACAAATAAATCTTCTTTCGAAAAATCTCGCTGATGAATGATCATAACATCGAAACTACAGCTTATTCAAGCTGTAGTTACGATGTTTGATTATTCCCCAACGCTCAAATCATAAAAATCGGGAGCGGGTGTGGGGCATTAGTCTTTAGTCAAAGTCCACATATCGCCTTTATCCTATTTATTCTTTAGTGGTCGCCTTCGAAATGCGTAAAAATTTCAAAGTCCTAGCAACGCCTATGATTAAGTGTTTTTTACATCCGCTCTAATGGTACTTTTTTTTTTAGATTGAATGGGCTTCAAATTAGTTACAAATCTTGACCTGCTTGACCTGCGTTCAAGATTAAACAAGCGCGAAAAACTGGAAAAATAGTACCCCTCCTATATACTTATGCACTTGCCTTAAAAGCTTGGAACTATCTTGTCGCGAACGTTATGTTATCTAGAAGATGACAATCAGTAATTAAATTTTGCGCATGTTCAGTAAAATGAATAAACTATAAGCAATTCGGTATACTGTCAATAGGTTCCATTAGTGTCTGGCGGCCTTTTTGAAATCTGACCCGACAAAATAATTGTTAGCGTGTAACATAACGCGACACGAAGCCCCAGTTCGATGATGACAAATTTACAAGTACGTTGTGTACGTGTATAGTAATGGAAAGATTTATGACAGAGATCACGAAAACCAGATTCTTCAAGCTCCAAGCTCTGGAAGCTAGAGACTAAAGATCACTGGGGTTATCATTTTCGTAAGAGGAAATCATAACTTAACATCTACAAAATAATGAAATCTATATTTGTACAAAAAAAGAATTGCACATTTTGTAAAATAAAAGATTTGGATGTTATGACTTTTCAGAAGAATGATGAAATGCAAAGGAGACCAGTTTCGAAAGAGAAATTTAAAGAACTTGATAGTAACATGCACCCAATTTTGGTGATTTAAAAATTTACAATCTGTAATCATTTTCTTTTTTGATTGTTTGGATATATTCTTATTTTCCTATGATTTCTCAAAAGAAACAGTATTCGCAAATTGAAAGGCTAAATGAAACTAATTGGTTCCCCTTTTTCCCCTTTTTTCTTAACTGAAATTTCATAGCACCATCATGTTGCTTGTTTTTCAACCACAAAGGCGGTTCAAACTGTTTGCAATTTATAACCCACTGTGCACGTACGCTTTCATGCAAAGCGGGGTATAATATGCAAACTGTTGTATCGTATTGTCATCCTAAAAGCCGAGCTGCAAAAGTAAACAATTAATTTGTGTTCAAAACCAGTTCTGGTTTGCCGTAAATGCATGCGCGACAGCATGATTTCATTGGCTATTGATCAATCAGCAATTTTCTATAGAGTTACATTATTTCAATTAATTCGAGACATGGGTCGATTTCACGCAATTTTCTGAATAAACCTTTTGTTGGAAGTGAAAATTACCACATCCCCTGTTGACTTCCGGTTGTATCACGTGGTGCGTTACCTTTTTCCTGAAAGTCCGGATTTCGTTTCACGATGTGAATTTGAAAAAATTGTACGAGGTATGTCCGAGGTAATTCTCAAAGGGTAAAACATTGTATATTTGATTTTTTTTTTGTTTACAAAATAACTCTTTAACTTTACCAAAAAGAACTGTGGTGTTCGTGGTCTAGAGGTAGAGCGTCGGCCTCTTGACCCAAAGGTCCCGAGTTCGATTCCCGGGAGCAGCTATCGATCTTAGTTCTTTCATTGGCCCATACATTCGGCGCTGGTACTGGTGAATTTTCCAGGAAGCAGAATGGAGAGGGAATAATTTAAGTTGTTAGAACTTGTTTCCAAATCGATGTAAAATAAATAGGTTTAAATCAAACCAAATAGAATTGCTACAGTAAGAAAAAACCCATAAACATGTTCCATTAGAACTTTTTGCCACCCCTTCCTAGAAAAATGAAAGTTATTACATTTTCTTATCTTTTAAATAAATAAAACATACGTTTCTCTAGTGTTTTTTTAAATAGAATGTTGTTGTAAAAGGCCGTTGTTAGTTTGTTTACGTTATGATGACATTAAAAGGGCTCCGGAAATTAGCAGGACAGGGCTTATCGACCTGCTTTCACGCTTAATTACTTCATAAAAGAACCGCACTCTATAATAATGGACCCTTGTCTATTACTTTTTTTAAGATGGTGTACAAGTTGAACAGACGACGATGAGACTGCACCAAAAAGCAGGATGACCTCAGTACATGCTGTTCATCTACTGGATGAAAACAGTCCTGCATTCAGGATGATAAAACGGTGCAAACTGTTTGCGAATTATACTCACTTTGCACGTACACTTGCGTGCAGAGCGGGGTATAATTCGCAACAGTTTGCACCGTTTTGTCACCCTGAACGCAGGAATGGTATGTATACATCCTAAATAAAAAAGTGTGAGCGCGATTGTACGGTCATAAAACTTATTCGTTTTATTTTCGAGTGATACAAAATCTAGGTATATAATTTACTTAATCATGATATAATTGTCCTGCGCAAAGGAGGAATTCTCACTTTGTCGGACATAGTGATAATTCCAGAAATGTCTGTGCGCAAAGTAGGAATCTGGAAAAAGTAAGAATATTTGTAATTGGTTCATCGAAAACTAAGACTTCTTGACATTTTTAAGTATTGGCGCAATAGTATATAATCATACTTGTATGTTTTATTGTTCTTGCTGTTGTATAACTCACGAGATTTTAAATTGATTATGTTTTTTTTATATGAAATCGTTCATTTTTCTTTATATTTGAAGAAATAACCATTCTTTGCTAACGCTAAAACTAGTCAAAAATACCGTAACAGCACAAGTGAAAAAGAAGAAGTTAATTTAAGTAATATCTGTTTTTCAAGTATTTCAAATTTTATGAAAGCATTGATAAAAGAACGAAAATATTATTCTTTTTTTACTTATAAAATTATTTTAGGCAACATTTTATCGCATTGCCCTGTAAATTCTTACTTTGTCCAACACTATTCCTATTTTGCGCAAAGACTCTGTCAGGTGAAAAATCGATAAAATTCTCTTGCGCGATTCTAGAATTCGTCGCCTTAATATAACAGTGTTCTAACTCCATTTTGGTCAAAAATGAGATTTTGGTACCGTTGGAAAGGTCTTGAAGAGTTCTTTCCCCTCATGTAATCAGTTTTGTGGTATCTGCTGTAGTTACGAAGATTTTCAGTATCACTTTGTTCTATCTCCAACTTTTTCACTATTAGATTCAAACTGAAGTGTTCTATGTCCAGTTTCCAATCGAAATGCTTAGATAAAGACACGTGATCAATGCACTGTAAAAGCTGTAATGTTCTAAGTACAAAGTGTGTACATCTTTTATTGTTCTATCTCCATGAGAACCAATCAGAAAGCAGAGTTTTTTACCAAACAAATATGGCGGATAATGAAAAATGCACACATGACTCTGAACAAGAAAATAGAAAAAGATCATGTAAGTACCATTTTCCATCATTTTTCTAGATTTAAACGACTCGTAGAAGATCATTTTAACCTGTATATATATTTTTCAAATGATTTTACATTCAAAATGTGTGTATATGAAGTTTTTTTCTGTATCTGTATCTGTATCTTTACGTCGCAGTTCCCACTTCTGGTTTTAACGCGACGGGGGAGTGCGCGATTAGACTTTATGGACCAAAGTGTCCAGGGCTGATTTGAATGCCCCTATCGATTTAGCGCAAACTGCTTCTTCTGGCAATTTGTTCCACTCTGTTATGGTTTTCACAAAGAAGGATTGTTTGTATTGGACAGTTTTTGCATGTGTTGTCTCAAAGCACTTGGAATTATTTTTGATTTGGTTGCTGACAATGTTTACTGATACACAGTCCTCAAATTTTCTGGCCTTTACAGCTCTCTTTGGTCTGGATCTTTTTAGAAATTTTTCTGCTGGCAGCCCTGGCACCAACCCCTCAACCACCTTGTACAGCATCACCAGTCTGAGGCTTTTTCTTCTTGTGGTGAGTGGTTGTATTTCCAGTTTTTCTAGGGTGTTTTTTATGAATCCATCTTGTTGAGTTCTATAGTCTTGTTTGATGAATCTGGCAGCTTTTCGTTGGACTCTTTCTAGTCTGTCGATATCTTTTTGTAGATACGGGTCCCATATAACTGATCCGTAGTCCATCAGTGATCGTACCATGGAGACATAGGCTGTTTTTCTGCAGTTTTCATTACAGTGTCTTAGGTTCCTCCTCAAGAAGCCAAGTGTGGAGTTTGCCTTTTTCACCACTTTGTTGATGTGGGTTGTCCATTTCAAGTCAGATGATATTTGAAGACCTAAGTATGGGTTGTCATGTATTTTCTGTATAATTGTGATTCCTCTGGTTTCATGGACACATGAAGAAATTCTAAATAATGTTTCGTTGAAGTGCTACAAGAATATTTCAGAAATGGTTACCGCTTTCCACAAGACTGCTCGGCTTTGCGTTTTCAGTCACAGTGATTGATGTATTAGGTCAATTATTCCTGTTACTTAGAAGCATATGTCTCATCTCTTGCTTTAAATGAATGAAACAGCCTTCTTAACCCTTGTCATGCTGAATAAAAACTTCGGCGAGATTGCTATAAATTCAAAGTGTTGGAAGTACGGGTCCACTCAATGTGGGTATTCCTTTTGAAAAAATGATTTTTAAAGTATTTCTAGTTTTTAAAGGAAAATCATGTGGTATTGATTAACATCAGCCTGTGCACAGGCAATATTCTTAAAACAAAGTATCGGAGCAATAGAAGTTCCACAAAAAGGAAAGAGATCTTGATCGAGCTAATGATGAAAAAAAGTGATTTGTGTCCAAGATCAAAATATGTCCAATTTTCTGTATAAGAGAAAATTAAAAGTATATAACTTGACAGCTCACTGCTAAAAAAATAAAACTTGTTGTAATGTAGTCTTTAATGAAGACCAGTTTGGGAGAGGATCAAACGCAATTGCGAGTGCAGTAACCTTAGTGCTTGAAAGGGTAACTGAAAAATTTTCCGCCACAGCTTCCATTACATTATGGTCAGATTCATGCGTTCCAGAAAATAAAGATTCTATCATGTGTCTCGCACTTACGCTTAAGAAATTCTTAGCTACACACGCCAGTTTAAATTACTTTATTCACAAATTTGGACACTCTATGCGCTCGTGTTTGACCCTAAATGAGGGTTTTGAATCGCAAAAGTGTAAAACAAATATCATATTTTGAAACTTTCTTGGCAATTTTCGGTAGCATTTTGATTCCTTTATGTACATATGATTGACATTTTTTAAAATTTGTTGTCTGTTAATAGTTAACAGGGAACATTTCTAAACTAGGCACCACAGGCCTGAATATCGTGATAATGATTATAGGATGATAAGGCTGTATAAAACAAGGATCATTCCAGTGTAATTTGTTTGAAATCCGAAAATAAAAATTTCAACACTAACAGAATGTTACTGCACAATATACAGGTCATTTATCTACAAAATTTTGATTGTAGATCTTTCTGCTTTTCATTAAACACCACTATTAGGGTGTTACTTCACAATAATTGTTTGTCATCAAAACAAAATTCTAACTAATGATAATAAGAAGTAAAATATCAAATCCAACATATTTATTCTGCCCAATGCCTTAGAGTGCAGTCAACTCAGCTCTTTTTTCCCCACTCTGAACCTCAGTAAGGTCAGTTTACACCACTTAATTGTCCTCTTTGTGCAGTAACCCTTTGCAATTCTCAGGGGGTATCTTATGCTCCCTATTTCACCTAATGTTTTTTTCACATTTGGATTCGAACAAAGCTTATGTTCCTTTTAACAAACAATCTTTACACGTATTAAATTTAATGAGTCTAAAAAATTTTATCATTCACCAAAAGTGATCAAGTATTCACCTTATATGTTGAAATGTCCTCTGCCAATAAAAAGCATGCTGTTCATCTAATCAAACATTTTTTGCAGTCTGATACAACTTCACAGATTTAAAATAATCATAATATTTGGTTGAAATCCATCTGTTATAACTTTTAAAAAAGTTTGTTTTACCCTATATTGGATATTACACAGTATAACATATCAAAAGAAATGACCTCTGACAATAAAATCATATTTTGCATCTGATCACAATAATTTTTTGCAGACTGATAAAGGATTACTAAAGAATCATTCCAGTAAAATTTGGTTAATGTCCATCAATTAGATTATGAGAAAATGATTTTCAAAGTTTTCACTATACAACATATAGAGAAATGACCTCCGCCCATAAAACACTTATTTTCCATCTTATCACAATATTTTTTTTACAGACTTGTAAAGGATCACTAAAAAACCATTTAAATGAAATTTGGTTGCTATCCATTAGTTAGGTTCTGAGAAAATGATTTTCCACTATATAACATATAGAGAAATGACCTCCGCCCATAAAATACACATTTTGCATCTGATCACAATAATTTTTTGTAGACTGATAGAGGGCCACTCAAGAATACTTCATGTGAATTTTGGTTTATATCCATCAATTAGTTTCTGAGAAAAGCCACCTATTACCATATATGGAAATTAGCTACGCCTACTTAAGCCATGATTTTAAACCGATTAAAATTCCTTGAAGGAATCTGATAGAGGGTCACCCAAGGAACATTCCTGTGAAATTTGATTGAAATCCATCCAGTACTTAATGAGGAGAAGATTTTTAAAGTAAAAGTTTACGGACGCACGGACGACGGACACCCCGCCATGACAATAGCCCACTGGCCTTTTGGCCAGTGGAGCAAAAATCATTGTTTCAGTTAGAAGTTATTTCTAATATTAAATGAAATATTTCAAACCTTTATGTTATCTTTCCTCTCTGCGCGTTAATGCTTTTATGTTTAAACGTGTCCTTTTGAAATGTAAAAATGAAAGATAATTTAAATTCATGATTATAAAGCCTCATTCATTTTTAAATTTTGAAGAGACATTCAAAAACACAAAAAAGACTACCCCCTTTAATTGAAATTATCTAAAACTTCAGTTCCAAATTTCAAACCAAGGAAATACATTACATTTCCTTAAAAAATGGCCATTTCAGGTTGAATGAATTAAACTAAAGTGTTATATATCCAATGTAACACTTTCATTTTTACGAGTTTTGAATTTTTTGTTCACAATTGTTCTATCTCCAAAACGTTATATTAGAATATCTAAAAGACGATACACAAAACATTTTCCTTTTATACATAAATCAATAGAAAACATCAAAACCAATAAAATGGTGAAAATTATATCAAAATCGGTCAATATTTGACGATTTTACAAGTATTTGAAACTTTAAACCCAAATTTCTCGAAAAGTTGAAAATGGTAGTTAGAACACTGTTATATTAAGGCGACGAATTGTCCGGTACAATTCTAGAATTGGCGGACAAAGTAGGAATTCCTAATTTGCGCAGGACAATTCCGGAATTGAACCGATTCTTACTTTGCGCAGAACATAATCATACATATAAATCATATAATAATCCTACAATAGACAAAACACACAATTAGGATGAATTAAAGGTAAGTTGTAAAAAAAACACCAAAAATGGTAATAAATGCGATTGCATATAGAACAGGAAAAGAGAAAAAGGCAACGTTTTTATGATGTTTTTATTGATGTCATTTGAATGGGAAATATACAACAGAGAAATCCGCACGTGCTAGAATCTATCAATAATTTACAAGCACTTTGGCAATAGAAGAAGTCCCTTGTTATTTACGGCTAATGAACAATTCTGAGAAATAATGTCTGAATTGGCTAGAACGAGCTCTTCCCGTCGGACTACAGTTAAAACATTGTGAAATTGACACTTATTCCAACCAAAACCACCCTAATCATTTTTCAATTATTCACACACTTAGCGTGTATACTGAGAGGATGTTCCAAACGACCACCTTGCATTTGCCACGTTTGAACACACGTGGAGCCATTTGAATAAATGTTCTCTATGACTGTTTTAATTTGGCTTACCTCGAAGAAAGAATGGGTTCGAAATGCCTTTAATGGTAGTAAACGGACAAACACGAGAACTCTCCTTTACCAAATTCCGGAAAGTTGCTCATTTTAGAGAAATTTCAAAATTCCACTTTCAGAGCCCAAGATTATAAAACTTTTCTCAGGCTCAGGCTCAATTTTCTCAAAATTCTAAATTAGAATAAATGTATGAAAATAAAAGATAATATTAACAAGATGTTATTTGTTACAACTTATTACTATCATCTTTTATGTTGTATGTTAATACATTAAAATGAGTAATAAAACAGAATTACGGCTTTAATCACAGGTTTAAATTTAAGAAAATGTTGAATTGAGCCTAAGAAAAGTTCATAACCTCGGAGCCAGAATTACTCGGAGCTCAATCGAATAAGTGGCCATCTTCGATGACGTTTGCATGAACGATATAAAATTATAGAAGATTGCTTTCTTTCTCAAACAAGCTGAAAATATTAGAATAACCCCACCCACTAATGCTAATTATAAAATCGGGGCCACCCTTGAATACTCTTCACAAAAATTCGTTGCTGTCCTCTAATCTTTCCGGGCAAATTAATTGGAACTTCTCTTTGAATGATTTTTCCGAAACCCTTAAATTATTTTCAATTTCACATACCAAGGGAAATTTTACTTTTTCAGTGAAAACTGAGTGGTCGTTTAAAAGATTGTTACAGTTCATCGACCATTCAAATAACTAAGTCGAACCGTTCAAAAATCTCTAAAACAGATCGCCATCTGGATTCAAATCACTCGAAAAAAAATCTATGATTTCTAACAATTTGGAAGCGTCTTATTTGTAAGTATAGACATAAGACTTTTTCAAAGAATTTGTATGTAAATTTTTATTAAAGGGGGGGGGGGTGTAATACATTTAGCTAATTTCGTTCATATTCAACAATATCAGCGATATTGTATAACGTATATAAAGTTACATTAAATAAGCCTTTGCGTGTTATTTCCAAAGCTTCTGGCCAGCCTGTGCATCCGCTCAGTCTTACCAGTCTTCACTTTGTATTTAGAAGCTAGATAAGGTCTCAAAGTATATGTAGACCATTAGATGACTTTATATTTACAGTATGTGGCATTCTACGCTACTCAATGATATATACTTCATGAAAATTTCAAATTGTAAAATCATTTAACAACAACTTCGTTCAAAATTAAAATTGCTTGAAAAAAAAACAAAAACAAAAAAAAAACACGAGATTTCACTGAATTAATTGAAATTGACAGCGTCTGACTAGATCTTGAATAAATAGGAAGCTATTTATAGATCATATATGCAATTTTTTTAATGGAGATAATTAGTATCGCTTATTTTGTTCATCTTGAACAAAATTTGCGATATTGGATTACCTCCCATTAACTTCACTCAAAACTCGCCCCACAAACTCATTCAATATCATTCCAAATCATTCCAAAATTATTCATCTTGTCAATTTTACGATGTTGTTCACTGTACATCTTTTGGTTAAGATACCAAAGCTCTACCAAGCGACCAGGGACACCGATTTTAGAGGACATGCGAAAGATATTTTTCGTAAGTTCTTGCATAGCAAGTTCTTCCAAAGAAAAAAATACATTGTACCATTCAGTTGTCGAGTAGACCATCAATCGACATGGGATTAGATTTGTGAAATCCAAAAACGTGTAAAAATACCCAACAAATAAAAGTTTTGGCAACAGAACGCAACCCATAAGAACTTGTCCAAATATGGACAGTATTTCACTATTTGTCACAGATAACTCAAGATCATATTAAAAGCATATGAAATTTGCATATGTTAACATTGTTTGGTAGATCAAATCTTTTTAGTTGTGATGAACTAATATTGCATGTAATACAGCTTTCCCTCTCGCCATAATACTTATTTATGCATTTATCACTCTTGACAAGTTAGTTTATCTAACTGATAATTAGAGAAAAATCCATGGAAACGGCGACGCTAGACCAAATCCAAAAACGCATATCGACTAAGGTAATGGGTTTTAATCAATTGTGAACCGTCAGCCGAAAAGGGACCATCTGAGATGTGCGTAAAAAGGCGATCCTTGTCAAACTACACGTTTTAAGCAGGTTATGGTAGAAACTTGTGGCATATGGATCATTTTTGGTGGACGACTTTACGTCTACCAGTGTTAGTGCGTGAGAAAAACCTGGTAAGATGTTAATAGCTTTTTCAAAAAAGTAGTTCCAACTTGGGTTTAATTTTCGTTTCTTCAAGTCTTGTTTTTGCCTGACAACTGTGCACATTGAAAATGAGATTATATACAAGAATTCCAACCCATTTGAAGTTTATTCAAAGATTCCTTTTAAATGCGAAACCAGCTGCCATTCCTTAATCACGCGTTTTAAACTTTTGCGCAGGATTGTTATTAAACGACTAGGCGGTGATTCGCCAAATGAGTCTTCCCGTGTTGTAGGGGAAACAAAAACAAAGTGACTGAACTTGTGGCCCGCTGTATGAGAGAAAACTGGTAGTGTATAAACATCCATGCAATGTAATTTGTAGTGCGCATCCTTGAGTAAAGTGATAAACGGACCAGACTTTTGCATGGTACTAAATACCCTTAGCTTTTTCACCGTCTTTAAATTAATAACCATACGCACGTTCTGTAGAGAAGATGAAAAATCCCGCAAAAAATCAGGATTTATAACTTTGTTTACCTATCTTCATGGAGAATATGAGAAAAATCAACACAAGCAAAACATTGTCTTGCAATTCAAATTTTATGTAACAAGCTACATTGAGATAAAGATTCTTCTAATGCTAAATAAATTAGTTGTTGTTACGACATTTTAGTCACCTAGCGATGACGTCGTTTTGTCTGTCATTTGCGGAAGACAAGTTACCATGATTGCCTACGTTTTAGAAATGTAGATTTTCGATGATGTCATTAACATTGAAGCCGCAGCTGTATTTGCGAGATTTCGTTTGTTCCTTATAAATATAGTTGTTTGGTGCTATTTGTGGTCTAAAGTTTTTTTCGTTCTTCATCAACATTTTCATTTTTTTTTCAAATCCATTCCTTTCTCCAAATTTAAAAGGGCCAGTCAAAGTTACAACTGGATGTAATTAAGACAGAAATTCCGCAATTCAACTAATTTTCCATGCCGTTGTCAATATGCAAATGAACCGTCTGGAATAAGTGGTATTTACAGGGAGATTTCAGCCAATATAGATGTAAAAACACTCGTAATTAAAATAACATACATAAATTGTAGTCATTTTGTACGACAAGACTATGCATGCAAACATGTTATGAAGTTTACAACATATTCCTTGTGTATACATATATGGTATATACTCTTATGTACTTGTACTGCAGAGACAATTATCAATTCCCACAACCGAGTTAGATTTTTTTTCATACAGTACACTAAGTATATATTATATTAATCTTATAACCTCTATTTGTCTTGTTATTGTCGATGTTTCTACCAGATATTCAAGTTTCTAAAAATAACCTCATTGTGTCATTGTTCTAAAAATATCCATGTGAAATCATAAAAAATATCATATGAGATGTTATCACATAGATATTTGTATAGTTATAAAATAAATGGCTTTTTCAGACAGCGTATACTAAGAACAGCCTGCGCAGACGTGCAGTCCGACCGTAGCATAAATTGTCTGTTTCTACTTATCTGTTGTTGGAGATAACTCTAGACACATATTCAGATGTTCCCATGTTGGTAATTTGTTTGAAACAAGATCTACAAAAATATTTTCATGGATAAAGTCCCTATTAAGTATAAAATGATTTGAAGAAAAAAAATAAATAGAAATTGCAATTTCGTTTCTTCCGGCCTTAAGCGCTTGTTTTGTTATTCGATTTTTGTAATATTATGTTATATTCAAGACTTATATATAATAAAATGTTAGACATAAATAGGTTAATGAAACAATTGCCCGTGCTTCTGACGATTTTCTCTACCCATTAGGATGGCTCTTTTTCAGGTTGGCACACATTTCAATTATTTGGTTTCCGCCTGAAACTCTTTTGAATTTAGACTATGTTTAAAACAACATAAAAGAAAGAATGATGTATTTGGCATATATACGACATTTCGTGGGTAAAAACGGGTTAGATAGGGGTTCGCAGTTGGTTTATTAGGGGAATAAACTATTTTTTTTAAAAACTTACCTGTTTATCAGTTTCCTTTCCTTTAAGGGGAGTGATGACTCGTTCACAGTAGCACCCCTCGAGAAAGGCAGCGCCCGACGGTCGGGATGTCGTCTCATTTTCAAAATAAAAGAGTATATTCTGGAATAAAACGAAAAACCTCTGCTGCCACTTTCCGGTGTCCGAGCTCTTCTTGTACAGAAATCCCGACATATTATTTTCCCGCCTGGCTTTAGAGACTAGATACATAAGCTGATTGTCGTTAAATCGAATACTTTTCTGCATCTTTTGACCGGATTTGTCGTAATTTATATATCCTTGTAATATACGCCCGAGTTTCTTTTTAAAGACGATGAGAATCACTTTACATCAAACTGTCCGGGAATATTGAAAAACCGTTATGTTTTGTCCTACCCATAGTCCACATCGCTTATTTGAGTTGGAAAGACACTTAATCCCTTTCTTCGCCACAGAATGGTTTTGAAAAATGCACAGTTTAAAGGGCAATAAAAATAGAACGTCCGTATATAAGGTTTGGAAAATGCTGACCCATATTCCGACCTTTCCTTGAGCTAGTCGTAATATAAGTAGGCCAAACTTTGTCGTGAACAGATTCTAAAAGGCAGATGTATTGTATTTCTATCACTCCTCTGTCATCTAATAAGTGTAGGATATTCTGCCTATCCCTACATTATTATGTAATTCATACAAACTTTGTCACTACATCATGTTTCGGATATCTATATAGGTATTGTATTCCAGATACAATTAATCATTTGGCTGTATTATTTTACGTCGTTGCACCTTGTAAATCTAACAAAATCTGCGTAGTCGCATTTTCTGAAAAACATAACAAAAATACATTGTAAAATAGAATTAATGTTGCCAGTCACGCAAAAAGGTACCATCTGGGAACGCTGTAAGAATTATTGGATTTAGGAAATAATTACAAACATCAATTATGTATATAACAATTATTATTTTAGATTCCGAAGTTATTAAACGTGCAAAACATTTCGATCCTAGTCAGTGTGCACAGATCGCGCATTCTGAACAGGGTCAACACTTTTCGTATTTCCAGGATAGTCGCTTTTCGCGTGACGTATTAAAAATGGAAAACAAAATCATAAACATAAACATTAAATACAGTATTAAAATCTCGCTTAAAACGCACTCAAATGATAATGTAACAGCAGTACTGCTTTTTCAAGTACTTTTGATTTAAGTCCCTTCTCTTTCACAACAATCTATCATATGAAAAAGAACCGAAGATTCATATAAGGAAATGCAAATCGAAATGCTATTTCTCTAAAACACGCTAATAAGCTGATAAAGACAGAAAACCGCTAAAAGCGAAAAACCTTGCGCAGTGAAAATCGCCCAGCTGTCTATTAAAACTTGTGTCACAGAATCCAATTGAGTTCCGCAGTCAAGTCTCGACACTAGAGGAGATCTGGCGAGAGAGCTAGTGTGACGTTGGAAACAGTTTTTACCTTTTAGACACGAAAATGGATTCCCCGATATCGGAGCCCATTGGAACACACGTTGACTAAGAGCTTGGATATTACTTTCGTTTAAAATCGATTGACCTTTTACAGTTTAAGCTCTTTTTATAAACAATCATGTAATCCTTCATGTAAATCAAGATATCAAAACAAAAAAGAAAGGAAAAAAAAGACGAACAATCAATCAAGCGCACAAACGAACGTTCGGACCATCAAACAAAGAGTTCAAAGAAGATTGAAACGGACAAGTATTAACTGTATATAAAGTATTTTGGGTCGAAAGCCTGCTAAACGTTGTGCGCGCTAAAATCGACGTGCATCTCAAATTAAGATGGGTGTACCCTTAATTGTCTGGAGGTGTACCAATTCTTTGTTGGTTGCAAGTCCATGTTATGCACATGGAGCCCCAGAAATTATGGTGGACGTCCAAAATTTAGATGAGTACATCCGTATTATTGATCAATATTTGGGCCCAAGGTTATAATACTTTTCTCAGGCTCAGGCTCAATTTTCTCAAATTTCAAATTAAAATAAATGTATTAAAATAAAAAATGATATTAATAAGTTAATAAGTTTATAACAACTTATTAATATCAGCTTTATGTTACATTTAAATGAGTAATGAACAGATTTACGGCTTTAATCTCAAACTGAAATTTGAGATAATTTAGCCTGAGCCTGAAAAAAGTTTTATAATCTTGGGCCCTGATGAAAATTTAAATTAGGAATGTACATCCAAATATAAACTTGCAGGACTAATAAAAGCCTTTCGGCCAAGTTAGTGCGCCATATTAAAGCATATATAGGCCAACCATGTTTGTTATGAATTGGATGCAAAAACAATGTATGGACCATTAAACCCGTCCCTTGACCTCTGTCATGACACACCCATCAATTATTACAAAAATACCTGCAAAATATATGATCCATGCTCCAGGTAAACCGGCCTAAACGATGGCGATTTGTAATTTTAGTTTTCTAAAGCCAGATACAATAAAACAAACAATTTTAGACTAATCCAATTTCAAAGACTTTCCCAACATAGATGCAGTGTGGGTTAAAATTGAATATAGACTGTAAAGTTTGAAAAAAAAATATTGTTCTTTTTGAAAATAGCAAATTCATCCTGGTTTTATGAACAGAAAATAATGAATTTTCAAATAGCTGAAGTTTTAGTTTATTGTCAATTTATCATGCAATGAAGCCTGTATTGACCTTATATCACCTGTCTGATAACATACCATGATATCAGGCAGTCTATTTTTACAATCAATGTGCATACACTTTCACCTGAATTTCTTTGATTTTTATGGGGTTATTGTGATCAAGTGCTGAAAAATTATTGCATGATAAATAGAATAACATGTAAATGTCTTAAAATGTCAATGATATCTGGTCTCGGCTGTGAGAAATTATCATGACTCGGCAAAGCCTCGTCATGATAAATTCTCCCAACCTCGACCAGATAACATTGTTACTCTAAGACACTAACATGTTATTCTCTATATATTTATCATTTAGGCGGGTTTTCCTGGATAAAACATGTTAAAAAAGTGGAGATTGACCTGAACGTCGAAACTAACTTGTTCAAGATGCAGTTACAGTGAACAACATCGTGAAATTGACGAGGTGAATGATTTTGGAATGATTTAGAATTGAAATTGAATGAGTGTGTGGAGCGAGTTTTGAGTGAATATTAATGGGAGGTAATCCTACATCGCTAATTTGTTCAGGATGAACAAAATTAGCGATATTGATTACCTCCCTTTAATAAAATATGAATACAAGTTCTATAGATAGCTTCCTATTTCTTATTATATCTTATTATTTCTATTTCCATGAAACGCTAAGAATTTGAACTATGTCAGTGAAGTCGTGAATTTTCTATCAAAATTCATTTTGAATAAAGTTGTTGATTGTTTATTTTTCAATGGATTTGCGCGTTTTTGAATGGTTTGAGTGAGTTTTTGGAATTAATGAATGGAGCGCTGAGTGAGTGAGTTAGAATGGTTTCGATTGAGGTAAATATCAATTTCACGATGTAACTAACTGTATGCCGCCTTAGTGGGCACAAATATGATTGCAACAAAATGTCGGAAAAATGTCCGTGTTCAACAGTTATCGAGTATTTTGCTTTGTCAAATTCCGTAATGAATAGGAGTACACATTTCGCTATTGAGCTCTAATGCAATGCCAACAAAATAAATTGGTATTCAAAAGCTTTGCACTTTGCCTGATATAACTTTCGTAAAACACTCAAAATGATTGTAGAGTGGGTGGGGTAAGCATTAATTCCGTGATCATGGTGAATAAAACCATTTGGAAAGTCATGCTTTCTGCTTGAAGAGTTACAGTGGATTATCAAGAGGACTTTTAAACCGTCATTTTCACTGGGAAAGTCGGCTTATAAAACATAGAATTTGAAACTGTTTATTGTTATGAGCTAAAATTTCTGTCAGTGCAAATCAATTTTTTCACCTTTGTGCATCAGACAGGCAAGCTTACTGGACACATTTACTGAGTATGCTTTACTACGGAAAGGAACGTGGAACCCAACAGTCTTAACATCGTTCTAGAAAAGGAAGTCAATTTTGACAGGTATTAAAGTAAAATCTGCAATCAGGCCCTAAACGCTTAAGCTATTCAGAGAACATATATTTGTGGATGTTTTTCTTTTTGAGTTAAGTATAGTTCCTAAATCCTGATCCTGTTCCTGGATGTTTTTCTTTTTGGGTTAAGTATAGTTCCTAAATCCAGATATAAATTCAGACAAGGAATTTGACGTTCTGAGTGATTGAGGGAGAGCATGCCACAATCTCGATATAGTGGATAAAAGGGGCTATATGTAATGACGTGCCCATTCTGAAATCGTCCGGACTTTTCCGTTAACTTGAAAGTACCTCTGACGTACGTGTCGTAATTTTAGGATATTTTTAGATAATTCGGCTTCTGGGGTAACTTCGTTTTTTCAATTCGCTTTAAGAAAATCACATGTTGTTAATTCCTTCTGATCGTCTTCTATTTTTTTTTTGCAATATCATAATTGTAAAACACTGCGTATTGTTATAAAATAAAAATATTCCCTTTTTTAATTCTTTGTTGATTTTGTTTAATGCAGCGCCATCCTTAGCGGGATAGTTGATAATTGTTACGCTAATTATACCCAAGTGCGAAACTGCGCGTTTTAATTGTTGTGCCCTTATTATTCCCGAGGTCCATATCGTAGAATCGCCGAGGGTTCCCAAATAAATGTAGCCAACTCTAACTGATACTGCGTTAAAGAAGCCACGCTACACCATCATGTAGTATTTCCGCGTCGGTGCTTTGTGCCTCAAATGAAGCCTTTGGCATCATCTTAGGTACACTTAAATTACAGCAGACTAAACACCTAATATCTCATTGCTTTTATTTTTGTTTGTTTATTAAGGTAAAGACCGTGAAAATGTCAAAATATGTAGTGCTGGTGAATAAAAACAAATGAAACCAAACAAAATATCATTTTACATTCGGTAATCTTCTGCTTATTCTTCGTTTCAAAATAATTTCGAACAATTCACCTTATTAATATCCTGATGTTCAAACTTTCAAAATTTTCGGTTTGTACTGCATCTAATTTATGAAAGGTTTGTGAAGTTTTGAAAACCATTATTTTCATAAATCACGCCGAAGAAGAAAAATATTTTCGTCTGCCTCGGTCGCAGACGAATGACGGTAAAAATAAATCACCTCTCAAAGCGGAAGTGATATAAACGCGATCACACGGTAACAAAAGACACGTGACAACGCCCCATTTGAAAATTGGACGCCATCTTGAATCGGACTTTTTAACGACTACTTAACATAACTGAATTTTGTAACAAGGTGAGTTCAGACTGGCCTCAGTCGCTTTTGTTTGCATTTTCAGGGAATATTTAAGATGTAGTTCCATCACAACACCCTTTCATATAAACATGTGCCGAACAAAAACCTCCTCTTCTTTTCAGAGACAGGAGACTTAATTGATTTTTTTTGTAATGGCTGTAGCATTTGATTCCCTTTAAATAAATTCTATAAAAAGAATTATGCAGCCAAGCTATGGGTTCAGGGTTCTTCAATTGAATATCCTTAGTTCGATCCCGTAAATAGTTTTTAAATTTATTTAAAAAAAAACAAATACATTTAAGGAAGTGGACCCGTAATAGTTTCACAACGTATCGGAAGTCATTTTTTTATTATTATTATTGTCTCAATCGTGTACATATAAATACAAAACATTAAAACATTTAAATCAAACATTTAAACAAGACCACTCTAAAAACATAACATAACATATTCTTTATTAAACCATCGCATGAAATAACATACACTACGGTTATTCACAAACAAAATGACATAGAAATGACATGATCGGAAGTCATGAACTTCAACCGTGTTGACCGAGGTTTCCAATGATTTCATCAGGAAACCTCGATTTACAATGTGAAAGATCGTGTGTTCCAAAATGTTAGGAAACTATTATGAGTCCACTTTCTTAAGAGTATATGGTGCTACCCTATCCCCGTTCAAAGCTTTCTTTCAAAACCACAATGTACATTTGAACTGATTTATAATTAGAACACGGAACACTTGAAGTCCAAAATTGACATGCCGATTGTCGAAGCAAATCGCGTATTTCGACTCAAAGAGTACTGTTTGACCTCCGCCATTTTCCACAATGTATGTCTACGGTTTTCATTTGTCGATACCCGAAGCGCCAAGCTGCTGTAACGATGTTAAGCTGCTTTCCCATATATTTCTAGTTTTTGGCGGGTATAATAGAAAAATATCAGCCTGCATATATGCATCATGATCTTTACCTATACAACTTGACTGTCAATTTATTCAGTAAGACAAAAGAAAATTTCGCCACACCCAAAATTGTTATTCAAATAGGACATTATCTCATTAATTAAGCTAATCATGGCACAAAATGCAAAGTATTATTCTGCATGGAAATTCAAATAAACGACGTCAAATTGACTGACATATTAACTAGGTTCTACGACAAGCGGAATTTGAAAACTTGATTATAAATTGAAAATAGATTTCCGTTTTTGCCACAGTTTTGAAGTCTCTTTTGTTAAGGATTTTTTTAAATGAAAAACGACCTTCAGGGAAAAGCAAATCGTACCGATTCTTATTGGTCGAAAATTTCCCCTTTAATGTAATTTTCTGCATCTACAATAAAGTCGCCACATTTCTGTATATCCTATTTCAAAATACATCCTCTACTAAATCCAAATGATTTTCAAACGTTCCATTCAAACAGTTCAAAGACAGTCCTTTTTTTGAAGGGTCACATTTCATATGCAATCACAGTTTTCTATTTTTGGTGGACGTTTACGTTCACCAGTGTTAACACCATGTAAGAACAATCCTGTCAGATGTTAATAGGTTTTAAAAACATTGGTGCTCACTAATTTGCCCCTTGTTTTCCAGTGGTCTATGGGAGGTCACTCATGAAAACTTGGTGAATGGAATTACTGGAATGGTAATCTCGCCTGACACAACTAATGTATATAAATCAATATTTAATAAATGGAAATACCGGAATACACATGAATACCGATACAGCCCGAGCAGGTAAAGTAAAGCATTCAGGTCATGCGATAAAGCTTTATGCAAAGGGGGTTTACTTTACTTTTCAACACGCGACAGCCAATCTCGAAACGAGTGTCTGCATTTTTTTTTACATGTTATATTACTTAACCTTACTTTCTAAATTTGAGAATGGAAATCTCGGAACAATTAATTATTATCCTTAAATAGAATTTTTAAAGCAGATAACACCATATTTTTAATTATGAGATTACAGAGAATCGATAAGCATTACAAAAAAAGGGATAATAACCTAGATAATCCAATTGTCATTTCTTTCCTTTTATACCCAATGGATCAGACAATCACTCTTTAATCTACACCCGGCATAATGCCGAAAGTTATCGAAACCGTGTAATTACAGGACTTTGGTTGACAATCGCAATAAATGTTGAGAATTGTATATCTGAACCAAGGTGCGAACTTGGCTCAAGTCATTTTCCTTTTATCGTAATTCTACATGTAAATTGTCTCTTTTCTCAACAAATGGATTAATCACTCTTGTATGCCAACAGAAACGTCCACCGTCAGTACTTTCAGTGCTTTGATTCAGACTGTCTCTGATATCTTTTTACGCAGTTGTCTTGGAAAAGTCTTTGCTGATTTCATGGAGGTGTATGAAACTAAAACATAATCAAACTGTATGAATACGCGAAAGGGATTCATTCATGAGTGTGATAAGGTTTTTAGTTTCATACCTCCATGAAATTAAGTTAATCTATAAATAATCTCTTCATATCTAATAATCTAATTTCTTGAAGAAATAATGTAAAGATTTTCCCTCAAAAACATGTACATGGATTGATCAAATCATTCCAAATCACTCGATCAACCCTCAATTATCGTCCAAAACACATTTAGTAACTCAAAAGACTCCAAAATCGTTAAAAAGCACTTAGAAGCGTTTGGAATGGTGTTCAAAATGGTTTAAAGTTCCGTGAAATCTTACAGAGCTATAACTCGTTTAGTAAGAATCAACATGAAATCGACTCTTATCCCATACATTGTTTGTTTATTAGCTTTTAATTGATTTGTTGTTGTCTGCGAAGAGACACAAATCTTTTTTTTAATGATGAAAAAAGGTATGTCGAATACAAAATGTCGTAACCAATAAAGCATAGATACGCCACGTTGATCGCTCTTCATAACCCACTATTCTGCGTAATAAATGAACTGGCAGGGCGGGGCTTAACCGTGACGTAATTTGGCGAGTTTACTTTTCAATAGTTTGGGTTCTTTCGAAATTAAGTCGGAAATCATCGTTAACGCGTGCAAATAACTGTAACCTAAAACCCAAAGGATTCACGTGCTTTGAGAGAGTGAACACATTTTATCGTTTGGTTACCAAAGCCTCGTAACTTCAGATTGATTAAGCTGAAGTTACGTGGATTTTGTTACCAGTATACGATTTAAGGTCTCGAGTTATTTATGTCGACTCTCTTTAGAAGTAGGTTATTTAAGATAAACGCTGGCTTCCCTTAACCTTAAATGCAATGACCCGTTACTTAGGCTCCGCCCTGCCAGGGCATTAATCATGAATAATAATAGTGAGGAAAATACTTATTTTCGATATTTCACTAGAACGTATCTTTAACAAGCCACGACAGATCCCAGAGGCGAAGAAAGCTTATCTAATTATGTTTGCTGTGATTGTATTTAGATTTCACATCGTATTTTAGTTGATCATTTAATGGCGGATTTAATTCTTTCTGTCTTTTGAACGTCGACGAAGGTTGTAATCAATTTTCCTATAATTTGCCGAAAGCGATTTGAAATTCCCCTAAAATTTGAATTAAGGATATATAATAAAGGAGATCTTTTCACGACCAATTTTAGTTGGATTCAAAATCAAATGAGTTTGATATTTGCAAAATATCAAGTCTCAAGTCACCATAAAAACCTTACTAGCATTCAGTAATCAAAAAGATGATCATTCCACCCAAAACTATTCTATATAAATTACTCGCTCAGTTAGAAAAGCGTCATTTGTGTCTTGAATGGAATAAACACTTTTGTATCAACTTCTTTTGATATAACGGTGTGATGTTCTATAAATAGATTCGTGTCTCCAGTGACCAGATGCTGCGAACTCAACGCTAGCCTATTTTACCGCCCTATAATTTGAGTAATTTGATAGTAAGTATAGACTGTTGTGAACGATATGTTTGTCTTACGAACATTAAGTCCACAACTAAAGCTAGCTGAAAATAAACAGAGGCGGTCCATGGTCATTTTCTTCTTTGGCTCAACGGTTAGCTCACTGGTCTTGTAAATCTTTCATTTCGTTATTTCTTTTCCGCTTGGGTTATTTTCAACTATGCTTCAGTTGAGGACTATTTGTTCGTAAGATTTGCAATCCTATGACTGGAACGCTGAGCGGGAGATTTAGATTTGTTTTGAGTGTGGTGAGTGTGAAACGAACATTGAAAAAATACTTAATGAACGCTTTTGGAATGAATTTGGAATAGTATTGAATGAGCATGATGAGTGAGTTTCGGATAAAATTTAGTTTTGCATGAAATTTTAGGAAAGTAATTAAATATCGCTAATTTCGTCCACCTTAGACGAAATAAGCAATATTAATTACCTCCCTTTATGAATCCGCATAATTAAATCGGAGATTTATACCGGTTTCCAGAAATCCAGTCTGTTTGACCCACTACATTTTTACCTTTATCTTCTGAGCAATGTGTTCAAACCAAATAATGTGTTTTCAAACACCGAAGAAACGGCCTTTTCAGTCACAATCTACAAACTTAGTTTTTATCTTATTTACTTTTCGACAAACAGAGAAGATGCTAATACAAAATTTGATGTAATTTTCGCTTTTAGTAATTACCAGTTAGTATTTTCAGTGTTTATAACAAGATTTTCGGTTGAGTAAAGGAGTTGAAACGTACAATAGGTTAACTGTAAAATTAATTTGTTGCACTTACAATATTACTACTCTGATTTTTTTTCTCGAACGGTCAACTACCAGTTGTAGGGCTGACAACCAATCAAATTCTGTTATTATTATCACTCGGTCAAAACCCACGCGTTCACACCACGTGATAGATGCAATGGACATCGTCTGCTCGAAATGTGTCAATTAAGTTGTTTGTCATTGGTCAATGGTCGTCTGCACTCTGACAGGGAGCGTGGAAAGTCTACTGGTGGAATGAGTACTGTTGACTATGTGTTAACAAATAGAAATAATTTTGTAATTTTGAAATATTTGATTTCAATGAGCACTCTGATCACGCTCCAATCCTATTTACAATAAGTTCAAATTTGAGTATGAAGAAAAATTATTCAACAACAAATAAACAGACAAAAACATACGATAAACTGATATAGGATAGCAGTAAGAGCGATATATTTTTAGAATAACTCATGAATAATCATAGGGTAAGTTCATGTGGGACTCGGTTTCGACCCGAGTTAACCGGGTTTCCATCAGAACGACCTCGGTTTCGACACTAGTGATGTCATTTTAACCTTTCAACCTCGACGCTTCTGATCTTTGGTCAGGTCGGTGTTACTTGGGTTCCAAAATGGCGTCGAAAATAGTGCACCACAATTCGATTACAAAAAACAACTTTATCTTTAACTTTGAACAACAAATCCCTTTTTTCTTATTTTATATAGTATTTTGCACGAGTTTATCACATTTGTTTATGGGATAACGATATTTAATGAACTAATAAATTATTGTAGCGGTATATTTGAAGTTTGTTTACTACCACTAGTTAGTCCCTCGATTCACATGAATGTCCTTTCTGCGCATGCATATTACAGTTAATGTTAAATCATTACATCATCTCTCTCGGCTCCCGGACTATCATGTGAATTTCCCCATAGAGTGCTGCTAGATTTAATCGATTGGTCAGAAACCAAAGATATAAATAGCATAGTTGCCGATTTCACGTGTTTCTTGAGGGAAAATGCATTTATAGTATTTGGGAAAACCCAATGCTTGAAAAACAAACATGTTGGTAATCAAAATTGTAAATAGTTTATGTAATGAAAAATGATTTGTTGCTAAACAGGCTTTTAAACTCTAGAGAGAGGAATAATATTAACAGACAAGCTTTTAGCTTGGCGTGTGCTCATTATAACAACGTAAAAAAATCTGCTAAGAAATAATTTAGACTAGCAGAGGGCTATCGAATCAGCAAACTTTCAAAATCGGACCCACGAGGTTGGATGAGCTGGCGATGTCCTCGAAAAGATGAAGTGTTAAGACAAAAAACTCACAAATTGGGCAAATATTTTACCAACTTTTATTGTCCAAATTTGAGCCCTTTTGATTGGCGAACTATTGCACTATCCCAGCCTCTCAATGATGTGCGATTTACAGTGCTGACAGCACTTTGATTTTTATCATGTGGATCTTTACGTAGACTGGTCCCACTGTCGTCTATCATAAAAGCGAGTCGACAGTAGAACCAGTCTAGATCTTTACGAACCCATAAGACGCATTTAAATCCATACCATCGAAAATCATCGTGGTATCATTTAATTAACTTCAATGGAATGATGATCTTTTGATCGAACTCGGATTGTTTTTTAACGATTCGCAAACTTTTTGAGTGAGTGTTTGGAATAAATGATATTAGCGCGGAACGAGTGGTTTTGAATGGAATGTTTGTCAATTTCACGATATTATTAATTATATTGCACGATGTTACTTTTTGTCATCCTAAAGCAGTGAAGCCGCAATATTACATCTTCGGAAGGAGGTGACGTCAAAGATCAGCATGAACATTATGTTCAGTTTGCTTTTAGACCTTACTACCTGATTTTCCTGTTTATACAAGAAAAGGCAAATAAACAAACAAAATGAAACAAACAAAACAAATCAAAACAAAACAAAAACTCCAACTTTTTTTCCAAATAAATCTGACTCACAGTTGAAGTATCCGGTGCTTTCAGCAATTTGATTTTAACGTAACTTTGCCATGGTGACTATTCAACATCACAATGGTACAATATCTTTCAAAAAGAAGATGTCATTCAAACAAAAGAGATACAATAGCTACTGATACAATATGTTTCCTAGGTTTCGAGGGAATATCTGTCCGGAAACAGCTCCACAAGAATGAATCAAATCGACGCAAATTAGACTAATGCGGTCAATATCGGTTAGAGATAGATGTAATCGCGTAACGATCAAAACGTTTGGTAAAAAAAAAAAAAAAAAAAAAAAGAAAAAAGAAAAGAAAGAAAGAAACCACCCAATATTCCTTTTTCAGTACTTTCCATGCAACAAGTACACATTAGTTTGTGTCATACCTAAATCTTCAACTAGCCTTAGTTTTTTCGGTAGGTCAAAGAAGGAATCAAACAATCAAACAACCCCCGCGTATCTGTATACGCCCCTGCATTATATTACAATTATCATTATTATCCAAACTTATTTTATGATCTACGTCGTGGGAGTGAAATAATCCCGCTGAATGTATGATATTGAAATTTGATATTAAACGGGTGCTTTTATAAAAGTGGAATAGCAAATGAGCCAAGAACACAAAGCAACTCTATTATTGTGGACGTTTACGTTCACCAGTGTTAATACCACGTTTGAACAATCCTGTCAGATGTTAATAGGTTTTCAAAACAGTAGAGCTCATTAAGATTCAATTTACTCTTTTTAAAGAATCGTATCCGTCTGACAACTATGCATTCAAAAAATGGAGTGAAACAAGGATTCTACATAACTTGTTGAAACCTCAAAGACATCTTTTAAGATCGAAATCATATGCAATTCTGAGATCGGGTGAACGTTTTGCTTGCGTAGAACTACTTTTCTGGCAAAGTGAGTAATCTGCCTCTTGTTTCCTAATGGTCTATGGGAGGTCAGTCATGAAATTTTGTTAATGGAATTACTGGAATGGTAACCTCCCCTGACACTACTTATGTTTATGAAACAATTGCAAATTAATGGAAATATTGGAATATTTATGAATACTGATAAAACCCGAGCAGGTTAAGTAAAGCATTCAGGTCATGCGATAAAGGTTCATGCAAAGGGGTTTTACTTTACTTTTCAACACACAAAAGCCAATCTCGAGAAGAGTATCTACAATTGTTTACACGTTTATATAAACACTTACCATTTTTTTCTTTATTTGAGAATGAAAATCGCGGAACAATTAATAATAATCCTTTTATAGAATTTTTAGCAATGGCGTTGTATCCGTCGTCCGTCCGTGTGTCCGTGCGTCCGGTCGTAAATTTTTTTCTTTAACAATCTTCTTCTCAGAAACTACTGAATGAATTTCAACAAAACTTCACAGGAATGATCCTTGGGTGACCCTCTTTCAAAGTTGTTCAAGGAATTTTGATCAAATGAAAACATGGATTAAATGGGCGTGGCTAATTTCCAAATATGGTTAAAATAGTTTTTTTTTTTCAGATTCTAATTGATGAATACCAAATAAATTTTACAGGAATGATCCTTGGGTTGCCCTTTATCAGTCTATAAAAAATTACTGTGATAGGTTGAAAATATGTATTTTATGGGCAGAGGTCATTTTTCTATATGTTATATAGGGGAAACTTTGAAAATCATTTTCTCAGAATGTTTCTCAGAAACTTTGAAAATCATTTTCTCAGAATGTAACTAATGGTTTTCAACCAAATTTCACTGGGATGATCTTTTTGAGTAAGCCTCTATGAGTCTTCCAAAAATTATTGTGATCGGATGAAAATTATGTTTTTTATGGACAGAGGTCATTTCTCATTATGTTATATAGTGGAAACTTTGTAAATCATTTTCACAGAATGTTATTGATGGATATCAATCAAACTTCATTGGTATGAGTCTAGGGCGACCCCTTTATCATGTAGCCAAAATTATTGTCATTGGATGAAATATATATTTTTATTGACGGAGGTCATTTCTCTATATGTTATATAGTGAGAACTTTACAAAATAAGAATAATAACCTAGATCATCTTATTGTCATTTCTTTCCTTTTATACCCAAATGGATCAGACAATCACTGTTTAAACTACAGCGGGCATAATACCGAAAGTTATCGAAACCTTGTAATTACAGGACTTTTGTTGACGATCGACGATATATGTTGAGAAATGTATATCTGAAGAAAGATGCGAACTTGGGTCAGGTCATTTTCCTTTTATCGTAATTTTACATGTAAAATTTATCTTTACTCAACAAATGGAAGAATCACTCTAGTATGCCAACAGAAACGTCCACCATCAGAACCTTCAGTGCTTTGATTTATTGTGCAAAAGCACAATTAGAGCATTTCTAACCGGATGGCAACAAATCAAATTTGCAAAACCTACCTTTATCCCAATTTATATCTTTTTTGTAACCAGTTTGTTTCGAAAATTGCTGGCATAAATTGAGCTTCTGTTTTTCTCTGAATATTTATTCAACGCTTTTTGAAGATCGTTCAATAAAAGGGAAGGACCGTTTATTCATTTAGCTTAACAACAGAATATTTGCCGTACTTCACTGAAATTTGCACTTTGTACCTATGAGGCAAAAAGCTAGAGAGATGAATTGTCGAATGAATGACCTAATATCTGCTCCTTGGAAAAGACCCCGTATAATACACTCTTTTACCCTTCTCACTATTTACAGTGTGTCATTCCTTTCTCTCCCTCTAGCCTTATCTTGGTGTAATAATGGTCTCGGCCTGCCTCTGATTTATCTACATGTACTTTCTGAAAACATGTAACTACAACTTTTCAAGATCCAATTAGCCACTAGACGTCGTTTTCATTTCAAATTATAAACATGCTAAGGTGTACTCGAAGTGATTTCCATATATTTTTACACATAAATTATTTATTTCGTTTTAATTCAAAATAAACGTGGCGACATTAATCATTGTCTTTATTAAGACTTGCAATACCGAATGCCTTACATACTTTATAAGCTTTTTTAATCTGTCTGGACACTTGTTATTTTCAAATTACTGCATCAAAAGAATGGAGATGTATTCGTCCGTATATTCAAACCTTAGACAAACTCAAATGCTAACATTTGGCAATTCGGTGTCGAATTAATTTTGTCGACATAATTAATAAAATCTTAGTCCAGAGAACGTTTTCCGCAAATTTTAAGGTATCTTTAAATTTGGTATATATCGTTTAAATATGCAGTATCTATTATAATATTTAAACTATAGTTTGGATGAGTTTTTTTTCAAACTAGATATTCAGAAACTCCTGAATCAACAATAAGCGCAACTACAGTACTTACAGCACTTTGATTTAAAGAGCTGTTTACTCTTCGTCGTATCATATCGTAATATCGATCCACTTCGATCAAAAAGATTCTCAATCGCACGCTCAACACTCTATTCAATGCATTCAGGACACTCAATAAAAATCAGTCAAAAACGCTTCGAAATCGCTTAAAACAATCAGAATTTTCTTTTAAATTGGCCTAATCATTTTATTGGTTGGATAGGAAAGTAAAACGAATGATTATTATATGAAAATCACTACTACTTGTTAATAGCCATTCTCTGTAAGCATTTACACTTTTACATAGTGAGTGTGGCACGCCATGTCTCGGATTAACTTGAAACTTGTTTGATTATCAGACCTTATTGCCCTTATGAGTAAATAATAGTTTTTTTGTCAATTTGTTTTTAGGTTGCCATGGAAACCAATCTAAATTTTTTTTGATAAAAAATGGCAAATATAAGCATGAAAATAGGCATTTTTCGAGCATTGCTATCTTGCTTATTTAAAGGTTTACAAAAAATAATCTTTCTCTTATAAATTGTTTTATCCTTACTCAATCATTTGCACTTTTTAAATTTATTTCAATTATTTGTTATATTCGATGCTTTTCCATATTTAGGTGGGTGGGGTAAGACATTTTTTGAAAATGTCATATTTTGACAATTTCTTGATGCATTTTTGAAAAAATGCAGCTAGTTTGAAATTCTGTGTTCTTACTAAAGAATAAATAAACCGTCCCTCTATCATAAAAAAGAAAAAAAATATTGGGACTTTGTCTGTAAAGGTGGTTACTATGGTAACCAGACAGGCACCGTCAAGTAAAAATTTTAGTATTTTTCTATGTATTTTCTTCTTAAAAACACATTATTTGCTCAATATAACTGTATTTTTTGAAATTCATGTTTGGTAGGTATATAGATGTCATCAATGACAGTCAGCCAGAAGTCTTTCACTTAAGGTCAAGGTCATTTGTTAACCATTTTTGCACATTTTTTTGAAAAAGAGATAAAAAACCAGTCAAGATCAACTTTTTTCATCTGTCAAAAAGGAAGATAGGCATCAGAGAAACAGATTATTGTCATATTTTTGTGACAAGATAACTAATAAAGTGTTTTGGGTTCTATATTAATTTGTAATTCCCACTACCTAGATGTATTTCAAGTGTTGAGTTAGAAAAATAATCCCATCCGATGGATATCCCCTGCATGTGTAACTGCATAAATAAATCCTATTCTTATTTATCATGACTCTTTGGCCCTCCTTATACTTTGAACATGGTTTGAGCCCTGTAAATGTCTTGAATTAACACAGTGAGCTTTTTTAAGCTGCATATGGTAGACAAATTTTTTATGGTGCCCAATTCTTTTCTCATTTAATTTTGAATTTATGTAAAACAACAAAATCAATGAATGTCCCTTTTCGTGTAGTTTCAGATAAAAATAGCTTATTTAATTTTTTTTATATATTTTTTTAAAATAATAACAATGATAAGTTTACATTTTTAAATTAGCTAAATTGTTTACAGAATAAATTAATAATTGCGAAATATTGACTGCACATTTGTTATTTTTATCCGCCATTTTGGATTGTTGCTATTGGATCAAAGGGAAGTAACTGTAAAATAGACTACAAGACTAAATTTAAGAAATTACACCATTTTTCAAATTATAATTCTAAAATTATACCACATGAAAACAATATATTCTGATTATTAAAGGAATATTTATTATTTATCTTTCAATTAATATGGACATGTACTGTAAAATCTTTTGCATTGAATTATTGTAACCTCCTGAAAACAGGTGTAGTTCATGTAAATTATTGCCATTTTTAAGAGTATGCAATTTTCAATCGAGAATTGTGAAAAATTTAGGGTATGTACCCCATGGGATTTTTAATGTTTTGATAACTAGAACACCTAATCTGTTTGCTTTAAACAATTTTTTTCCCAAAATACGCTGCAAAAATCTGAAATTTGGATCTGAAATTTGGCATTTTTGAAAAATTCTGACTTTCTATGGCCTGTTTCTATGGCAACATAGCACCCATTTCCGAATGAGTGATATATTTTGTAATAATCTTATATGGGGTTCAACTTGTGCAAGTTTGAACAAAATCTGTTCTTATGCGTGCCAAAAAAGTGTAAGTGCTTACAGAGAATGGCTATTAATCACGAGATGTTGTTAACTGTTTGATGTTCTAAAGGCGAAAATTTAGTAGAGCATATCGATGGCTCAACGCGAAACAGTTTTAACTCCCTATATGTTTATAGGGAGTTACAACTGTTTCGCGCTGAGCCATCGATATAGTTTCGACATTAGTTCAAGATCGTATCTTTTCGCATTTTGACTCATTTTCTGAGCCTAAAATGATTATTAGCTCCACTGGCCGAAATGCCAGCGGGCTATTGTTATAGCGGGATGTCCGTCGACCGTGCGTCCGTCCGTGCGTGCGTGCGTGGGTCCGTCTGTTAAATTCTACTTTAAAATTCTCCTACTCATAAAGTTCTGGATGGATTCCAATCAAATTTCACAGGAATGTTCCTATGGTGACCCTCTATCAGATTCCTTCAAAGATTGTTAATCAATTTAAAATCATGGCTGAAGAAGGCGTGGCTAATTTCCATATATGGTAATAGCTGGCTTTTCTCAGAAACTAATTGATGGATATAAATTAAACTTTCAAATTTCACTGGAATTATCCTTGTGAGGCCCTCTATCAGCCTACAAAAAATCATTGTGATCAGGTGAAAAACATGTCTTTTATGGGCGGAGGTCATTTCTCTATATGTTACATAGTGGTAACTTTGAAAATCATTTTCTCAGAGTTTAACCGATTGATATCAACCAAATTTCCTTGGAATGATTCTTGAGTGACCCTCAACAAGTCTACATAAATTATTGAGGTCAGTTGAAATTATTTTATGGGCGGAGGTCATTTCTTTATATGTTATATAGTGAAAACTTTGAAAATCATTTTCTCAGAATATAACATGGATTTCAACCAAATTTCACTGGAATGATTCTTTAGTGATCCTCTATCAGTCTACAAAAAAATATTGCGATTGGATGAAAAATATGTCTTTTATGGGCAGAGGTCATTTCTTCAGAGAGGTTATGTGGTGGAATATTCAATATAGGGTAAAACAAACTATCCTGAAAGATTAAACAGATGGATTAAATATAATGGGAATTTTATTTCTGTGAAGTTGTACCAGTCTGCAAGTAATATTTTGATTAGATGAACAGCATATTTTTATATTGGCAAAGGACATTCTAACATATAAAATGAATATTTGATCACCCTTTTGGTATCACCTAAATGATGATTGTTTCTGGACTTATAAAACTTAAAAGGTGCAAAGATTATAGATTAGAAGGAACAAAACCTTTGTTGAAATCCAAATCTATACAAACATTAGTTGAAATAAGTAGCCTGAGACCCCCCCCCCCCCGAGAATGGGTCAGTTTAGTTGAACGAAGGGTGACTCTGCACAGAGAGTACAAGTGGTGTAAAATAATTTCTGACCTTCTGAGGTTCAGAGTCGGATAGACAGAGCTGAGTTGATTGCAGTCTAAGGCATTGGGCAGAATAAAAATATATTGGATTGAATAATTTACTTCTTATTATCATTAGTTGGAATTTTGTTTTGATGACAAACAATTATTGTGAAGTAGCATCTGCAGGAATCAATTATTTTTTTAAATGTCACGTTGTAGTTAGGACATTAAGCTACTCTCTGACGATGTCAGATCGGTTTCCGACCTTGCTTCCTCCCAATGCGACCGTGCCGTCTGGCAAAAAGGGACCATCTGAGAACTTTATAAAATATAAATATTTACGGATGATTTTAGGACCAGCCTAGTTCTATCGGGGCCGTATTTCTAAAACTCAGAAAGAATTATCTCAATTCGGAAAATCAGGAAAATTTGAAAATGTTCGACCTAAGCCAGCCTGCGCAGCCTGACTTGGAGCGACACTTTACGCACAACACAGATGGCCCCTTTTTTCCCGTCACATACACCACTTTTTCACCGAAATTCAAGGAGTGGGGGTGTCGGTGTCTGAACCTCTACCCGATATTCCCTCTTGGATCCGCACATGCCTTAAACCTCCACGAGAAAGTTATCATGAGAAGTAACCAATATTTTCATGCGCTTGACGTCATTAAAATCGATGACCTAATTTTCCGGGGATAAAAACAAACATAGCCCATTAACTAGCACAGATTAAATCATGAGAAAATTGATCACACATTCTTTAAGAACACTGAACTAATACAGATGAAAAACTTGATTTAAGACGACGTGAAAGAAAACGAGACATGCAACGTTCTATTAAATTCTGAGATCGCTGTTCATAACGTGTTTCTACACAAGGGCGAAACCACCATTACGCGAATTTCGCAAGTGCGTAATAGAAATAAACCCCCTTCGAAAAATGACGTTAATGAATGATCATAACATCGAAACTACAGCTTATTCAAGTTGTATTTACGATATTTTGTTTTTTCACCAACGCTCAACAAAAGAGGCACGTCTTCCGTTCGCTCCGGACGGAGGTCATTCATCTTTTTTCACAGTCCACATATCGCATTTATGCAATATACTCTATGTTGGTCGTCTAAGTGCTAGTAAATTTCAAAATCCTAGTTACGCCTATACTACTTAGTATACTTAATCTTCACAGTTCCTTGTCTGATCTTAGCCGTTACTGAATACTTTCTGCTCATTACACGAGGGAAAACTGGTTGAAACGCACAAAAAATGGTAGTTTCTTTGAACTTAATCTTAATTAAGCAGTAAAAGGGTATTGACCTGTGGTACATGTAAACCCAAGACCCGTCCCGCCACTGAAGCCGGTAGAGCGCTCTGAAGTATAGAATAAGGCCAGTCTCGACGGAAAAAGCAGATTAACTATATCATACTGAGCGTCTTTAAAAACGCAATACTTAAAAACATCACTAAAATGCAATATAAATGCACAGACTCGGACTAAAATATAATTATTTGGTTGCATTAACAAGTTACCTTTAATCCAACATATATGTCAATTTGAAACATTCTCTTGTACCAAATACGGTGACAATTCCAAACATACCCAAGAAGGTGAATTTTCTCCATAGCCCTACTGTAAGGACGATATTTTCTGTTCAAATGAAACACAAGCTAAACAATTTTTAGAGTTAATTTGAAAGAACAAGATTTCAAACACATCATCAATACTGCGTTTTAGCACGTTTGGTCCAAAGACGACACCAAAAGTCGTCTTTTTTTACCAGAAATGACGTCACTTACGTGCTTTTCCAATCCTTTCGTAGAACCACGAACGTTCACGAATGTGAATGCGGTTTGGCCAAACAAAGCCTGTTGGCGGTTTTTAACCCTAGTAGACATGTCGTTAAGAACTGAGATGACATTTTGAACGTGTTAACGGCATGGCATTAACGTCATTTTAACACGTAACGTCTTCTGAAACGCCTCATTGGTAAGGTCCCACCTTACAGATGTTCAAATATTGATGGAATAAATAAATATTTTTTTAAGTCTAATCGAGGTTAACCACGTTCCGATTCTCAGGAGCAATTTCCCTTATAACATGATCGATTCAGAGTACAGTTTTTGCAAAGAGAGTGAGTTGAATTTAATTCTTTCAATGGGTTTTGATGTGTCTATCGTTAATGACATTCCACACTTCTGATTTATGAAATCAATCAACCATGAAAAGTGCAATGACAAAGAAAGAGTGAAAAGTAGATTGCTATGCCGAAACTAATCAAATCGTCAGATCAAATAAAGATTGAGCCGAATCAACAGAATACATTTTTATGATTTTAGCTAAAATAAGTTAAAACAATCTAGATCTACTTTTCTGTGCTCAAATTTCAAATTGACTTTGTTGCGTTTTTAAAGTCGCACAGTATACGACTCGTATATCGACAGTATCACTCGTATATAGCTCTGGTTTACTTCTGCTTTATTCATCTTTTTATTTTATTCTGGACGCGGATAAGCTTGTCTGAAAGGAAATCTCGTAAAAGAATAACCACTCTTTACAAAGAGTAAAGTCAGTCAGTAACACGTGTGTCGCTCAATCTTTGAGTGATTAGCTCGATCTCCGGCTCGGCCTCTTTTTATTCGACATAAGTCGTAAGTCATTTTGACGAACGTCGTTTGTCTCCCACCATAGTATTCGGTACATCTCTCGGACTTTTCCGTAATTTGGAAAGTACCTCGGACGTAAGTGTAGTAATTTTCGGTCATTTTGGGGTAATTCGACTTCTGAGTGTACATCGGTTATTTAAAGCGCTTGAAGAAAAAGAAATCTTGTTAATTCTTTCCGATCGTCCGTGGAGATATTTGTGCATATTTTAATCTATGATCCAGAACGCAGGATCTGACTACACAAAATAGTACTATTTTAGGCCGACTCGATTAGTCTCCATTCAGTTTCACGCACAATGATGGAGCAGCTGTCTTATCGAATAAATCTCCGGACCTGCAGTATTCTCATTGTTTATCGTTTCTTCTCGCGTTATTTTGACCTTAAATTACAATACAAGATAGTCTACTCGTCAAATATTGCGTTTTGTCTTTTCTTGTATGTAAATGTCCCGTTATGCAAAAACGGATTATCTCGAATTCTAGAAAAAATATTCACCTTAGTTAGTGTGCGCGGATTGCACAAGGATAGAAAGGGTCTACATGTTGCATTATTGTCTGATTTTCTCCATCCATATGATCTGAGTATTTCATAATATGAATGGTTTTTGCGTCAGCTGGGTTCGGTTTTTTTCTGAAATATTTGTTTTCAGACGGAATTCACAAAGAATTATTTTTGTGTGACGGGTCACAAATGAAAACATGTTGCAAACGCAATCCGTTATTTTCTATCTTTTCAATATAATATATCTTTTATCTATACTAAATAAGTAAAAAAACATAGTCTTGGCATCACATTTTGTCCACTCCCCTCCCCCAGCCCATCCCATCCCCCACCGCGAAAACAACAAAATTAACAACAACAACACAATTATTGAATTATAATTGTTGTTGAGATATCTAGGTTCCAGAGTTCAGAGACGCGATATTACAGCGTGGACCAACAGCATAAAATACAGATTCCTGTAAAATCACTCTTTTGGTCCTCTTGAAAAAACATTCTTCGGACCGAAAATGAAAACTTTACTTGAAATCCGTGATGGTGTCTTCCTCAAGTCGAAAATATCATTTTATGGTATGGGTTCAGGGATGGTTAGCTAAAATCAAGATAATTTTCCAATCGTTTCTATATGCGAAACAGCCACCTTTGCCATGGAATTGTTCAAAACATACATTGATCGTTTAAAATGTCTGTATATAAATGTATTAGCTTATGATTTGCTTAATTCTTTTATTGGGATTTAACGGTATTTCTTTTAATTTTTCATTTACATGTATATTTTCGTTGGAAGCCGGATTAACTAGGCATAAAATCCAAGTGTTTCCCTGACCAGGTGCCGCGTTACTAAACTTCTTACGAAAAAAAGTATCGTAAATCAAAATGACAAGCGTTGACAGCCACATACTGTAAATATAAAGTTACCTTATGGTCTACAGATACTTTGAGATTTTATCTATCTACTAAACGCATAGTGAAGACTCTGGTCAGACTGTGCGGTTGCACAGCGTAGTCAGCGTCTTGCACTGCGCATATTTGAACATGTTGGAAATCTCACGTACAGGTTCATTTAATATTTTGACAAACTTTCCACGAAAACAGCGCCCACGAATAAGCAAACGAGTTGCTCAACACGATAGTAAATGGTAATATGGTAACTACTTATTTGTTTTATTTACTCTCAAATTTGGCAATGATTAATTGAGAAGACACTGTTTATTTACACGGAATATTATTCTCGTCTCTGGAGAATTCACTCATCTATATAGATGTGAGTTTCGTAATATATCAACCGAAAAACATTTCTAAGATATCTCCTACCCTTTTATTTACACATAAGAATTGTGAATATCTCTTTCGATTTTTTTTCGAATAATGGTGTTGAAAGATAGAGACAGAGACTGAGAGGGGGGTCAAACAGGCTCGACAGTCAACTAGACTTTTAAAATAATTTGATCGGGATATCTCCGAAAATAGTACAATATGAATGGAAACCCCTCCCCCTTGAATTGAGAGTACGCTCTCTCTTTGGCTAATGATGCACAATTAATCGGAGAGAAACAAATAATAAATGAACGTCGATCTTGAATTTTACATTTCTCAACAAATATCGTCGATTGTCAACCACGACTTTACTACATTACAATACTAAGTACCTGTGCACGAGATGCATCGGTATTCATGAGTATTCCAGTGTTTCCATGTGTATTTCATGTTATTCCATGAACTGGCAATTTCTTATGTACTGTAAAAGTACCAAGGGAGGTTACAATTGCAGTATTAACATTCACCAAGTTTTCGTGAGTGACCTCCCGTAGACCATGGGTAAACTAACGGCAAATTACTCACTCGGCCTTATGTATAGTCCTACGCGAGTGAAAAATTCGCCCGGTCTCTCAATTGTATATGATTTCACATTTAAAAGATGTTTTATCGTTATCTACAAATTATATAGAAGTCTTGTATCACGTAATTTTCAAAATACACAGATGTCAGACGGATAGAATTCTTGAAAAAGAGTAAATTAAACCTAAGTGAGAACCACTTTCTTGGAAAAGCCCTTAATATCCTTCTGGAATGTTCTTACGCTATAACTCTGATGCAAGTAAACGTCCACCAAAAAGTTAAAATACATTCAAGCAGGGAAATAATATGCTCCTGTGTGCTCTGTTTTCCTGAACGCAGGTCTAGTCAATCTGTCTGAATTATATAATCTTACCATCAATATGCATTTATCTATTGAATTTGATATGCTGTAGATTCTTTGAGGAAATTTCAACTGCTATTGGCTCATCGGAATTTCACAGCAAAATCTGTGAAATCACCTCAAAACAAACCCAATTTTCGGTTATTTCACCATATTTAACTTCATGTAAGCGGGCTGATTATATTCACAACGTAATAGGATAAGTAGCCGATTGCATGCACGTTTTAAAAGTATTCGTCTAAAAGTAAAAATCATTTTTTTTTTCATTAACGAAATAGAACGATTTTGCTTTTTCTTGAAAGATTGATTAACTCCTTTTCTTTAACAACAAAAGCTTTATTTTCACTCGTGACACAACCGCTCGTGAATACACAACTTTCTGTGTTCATTTATTGAACAAATAATCGATCTTACACTTAAACAAACAATTACACTCTATATATTTATATAATCAATTTATGATAAAGCAGATCGTAATAAAAAAAAAGATAATGAGAAAGTCGTTTGATCATTACCATTTTTTTCAAAATAATTAATTCGTGAGAACGAATTAGGTACTATTTAGAGTTAAAATCTTATCTTAAAGTAGAAAAAAACCACTTCTTTTATCGAATGGACTTGGCCGAATGATGTATTTGTTTCTATTTTCATTCGCCATAGATTAGCAAAACTTAACATTGATGGATTAATTCTTAAAAGGAATCTGATTAAGGTATATCAACAAGTTTGAATAAATGGCACAAACGCAATTAAAATCGTGTCCCTTCACGAAAAATTGGCCAGCTGGGAACTCCATAGAATAGATGTTTGAAAAAAAAAATAGATAAGTTTCAGTAGAGGTTATCGGATGTCACATTTTAAAATTCTTTTACGGGGGGGTAGAATGATCATCCTGGATTCAAAAAATCAGTGTTGAACGAAAGGTTTTCACCCTAGTCAATGCGCAGTCTGACTAGGGTCGACACTTTGCATATTGAAGATGGTTCCTGTGCGCAAAAGTCACGGGTCACACATGTATCGAAATTCGGTTCGTCTTTTCCTGGCGAACAAAACGTCCTAGTTTCAGTAATGATAATGTCGCAGTTCTATAAAGGACTTGCAATTTTCGAAATTCCAAACATATGTGCCACCAAATATCTATAAATAGGCTATTTACATGTATATTTTTGCTTCGATTTAATGATATAAGTATTAAGGCAGTGGACCCGTAACAGTTGCGCAACATTTCGGACCATATGTTCTTTTAGAATGTTAATCGAGGTTTCCTAATGATTTTCATTAGGAAACCTTGGTTAACACTGTTAAAGTTCATTACTTTTGAAACGATGCGAAACTTTTACGGGTCCACTACCCAAATGATCATCCGTCACATTGGATGGTGACGGTTATTCATCAGATACTAGACTGCTGTTCGTGACGACAACAATTAATTCTTACGATAAACCGTCATGTTAAACATTTACTAAATTCACCGTCGGATAAAGATTCAATAAAAGTCAATTTATTCAATGACAGAAAACAAACAAGGAAAGAAAATCTATTGAAAAAAAAAAGAAAAAAAAAAGAATTAAGATCTTTATCAATCGCAATTCTATGAATATTTACTCTACCCAATGAGTTTGTTTTGCAAACAAATCTGATGATCGATACAATAATCGTTGAGCTGCTATCTGGTCTGTCTCGACACACCAAAAGGGGACATTAGGCATGTGTAAATAGTATCGAATCTGGTCAGTCAGCGCGGAATGCACAACCTTACAGATGTCGATTTTTTTTCACGCAGAATGGACTTTCTACCTCACTATTGTTTTCTTTTAACCGTTTCCCAAACAAGACCTGGTTTTGACGTTTCTAAGTGGTAAGGCTTGGGAAAACATTGAGGAAAAAGAAGAAAGTGCTGGTGGCCAGCACTTTCTCCTTTTGCCTCAATATTTTCTAGGCTATAACATACATATTTTTTCCATTAGGTATTATTCATTCTGTTATCTGCAACTCCTTTCAAATTGGATGACCCTAAAATTTTGTTGTTTGGAAAAGGGTTAAACATACTCTTGTTAACCTGTGCTTGGTTGGGCATCTTTTTTATACATTTGAATGGTGAATTTTTCAGAATAACCAATTTGGAATAACGAGGCTTTGGTTGATATAATATGAATTTCCGCCTATCAGTTAGGATCATTGTTAAATTAACATTCATCTAAAATCAAAAGCATTTTAAATCACTCGCCTAGTGATTCATTCATTCATTCATTCATTCATTCATTCATTCATTCATTCATTCATTCATTCATTCATTCATTCATTCATTCATTCATTCATTCGTGCTTCATTCATTCGTGCTTCATTCATTTGTGCTTCATTCATTCGTTTATTTTGAGCACTCATCCAAAAACATTCAAATCATTCAAAAAAGACCAAAACCCGTTTAAAAATTCACATCTCTTTTTTTTTAAATCGATCGAATCAATTCACAATTTTATTAGGTGGTGGTGCCTTGCTACGCCCGATTGATAAACGAAGACGCACACAACATTTTATAGAAGAATTTGTATTTTTTTTTTTTGTGAGGTAAAAGAATATCGATAATTTCGTGCGAAATGAGAGAAATTAGCAATTTTATAGTCCCCCTCTATAATTTCATTCAAAATATTGCCAATCTTATTCATTCAATCTCATTTCAAGTGAATCCAAAAACCCTCCACATTGGCAATACCCCGATGGTCTTAAGTGAAAAAAATGCAGATCTGGCCGTTCAGACAAACCTCCTGATCCATATTTTATATGTGTATTGCTTCTTATTCGTTTAACTGTCAGTGCTCCATTCATTTATTCATTCCAAACACACCCTCATACCATTCAAAAACGCTCAAATCCATTGAAAAGTATAGAATCAACAGCGTCATTCATTGAAATCCGATAGAGAAAACCGCGATTTTACTGACATTATTCAAATTCTTGGCGTCTCATTGGTTCTTGAAGAAATAGGAAGCTACATGTATCTATAGAACTTGAATGCATATTTTATTAAAGGGAGGTGAACAATATCGCTAATTTTGTTCATCCTGAACAAAATTTGCGATATAGGATTACCTCCCATTAAATTCACGCAAAACTCGATCCACACACTAATTAAATTTCATTCCTAAGTCATTCCAAAATCATTCATCTTGTCAATTTAACAATGTTGTTTACTGTATTGCTTCTTTATCGTTTAACTGCCACGCTGTATAGAAGTTGAACTTACAGCCCGGTCTCTGAGACAGACAGGGGCAGTAATCAAATTTATGCATGCAGTGGCATCGGTATAGACCTATAGGAAGCAACCATCTCTTATGCTGTTATGTTCTATCATTGAAAATATAATATTCAACTGTTGTTTAATTCAAAAGGGCTTGGCTATAGTAAACAAATTTGTGAAATTGACTAAGTGAATGATTTTGGAATGATTTAGGAATGAAATTAAATGAGTGTGTGAAGCGAATTTTGAGTGTATTTAATGGGAGGTAATCCTACATCGCAAATTTTGTCCAGGATGAACAAAATTAGCGATATTGTCTACCTCCCTTTAATTATATATGCATACAAGTTCTATACATAGCTTCCGATTTGTTCAAGAACCTATGAGACGCTTGATATTTGAATTATGTCAGTGAAATAGCAAATTTTCTCTATCCAAATTCTTTTTGAATGCCGTTGTTGATTCTATATTTTCAATGGGTTTGAGCGTTTTTGAATGGTATGAGAGAGTGTTTTGAATGCATGAATGGAGCGCTGAGTGAGCGATTTAGAATGGTTTTGATTGAGGTGAATGTCAATTTCACGATGTAATTAACTGTATTAGACAAAAGCAAAACAACGCATTTTTCGTATATTTTTATGCATTCAAAAAAACTACTTGACTAAAACTCCTTGTCTGAGTACTAAGCTTTTAATTGAACGAAATAAACTCTTACTTGTATGTTTTCGAGTCATGTGCAACCCCTTTCTAGTAGAATACTTTATAGGAAAAGAAATGAACATATTTATTTACAAACAACAATGTTTAAATACGATGCCAGTTGAAAATACGCGTGAAATATTGACACACACCGCTAGTTACATCATGAAATTGACACGCAACCCTATCAAATACATTCTACACCACTCACTTAGCGCTCCATTCAATGCACTTAGGACAATTTCTCAAATTACCCCAAAACGCTCAGAAATTGTTCAAAAAAGACAGAAAAATTGAAATCGTTCATGGTTTTAAATGATCTAATCTAATTCAATTCGACCAAACTATTCCACGATTTTATTGGCTGATTTTAAAGCATTTGATTGGTTCGGGAATACACGCAGATAGGAGAGTTCGTAGATTAGTGTACATGGAGTAAATAGAGTATCGCAAAATTCGCCAAAGTTGGACGAAATTAACGAGATTGTATTACAGTTAGTTACATCGAGAAATTGACATTCACCTCAATCAAAATCATTCTTAAACGATCACTCAGCGCTCCAATCATTCATTCCAAACACTCAGTCAAACCATTCAAAAACGCTCAAACCCATTGAAAAATATAGAATCAACAACTTCATTCAAAATAAACTTGGATAGAAAAAAAATCGCGATTTCTGTGACATAATTCAAATTATAAGCGTCTAATAGGTTCCTGAAGAAATAGGAAGTTATCTATAGAATTTGTTTGCATTTTTTATTAAAGGGAGGTAATCAATATCACTAATTTTGTTCATCCTGAACAAAATTTATGATATAGGATTACCTCCCATCAAATTCACTCAAAACTCGCTCCACACACTCATTCAATTTCATTCCTTAATCATTCCAAAATCATTCACCTTGTCAATTTAACGATGTGTTTAACTGTATCTGACCTAAATTACATTTATAACTCGCTCGACACACTGATGTCTAAATCACTCCAAATCATTTAGCTTGTCAACTATATGATGCTCTTAACTGTACGTGTACATGTATTGTAAAGGCATTTATGATAGCCACCAAAGAAAATTTATATAAAAAAAAAATAAATAAAAAAAACCCCACAATCCCTCAAACTTCCAACAATTATGGTATTAATTAACAATTTATACCTTACCTGAATTAAGTATTAATTTCTCCCGTTAAAATATTCCATTATTAACGAACTAAACACGGTGTCCTCGTAAAAACGACAACTGTTTCATATTCACCCTTTATCTCAATAGAAACCTTTAATGGGGCATCAACATAACAAAATCGAACGTGTGACATGTACACTTAATTTAACATCGTGATATTGACTTGAATGATTTAAGAATGAATTTTAATGAGTGCGATGAGTGAAATTTCAATTGGGCGAAAAAAGCTATATCCTATTATCCCTCTTTAGTTAAAATATGCGTACTTTTCTCTTTTTGTTACTTCACAACCAAATTAAGGTAGTGGAACTGTATTGGTTGCGGAACGTTTCCGGAATAATGAACTTTAACAGTGTTAACCGAAGTTTCCTAACGAATTTCATCAGGAAACCTAGGTCAACATTGTGAAAGATCATTACTTCCGAAATGTTGCGGAACTGTTACGGTTCCTCTACCTTAACGCTAAAAATCCACACTAGCCATAAAAATCGTATCATAGTTCGATCCTTTTGAATGAAATGTGAAGCGTGTAAAATGATCTTGAACCCTTTTTATGACAATTGAAGCGTTTTTGACTGTTGTAAATGAGTGGTTGGAATGCATTGAATGGAGCGCGGAGTGAATTGGAATAATTTTGATCGGAAACAGTGAATATTTCACAGTGTTATTAACTGTATTAACAAAGGAGCAATTGTGTGTTTTGTTTAAATTAATTTAACAACGTTTTTATCTGTTTTCAGTCATATCGGGATGACTGGAACACCTAACAATGGACTTCTGGCTTTTTGTCACCCGTACTACAATAACATCATTGTATAGCCTCCAGCTGCTATCCCACTTAGGTTTAGGTTCACGAATATTTACTTATTAGTGAGACTTAAAGACAAATGTCCATATTGGTGAGACAAATGTTCTGCTGGAGATCAAACACATGACACCAGTTTACAGATACTTTCTCTTTCAAAAAATCTGAAATCAATCTTGCATTCATAAAACGAAACACGATTTGAACCACGTTTCACTTACGTATCAATTGGTAATACATGGTACAGTTATTAACATCGTAAAACATTCACCACGATCAAAAACCATTTTTAAAAATCGTTCTGTTAGCGTTCCATTCAATAAATTCAAAACACTCACTTTCGTCACTGAAAACCGCTCCGAAATCGTTTACAAGAATTCGCAATCGTTTAGACCAATGAATATTTCGTCATTCAACTTGATTAAACCATTTTTAGCTGATGTGGATATCAAAACGTTTGATTGGTCCGTGCAGTCCTAGAGGTGGGACAGTACGTAAATTATTCTAAAGGGAGGAAATATTTGGACAAAATTAGCAATATTTAATTATCACCCTTAAGTTTCAATAATAACTCCCTCCACACACTCATTCAGTGTCACTTTAAAATCATTCCAAAATTATTTAACTAGTCAATGACACGATGTCGTTAACTACATTACCGGGCGCTGGCTTACAAGTATTTCGTAATCCTGAACGCAGTACTGAATTACCCCGACTTTCTTTATGATTAATAACAATGTGAAATGACAAGGTGAATGATTTGGAATGATTATGGAATGATATTGAATGGGTGTGTGGAGCGAGTTTTAAATGAAATTTAAAGGAGGTAATAAAATAGATATTATCAACTCCCTTTAGAAATATGCATATACAAATATATAGACATCAATTATCTTCATTTAACGAATATACATTTAAATTCTATAAGAAGCTTTTCATTTTTTCAAAAATGAGATGCTTTTAATTTTGATTATGTCGGTGAAATCACGATTTTTTTTTCAAGCTAAGTTTATTTTGAATGAAGTTTTTGTTCTAATCTTTACGGTGATTTTGGATCTTTTTTGATTGGTAAGAGTGAGTGATTGGAATGAATGGAGCGCTAAGTGAGCGGTTAAGAACGGTTTGGATTATGATGAATGTCAATTTCACAATGTAATTAATTGAAGCTCTCGGCAAAAAAGGGTTCCGCGTTCCCGCGAAGGAATCGATATACTACCATTATCGGCTGATATATATTTGGGAAGCGAAATGTTTTACGTCCATTAATTGTAATTGAACAATATTTATTTGTCACCGGGATAAAAAGAACAGCGATTGTTATATGTTAGACTCGTACACCTTTTCCAACTGCGTAGACTGGTTCCACTAACAACTATAAAATATATAGGAAGAATTAAATAAAGTTGCTAGCGGTGCATGTCTACCAACTGTCGCCTTCGTTCGTAATATCGATGTACATAAATTGAAATACGCATTACATTATCTTAACGAAATCGTTAAAAGCAAATCGAAATCATTCTAAACAATCGAAATTTCATTAAATTTGATAAAACTGTTCCTCTTTTTTGGCTGAGCGCCGATTGTCCGTGAAGGCACACAAATAGTCATTCGGAACACCACTCGGCCAATATCACGATCAACCTCGGATGTACATAGACGGACTATTTTTTTTTTAAAATTACGGGAAAACCATAGAAAAACTCGATGACGTCAGTTAAAATGGCGTTAGCCCTCGAAACTGTGAGTGAAAACATTCGACGTCGCCAACGGTACTCGTTTAAGTCACTGAGGTGAAACCATCGTATCCTGATATAAATAACTTTAGGTTCTTAAATAACGGCTGAAAAGTCTTAATTTTTGAGAATGATTCGTCATTCTCAAAAATTAATATTTTTCAGCCGTTATTTACAGTGCTAGTTTTTCTCACAATGTTTCCGCCTAACAAAATGCACGATTTTGTTACATTCCCATCTGCCTTACGTACATCCGAGGTCTGTTGCAGTTTGCTGAAATGGCCGAGTGATGTTCCGAATGACAAATAGTATGTACGTAGATTTTTTAAAGGGGGGGGGGGGGGGTAAATACTGCTATTTTCGTTCATTTTGGACGAAATTAGCAAAATTGTATTATCTTCATTAAATCCCATTCATGACTAGCTTCACACAGTGACACTTATTCAATATCATTCCAAAACCATTCGGTTTATCAATTACATGATGTTCGCCCAACGGGTCACAAATATGTTATGTTCAACAGCTTGTTATGACATGTTTGACCCCTGGAGAGAATAAACGGGAAATACGTATACATGTGTTTGTAGTTGATCAAAACAACATAATAACTGCTTCTCAAATAGTATGGGTAATTCTGACTTTAAACTATTGTTTAAACTACCCAGGCATACGTTGAACAATCAATCTTTAAACCATTTTTGAATGTCTTTCGAAGAAAGAAAATCAAAGTGTACAATATCTTCTACATCCCCTGTAATATAACCAAAGACTCACTCTTCACACTCATTCAAATTCATTCAAAAATAATTCCAAATTCCTTCACCCTGTCAATCTAATGCTGCTATCCATCAAACAGATACACACACTGTGAAATTTACACTCATCTTTATCAACACCATTCAAAAACACTCGCTCAGCGCCCCAGTCAATAATTCCAAACACTCACACCATTCAAAACACGCAATGAAATTCTTAAAAAATGCCTAAAATTGTTCAAAATAATCAAGATTAATCAAATCGGTCAAATGATTATATTATATTATCGGTTCGTGTTGAATTTTCTGAAGCATCTTATTTGTCCGCAAAGACACATAAGTAGAAAAGAACGTATTCATTTAAGTAAAGGGAGGTAAAATAATCGCCATAACGATTATGTTAACATAACTCGAAAATAATCTAAAACTCACTCATCACACTTATTCAATTTCCTTTCGAAACCATTCCAAAAGCATTCATCCTGTCAATTTCATGATGTTCCTATCTGTATGTACATCGAAAGTCAAAGAACCGTTACGATTACTAGTTTTCTTTTGATATACAAACCGTTGCCATGACATTTTAGGTAAATGATGATGGATTTATAGAATCCGTTGAGAATTTTACTGGTAATCAAATAGCGCTTAGATGACCTTATGTATCAAATTAATCATTTCTGAATTGACAGTGAGCACACACATTCTTAACCTTTCACGGAGTAGATCTGAGGTTTTTATTCGAAATTTTGTTATTTTTCATAATTGAGTCAGTGCTTGACATTTCCAACAGTTTGACATGTGCGTGATCAGCAACATTAAGCAGCCTAGGCAGTTCTACAGTGCAGTGAGAAGTTAACCTGACTGTATCATAAAGCTATTTAGAGACTCGTTTTATCAACAAAAACGAATAGTGGAGACTCTGGTCAGATTGTGCGGATGCACAAGCTGGCCTGAGACTTTGCGTAACGCACATTTGAACTTGATGGAAATGCTACGCATAAGCTTATTTTCATTGTTAGTTTATCTTACATATCTGCAAATTCTGGATTCAGCATTATTACGTTTACAGTATGTACAAAACACAAGAAATGAGCTTAGTACTACGGCATTTGAAAAAATGAAGAAATAAGGAAAACAAAAAATAATGGCAAAAGAAAGAAGAACCCCAATGATGAATAAATAAATGAATAAATGAATGAATGAATGAATGAATTAATTAATTAATTAATTAATTAAATAATGAATGAATGGCATGATGAAGGGAACGAATGAATTAAGAAATGTTGAAGGGAACGAATGAATGAACGTATGAACGAACGAATGTTATATTTTAAATTCTGTTCTTAAACATCGATCAGGATTATTTTTTACATGTAGAATGAACACATTCTAGCGTAAATTAAAAAGGAAAGAACCCCCCTAAAAAACTTGAAAAATAAAAAAACACATAAGAAGAGATAAATTAGCAAAAAAATGTTCGTTTATGTAAGATACTCCTAGCTCAGTCTTAATTAATGGAAATCATTACCAAGTATATCTTTAAAATTCCGTTTAGGTAAGAGTTCGACCAATGCTTTTTTGAGACGAATGTACCGAAAAAAGTACACGTTTCATCTTTTACGCTAAAATAAATGCAAATTACAAATAACATAATAATTTTCCATGATAGGGAATATGTCTTAAAATGACAGGAAACGTTTCTTAACAAGAGGCCCGAGACGGACTGTATCGCTCCATCGGCACTTTAACCTGATCAGAAATATTACCGTCCAACATTTGATTGCTTTAGATCGTTATTTATAAGATATTATTAGGGCCTAATAAAGAAATCTGGAAGAAAATGCCCCTAAGGATCATTCTTGACTATAGCCGTCTCTAAAACAGAAATACAATAATGAAAATACATACAATAAACTCATGTCTAGATCCCCAAAGCCCGATTTAAAAAAAGAAGTTCTATCGACCGTGTTATAAAAATTTCTAAAAAACAGGGCTAAATCTCAGACTAGGATAATTCCTGTGAAGTTTATTCAGAATCTGTCTAGTTGTTTCAGTGGTTATGTAAAAAGAAGAAAAGAATAAATGACGCACGGACGGACGCACGGATACACGGACGAAGGTATACGCGACGGACGCCAGACCATGTCAACAATCCCACTGCTCTACGTCCAGTAGAGATAAAAGTAAAGCAAATCTTGTCACTGCGCCTGACTCCCAGACTGTCATCAACAACAAAAATCCTCAAGGTATACCACTCATGTTTTACTATTTCATCTTATCCAATTACAGTTTTAAAGAACATCATTGAATTGACAAGATGAATGATTTTGAATGATTTTGGAATGAAATTGAATGAGTGTGTTGCCGCATGCTGCGAATGAAACATTCCTGTTCCTTCCAAGGGAGATAATTCATTAGCGCAAATTTTGTTCAGGATGAACAAAATTAGCGATATTTAATTCCTCTCTTTAATAAAGATATATGTAAATTTCTGTTTGTGTGTCTTCGTGGACCAATCAGACACTTCAAAATCGTACAAGTATTTGATCGATTTGGATTAAATGTTGATCGTCTTGAACGATTTCGAAATGTTTAGCTAAAAATTTCGTAGCGTTTTTGATCGAGTTGACTGAGCGCTTGGAATGAATGAATTAAACACTGAGTGAAAAGAATTATTTTTATCGGAATGAGTGCTAATTTCACGATGATTTAACTGTACCTACGATATCTTCAAAAACATACATACCACTGATAGGCCAGTCAAAGCATGTAAGCTGATCAGCAGTTATCTATCTTTAGTTGAATTTTGCTCATTTTCAATACTACAGGTCAGTTGAACGGTGGCCAGTCTACTTGTCACTAGCAACGGCTCTCTTTTACCACCATTTTCAAACCTCGATAAAATCACTTTAATATAAAATGATACAGAAATGTATTCATCCACAAATTCAAGCGAGTGATCAAAGGTCATTTTTGTCTATCCAGTGTATAGACAAAATTGACCTTTGGTCACTCAAACAAACTTGTTGATCTATATTCATTTTATCTTATAACTATACAATTATCCGTGTGATAACATCCCATTGGTATTTTTTACGATATCACATAGTCATTTTTAGAACAAAGATATAATGCGGTTATTTTTAGAAACTTGCATTTCTGTTAGAAACATCGACGAAAACAAGACAAATAAAGGTTATATAAGATAAATATAATACGTATTTAGTGTATTGTATGAAAAAATATCTAACTCGGTTGTGAGAGTTGATAATTGTCTCGGCAGAGCCTCGACAATAATCAATTCTCCCAACCTCGTTAGATATTTTTATTCATACAAAACACTAAGTACGTATTATATATATTTGCACCCGAAAAGGGTGAAAAGGAATAATACTTATGGGAGACATAAAAATGACTGCGAACTGCTGAGGAAAGTCTATCAACCTACTTCAAATGACATTTTAGTATTCCCAATGCAACGCGTATTTTTTCGTATTTTCCACTTTATCAAGTTAAAATCTCGACAAATCTCGAAATATCTCGAAATATCACTCAACTCCTCGAGCAATCCCAGCAATCCCCGTGGGAAACAAAGACCGTTGAAAAATCACCGTGAACATATGGTGGCCCATTTATGTCATTATAGACAGTATTCGTTAACCGTTCCTGAGATAAGGACGCACAAATGTCTACAAACCATTTTTGAAAAAAAATGCGACTTCTGGAGTACCTCACCATGGATCCCGGTATTTCTTTCACAAGTACTACAAGATCATTCTTTCTTGGCATTCAGCTGCTCATTTCAAATTTAGATTACCAACCTATTTGTTGAAAAGGATGAATAACCTATTTCACGAACACTCGTAGATACAAATAATTAAAATAAAAAACCCAGTTTAACCTACATAGTTCGCACAATCTGTTAATACTCAGATTTATCATACTTTATTCATAAATGTTTACGCATACACCAAAAATCACGTAAAGCGTCCTTAAATATACAAGAAATAAACTATCGTTTAATCAAATAAAAAAATCAAAATTGAGTATGCTCTTTTTTCAGCTTTTTGTCACATTTATCCAAAATACGCACAGAAATAATATTCTTATAACAAATTTGTATTGCATAGTTGTTTAAAAAGTTGACGTTACGTGTAACGTCAGGGGATATCAGTAACGTACATTATTAGTTATACGGTTTCTTGCCGGGGTATATGACGATTTATTCCCGGCTGGAAAAATGATGTCACCCGAGCCGTAGGCGAGGGTTGACATCATTTTTACTGCCGGGAATAAATCGTCATATACCCAGGCAAGAAACCGTATTACGAATTTATTATACTTCAAAGTTTTAGGGCTAAATATCTGTCTTTTGCCTATTTTAGGCGTTCGTATAAACCGATTTCTTTTAAACCACCAATATCCCTTAATGGGCCCCTATGAAAAGTAAACATGTATAAAGTGACGTCATATATAGTTGTGACGTCACACTACTACACTCTGCGCTATTGTGATATAGAAACGTTTGTTGGCTGAAACTGCGGGAAACTTGGCACTTTAAATGGACAGATTTGCACAAATTTAAGGTATTTATTGACACCTATATCATTTTTTATTTGCACATTATTAACTGACATCCTTTTCAACTGTATCCTAGTGTGTATATTCGGGTCGTGTTATCAGCGAAGCGAGAGAAACATGGCTGCCATTACCGTTTCGATTTTTTGTCTATGTTCACGTCGAGGCGCCTTAAGGAAACATTAGAGGTAATACCGGAGCGGCCGTAGCTATCAATGTTTGTCAGGTCAGCATTAACCAATGAAAATGCTAGAATTTTCTTTGCAGTATGATAATGTGTTATAGCACTCATGTGCTAAATAAGAAATTTTGTCTTATCTATACATAAAAAGAATGGAATGACCGTTTGTTTTTCGTGTAAAAGCACGTAATTTTTTCATTGCGTGAACAACAAATGCTATATTTGCACTCGTTCAACATCCTCTTCCCCAACACACACTGGTGAAAATATTGCTTTTGTTGTTTACTCGTTGAAATGTAAATCTATCCTTCACTAAAAAAACCCCACGATTTTCCTCTATTTGATGGTGGTGCGAGTGAACCACCATACACAATTTATAAGACTGACAATCAAGAATCTTATCATAAATAAAACAATCATATCCACCTACTTGTCAACGAGTAGAATTAATTGTTTGCGTGAAACGCTCCTAAACCATTTTTTTCACTACATGTTCATGTATAGTGAATGATTCTTGAATGAACGAGCTTTGAATGAATTAAAAGAAGGTACATACGTTTTATATTGTATTGAAAAAGGAATGAAATTAGCACAACTCTCTTACTTCCATAATTCAAAATTTACTTTCCTTTCTATAGATAGGTTTTAAGGTCTCTTTGGACAAGTTAGCTTCAAAATCCAAAATCCCTAACAGCCAAGTTTTCTTAAAAAGAATATTGGCTTTTTCAGACATTTTGCTTAAGGTTTTGAGACATTTTCATGACGGTAGCTTAATGAAAATGATCGCTTAATACAAGTGGTCGCTCGATAAATATCGACTGTACATGTATTCGAAAATTCTGAAATTTCAAGATATGATTGAGACATGGCCAAGATGTCTAAGCTTGCCAAGTTCTGTATGATTTTGAAGATTTGAAAATGGATCATTTTTACCTCTGGATCGATTGATCAATCAAATGCTTACGGTACTTCTCTATGAATCAGTGTAAATATTTGTTATTTATAGATTTCACCCTTTAGGTGAACAGATGACCGAACAAAACGAAAATCACGAGATTTTCGAGAAATTTGACTGGGGTCAACTTGTCCGCCATTTGTTTTCGCCATTCAGAATAGGCAATCAGGAAAGCGCTCGCTGACATTCGCAAGCGCTTTGCTGTCCTGAACGTAAGACTGGTTCACTTCGCGTATTCATACAAAGTGCTTGTGTTTTGAGTTTCATACCTAAATGAATTTAAAAAAAATCAGTTTGTACTTCATTTTTTAAAACGACATTTATATTAGAACAGTAAAAAATAACATGTACATGTACATGTAATGCGTTGTTTTGTCGATGAAAATATTGAATTGCAATACATGGAACAATTAAAAAAAGGATAAGTTTGATTTCCGATGCATGGTACTTTTTTGCTTCGACAAATAAAAAATCGAGTAAAGGTCAAAATCCTCTGGACATCGTTCTAACGATATGGGTAACTAAGCGCAAAACAGTTTCTAACTCCCTATTAGTATATCGAGAGATCATTGCAAGACTGTACCATGTGTATATATAATGTATATACACTTGGTACAGTCTTGCACTGAACCATCGATATAGACAGTTACAACTGTTTCGCAATCTGCGATCAATAAATTATCAGCATAGATCTAATATTTTCCATCTTTTATAATAAGACGTCAACGTGGTTTCAGACCTTTTGAAAAAATCCGTTTCTTAGCAACGCTTAAAGTTATATGCTTAATATTTTCTGATTTCTCAACTCGAAACTTTTTCTGTCAAAATAATTAAAATATAGACTTACCATTTTGTCTGAGATATTTCCGGGGTAATATATTCCATGCGAGTATATATTCTTGTGAGTTTTGCAGAGTTTTGTGTTTTGCATTGATTTAAAACAGTGATAAAACCCAGATTTGACCCTTAACACTTTATCAAATATATGAAGTAACAAAGTTTAAAATAAACAATATATATGTTCTGCGCAAAGTAAGAATCGGTATAATTCCGGAATTGTCCTGCGCAAAGTAGGAATTCCTACTTTGTCTGCCAATTCTAGAATTGTACCGGACAATTCTAGAATCGCGCAAGGGGGTTTTATCTATTTTTCACTTGACGAAGTCCCTGTGCAAAGTAAGAATAATTTTGGACAAAGTAAGAATTGTAGGGCAATACGGTAAAATTTTGCCTTAAATAATTACTCGTACAATTTTATAAGTAAAATTTCTCGTACAATTTTATAAGTAAAATAAATAATTTTTTTTTTTGTTTTTAAACAATGTTTTAATAGCATTAAAACATTCTTGAAAACAGATTTTACTAGAAGTAAATTACTTCTTTTTCACTTCTGCTATAACGGTATTTTTTTACTAGTTTGAGTGACTTTACAATTACGATTGACCGCAATAAATCGTAAGCAAAATTCTTTTTTTCTTCAAATATACAGAAAAAAGGTGAACGTTTTTGTACATCAACAAGAACAACAGAACATACAAGCATACTATTTTTTCCAATACTTACCATGTCAGGAGATATAAGTTAACGATGAAACAATTATAGATATTCTGACTTTGTCAATATTCCTACTTTGCGCACGGACAATTCTAGAATCGTACTGCGCATATATATATATGTGTGTGTGTGTGTGTGTGTGTGTGTGTGTGTGTGTGTGTAGAACACCCAAAAATGAAGAAAATCGCGAAGCATAAAATAAGGATGATATGCTCTTAGATGCAAGGAGAAACATATTTGGAACACACATCTTTTTTTTCTACAATGTCTTATTTCACAAGATGGAACGTTCATGCATTTTAGCATTTTTTTCGATCCCTTTTCATTAAGTTGTTTGAAATGGAAACGCGTGATATTTTAACCAGATCATTCGATAGAAAAGACTTCGGTATCTTTGATTTTGGCGTGAAAAGTACGAAGTCTTGGGGAGCGACTTTCTATTGAAACAAGTATTTGATACCTTTCCTCAACGCATTTATAATGGCATTTACGTTTAATTGTCGCCTCTTGAAAATTGAACTTGTAAATATTTCAAATTGTTGCTAATTTCGTCCAATCGGACAAAATTATCGATTATGTTTTACTTCCCTTGAAAATTATTCAAAACTCGCTCACCACACTCATTCGGTTTCATTCCAAAATCATTTAAAACTTATCCAACATGTCAATTTTACTTTGTTCCTAACTGTAACCTACTGGAGACTCTAAATTGATATTTGGCTAGTTCTGGTGAGAGAAATTACAGAAATCCACGGCCAAGTGCTCCCGTCTCTGGAATATGAAAGTGATGTTAAGCCCTAATCAAACAAAGAAAGTCGAACCTTATAAGCTGTCAACAACAACAGTAACAAACAGCAAAATTAGAAAGGCGCTCACTTAATCAAGGATTGAAGAGGGGGGTTCCGCATTTTTCAAAATTGCAACCTTTCGTTCTAGAAATACTAAATGCGTGATAAAAATATAATAAAACGTATGCTATCTTCCATTAACTTTCATTTAAAACACATTGCCTGTCTGAGTTACAATGTAACTCTTTACCCATCCCCATACAATCCCTCTTTTCGACTTCCCCCGCGGAAAGGCGCTCTCGGAAACATTGTGGAAAAAAATGAAGACATTGCATTAACATATTCTTACGGACGAAATGTTTGCCAAGTTTGATTTTCTTTGATAATCCTTAACTAACAAATAAAGTATTGGAAATGTTGTTGGGTGATACAGTCAACCAGATCGTAAAAAAAGGCACTCATCTCGATCAAAACCATTTAAAAACCTTCGCTAACACGTCGTCCACGCTAATGCTTAAACATTTTTTAACTTTGTTTTGCCATTACTACACCGTATTTTTCGGAATCGTTTCATGTAAATTTTGACATGCGTGTTTATTTCAATTTCTATATTATTGATATATCGAATAAGACAGTATACACTTTTTCTTTAAGATGAATTTTATTATCAATCAGCTTTAATAATTTTAGTCTTTGATTAATGAAAGAAGCACAGCGCGCAATATAATCTAACGTAAGACGTTAAAAACATTTCGCTTTTGAAAAGTATGTCCACACAAACATAACTTAATATTTTCAGTATTTTTCATCCCATCTCTACCATACTTTTGGTGATTGAACGAAAAAATAATATTTTAAAAATGTAAAATGATTTATGATTATCATTTTGATAATGAAATGCGGCAGCTAAACATTTTGAAAACTGGCTGTAGATTTCGCGTACGTAAGAAATTGTGTCAACACACATTTTCTTTCTTTCTTTTTTGTATATAATGTATTATAATTTTTAACCACATAAACAAAAACAAGAAAATATAATATTTTTTTTATTTTGAATTTTCGAAAAATTTCATCTTTTATTGATGGAAATAGTGAGAAAACTTTGCCCTTTTACACGTCGATTTTTCTCTATAATTTGACCATTTACAACTTTTGAATTTTTAAACAAATCTCTACCAATTGTTTGTTATTTTACCGATGGCCGTTTTTGTTCACCTACTTTCATGATGTCACTTCTCGCGTAAATTTCAATATTTTCCACATTTCTTCACTCACTTTTTATGCATTTTGGGGGTCTTTAAGAAATCCAACCACGCGTTAATTGTTACGTTTTACAGACGCAAATTAGGATTTTTTATTACACGGAATCTTGATTAAATGGGAATTTATTTTCCCAATTCACCTAATCAATACAGTTTAAAAGTATGTTTTCTTGTGCTTCCTTTGTCATAAAGAAATTGGTTTACATGTTTAGAAGAAATAGCAGTTTGAACTTAACGGTGGACGTACGTTTTCAAATGTTAAGCATTACCGTGCGCGACGTCTCAGCGCTCCAATCATTCATTCCAAAGACTCACTCAAATCACTTAAACACACTCCTAAATTGTTAAAAAGATCAACATTTCGATCAACTCGATCAAATAATTATTTGAGTTCTTTTGGCTGGTGTTCATTTTAAACATCTGGGTCTGAGGTTATAAAACTTTTCTCAAGCTCAACTGAAAATTTTATCAAATTTTAAATTTAAACACATGTATAAAAACGTATATACACGTATAGAATTACCCCTAATCTCTCATACTAAAGGTAAGTAATCCATGTTTTGTCTATTTTTCATGCAGGTTGTTATCATCTCCCTTAATTTACAAGCGTGCTTTGAATCTATCCCCGTCTTCACTTCAGCGAAGTTGTACTACAACGAATAAATGAACGATTTTGTAACGGAATTGACTGCCTCATCCAAACATAATTTGGAATTTAAATTTGAATTTGAAATCCGTTTAAAAAAGTGCATGCATTGAAACGTAGAAATATTACGGGAAAAAGGATAACTATTTAATGTTTTTCGGTATTCATCGCAATGTCAGTGAAATGATAAAAACATTTCAACCCGTTGTCGTTTATTTCACCCTATCTGATGTCATCTACATTGTAATCAGGGCCAAAAAGTGACGTCATACAGATCGTTGCATAGCAATCACGAGAAAACTGACGCTCTTTAAGAAAATGTTCCCTAATGATATGTTTGCATGTGTCTTTAATGCGTTAAGAAAGTTCACTTTTGTTCAAAATTACATTGATGAAAATCTGGCGTTTAAACGCGTGTTTTCTTCGAGTATAGTTCAATGATATTAGTTTGTGTTCTGGAATACCGATTTCCTCGCCGGACGTCTGTCACCTGTCACTTTTTGGCAACTTGGTAGGTGAAAATTTTAAAAAAGTACATCGGGTTAATAAATTGAAAACTACAAAGTATTATTCCCCTTCAAAAATATAGCATGAGAAATGAAACATTTGTAGCGCAATTAATTATAATTATTTCACACCTAAACAATTTAGACCAATGGCATTGCTTATTTTGCATCACGTGAGAGTGAAATATCTAGATCTATATTGTACAACCAGATCGAGGCTACTGTGCAATGCTGATTTTATTCCAAAAATGAGGCAAGCTATATTGTACGATACAGTCCCGCATATAGATATCACCACTTTTCGCAACCTTTTCAATGTATCAAATTCTGTTCGGAGGTATTGAAATAATTTGATCTTGAGAAAATTATTGATTTCTTTATTTGTTACATTGTTTAGCAAGTAAAAGAAGAATGCAAGTGACATAGAGGGACACGAAGATTTTTGTTGTTTCTTGATTTAAAAATATGATTTGTTCACAAGAAAATGTACATTTCAAGTGACGACGGGTAGTCAACCTGTTTTATGTTAATTACAAATTATAATCAGTAAGCACTTATCGACTTGACACGTGAAAAAACCCTTCTCTTGGCTTCCTAGTTTTAGAACAAATGTTTGTTTTAATTTCACCATGTTCATAGTGATTTGCATTTGACGCCTTTTCCGTATCATTTTGGATCTATTCCTTTTATCTCTCTCAAATACCGTAAATCGTTTTTGTGGAACTTTGAGTGTATTGTATGAAATAAAGATGTCATTTAACATGATCGAGTACAATACTGAATTAATTGGATTCGTACCCTGCAGAAACCGGACTATATTTTGACTCGGCTATCGCCTCGTCAAATATAGACTGTTTCTGCGGGGTACTCATCCAATAGAATTCAGTATTGTAACCGATAATGTTAGATAACCTCTTAGTATTTCATTGTCGGACAATGTTTTGGGACAAACAAATCATTTTTTTCAAATTATGAATAGTGTTTAAAGTAAGTCAAACTTTCCCTTCTTTTATTACCTTCATTATAACAAGCGCTTTCAAAAACCAGAAGAAATAGAAATACGTACGAACTTTCAAATCTACCTTTTTAGTTTTGTTTTTATTCATTGGACTCTGAATCGGTTATCACGTTGAAGTTCTTTTTTTGGATATAATGAAAATGGATTTGGCTTCTCATGTTTAGTCTACGACTACAGCAACAAGACATCCTATGACGGGGATGATTTGTAGTCAAGAAGACCAAATCTCATATATTCGTAATATCTCATCTCATAATCTGGGTGATTTGCCCAGTTTTCCCAGTTTTTTTGTGTGCAAGACCCTAAATTCGTGGTATTCCGGATAATCTTACGTCATTCTTAAGCACGCGACGTCCACGCGCTGTAATTTTGTCGTTTGTGCGTTCCTGCGTCAACGAACACCCCACGCCATCTTCACTCGATTGTAATCAAGTAAAGAAAGAAAATGCGGCATGAAATGGTAAGAAGATGCCTTTTACCAATATTGCTATGCAGAAATCTTTCATTTTATTTATATAAATTGCACCATAATTCCCATATTTTGCTTAAATTTGTATTTTTTTCTCGAGCTGTCAAATTTCTCAGCGTCTGTCGGCCATCTTGTTCAAGGGACATAACCTGTCTTATGACTGTTCTTGTGAGGGTCGTTCAATAAGTATAGAGTAAGAACAGAGTATTTTAATGATCTAAACTATCCATGTTTTCTTTGTGATTTAACTGACTAATTGCAAGTTTTAGCCATTCCTTTTGTAAAACAACTTATGGAGATGCATTATCTGAGGGCCGTTCAAAAAGCTTGAGATCAAAATTTTGAAAGGTAATATTCTGCAAGGATACAATACCAATTTGTTTCATTGCAGATAAAACCAAAAAAGATCCAGCAGAGATATAGACAGTATTCAGAGGAGAGCATGACCAAGGCTTATGAGGCATGGCAGAACGGGCATTTAAGTGTTTATAAAGCAGCCTTCCTGTATTGGGTACCGGAACAGACTCTAAGAGACCGCACCAAGGGATACATTCAGCCTGAAAAAAATGTTCAGGACCTGACACAATATTGAGCCAAACTGAAGAAAAGTCTCTCTGTGATCATGTTCGTGAAATGGCATTGTATGGATATGGCTATTCAAACAGTGAGCTTTGGGAGCTGGCCACAGATACAGCTATCTATCTAGGAAAGTGGAATGACAAGGAAAAAATGCTTGGAAGAAAGTGGTTAAAGGGGTTCCTCCGAAGGTGGCCAGACATGGAAGCACTAAAACCTAGGTCATTATCAATGATAAGAGCAAAGGCTGTTAGTAAAAAAGTGATAGAAAACTACTACAATAATCTTGAACAAATCCTAACTAAGTATGAACTCAGTGACAAACCCTATAGAATATTCAACATCGATGAAACCGGCATATCCCCAGAACACTCTCCACCTATAATTGGACCTAGAGGCACTACAATTCCAGCCATAACATCAGTAAGATTTGGAACAACAACTGTGATCTCATCGTGTAATGCAACTGGTCAAAGTGTACCGCCTTTCTTCGTCTTCAAGGGCAAGCGGGCATCTGAGGACCTTTTGTCAGGAGCACTGCCTTGTACCGGATCTACCATGTCAGCAACTGGATGGTCAAACAGTCTAATATTTCACGAATACATTGAGAAACACTTGTCTAAGCACATCCCCGGAGGTATCGGAACTGACTACACCCTTCTGATCTATGATGGAGCTACTTCCCATGTTAGTGTACCCTTGATAGAGTGGGCGAAAGAAAACAAAGTCATCCTGTTTGTTTTGCCAGCACATGGCAGTCATCTCCTGCAACCCTTGGATGTTGGTGTGTACAAACCCTTCAAGACTGCATATAACAAAGAATGTCAGTCATTCATGCGTACAAATGTTGGGAGACAGATCACCAGATATGACATATGTAACCTGGTGTGCAAAGCATATCCAAAAGCCCTAACCCCAAGCAATATTATCTCATCATTCCGAAAGACCGGTATCTGGCCACTGAACAAAGATGTTGTTCCTGATGAGAAGCTTGCCCCAAATAGAATCACAACAACAGTGACAGCCACAGAAGATGACCAGTCTGAACAAGTGACAGCCATTTCACAACCCAACCCCAAAGAGATGCCCAACACAGAAGAGCAGAGCAGAAGCCAAATGCAGACCACTTCAACTGATGCATTTTTGAAGTCCAAAGTGCCAAAATTTGTGCCCCCCTTTCAAAAAGCCCAGATCTACACCAATCACAGTTTCTCTAAACGTTCAAGTAACATCTCCAAGACAAAACCATTTAACCTACCAGCTCAAATTAAAACCACAAACCAGTGCCCACATGAAGAACCAGGACCTAGTCATATCAACCTAATAGCTGAAGATAGTGAGCCAATGTCCGACGATGAAACCCCAGAATCAGAACTGTGTTGTATATGTTAATTATGGCAGCCCAGAAGTCTAAGACAATGCCCACAAGTGCAGTTTGTGAGCTGGGCACAATGTGACAAATGTGCCCATTGGACTCACTTAAAATACTGCTCAAGAGTTCAAGAAGTCAATGATAGAGAAAGCTTCCTGTGCCCCCATTGCTCTTGTTAACTTAAACAACCATGACACCATAATCTGAATGTAAATGTGTTATGTTAATATATTTTATCAAGTTGGACCAGTTATTTTCATGTTTGTGTTGTTTCATTAACAATTTTTTCTTAAATATTCCAAATATTCTTACTGACAGATTTAGAATTTACGCAATGAATCAATAGGCAGAGGTACTTGAGATGATCTTATTATTATATTAGCCACTGTATTCTTTTTAAAACAACTTTTAATCATTCACACGGAATGCTTTATTTAAGAATTGCCCAGTTTTTGGAGGAAAATTTAGAAACAAGGAATTTGTCATTGACTTATTGTACGACCCACGAATTCTGGAGCCTAAATTCCGATGACGTCATGGGTCAACAGCTTATCCAAAAAGGCTTCCAATGTAAACAATAACACGCAATTGACATAGAAGTAGGAAAGTTATAAAATAACAAATATTTTCAAGTGTTATTTGATGATTTTTGTAGCACTGACTTGTTTTTGTAATCCGGGAGTTCACTGTGAAATATTGATACCACGAAAACTGGGCCAATCATCATATATATCAATAAGATCACTGTTAAAATCACACCCGTATCGTATCGATGGGTCAGCGCGAAGCAGTTGTAGCTGCCTTTATGTTTATAGGCAGTTACACCTGTTTCGCCTTGGGCCATTGATAAAATCATATTGAAAACCATCTTCACAAGCCAAGGGGTATCGCATCGATAGTTACTTTTCGAAAACCGTAGAGACTTAAACATTCGCAGCCCTTGGCCTGACAAGATGATTGAAAATTGATTTCTCGCACTTGTTCAAATAGTGATTGACCAATCAATTCATTTACATTTAAACAGTAAATTAAAGTGAATTAATGTTGGTTGGCTTAGTAAATGTTCCTTAAAAGGCTTATGCGGTCAAGCAGGCCCTTTTATTCGAAGAATTGAAAAAATTCAAATCATTGATATATTAATATAATTCTGTGTACATCTTACAAATGTCAAAGCATGACAAGGTGAATTCTCGTACCAAGAAATACTAACATATACGGAAAAATATCTTTCCTTTTCTATATGTATCCGTAAAGTGAAATGCAGAAAGTTTGTTAGTGCTAATTAATTTACAGGTAATTCTGTGTCGTTCTGTCTGAACATAGGCTACTTTGCAGGAGTCATTCTCTATACAGGCAGCTTTACAGTCATCTGATGTTTCGACGTCTGGTGTATCAATCACCTTTTCTCGATCTGTAACGTAGCCTGTTGGACCTGATGTATATGATTCAGCTTCACAATTCGAGGTGTAGAGTTCTAGAAACAGAGCAAATTTTAAGGGAGATTTCATCAAGTAAAACTGGTTGATTTCTCCACAGTGAAATAATTATTTTTTGAAAAGATATATTATAATGCTTTGCGGTGGATTTGCTAGAAATAACGATGGATTATCACCAATAAAACACCTACATATTATACCTTGCTTTCGGTAATTTTATTCAAATAACCATATGACGTCAAGACATTGCATTGCAATCGCTCTCTGAAGATAAACATTGATCTGTAATTATAATCAAATTCCAGAATATTTCGAAGATATTTGAATCTAGGCGGACATGCTAAGATTTAATCGTGGAATAATCACTCAAATTTTTAAGTAAAATCTGAAAATGTCATGAAAAATAGATCAGTACGTAAAAACATTGTTGAATAATGCCAAGCGTGCCGACTGCAGATTAACTTTAGTACAAGAAAATAGAAGAGGCCAAAAAGAGTCTGTATCGCTTCACTGGTTTTCAAATATTGACCTATGGGAAACTCTATCAGATATGGAAGTTTACAAGGAAATTGTGAAGAGGCTAACAGGTGGACGGAAAAGTCGATTTTGGTGTAAGCTAAACTTTATATGGAAAGCCTGTTATAAACATATATATAGTATTTGTTCTATATTTGATTTTTGTAAATGAAATTTTTCAGATTTACACCTATCATTGGTTTGTCCTTTTGAAAACAACAACAACAAAAACAGAACTTACTGTGGATATCTATCTCTGCACGCTTTTCTTCTGGTTCTCCAAGAAACCCTAAATACTCATCTCCCGAACTTTGTATCTTTATGTAGGTATATATTATATTCAACCATCTTTCTGGCCTAAAAACTATCAGTTTCCATAACTGAAATTATACATAATAAACTTTTTTTAACAATGATTGATTGGTCGACTGATGGACTAACTGGGGTTTCAATACCACTTTCATTGATTGATTGAATGTTGACTATATGGAGTTTAACGCCGCTTTCAACATTATTTCAGTTATATCACGGCGGATGGAGTACCTAACAATGGATTCCTGGTATTTCCCTCATCACATTCTTTCCTAGCTTCCAGCTGCTATCTCACATAGGTCTACGATTATCAACCCATTGGTGAGAGCCAATAGTCGGAAAGAATGAGTGCCACCGTCGGGGATCGAACCCGGGACCTCTAGATTGACAGTCCGTCGCGCTTCCAACTGCGCTATGACGGCGGCTCAATATCACTTTGAATAGACATTCAGTCATGAGGCAGAGGTTGTAGAAACAATCATATGTTGCAAAATCAAATTACATAGTTTAAAAGCCGTTGTTTATATCTATATAATGTATATGACAAGAGAAAGGCTCGACTTTTCCGAGGGCTGGATAGGAACAGGCAATCAATATCGACAATGCAAAAATATGAATTTGATCATAACGAGTCTTTGACTAAGAGTATGATATAAAGGTCGCCGAAGCATTGGCTTAGTTTTAAATCTTAATAGATAAAGCAGTAACAGATTTATTACAGACATCAGTCTGCTTTTAGAAAATTTCTCTCGACGGAGAAAGTTTTGCTTAAAGTCCATAATAACATATTAAAATCACAAGATTCTGGCATTATTTCCATAACTGTACTACTTGAATTGACCACGACATTCTCATTTGTAGATAACAACAGCAATTCCATATCTCCGGTATACTTCGGGGATGCCTGGATGATTTGTTTGTTTGATTGAATGAAGTTTTACACCGCTTTCAACAATCTTTCAGTTATATCGCGGCGGCTGGAGCACCTAACAATAGATTGCTGGTATTTGCTCTGATCAGTAGTACCATCACATCCTTTCCTAGCCTCTAGCTGCTACCTCTCATAGGTCTTCGATTACCAATCCGTTGGTGAGAGACAAATAGTCGAGAGGGACGGGTACCGCCGTCGGTGATCGAACCCGGGACCTGTAGATTGACAGTCCAACGCGCTACCTACTCTGCTATGACGGCGACTCTCTTGCCTGGATGAAAAGTTTCTTAAGTGACTGTTATCAATCAGTATACATAAACGGCGTGCTGCTAGATCTTGTGCTTATGAATTACAGTGTTCCTCTAAGTTCTTTGCTTGGGCATAAAACCTATGTAATGTATGTTAAGGCGGCTGATACGATATGTAGAAACCATGATCTATCACCATCACTTTGCCAATGATTTTCGACTCTATCTTTCGTTTTAACCGAATGACAACATTTGTTGGGACGAAGCTGTTAATAGCGTCGAGCCTCGTTTGAATGAAATAATCCAATGAATGGATCAAAATATGCTTAAGCTCAACGCTGACCCGCTTTCGTTCCTATCTGTTGTCATCTACGTTGTAATCAGGGTCAAAAAACGAGGCCATACAGATCGCTGCATAGCATTCACGAGAAAACTGACGCTCTTTTAGAAAATATTCCCTAATGATATGTTTTCATGCGTCTTTAATGGGCCAAGTTAGTAATATTCGGTTCTGTTCAAAACTACATTGATGAAAATCTGGCGTTTAAATGGAAACATGGAATCATATGTTAACAAGCAATCTGAAGTATTGCATGGCAATACCAAGTCCCCTTCCGGCTTTATATATATATCTAGAGCGACATCGTTTTGGGGTGGTACAGGGATTACTACCTCTACAAAATTTTACAGTTGTATCAGTTTTTATGAGCAATTCTTAAACACACGCTTATACACACACAAAAAAAAATAGTCCTCTCTTTTTGTTGTTTGCCGAATTATACTTCATTAAGTCATCTATTCCTAGAGAATTAAGACCCTAAAGCCCAAGTAAACTTTGAACAAAAGCTTTCAAGAATATGTCTAGGATTTTGAATGCTTTTCGGACATCGGGGTATCAAAATATTTTGCCTTGAGCACTTCATGCATAGATCAACTAAAAGTCTGACTTTTGGAAAAGAATTCATTGTTGAAAAAGAATAAATTACTTGTTATAAGCTATTTCTTCATCTTGAACAATGTTTTCCGAACCTTTTCTTATCTGTGCAACAAATGTAGAATTGTGTGGGAAAGGGTTTATACAGCAAATTATACGGACAGATGGACAGACGGGCGGAGCTTTCGCCGAAACTTAAACTTATCCTGTAACTAATTGATACTGACTCACATATAAAAAAGATCAGCTCCATATCTTTGAGGGTTAGAAAAAAAGTCCGGAAAACTGAAATTTACTGGTAATTTTCTAAGTCCAGTATCCGTATCTTCCACAAAAATTAATGGACCGGGACTAAACTCGAACTTGTTCTGTAACTCATTGCTGCAGACTTACAGCTAAATACCTTCCAGGGTTAGAAAAAAATGCCAGGAAAACTCATATGGACGGACTGACAGACGGATGAATAGACAGATGGACAGACGGAAAGAGCGCAAATCTATAGTCCCCTTAGGTTTTGTCGGTAGGGGACTAAAAATCATCTAAATATCTCGAGGGTTTAGGGAAAATGTCTGAAAAACTGAAATTTCTTGATTATTTCATGAGTCAAGTATCCGTATCTTCCAAAAGCTACATATCACCAATGGTTAAGAACAAAAGTCCGGAAAACTGAATTTCTAAATCCAGCATCCATATCTTCCACAAAATCAATGGAACGGAACCAAACTCTAACTTGATCTTTATGTTACTAATTGATGCGGACTCACGTTACAAACAATCAGCTCAATATCTCCAAGGATCAAGAAAAAAAGTACGGAAAACTGATATGTTAGGACGAACAGACAGACTGACAGACGGACGAAGTGCAAACCGGCTTTCGCCGGTAGGGGGTAAATAACGTCTGCAGGTCATGTTATTATCAGCTTGGACAAATTAGTCTTGTTAGAGATTATCTAAACGAGAGCACAACTATGACTCTTGACAATTCTTTAGTTACTTCCCGGATGGATTTCTGTAAATCACTACTGTTTAAGGCTATCGGACACCATTGGAAACCTTAACTCGAATAACGAAAAACATATTACCTCCCTTTAATAAAAGTTTATCCCTTTCGTAATTTTTTGTATTAGTGGTTCGCGCCTTTTGGTATTCTAACTTTATTGTTATTTTGTTTTGAAATCAAAAAGCAATAAACTGAGGTTTAAAACATTTGCTTACAAAATTGTTAACCCTCTTGAAAATTGAGTTATATAGATGCACGCGCAATTTGTCCTTTCCAACGTTACAAGAACTTATTTCGACGGGGTCGATTGAATAAAACTTGATTATTGATAATACCACAGAAGCTAAAAATGTGAACGTTTATTTCTTTCATCGCGTAAGTTATGAGAAATCGGGATGTTTTGTTTGAAAGTGAGAAGACTCTTGTTGCAAGCAATTTTTTTTCTATTAATGTTATGATCTGACCTTTCTCTGCCATTGCATTACCTTTCAACTGTCTCTTGTCATTTGAATATTTTTTTCTAGAAGATTCAATAAATGACACTTATATAGATATTAAGTGTGTCATGGACAATTTAAGTTTGTTGCCTGAAATGCATCATCTTATGACTGATATGCATGATGATTTGGCTGATTATGATTATATTTTTTTCTTGTATATGTACTTCCCTTATTAAAAGTAAAGGAGAAGAAGTCCCCTTCCTTCTCAGTAATTATTACAGGTGTAGAAATCGAAATTTTATTTTGCCCTGTCATGAAAGAAGAACCTAAAAGAAACGAGTCTTCATCTAACCCACCATCCCTTAATTGCCTCCTTTTTCCCTGGATTATCAGGAAATGAAACTTATAAAGCAGGCACATAAATATCAAAGAGGTACATGTTTCGTTTTACAGCAAATATTATCAAACTATATTTATGGGCCAATCCAAATTTCATTTTTTTTAAAAAAAGGTCACCTAAGGAATATTCTAGTAAAGTTTCATTGAAATCGACCCAGTGGTTCAGGAGGAGAAGTCCTTCAAAGATTTCGGGTTCAAAATAAGCCCCTCCGTGACACGCCCAAATTTCATGAACAATTTATGAAAATGGTTACCCAAGGAACAATCCAGTGGAGTTTCATTGAAATCAGCCAAGTAGTTCAAGAGGATACGTCGTTCAAAGATTTCGGGCTCAAAATAAGCCCCACCCTACCAGGCCTATATTTATGAACCAATCAAAATTTCACTAACAATTTTTAAAAAAGGTCGCTCAAGGAAGATTCTGGTAAAGTTTCATTGAAATCGGCCCAGTGGTTCAAGAGGAGATGTCCTTCAGAGATTTTGGGCTCAAAATAAGCCCCGCCCTGCTAGGCCCATATTTATGGGCCCTATAAAATCTCACAAACAATTTTTACATAGGGTGACCAATGGAATATTCTGATAAAGTTTCATTGAAATCGGCCCAGTGGTTCAGTGGAGTTTCATTGAAATCAGCCAAGTAGTTCAAGAGGATACGTCGTTCAAAGATTTCGGGCTCAAAATAAGCCCCACCCTACCAGGCCTATATTTATGAACCAATCAAAATTTCACTAACAATTTTTAAAAAAGGTCGCTCAAGGAAGATTCTGGTAAAGTTTCATTGAAATCGGCCCAGTGGTTCAAGTGGAGATGTCATTCAAAGATTTCGGGCTAAAAATAAGCCCTGCCCTGCCACGCCCATATTTATGGACCAATCAAATTTTCGCGAACAATTTTTGAAAGGGGTCACCCAAGGAACATTCTGGTAAATTTCATTGAAATAGGCCCAGTGGTTCAGGGGGAGATGTCATTCATAGATTTCGGGCTCAAATAAGCTCCGCCCTGCCACGCCCATATTTTTAAATTATACTTTTAATGCTCTTTATGGTCAAGCTCTCGGTTACTTCCAGTCTCCTTTATACATAAATGAACCAAAACGAGATCTAAGATCTGGCTCAATTGCTTCAACATTTGCTGTCCCAAAAAGTCGAGCTAAAATGTGGTTCGTAGTTTTTTGTCGGTAGCCCCAATCCTGTGAAATTCTTTTTCATCCATAATCAGGACTTAATAAACGATTGCATCATTCAAAACAAAAACAAAATAAAAACAACAACAGAAACAACAACAAATGAAGACTCAAATATACCAAAATTGATTATCTTATAGAAATTTATCCTTTTGACGGTAATTGTTGATTCAACGTATAGAAGCATTAATCTTGTTGTAATAACAAAAAATGTTCGTTTCTTGAATTATTTCATGAACAACATTTTTTAACGTACCCATTCTGATTGATTGATTGAATGGAGTTTAACGCCGCTTTCAACATTATTTCAGTTATATCGCGGCGGCTGGAGCACCTAACAATGATTTCCTGGTATTTCTCTCACCAGTACAACCATCACATTCTTTCCTAGCCTCCAGCTGCTATCTCACATAGGTCTACGATTATCAACCCATTGGTGAGAGACAAATAGTCGGAAAGAATGAGTGCCGCCGTTGGGGATCGAACCCGGGACCTCTACGTACCCATTCTGAAATTGTTCACATAAATCTTTAACCGATATAAAAAAAAATGTTAAGCGCTTTTGAACGAACCTCGGTACGAAAGAAGAGGACCATGATGGTTCTATATCGCTCACCTTCGTAACTTTGACTCACAAATCAAATTTTTCAGCTAAGTCATAATTGTACTTTAATGATTTGAGGCCTCTAAGACTATAAACAAGAAAATTGTCATTAAGGCCCCTTTTTCCATGATATGGTAGGGTCCTTCCCATTTTCAAAAGGGTTCATACTTGTGACCTGACAAACATTCTGAAAAAGTTTCATGAAGAAAGGACCATATTTGCAGGGTGTCAACTCAAAATTTCAAAAAAATATATAGACATATAGGATGTTTCAGAGTAAAAATATAGGACAAATATAGGACAATATTTATGGCCGCCACTGTACCAATAGCCAACCCCTACCATCATTTTATTATCATTTCTTACTGCAAAGTATAAGTTGTAAGATAAAATAATGTGAATATATGAGAACACAACCTTTAGACTTTCATTTACCTGTTAATCATAGTATGCTGAAATATTTGCTTTAAGCATATTTCTACACAAATACAAGATGACTTTGAAAGAAAGAATTTAAAGGTTTTTTCCTTAATTTAAGGTCTATCTGTTACCATGGCAACCAATGTTTTTGTTATAAAATCAAACTCTTTAACAAATTTGAGATATTTAACTAAAGAAATATCCCTGCCAAGTTTCACCTTGATAGGCTCAGTGGTTTATGAGAAGATAATTTTTTTTCTAAGGTTTTCATTACTTTTTGGTATTTCCATCTACCATGGCAACCAGTGTTATTAGATAGAATTAAAGTCTTCTATCAAACTCGGTAGACTTTAAACCAAGAAATATCCCTCCAAAGTTTTAGCTTGATTGGCTGACAGGTTAAAGAGGAAAATATTTTTTCTACAATTTTTATAAATTTTCAGCCTTTTGCTACCATGGCAACCAGGCTTTTTGATGGATTTTGTTGTGTCTTATAACAACTTTGGTTGTTTCAGCTTGATTGGCCTGGTGTTAGGAGGAAAAGATGTTTAAAGAAATTATTGGGCGGACAGACAGAGGGACAGTCGATGGTCAAAAAACAGACAATGAGTTATCAAATTAGCTTACCTTGAGCACGTTGTGCTTAGGTTAGCTAAAATACACAAATTTAAACAAGAGGTCCAATATGGTCCTAGCTTTCTCACCATACTCTCCTTGACCCCTGGGACACCACATGAATAAGATTAAGAGAAGATGATATCAATGCCAGAGACTTTTTCACGGTAGATGAATAGTTGAATAATTTCCAACTTTATTTTATGTAGAAAAGTTTACACATAGTAGCATGATATGAACTAGCTTGGTTTCAGTCAACTTGATGAAGCTACATACAAAATTGACCACAGGGCTTTTATATGAACATAATTGGTACAGGTAAATAAGGAAATAATAAAATATCAAATATGAAAGCTGTCGTGATGTCTGGTTTCAGAAAACCATTTGAAGAATCCTTTCTTTACTTCTTTGTAAAATGGGAAGCACCTGAGCGGACCTCAAATTTTACCACGGGAACTAATATATATATTTGGTAGAGGTCCAATAGTTGTTGCTAAATACAAAATCTGAAAGTTGCCTGCCTTCTAGATTCAGATAAGACAATTTTCTTTAAAAAAATATCTTTTATTGCTATGTAATATGGGTTGTGCCCATGCAGAGCCAAAATATTTCACCAAGACATGATATAAACAAAATTGGAAGCGGTCCACAAGATGATGTTCTGAGAGCTGTCTGCCAACTGATTCGGAGAAGAAGATATTTTGAAGATTTTCTTTTTCAATTCCATGTTATATGGCTTGTGCCTAGGCAGGGCCAATTGATTGATTGATTGAATTGAGTTTAACGCCGCTTTCAACATTATTTCAGTTATATCGCGGCGGCTGGAGCACCTAATAATGCTTTCCTGGTATATCTCTCACCAGTACAACCATCACATCCTTTCCTAGCCTCCAGCTGCTATCTCACATAGGTCTACGATTATCAACCCATTGGTGAGAGACAGATAGTCGGAAAGAATGAGTGCCGCCGTCGGGGTAGGAAGGCCAAACTATTACACCAAGACATGATATAAACAGGCTTGGAAGAGGTTTACAAGATGATGCTATGACAGCTGTCTGCCAACTGATTCGGAGAAGAAGATATTTTGAAGATTTTCTTTTTCAATTCTATATGTAACATGGCTTGTGCCTCTGTGGGGCCAAAATTTTACACCAAGACATGATATAAACAAACTTGAAAGAGGTCCACAAGATGATGCTATGAAAGCCGTCTGCCAACTGATTCGGAGAGGAAGATATTTTGAGGATTTTCTCTTTCAATTCTATGTTATATGGCTTGTGCCTCTGTAGGGCCAAAATATTAAACCAAGACATGATATTAACAAACTTAGAAGAGGTCCCCAAAATGATGCTATGGAAGCTGTCTGTCAACTGATTCGGAGATGTTATATGGGTTGTGCCCAGGAAGGGCCAAAATTTTACCCAAAAGAGGCAAAACATGATAAAAACTAAATAAGTAGTTAAGTAGCGATCCATTAGCTGATGCTACATACCATATATGACAGCTGCTTTATGGTCTCAGAGAAGTTTTTCATAACATTTTATAGATGCCATGGCAACCAGACTTAAGGGTGAATTACACTTTTTTGATTAACTTTGATACAGGAACATTTTTATCAAGTTTTATCCAGATTGGCCGATTTAATAGCAGAAAATATAGAAATTGTGGATGACGACAGAAGGACGCAAAACATTGAACAACCACAATAGTTCACCTTGGGCAATTCTTGCTCGGGTGAGCTAAAAAGTGGCATATAAAATTTGAAATCTAGGATAACTATTGTTCATAAAGATATCGCTTTACAAATTTGTAATAGAAATACAATTATCCCATTGTAGTACAATATTTTACAGATATTCCAATACAGTTTCACTTTGATATGGAGCTATTGTTAGTGAAAATCTATTTTTCCCACAATATTATCTCCTGGAAATATAGCAAAGGTGTTCACTATAGGACACCTTTGAAATACAGGACGATATAGGAGAGCTATCAAAATAAAGGACAAATGTAGGATATAGGACGGAAGTTGACGCCCTGTATTTGTGGTCCCTAGCGTGATAACATCCTTCCCATTTACAATAGATTTCATCCTTGTGACTTGACAAACATTCTGACAAAGTTTTATGAAGATAGGACCATGTTTGTGGCCCCTAGAGTGATAATAGGAAATTGTCATTTAGGCCTCTTTTCCCGTTATATTGCAAGGATCCTTCCAATTTTTTAAAAGGATACATCCTTGTGACATGACAAACATTCTGACTAAGTTTCATGAAGATTTGACAATATCTGTGGCCTCTAGTGTGTAAATACTTAAATTTTTTGACGTCTGACGATGCACGACGGACGACAGACGACGGTCGACGGACATTTAATGATCACAAAAGCTCAACTTGAGATAAATAGCGATATAAAGATATGGTGAATAATAACATTAAAAGTAGTTATATGGAAGTTGCACCTGAAATAAAATCGAATAATTTTGAAGTCCGAAAAATGTAAAACACCCAAAAAAGCAGGGTCACAGCAGTGTCACAGCTAAAATATCTTTGCATAGAACGAGTATTATGACCACAGAATCATGTGCAAAGCTTCATGTGATAAGCATAGTTAGAATAAGATATTAGACATTAATAAAGAATTTTCGAAAAAGGATTAAAAGTTTCACACACAAAAAAGTGTAGAAGTGAAAAGCCAACAGGCTGATATGATGGTCACAAAAGTAGGTGCAAATATCAGAGTAGTATTATTCGGGGCGAATAGAGATATTACAAATATTCAACAGTTGCATGTAAACATTTTACCAGATAATTAAAATTCCGTTAAAGTTGAATCTAGTTGAATGTCTACCAAATTAAGTAGAGGTTAACAAGTTGATTCTACATAGTAAATACAAAAGCTCACCACCTTTGCGTTTCAGAAAAGAATTTTCTAAGATTTCGTCATTTGTTACAAGGTGAAGTAGACAGTTTCATATAGATTCCAAATATTGCATCGAGGGTATGTAAATATAAAATTGGAAGAGGTCAACCAGATTAAGTATATCTATGCTGTATGTTGTCTTGAATAAGAGAGGAAAATTTACGAAAAGCTTCTCATTGACAACCTTTTTGTTGCCATGAAACCCATACTTTAAAGTCGAAATTATTTAGTTAGAAATTTTTTGTAGAGATCACTAAAGGCACATTCCTGCATACTTCATCAAAATTGGTACATCGGATTAGACGCAGGTGTGTTGAAAAAAATGATGTACGACGGACGATGCAGGAATGGGGCTTGGTGCGGCGGTCATTAGTCGACCAATATTGATATTGAGCCTGTCAAATTGAGCGACACCACTAAAACTGACAAAAAAATAAATAAACTAGAGCTGTCACGAAGCGCTTTATCATGAACAAAGGCTGACTGTAACCTTGGCCTTTGACCTGTGCGAACCGAAAAAATAAACTGTCTTGGGTCATAAGCAGCATTCGTATGAAGTTTCATGATTGTAAGTGGTTCGGTTCTTGACCAAGAGTCCGGAAAGGAAAAGGTCTGGACGGACCAACAGAAGGAAGAATGGACAAACAGACGGACAGGGTGAAACCAATTTACCCCGTATACTTCGTAGGTGGGTGGGTGGCGATTATATGAAATATAATATCACTCCCTTTTTAACTTACATTCTCAATATTATCTATTGGTCCAACAGTTACCAATGTTTCGCCTTTATTAAGACCGGTTTCAGTAAAGGTGTGTGTTTTTGAGTTGTTTTCACTGCCTTGGATGATAACGTATACAGGTCCGCGTGTTACATACTCCGAATTAATAGTTATCTCATATGTCTCTTTGCTTACAGATACAAAACGTCTGTCATCATTAGGAGGGGGAATCGGTGGTTGATCAAAATCCTTGGAACCTTCTCGGACTAAACAAAATAAGAAAAGGAATTAATATGTATCATAAGTGGAAAACTTTTTCGAACCACCTAATTTTAACACAGGAAACGACACAAGACAAGACTTTTTAACGTTACATTTAAAATATAAACTGCAACATTTTTCATGAAATTATGATACGAAAAGCCTCAGAAGTCATTAGCTTTTTCGTTTTTATACCTTCATGAATCACAAAAAGTCTATTTTAAATCAACGAAGCTCGTTAAAAATGGCGAGAGCTATTCTGAGAGGTGTGAAGTACCAGATATAGCCAGACTACGTAAACTGCATAGCATACCCTTTGTCCAAATTGTTTGTTTTTTTTCTATTCTAGAATATAAATGATTGATATTCTGTCAATCACACACCTATGAATTTGTTGGAAATATTGAGCACAGCAGTCTCACACGTGACGCGACAAACAAAAGGCAAATCTCGATACTGCTTTATCTGACTAGAAAGGCCGACAAGAATCGAAAGCCAAACCCCGAAATTTTGACTTTCGGTACCATCTTGGGTGGATAAGTCTACCATGCATTTTTGAATACCTATACCACCCTAGTGTTAGAAAATATGTGATAGCATTCTGAAATCGGTAGGTTTCTATGGAGATTAACCCTTTATTATAACCTACCCTTTATGCGCTATATTCTTAGTCTGGTAAGACATCAATTCCTCATCACTTTTCAAAAGATTAGAAATTATAAAGATATGGAAGTTTTATTTTCTATTGACTAGAAAAGATAATATTAAAGACTTATATTAAATGAATAATACTATTTACCGGCTGTTCAAAAAGAAAAAATATCTTGGTAGCAGTAAATAGAACTTATTCTACTTTCGAAAATGTCTTAAAGATTTTAAAGCAGCTGAACATGCATTCTTTTTTAATCTGTTTTTGGTTACATAAATGAAACGAATTTAAATAGTTACCAACAGGTTTAGCATTAATGATTATTTAGACGATAAAATCAGAGTTGTACCTGGTGCGATGTTGGCCTTATACTATCAAATGCTACTTACTCCACCCAATACTGAATGTATGGCTATTTTCGCAAAATTTGGTGTATTTGAATTTGTATCTTTTTCAAAAATCCTGTCACTTTTTCATATTGACGGTACTAAAATATCATCTTTACTTATCAGTTAGAACCAATGGTCGAATGAATGCAGACAGTGTACCATAAACGTTACCCTTACAAATCCACTACAATGTGAGTGAATTTAATCAAGCAGTGATGCCGTAAAGTATCATATAATTTTTTATAACAAACTAATGAACGGAAATGGTTTATTAGTAAAGAAAACTAAAATGATGAATATTTGAGGAAAACGGGATTTTTCAGACCTGATTATTAAGATATTTATGTCTATCCTCTTTCGTTTATACCCGAAATAGCTTTGTCCTAGACGAAATTGCCAAACCCTATCGTTTAATTCTTATTCATACGATTACTATCGAGAATTCAACTTTCATTTGGGTAATTAATATCTAGATGCTAGATCTTGATTATTTGTGTTTAGATGCCTATTAAAGGTATATTAAAATTTGTTTAACGAAGAACACCGAGGACCACAAATGAGTTTCTCGCACGTGACTTATTATGGGTATAAAACGAGGTGAATCGCCAGATGTAATCAGTTCGTACTTGGTCGTCACATCGAGCACTTGGAACTCCAAACGGCTAGCGACTCTTCTTATTTGTGAGTAAGCTAGTGGACATTTGCTGACCCTCAGAGTTGCGGCGAACGCTCAGAGTTGTTGGTTTAAACATATTTTATTGATCAAAAAGTGTATACAGAATGTCATAATACAGAATGATAATTCAATTGGATTAGAACGAAAGCATAGCTTATAGTCCGTGGGCCAGGAGGGGTCACCGTGCACTCCCATAAGGGCTCTCCGAGAGTGGTATGGAAATGTTCATAGGACCTCCCTGAGTGAGAATCACGATGTTAACAGGTGGTAATTTGGGTCCCGACTGCCATTCCGAGTGTTCTTCTGGATGGCAGCCAAGAATAAATTCATTTTACCCTTGGTACACTATAGAGGGATTTTGTTCAATTTAAATATTTTTTGAGTGTCTAACACATCTATATTTTGCGTTCTGGTAAAACCCTTAATCACTTAAAATGATTTTAAAGATCTCAACTTCCGAAATGGGAGATGGCAGCTAGTTCTAGGTAAGATTTTTGCTATTTTTTCGATAAATGTAGTTAGATACAAGTGTTCACCATGTTCTACACCATAGATCATATTGCAAAGTGCTATGATATTGTTTATATGACCTTCCCGAGTTCAAATCAAGTTGTTAACAGTCTATATTTAGGGTCCTGATTGCCTTTCTCGGCGTTTTTTCTAAATGGCAGCCACTAAAAATACAAATTAACCAGGAGGCTTTTTATAGGCACCCTTTGCTTTTTAATCATATTTAAAGACCAAAACATGTATATTTTGCATTCTTGGTACGATACCTATTAGTTAAAGATAATTTGGATATCCAAACATCCTTAAAGAGAGATAGCAGCCAGTTTAAGATAAAAATTTTGCTATTTACTGTTTCAGTCTATGAAAGATGAAGGGTCATCATGTATCTTTGCCAAAAATCCCCTCTAAATGTGCCATGAAATTGTTCATGCAACAGCCCAAAGGTTGAATCAAGTTGTTAATAGTCGATATTTTGGGTCCCGACAGCCTTTTGGGGTGTCTACATGGCAGCCAATTCAAATACAAGTAAATAAATTGGAACAACTTGTTTACGAGCAACCATTATTTTTGATATTTAAGGGCCCAAAACATATCTATTTGGTGTTCTAGCTACAAACTGAAAAAAAAAACAACCTGAATTCTATTTGAAGATCAAATATCCTGTTTGGTAGATGGCAGCTAACCTTGAATATGAAATTTGCCAATTTTTGCTGTAGAGCATAAGACAAGAGGAGACGAACAATCATAAAAACCCTTTCTGAGAGTGCAAAGGAATGTTTCGCCGACTTCACTGAGTGAGCATCAAAAATCTTTTAATCGATATTTTGTTTCTCGACTGCCTTTACGGGCATTTTCTAAATGGCAGCCAAGAAGATGCTTGAATTACATTAGAATATCTATGTAAACATTGCTTCACATTTTAGGGCCAGTCACCTATATTTAGGGTTTAAACTAACGTTCTATCAATCAGTGTCGAAATTGAAATCCCAAAAATACTGAATTTTATACATGAATTTAATTCGGGGGGGGGGGGGGGGTTCTGAAAAAGATTTATCAAATTAATTAAATTTATTGTTCACAAGACCCTCCGCGGTAAGATCATGTATTAATTTAACATTCGGTATCTTTGGTTTCACCTTCTAATAAACGTTTTCAAACTGAAAAGGAAAAATATTTGATTTTTTGAAATTTTCTTCTTGATTATTTAGGGCTAATTTGATGTTCCCGAAATTCTCAAAGCGAGATGGCAGCCAGATATTTATACGAATACGCCATATTTATTTAGTTCGCAAAAGGAATACTTTCGAATTGCGCCCGAAAATGTCCGCCAAATTAAATAAATGTAAAAGAATCCGAAACAAATCCACCAATGTTGCTTATTTCAATATCTTAAATTTGCTAAAGTCTGTTTTATTCATATTTCTCTTGAAGGGCTCAGCAGTGCTAATCCCTACGTAGCTGATACATTTAGAAATTCATATATCAGTTTGTTTAGGACGTTTTACCTAGTATTAATTTATTTAATTTTTAAAACAATCTTGGCCGCGATTTGACCATATGGAAGTTTTCCTATATCAACTTTTCCAAAATATATCTTTATTATTGTATGGAAATGGAAATCTGGATTTATCTTTTTTAAATTAAATACATGCGCCCTGTTTTACAAAATAAACGCCCCACTAAAACATTCTTAGAACGAATGACTCCTTTTTAGTGACGCAGCATTATATATGGACAAAAGTTTAATGTATGCTCATATTCATATCATGAAGTATACTCATCAAAAACCACCCTTAATGACAGTGACTATATAGCATTGACAATTATGTGCTATGATTGTCCCATGATCAGGAACATTATGTGAAACCTTTTTACAAATCCATCAATAGTTTGATGAAATCAATGCATTGAAGTAGAATTGATTGATTGAATGGAGTTTAACGCCGCTTTCAACATTATTTCAGTTATATCGCGGGGGCTGGAGCACCTAACAATGGATTCCTGGTATTTCTATCACCAGTACAACCACCACATTCTTTCCTAGACTCCAGCCGCTTTCTCACATGGGTCTACGATTTTCAACCCATTGGTGAGAGACAAATAGTCGGAAAGAATGTGTGCCGCCGGCGGGGATCGAATCCGCGAACTCTAGATTGACAGTCCGACGCGCGCATTGAAGTAGTATACAAGACAATTGATAATTATGCAGATTTTTCGTGATTTGGAATAATGTCATCAAACGGAGTTGATAAGTACACATAGTCACATGATTAGGAACATTCTGTGAAAGTTTCCCGCAAACCCATCATTAAATGCAAGACGAATGTGTGGACAAGCCCCCCCCCCCCCCCCCCCCTCTTTTCCGTTACTCGGCTTTGTATAAGCGATCATCAACAAAATGAGTTTTGTTATATTCTGCGAAAGTTTCAGTCTATAAATGAAGTAAATGTTTTGAGATAAAAAAAGCATTGTGTACTTGACAATAAGTCTAGTCAAAACCATTCTTTATCATTTACTCAGCGTCCCATTCATGGCATTTTTAAGAATTAACTCAAAATGCCCCAAAATCATAAAAAAACATTGAATCGACCAATTTTAACCACTCCGAAATCATTCAAAATTTTCCAATCATTTAATAATTCTATTAGCTTGGGTGGATTTGGAAGCTTCTTGTTGGTCCTGAAGACAAACATATCTTCTAATAGAACAATACCTCATTATATTGTATAATTATGCTCAAGTTCGATAAAAAGTCGCTTATGCTACGAACCCTTGTCAATCCACGATGTCATTAATCGAAACAAGAAATTTACTAACCTATGTATAAACACACGGACTGACAGAAGGAGAAAAGGATACCAATATGCATCAATCTTCTACAGAAACATGTACATATAAAGATATTTTTACAGAAATAAGGTGAATTCTAATTATGACCTGACTGCCATCTCATATTTCAGATTTTATTTTATCACGTATTTTCTCGGAGACAATTTAAAACTACGCTCATCCGTCAGGTGAAACGAAAGAGACAGAATATTGATATCAGGGATATATGGTGAACAACTTGATACACCCCCCTTCCACAGGAGTGGCAAGCCCATCCAACTAGTTTCAGAAACTATTACAGTTAAGTAAGCAAAAATACAATACGTGTCTAAAGTTGGCTGCCATCTTCATTTCAGTATGTTTGGTTTTTAGATTAGACACTTAATTGATGAAATAATAAGAACTGCGCTTAACTTAGGTGATTTGGTCCTGAAAATAAGATAAAAAAAATAGACCAATGTTAGGAAAAGGATTCTTATGTAATATTCTTTTTCTTGGCTGCCATCTAAAAGAAACATTCGGAAAGGCAGTCGGAACACCAAACACATCGATTGATACTTTTTTGCTTCTCACTGAGAAATATCGGTTAAACTTTTCCTTTGTCCTGTCAGAGATGACTTTTATGATGATGATGGACTGAAAAAAACAACAGGCAAATTTCATATTCAAAACTGGCTGCCATCTACCACTCATGATGTTTGATCTTTAAAAAGACATTTGCTATTTCAGCATGTAGCAAGAACACTAAATATTTATGTTTCTTGTCATTAAAGATAATAAAAACATAGGTTGCTCATATACAAGTTGTTCCAAATTTTTACTTGTATTTAAATTGGCTGCCATCTAGAAAAACATCCCTAAAAGGCAATTGGGACTCAAAACATCTACTTTTAACAATTTGATTCAACCTTTGAATGTTGAAGTAACAAGTTTGTGGTACAATCAGAGAGGATTGATCTGAAAAGTTCACGGTCACCCCTCATATTTCACAGCTTGCAGCAAAAGTAACAAAATTCCTATCTTAAACTGGCTGCCATCTCTAATAGAGGATGTTTGAATATACAATTTAACATTACCTAATAGATATTGTACCAAGAACGTAAAAAAACACACGTTTTGGTCTTTAAATATGACTTGAAATCATGTTATATCCGTTAAGTGTCTCCTGGTTAATTTGTATTTTTAGTGGCTGCCATTTAGAAAAACGCCGAGAAAGGCAGTCAGGCCCCTAAATATCGACTGTTAACAACTTGATTTGAACTCTGGAAGGTCATATCAACAATGTCATAGCAATTTGCAGTACATGGTGAACAATTGTATCTCACTGCATTCATCGAAAAAATAGCAAAAATCTTGTCTAGAACTGGCTGCCATCTCCCATTTCGGAAGTTGGGATCTTTAAAATCATTTTAAGTAATTAAGGGTTTTACCAGAACGCAAAATATACATAATTTAGACTCTCAAAAATATTTAAAATGAACAAAATCCCTCTATAATGAATCAAAGGTAAAATGAATTTATTCTTGGCTGCCATCTAGAAAAACACTCGGAATGGCAGTCGGGACCCAAATTACCACCTGTTAACATCGTGATTCTCACTCAGGGAGGTCCAATGAACATTTCCATACCACTCTCGGAGAGCCCTTAGGGGGGGTGCACGGTGACCCCTCCTGGCCCACGGACTATTTCAAAGGGTCAGATGACATATTATTCAGATAAATACTTAAGGAATAATTATCATCACTAAATGGTTTTAAGTTTTAAAGTGATAAGCTACCAAAGCACCGTAGCAACATCTCAAACGCTCAATATGAGATGAAATTACTATGCTTTGGCAACAGCATCCGTAATCAAAGATGAATAATTAATTTACGGAAAAAATAATAAATTTAAAATGTATAGAGATTTTAGGATTCAAGCATGTTTATAGTGGTAAATGGGCAAAATAAATGTTGAAGTAGAACGCTTCTTATATTTGATTTAGGAACAACATGAGATGATGAAATATTAAATACAACGTTAGATATTAAATCTGCGACTCAATTTTATAAACAAGTGAACTTCTGAAAAGATCTTCTTATTATTATCTAAAGTTAGTCTGTCATCTCCACCTAACAATACATTTAGACTGACCGGGGTGAATTTTGAAACGTTATTGAATAATCTTAAGCGAATATCTCTATAAAATCTACAATCAAAGAAAAAGTGGTAACTAGATTCAATGTTTCCACACTTGCAAAGTGGTGAGGGTATTATATTTTTATAGAAAAGATGCTGATTAAGTAGGCTACATTTATTACGAATCCTTGTATGAATTATCTGAACTTTTCTGTCTCCAAAAAAGAACAAATTATTCTGCTTTGGTTTGTCATTATCAATATAAGTCTTAAAGGCCCGTAATGTGCTTGTGTTCCTTACTTCTAATGGCAGTACGTTCCAATCGTCAATCGCTTTTGGTAAAAATGATTTTTTTATAAAGATTAGTTCGGCAATTGATATTTTGTAAATTATCTGAATTTCGGAGGTTGTAATTTGAGTTATCACTTACGGAAGGCGGTATTAAAGAAGATAAATAGTGAGGAGTCAGCCCATGAAACATTTTAAAAAATAAAGTAATTCTATGTTTGTATCTGCGTTGACCAAGAGTTTCCCATCCGGATTCTAATAGGACATCATTTAAAGAGACAAGTTTGGTGCACCCAGTTACAATTCGAGCTGCCTCGTTTTGAATTTTATCAAGTTGTTCTACTAAGTGAAGGGGAATATTATCCCATACAACATCGGCATATTCAAGTATAGGTCTTATAAAAGTGAAATATATTAATTGCAACGAATTTCTATCAAACAGGAACTTAAGTTTTTTCATTACATGGATCTTTTTCCATGCTTTGCTCGTAACCTGTTCTATGTGACTATCCCATGTTCCGTTCGATGAAATATATACACCTAAATGTTTGTGACTTTCGACCTCAGGAATATCTGTATTTAGCATTAGAAGACTCAGAGTTGTTGGGTCTCATATATTTCCACAATATCTCCCGTTTTGATTAGTAGCCAGCTTATTTCGCCTTGTTGTATACAGGGTACATGTATTGTCCCCATCCTGTACTGACCCCGTTTTTACTGGTTTGATACAACGTGGGTTGGTTGGTACACTACTGGTCTAGCATAAGGCTATCCCGTCTAATACATAGCCCAATGTTGTTATTGATAGGCTGTTATAGTTTGTGATTTTAGTATTGCCTTATAATTAGTTCTGTACCTTTTGGTTTTATACAGAACTTACTGGGTCTTATCCAGTGTTGACATGTATTAAAAACAATAATCCATTCGGTGCACGTCACATTTTTAATAACGAGTCAGTCTACAGTTCAAACATTTTCTAAATTAATCAATCAAATCCTAAAATGGAGAACGATCCTCAAACTCCTTAACACGGTCTTGTAGTATACATATGTCCGCTGCAACTGATGATAACCATCTTAACAGCCCCCAGAGTCACGAATCATGGCACACAATCTTAGATGCGGCCTATGTTAGGAATTATACTCAAATTTAAGAAATTGCAAAGAGTGTGCAAGGTAAAGATATTCCAGATTTATATTATCATAGGATATGTAGAAGCATTTTCACAATGAAAAGGGATTTAGATGGAATTAAAAAGAAAAGTGGCACAAAAAGCGCAAAACCATCATCAAGTGAGGGGTCATCCAAAAGATTATGCACAAGAGCATCAGAAGAAGAGGGAGTATTTGAATCAAATTGTATTTTCTGTGAACGGATAAAGTATATATTGAACACGAGAACGCGTGAAAAGCTTCTTCAAGTTGTAACGCTAAAGGCTGATCAGAAACTCAGAGAATGTGCAATCCAAAAAGGCTAGATTGATAGATTAATAGCACTAACAAGTCGAGATATTGTTGCAGCCCAGGCAAATTACCATTCTTCGTGCTACAAAAAGTACACTTATTTGAAATTATTAGGCCATAGTACGACAGAAACTGACACATCTAAAAATCACTATCAGGTTGCAGAGACCCAGGCTTTTAAAGACTTGTTTAGGTACATCAGGAATGAATTATTCGAAGGCAAATCAGTTGAAACTTTAGTATTTCTGTTAAAAAGATTAGAAAGTAATATGAGAAATAAGGGAGTAGAAAACCTAAATGATTCAACTAGAAAGCATTTTCGTAGAAAACTTGAGCAAGAATTAAAAAATTCGATAGAAATAGTTACAAATGTAAGTTGAAAATTGCTTTTGGTGCCTGACTGCATAACCAGAAAAGACCTTGTGCTAGAAAATGATAGACTTTTAAGGCAACTTAATTAACTGAAAGTAAAGTCCAGCAATTTTACAAAACTATAGATAGATCAAACGTCAATTCATATTAGATCTTTAATAAAGCAAGAAGTCAATCCTTATCCCTGGCCAATTTGATTTTGATACGAATTCAGAAATTCTAAACGGATTAGAACATGTACTTTTACCATATGCAGTTGACCGAGAATCCTGAGATTATTCAAATATTTGAACAAATTAGTCCACGGAGTATCGTATTCATCCCCTGATAACGAATCATAATCATTTCAGCGACTTTGAAAATGCTTCAGCATTAGCAAGAGAAAAAGATTTTCTGTGGATAACAAAATTGATAAACAAAGAAGAACAAAAGGTACCGAGCTGGACTGGGTTTAATATCCAAACACGAAGTGATCTAGCGGTATCAAAAGATACAGTTGGATATTAACCAACAATCAATGCACCTGCAACTGAACTTTCTACCGTATTTGGAGTTTTAAACCAATCCGAAGCTATTCGAACGCAGCTCCTTTTAGAAACAATCAAGCACATTATGCAAAAGCAACTGAGATTGTTTGGAAACACAAAGAACGCTTTTCAAATATTCTTCTAAGGTTAGGTGTATTCCATACAATAAGTAATGTTTTGTCGATTCTTGGTAAGCGTTTCCGCGATGCAGGGTTAAGGGAAATTTGTATAGAATCAGATCTAGTTTCAGAAGGTTCTATAAATGCAATTTTGGACGTAAAACACTACAATAGCGCTGTTAGAGTTCATAAATGCATATTTGAATGTCTAATGAGGCTTGTATTGTCAATTTTTCTCATTCGGTTAGAACACAACAAACAAGGCACTAGCGAAATATCAAACTTTCTAAATGATGCAAATGAACTGGCTTTTCATTTGACTCAGCATAGGTTTGACATGCTGATTGAAAGCCCGGGCTTGTCCACCGTAAAACGCCACTGGAATGACTTTCCAGAGCATTTGCGTCATAACAATGGCGAGTTGTCTGCAATTTTGACGTCCTACATTGACATTGAAGGGGAAGTTCTACTGGGGTTCTAGGGAGGGTAATTGGAACTTGCACCTTCAAGCAAATCGTAAAAAGATCCCTTGGTGTTTTGCATATGAGAAGTTGAATTATGCAAGATGTCTGACTCCTTATTTTGCTCAAATGTCAAATCTTCCTTAAAGGCACCCAAATGTGAACAATGCATTGAAGTCTGGCCAATTTTCCGTTCAATTGTCAAACAATAATCCCTTTGCACGTATCCTCATTGATCCAAGCACAGAAGTGACCGTGGAAAAGGGTTCTCAGGCGCCCGGAGGAACTACAAAATATAGCTTGAATGCTTAAGCTGTTAAAATGTACTATATAACGGCAGAGTACAGAAGTACATTTCTTGGTCAATTAAGAGATTTGATTCAGGACAGAAAATCAGAGTTTAGTCACACTGACCTTCAAAAGTCAAGAATCCAAATGGACGAAGAAGCAGTGAATTCAGTCACAAACTAGATAAGGGACTGGTTTTGATCCTTTTTCACACTACCAAGATTTATTGAGTATTTCCACAGCTAAAGGAACGCTTAAACACATATTTCATGATCTGCTAAATGCATATGAAATTGACCAAGCTGCATACGAAGTTTTCAAATCAGAAAGACTAGAAAGAGATCCACATGACAAGAAATTTTATGATCAAATGAAAACAAGTAAGCTGAAAACAATTAGTGATCTGTGTTAGAAAAAGGAGGTTAAGACAAATGGAAGGACTACAATACTCAAGGCAGACAGGTCTCTTTTTGGTCGCATCACTGCAATGGCACAATCAAGAAATTTAAGGATGGACGATATACTAGCACACCCATTAGGTCCATTGCCATGGACTTTAGCAATACCAGACGGTCTTCTTCGTAAAAAGAACAAAGCAACTCTTGCCTCAACTATTTAGAAAAATGTAAAAATAGCTGATAGTATACATGTAGTAAGGGTAACAAATAGATATTTGGATTGAAAGATAGTAATTGCGTTTTTTTTAAGTGATCGCCTTGTTTATGAGTATCAAGTTCAAATTGAATGGCTTTTGCTGAACGATATGTTGAAGTAATACTAATTACTTCAAACAATCAAACGAACAGACTTTGTGAAAATGTCAAGTTTAAGAAATGTTCCGTATTTGGCTTTGTTTTAAGAAAAAGAAATTTCAAGTTATTGCTCCAAATAATTCATACTTATTTTCCACTACACTTTAAAAAATCACTAACGATTACACAGAATATGGGTGGGTGGGGTAAGATACATTGTAATTATTTTATCGATTTATTATTTTATAACTCTAGATTTGCTGTTCTATAATCCCATTTAATTTTTCCAATAAAAAGAGCAGTTATAATTTCGATTTTGGTTCTATAACTCTCTTTAAAACATACACACATAAAAGTAATACTAACAAGAGCCATGTTGGACATGGGCATAAGTCCCCTACCGGCTTTGTTTGTCTCAATGTTTTCCCACGCCAATTCTATCAGGGACGTCAAAACCAGGTCTTGTTAAAGGGTTAAACAAGACTTACATGAGTTGTTGTCTCTGCTGTGCCCACTATACAATTCATGGAAGCAATAGACAGATGCAAGAAATAGTATCAATAACAGTTACCTTGTCTGATCCAAGATGTTTTTCTTCAGTCTTGTTGGTAAGAAATGAGAACTTTCACTGGAGGTGATTAATACTGCTGCATCACCACCCTGACTAACATGGCTTATAATTTTTTTTACATTTTAAAACAGGTTTCATCAAGTTAGCTTGCTTAGTTATTAAGTTATTGCAGGATCCATTTTTTGCCATATTTTCACTATTTCCGTTACCATAGCAACCGCACTTTTTGTCAAAGAACAAAGATAAAATGATGTGCATAATCTACACATTGCCATCTAGTCATATACCACGTCTCATCAAATTAGCTTGCTTACTTATTAACTTATCGCAGGATCCAATATTTTTTGCCATATTTTCACTATTTCCGTAACCATAGCAACAACAATTTTAGTCTAAAAACAAAAATAAAATGATGTGCATAATCTACACATTGCCATATAGTCATATACTAAGTCTCATCAAACTAGCTTGCTTAGTTATCATCTTATCGCAGGATCCCATTTTTGGCCATATTTTCACTATTTCTGTAACCATAGCAACCTCAATTTAAGTCGAAAAACAAAAATAAAATGATGTGCATAATCTACACATTGCCATCTAGTCATATACCAACTTTCATCAAAAACGCTTGCTTAGTTATTAAGTTATCGCGGGATCAAGATTTGAGCGGACAGACGGACGGACGGACAGACGGACGGACAGACGGACGGACAGACGGAGGGCAAACCTATAGTCCCATCCGGTGTGAACACCGGTAGGGGACTAATTACTTCATTGATCAGGCCTACAAACAGCCCTGTTCCTGTAGGCAATACCAGGTTTAATTGAAGCTAAAATTGATTTTCTTTTCTTAATTGCATAATAAAGATAGCAAGTGGTGATTTCTATTAAAAAAAAATAGTAAATCAGAAGCAATACATTAGGTAGAATTAATTACAAAAACTCCGGCTTATTTTCAGAACGTTTTGGGTTTTTTTAAAAAAAAATTCAAGTAGAGGGTATATCTGAACAAAGGGTGAAAAAATAAAGAAAGCTACCGATTTCAGAATGCTATCATACATTTTCCGTAAGTATACATATCAGGCTACTCAAAAATAGTCTTGAACCTTTTCCACCCCAGATTATACCATCCGACCCTGTGGCTCACGGACTAATGGCCATTTTCTCTTCCCGTATAGGATTTTCCGAAATTCTTGCTTTGGTTGACATCATTCAATGCCAATCTTTTCATCAAATATCTATGAAATTCTCAGATTGTCCCTTTTTCGTGATTGGCCAGATGTTTAAAAAGATATCATTCTTACCACCAAACACCTTGAGTTCACAAATTACAAAGTACTGCGATATTCCGACAAGTTTAAGCTCCATGTATCGTGCTTTTATAGGGACTGTTACAGAAAGTTCCCACGTGTATTCTGGTCTGACTAAATCAACCAATGTCTTCTCATTATAGGTATCCAGTCCATAAGTAATTCTCATATTCTGGAGGGTGTCTAGAAAAAGATAAGATGGATTTGCGGTTTTTACTATATCCGTTTCTTCTCATACAAGTCAAAGTTGGGAACTCTCAGAGATTCTATGGAACAGACCTCTGGAACTATAAAGCCACTACCCAAATCGGGAACCCTATTCTACGGAATAGACCTTGGGAATAATACGGGCGCACACATGAAAACACTTCATTTCGCACGTGGGTTTATATGACGTCACAAAAATCAACGATCCCGCTAAGAATGACGTTGCATAACACAAAATCAACGCAAAAATAAAAGAGGGCATATTGTAATTCAATGACAGACGCAGTCGCAGTGTTTTACTGCGTTTTGTCATAAAATTATTATATGCCCAAAGGATCACCACGGGCGATCGGAAAGAAATAACACAAGAGCCGCCAGAGACGGATTATGCTCCCAGAATAAGGCATTGTCACAAAAACAAGAACCGTGTTGGACATGGCCATCCCCCGCCACGAAAGCTTGAAAGTTAACTGAAGCCTAATAGATTAAGGATTCTTTTGTACTGTCAGAGATTAACCAACTATAAAATCTAAGTATTAAAATTAACAAAGGGCAATAACTTTAAAATTATGCAAGCAAGAGTTGCAGTTCTTAAGCACTGCACTTCACCCCCATGAGATCTATCCACCAATTAAGTTTCAAGTTGATAGCTATTATATTAGGAGATATGCTCAAGACAAAATCTTAGTATCAAGAATAACAAAGAGCAATAACTCCAAAATTATGCAAGTAAGAGTTGTAGTTCTTGTGCACTGCTCTTCTCCTCCATGAGATCTATCCATACATAAAGTTTCAGGTTGATAGCTATTTTACTATAGGAGATGTGCTCCGAACAATTTCTCTGTATCAAAATAAAACAAAGGGAAGTTACTCCAAATTATGCTAGCAAGAGTTGTACAGTTGTTCTTTTGCATAGCACTTCTCTTTTACGAGATCTATCCATCCATAAAGTTTCAAGTTGATAGCTATTATACTTTAGGAGATATGCTTCAGACATAATCTTAAGTATCAAAAAATAACAAAGGGCAATAACTCCAAAATTATGCAAGCAAATGTTGTAGTTCTTGTGCACTGCACCTATCCTCCATAAGATCTATCCACCCATAAAGTTTCAAGTTGATTGCTATAATTATACTTTAGGAGATATGCTCCGAGGTCAGATTGCAAGGACTCAAATAAGGTGTTATCTTATACAGCTAACATAAAGGAAACATACATTAAACCCCTTTTTTGCATGACATATTTTTAGACACAAATTTAAAATAGTTTATGGTAAAGGGCAACTGATTTTGCTACTCAAATGTGAAATTTCCTCAAAGTCTGAACATAAGACTAGAAGAATTGACTGTATTTTACACGCTAAGGTGGAGGAAAGAAAAATGATTTTTTTTTTACGAAAATTTCAAATTGTTTATAGTAAAGGGCATCTGATTTGCTTCTCAAATATGACATTTCATTAAATTCTGATTTTTAGACAAGGAGAAATTTGAGAAAAACTGTTTGTTACCCTAAGTCCCCTTTTCCCGTGACGAGGCCTCAAATCCAAAAACTGTCACAGATGCATCAACACTATATCATAAGAAGTTCACATGGTAAGTTTCATTTAATTTGGCCCAAGGGTTATGGAGAAATCGATGGGGACGGACGGACGGAATTACGGACGGACGGACAGACGAAGCAGCGGCTATATGCTCTCCCTTCGGGGAGCATTAAAATATGTTTTTCTTCAAGCGTATTAAATGACTAAAGTACATGTACCACCACAAGCCAAATTACCTAAAAACGACCTAAAATTACTACACGTACTTCGGAGGTATTTTCCACTTTACGGAAAAGTCCGAGCGATGTTCCGAATGGCCGCTACTATGCAAGCACGGCGTTTCATAACATCTGGGTGGTATTGAATTAGCGTGAAGACCTAATCTGAAATAATATTTATCAAGGTTAACAGAAAATCACCGACTAATTTCAAGTTGTAATACTTTTACCCTTTGGAATACAGTTTAAATAAGTTATAGTTAAGACGTTAAGTTCGCCAACCAATATCCACCAGACTATATAAACTCGACAGGAAATGACTCTTCCAAATCTGAGGCGTTATACCGTGTCAGAGTTTAGGGTCGAGGCCAGCGTAAACTCATTATAATCAACTTACGGCCATGTCCATTATCACCGTCAGCCCCTCTGCCAATCACAGACACACTGTATATGTCGTACTGGTCCCCTAGATCCACTCTATACCACGGCTCGAGCTCGTAATTGGTAGCTGCACAGCAATTACACGTATTAGGTGCTCGGGTCTGTTTTCCATCAACAGCTAATTCCGGACCCCACGTTATTCCATTATAAACATGTGAACTCATGGAAGTCATAGTGATTCCGGTAATAAGCTCTGGTCCTGTAGAATAAAAAGCAAAAGAAGATTATAATAAAGCGTCGTTCAGTTTGACCAGGAATGACAATTTTTACACTCCAAGGCATATCCAATCACCCGTTTTTATAGATAAATCAACATTAATCAGGTTTTCTTTGGATTAAGTTTTTGAAAAGTATCACATGCTGTAAACAATACAATCAACTCATTCCTGTGTAACAACATTTTGTTGACAGACAAGATCGCTCAATTATATTGTTTTTCGATTTCCCATATAGCTCCTAGTGTACGACATATGAAAAGACTTACGAACAACACATAGGTCATCGGACCATTTTCCAGACTTTAAACAAGTCACTTCTTCTGTGTTTGTACTGTAACCATCTTTACACGTAACATCGGTTCTTCTTATTCTATCGTTAGTAGAGTAAACTCGGTCCGGATCTAAACTATCAGTATATGTTGATGGAGAGGAACAACCAGCTGTGAAACAAAACTAACCGTAGAAACGCGACAATTACAAAGCATAATATTACATACATTTTTTTCCAAGATCCGAACTTAGTAGAATAATCGGTGGTTCGTTCTAGATAGTACTAATTCGGTACGTTCCATCATGTTAGTTTGTCCTAATTACCATGTTCTCTGATATTTATACATGTATAAATGTGACCCGTCACGCAAAAAGGGACCATCTTGGAACCCTATATAATGCTTGCTTGTTTGAATGGGATTATTTGCCGCTTTCAACAATCTTTCAGATATATCGCGGCGACTGGACCACTTAAAAATGGATTCCTTGAATGTATTACACCACTACTATAATTTCACCCTCTCATAGCCTCCAGCTGTTATCGTCCGTAAACCTTCGCTTACGTCACTATCACATATGGTTTAAGCCATGTCGAGGTGAAGCGCCGGTAAAGAGGTTTCAGTTTTTTTATTAGAAGCCGTAATTGACATGATATTCAAATTGTCAAATGTTCGACTTACGATCAGGATTGATTTCTAGGCTTGGTCGAACCCATCCAACATCTGTAAACATATACTCCTGAAGGTTGTCTGCACTATCGACCGTCAAATGAATGGAAGTCAACTGAACGTCTGGTGTCCAAAGCCTACTTGGTCCATGTACGTGAAGAGAGAGTGATGATGCCTGTATGAGAACATGATAAGACCATTGTTGTAGCACATCCATTTGTTTTAGAGCTTGATACTCAGAAATAGATCTTCAGTAGAATTCAGTTCAACTTCGAAATGTCAGCACTCATGAAGTGTTAATTTATTTTAAACAATCAAAGTCGACAAAACGAATTATTTAAGTGTTCGTTTCTTTCCCAAACAATCGAAAAGCGTAACAAGAGCTGTCGTAGGACAGCGAAGCTTGACTTTTCCTAGTGCTGGATAGTAAAAGCAAATCAATATTGACATTGGAAATTCAATAAAATGAAAGTCAAGAGAAAAGAGTCTTTGTCTACAGGCTGATAGAATGGTCACAGAAGCATGTGTAATGTTTCCAGGCAATAGCAAGCAACCAGAAATACTACAGATGTACATCTGTTGCACGTAAAAACTAAACCAAGATTTTTAAGTCCGAAAAGGGTTAAAATTCCACTAAATTCAATACAAGAGAATTGAATCTCTGTCGAGAAGCTGGTATTATTGTCAACGAAGCATGCGCAAAGTTTCCAAGCAATAACTTTACCAGATTTAGAGATAAAACTGATGTACAACATTTGTACGTTAAAACTTAACCAAGAATTTCTGAGTCCGAAAAAGGTTAATATTCCATTAAATTCAATATCAGAGTATTGGATCTTTATCTAGAAGCTGATATCATGGTAACAGAAACATGTGCAAAGTTTTCAATCAATAGCCTTACTTGATTTATAGATATAACTGATGTACAACATTTGTACGTAAAAACTTAACCAGGAATTTTTAAGTCTGAAAAGGGTTTAAATTCCACTAAATTCAATATCAGAGTAATGAAACTTTGTAAAGATGCTGATAATATGGTCACAGAAGTATGTGTAAAGTTGACAAGCAATAGCTTAAGTAGAAACAAAAGTATTACAGATATACAACATTTGCATGTAAAAACTAAACCAAAATTTCTAAGCCTGAAAAAAGGTTAAAATTCCACAATATTTCAAATCAGAGTAATGAATCTTTGTCTGGATGCTGATCTTATGGTCACAGAAGCACCTGCAATGTTTCAAAGCAATAGCGTTAGTAGAAACAGAGATTTATACACTTGCACGTAAAAACTTAACCAAAGCATATCGCCGATGCCGACGCCGACACGGACGCCGACGCCGACGCCTGGGTGGCCCGATTAGCCCCCATATTCTACGAATAGACGAGCTAGAAAGTGACTTTTTTACACCAAAAAAACTCAAAGTATCCTTTCTTTATTTCTGGGCGGATATAAACAGCAAAAACAGCTTTACACGCTATCGTTGACATCATTTCTAACTTTCTTATTTCTTGATATTCATTCCACAAAATATTTCCTGAATATATATCAGTGATATAGCCATGCACTCTAATTTGTGATAGAAAACTCTTATAATGGTATGTTTATTCACGCCACAATTGCAGTATCCTATCATCAATTTCGGTGCATCTTTACATTGGTAATAGTTTGTCTTGCCAACCACTTCACATCGGTATAAGCCATCTTTATTGGCACATGTACTCAAAAAAGAAATCTAATTTCCTGTTTCAAAAATGATGAGTGTTGTATTTGAACCATGCGGAAGGGCATTGAACCATGCGGAAGAACATTTTCGCTCACCATTTTTTGCCATGTTTATTCATTGTCAACCCAACGATATCCGACTTTCTTAACCAATTACTTTTCATACAATATTTTTTGTGTAAGCCCTCACTAAAACTTATGCAATTCTTCTAAATAAGTGAAAATATACACTCGATTTGTTCTTAGACGGATGGACACTCGAGTTTAAAAATACCTCCTTCCTCGACGCACTTTAAATTATCCTTCGTATATGTGTAGCAGGAGTGCTTTGGGTCATATAAAGGAAAGGGTTAAATTCAAGATAAGTAACTCTTATATACATGTAGGTTTCTAAAAGTGCTTATATTAAATCTGGTCTAAGATTGAAGAGATTGCTATTTAGTTAGTTTCATTAATGTTCTGAATCTGTGGCTTATTTCTAGTAATTTAATCTGTTAGGTTTAATTATTCAGGAATAATGCCATGGATTCAACATTAAAATATGCAAATTAGGCATTAGCAGAGTAATACATATGTAAACTGAGTGAGTGTATATATGCATTGCTAGTGCACGGGTTACACAGGTAGATTTTACCTATATCTATTACTAGTCACCTTGTACATAGGGTTTAATTTCATAGGAATGCATTTTTTACTCTAACCTTTCTAAATTGTTAGGATCTTTTGATAACTCTAAATTAAATTATATAAACTTTTCCTCTGAATAAAATGATTGAACGCGAAATACTGTGTTTCTTCAACTTTAGCCGCTCTTAGGAGAAATCATGGATCCGTTTTAAACCAGGCTGTTAAATATACCAGTCACCCTGGGCGTCGGCAGATAAACAGTCCGGTTACATATGTAACAATATCAGAATTTTAGTACAAATGGTTCCTCCTTAAAATTTATATATCAAATCCTTTAAGCCATTCGTCTGGTGTTTCTAATTGTAACCAAAGGTTTGGAAACAGGTTGTTTTGTGTAAAGACTCATCTGATAAAACAAGAGAATGAAGCAAATCAATTATTTCTTGCATATGTATGTACCTTCGGTATGTAAACTGCTTTCCATTGAGCAGATACAGGTGTATTTTTCTTCAAACCGCCATCGATTTCCCATTCAGCTATGAGCTTGCCTTCAGAGCCCTTCAATACCATTTGTAATTTCCCTCCAGGTTCACCAGCAAAGTGATGTGACCCAAATGTCAACACTGCTCTGTAGTCTGCGTCTATATTTCAATTATAAAACAGAACAGAATATATATTTTATTTACAAAATGACTTTTTTCATTCATTACAAAACATAATAACACAGCAAAATTTACATGTTAATGCAGGTAACAATGACATATTCAAACATCAATATTCAAAAACATTTTTCTCGAAACTTGGAAAATGTTGGTTTGAATACTCCTACATAAGTACGGCGTTATTATATACCACATATTAATATATATAACAGACGATTGGGTCCTATTATTCATTATTTCTTTTTTGAAAAACTCCATCGATAATTCTAAGACCTAGAGACCGGTTCTGAAAAGATAACAATTGGTTGATTTAAGTGGAAGTTAATTTCACTTCAGCAGTATTGTCGTTTCAATTGGCTGAGATGAAACAATAATCCTGATTGGTTGAAAACAATTTCTGTTCTATATTTAAACAATGATTACCGTTCATATAAATGAGGCTGTAAGTCAACCAAAAGAATATTGCATTGACAATCTTTTCGCGAGCCTTCCTTTACCTTTTGAGCATGAGAAAATTCCAGTCCATTCACCACCCCTCTGACAGGTGACAGAAGGAACCGTTGGTGCTAAGCCTTGATTGCATTGAATATCTTTGGCCAATATCGAATCTCCATTTACGTATGCTTTCTTCTCGCCCCGTAGATATTTTCCATCAAACTCTGGTGGGGTACATCCGGCTGAAATAATTATACCAACAATTATGTTTTTCATATATTAAATGAAAAATGTGTCCGTTGGCCCAGTAGTAAGAACGCCCGACATGCAATCTTATGATTGGGGACTCGAATTCCACTAGTGGCAGGAAGTTGCTCTAAGTAGAATTAGTATACTTTACAGGCAAACAAATAGTTCGACAAGCTAAAATGCGGTAATCAGCAAGTGAATTGAATCTCTGTCGCTCTTTCTTTGTCGCCCTCTCTTTCTTTCTCTCTCTCTATCTTTCTCTCTCTCGCTCTCTCTTTCTTTCTGTCTGTCTGTCTGTCTCTCTCTCTCTCTTTCTCTCTCTCTCTCTCTCGCCCTATCCCTCGCTCGCGCTCTCTGTCGCTCTTTCTTTGTCGCTCTCTCTGTGTCGCTCTCACGTTGTCGCTCTCTCTCTCTCTCTTTCCCTCTAAGTTTCTGTCTCTCTCCCTCTCAATAACAATTTTTGGTTGAATATTTGGTAATATTAACTATCCCTTCACGTGTTGGCTACCTGTGCCCTGAAATGATTTATATGGTGTACACGACAAAAATTTGGTGACGTGCAAAATTGGTGCCAATTTATGGCGATCTATATCAAATGTTGTATTGTGTCCAAGCTTTGATTTGGGTGAAGTCGCATCTCAGATCCGTGTATGGGGGTTATACATTGTATGACGTCATCAATATGGCGACTGTTATACAGTATTGCTTATTGAGTTAATGGAAGAGTTCATATTCTTGACAGGTCGTGGAAAATTTATCATTTTGTAATTCAGTATTTCACAAGTTCATATGGTTTTTACAAGAATCCTCAAAGTTATACAAATCAAGTGAACAGGGAGTTCTAAAAACGCATGTTACCGTATCTAAATTAGAATTTTATCATATTGATAAAACTTATTGCTTAGATCCTGCTTTAATATAGAGTTGTAAAATCGTGGGCATTTTCCCCTTTATTTATGCAGATTGATTGCTAAAGATATATATAAGCTTATCTCTGACTTTACCCAATCCATCCAAGTCCGGCGACTAATTCTGCGTAAAAATGTCTATCACAAAGACTTATTTTTGAAGTCACAAAATCGTGGGAATTTTCTCCTTTATTTATGCAGATTGATTGCTAAAATATATATAAGCTTATCTCTGACTCTACCCAATCCATCCAAGTCCGGCGACTAATTCTGCGTAAAAATGTCTATCACAATTACTTATTTTCGAAGTCACAAAAGAAAATAAGGTTACATTTTAATTTCGCCGTAAGTTTTAAATCTAAACTCACACGTTCTTCGAGTGTATCATATATATATGAATAGATCTGCATTCTGATTAACCATAAAAAGGGTGTAGTTCCTAAAGCATAGCCGGGCCCGTATTTACCAACCTAATATTGCAAGAACCTTATATATTTGGAAACTAAGCATTCATAGAACCAGTCATAACTGTTCGCATGTGTTTTAACTGTTCTGTGATGTGTCATGAATCATATTAGATCTAGTTGTTTTATCGCTTATTTGATATTTTAATAAGTTGATTATCGCTTTATTTCTCCGTAAATAATCGGCCATTGCAATTTTGATAGTCATGGTGATGTCAGTTCCATAGAGTCACTGACAAGTTGAATGTCTAAATTAATCACAACCGGTATTTCGTACAAGTTCTAAACTTTTACGGTCCCTAACAAAATTGCAACTTTGATATATATCTGTGACATGAAAAGGTCATCATCAGAGGTTTTTACTCAATATTCGTCGACGATTTAATGAAAAAACGAATGATCCCATTATTCAACATTGATTGATTTGAAAACGATTTCTATAGAAACAGGTCGGACTGTTATAACGAGCGTATATATATTCAAGCAAGTTGTCATATTTCAGTGTTTAGTTAGTACCGCAGGAGCTCGAAGCGTTGACAGATTTGCTGGTTCATTTACTAGTTAAGCTAAAATCTTATTAGCCATCACGAATAAATAAATATCATTTTTTACAAACAAGACGTAGAAATTTCAAAGAAACTTGACACTCGAACCTTGAGATTGGGTGGTGGACGTAGTATTACCTATCATATTGCAACTTCTACAAGTATTTAAAGTTTATCAATGAACGTATTGCTTTCATATCCTTCTTCGAAAAATGAAATTTCAGCTTATTCAGTTGTCCCTGAATCTCCCAGAAAAAGCGAATCTTATGATTAAACATGTTTAATCGCTTGCAAGGACATGATTATATCTCCCTCGGCTGCCAATGAATATATGTCTTGTAGCAAGGAAGAAGCAGGTACAAGACTTGCATACAAAGAATAGTGACACAGATTGAAATACATTCTTTACATTCTCCTGTTTTTAAGGTAGTGGACCCGTAATAGTTCTACAATGTTCCAGAGGTAATGGACTTTAACAGTGTTAACCAAGGTTTCCTAATGATTTTCATTAGGAAACCTCGGTCAACACTGTGAAAGTTCATGAGGTTCAAAATGTTGCGGAACTTTTACGGGTCTACTACCTTAATGTATCTGTCTCGAGTCTTGGTAATTTGGAGAAATTGTATTTATAATTACATGTGTGATGTTACCAGCTCAATATCAAGAAGTGAAAAATGTTGGTTGGGATTTCGCGTTGCTGAGTATTTTATTCAAGAAGACTTGTACAACATTTAGAAATTAATTTCTTGTACAAATGAGTAATGTTGGACCTGTACTATGGACGGTTTACAGGGTGATCTAAATATATGAAAGAATAAAGAATTCAAATGCAATGGCTACCTATGATTATAACTGTCATTTAAGCTTGAGTTTAATAAAAAAAATGTTTATTACTATGTATAGAATGAATACTTTCTAACTAATACTAATAACAGGAGAGGCTCTAAGAAGACTGTGCTTTTCCAATAACGTCATGATGATGAGTACTGGTTTACACTCTTATGACTTCCTTTGAAAAAAAATCACTTTCATATATAAAATAGTTAAGATATGGAGGAACAATTCTAAATGCACTAGTTTCAATTTATAGTAAAAATTGACAGATATTCATGGAACTCCTTTTTTGTATATATTCTGACTATTATGATAACTATCGTCACTGTTAACTTTACTTGCATATACGAAATTAATATTGCGTAAATGGTGACATACTTGGGTTATATTGACTGAGCATGTATATTTCCGATAGAACTGACAGCTACACCTTATTACCATTTAAATGAGAGCCCAACAGATATTCTTTCTTATAAATTGACCTAGTTATTCTGTTTATTTATCATATTATTATATATGTTTGGTCACAATGTACTAATGTTATGACACCATCACTTCTAGCCCCTAAAATTCTCCTGAGAGTGATCAGACATGTAGATCAGACATGTAGATATAAGAAGCCTATATTACGTCCGAATGGCTCTCCGTTTTAATTTGTCCGGTATCCTATAAAGTTTAATTTATATATGACATGATTAAAAGGTAACACATTTGCAAAAAAAAAGTTTTTATCGGTGTATTTATAGTAGGGAAATGCTTTCTTCATTGCATTTACCCCACCAATGTTTCAAAGGATGCTACAGAATTATTTATTTATTTATTATGATTATTTTCAGTACGTTTTTCCGCCAAATTAAATGTTAATGAACAGTTTCCGATCGTTTAACGTATGCTATGCATTATAACATCATAACGCCAAGTGCACCATATTGATGACTCCATTATTCGGCTCAGAAATTAAAGCCAGTAGGATTACCTGTTTAACTTTGTCAGGTATCCAATAAGGCCAGATTATATTAGTGGTTTTACGGGATTTATTTTCAGATTAAGGGTCGGGAGGACGAAATGAAAATGATAGTGATAATAAAAACAAAAAACTGAACATGCACAGTCGATGAAAAAAAATCTTAGCACTTTCCCTCGAAAATTGTTGCATGTGATTTTTTATGCGGAAATGTAAACAATGAACACGTGATATTTCTGAATTTAATCATCGTCGTATAAGTATCTTTAACGGGCGAACTCGTTTCTCAATCATGATATCGCTCGGACCTTCTGGCCTATTCCGTAGAATCGCCGTCCGATACTCCTTTTTTAACAGTTCCGATCATCGCGTGAGTCCTAAGGAATCGCAAATCCCGGAGTATATAATTTCCGTTTAAAAAGAATTTTTACAGGGTCAGCGGGAAAATATTAAATAATACCATCTCTTTTTTTTCTTTTTCCGGGAAAATTACAGTCGAGGGTTTTGTAAATCAATCAATGAAAATATCTGGCCGGACGTTTCATTTGAAATATGACATGATGAATCGGCATCTAATATCTCAGTAGTATAGACTTAAGGTTTCGAGCGACAATTTAACAATTTTACTATTGTAACCACAACATGATAATCAGTCTGTTTTAAGCCTTCGTCTGTCTTCGAGAACATTTCCGAAACGAAAGACAATGGTCTAAGCCGACTATGTACACAAAAACTATACTTTTATTCTCAATGATAAGCTTTTTGACGCGATGATCTAAATATAGGCCTAACTTGATGAATATTTATGGCCCGCAACATTTCGATCTAGAATTTGAATACCGCTCCTTTACCGCTCTTGCACGTGGGGGTATTCCACGTGGCCAAAATCTTATTTACGCATTTTACTTTACACGGTAGATTATGCGTTTCTCGAAAAACTGCTCTTCGTTGATTGATTTGTATTTTTATGTAACTCATTTTTCATTTGACTAAATCAAGAAAAAATATTCAAAGAATATTCAAGAAAGAATTAATTTTTACTCTAAACGCAGACTGGGGCTTTAAGCTAGTCGTACTTTGTAAAGCCACACCAATTCCTGATTTAAGTTTCAACTGACATTATGATTACTATAATTGCTTACAAAATATAAGCGAGTGCTTGACATTTCCAACAATTTTACACGAGCTCAATGTTGATACTCAGATCAGCATGTGATTGTGCATCGTCTGATTAGTCTTCATTTCGCAGTAGATATTTAGCCACCGACCTATTTTCTCACTTCACAACCACAGTCTATTGTTTATGCAGCCTGTAGATATACCGTAGCTCCATATGTGTCCATTATGCATGAATGATTTAATTTTGGTCGATCAAATCACTTTTCGAATATTCTGATTGGCTAAAAAATTAGTTTCATTCTCCAATGAAATTAATTTTGAGTACACAGCTATATTGTAAGCTTCCACACAAAGTAGTCCAAAAGGAAATCTGTCCCATTTGCATTAATATGTACATTTTTGCTTCATTATATTAAATTATAAGATATGAAGACAGTATCTGTTGATTTCATGGAGTATGAAACTAAAAACCTAATAACACTTATGTATAAAATGTGCGTATTCGCACAGTTTGATTAGCTTTTTAGATTCATACTCCATGAAATCAATAAATACTTTCTTCATCTCTAAAATAAATTTGATGAAAATGCTCCACACAGACTCGTATTTTTAAAGCTTACGGTCTAGTTTCGGTGAAAAAGACAATCCTGGTGATTCAACGTCACTCATTTTGTATTCCTCATAACGCCTTTCGTCTTCAACAGTTACTCGTATATAGTCCATTTTTATGTCGTCATATTGTCCATTATATGGCTGCAAAACTATATCAACGCGATGGATCTGTAAAATATTTATATTCTAATTTTAAATTGTGTTAAGATACATAAAAGATATTTCAAAGTTTAAGAAGAGCACCGCTTACAAGTCCCTAAGATCGGCTGTTTAGTGCTTGATGGTGAAAAAAAATGCACAAAATGGTTCTAGAGACGTTTATCAATAGTTAGTGTCATTACCAATCAAAAAATAAAGCTAACCGTATTTTTTTGTTATAAATGAATTACTTTCTCTGAATTACCTTGACCTTGACCAATGACCTTAACATTATTATACATATGGTAGTTTTTTCACAAGCATTGCACTTGTGAAATTTCAAGGCTCTATGACTTACCCATCCAGAGTTACAGCTAATATTAGTTTTAACAACAAACATTTGACTTTAAAAATGTCCCAGGCAATTATTGTGTGAAAAATGAAGGCCCTATTACTTATATTTCAAAAGATATCACAAAATGTCAAAGTTTTCGCACGACGACGACAACAACGACGACGACGACATCAATGCTATAACACTACCTTGGGTTTTCTCCGAAAACAGCTCAAATTACACTTGGCAAAATTGATAAAGAATCTTTTTTTAGAATCTGAAGTATTTATATGCATCACCAATTTTCACTTAGACTTTGTTAATTGTCTCTCAACTAAAGAGTTTTGTATTTTGTGTTTCGCAACATATAAAACATTCATATGTTGTTTTGACAGGGGAGTTTGAAAGCAGCATCAGCCCGCATGCAGCCTGACTTGCAGTTGCATTTGTTGATTTGAATCGGCAACTTGTAGGCTATCGTTTAGCAATGCGAAAAAAAGAGCCGTCAGAGACAGATTATGCTTCCCAAAAAGGCATTGTCACAAAAGCATGAGCCATGTTGGACATGGACATCTCCCGCCACGAAAGCTTGAAGTAAACTGAAGCCTAATAGATTAAAAATTATTTTGTACTGTCAGAGACTTACCTCCTGTTAAATCTAAGTATTAAAAATAACATAGGGCAATAACTCCAAAATTATGCAAGCAAGTGTTGTAGTTCTTGTGTATTGCACTTCTCTGCATGAGATCTATCCACCCATAAAGTTTCAAGTTTAAAGCTATTATACTCTAGAAGATGTGCTCCAAACAATACCTCAGTATCAAAAATAACAAAGGGCAATAACTCCAAAATTATGCAAGCAAGAGTTGTAGTTCTCGTGCATAGCACTTCTCCTGCATGAGATCTATCCACCCACAAAGTTTCAAGTTGAAAGCTATCATGCTTCAAGAGATATGCTCCAGACATAATCTAAGTATCAAAAATAACAAAGGGCAATAACTCCAAAATTATGCAAGCAAGAGTTGTAGTTCAATGCACCTCCATAAAATCTATCCCCCCATTAAGTTTCAAGTTGAAAGCTATTACACTTTAGGAGATATGCTCTTTGGTCAGATTGCAAGGACTTAAATGATGTGTTATCTTATACAGCTAACAAAAGGTAACAAACATTAAACCCCCTTTTTGCATTACATATTTTAAGACACAAATTTCAAATAGTTTATGGTAAAGGTCATCTGATTTGCTACTCAAATGTGAAATTTCATAAAATTCTGTGCAAAAGACTAGGAGAAATGAAAGAATAACTGTATTTTACACGCTAACGTAATGGTAACGAACATTTAGCCCCCTTTTTCAATGATTTTTTTTTATGTAAATTTCAAATTGTTTATAGTAAAGGGCATCTGATTTGCTACTCAAATATGAAATTTCATTAAATTCTGACTGTTAGACTAGGAGAAAATTGGGAAAAACTGTTTTTTACCCTACGGCCCCTTTTCACGTGACGAGGCCAAATCCAAAAAACGTCACAGATGCATCAACACTTTATCATAGGAAGTTCACATGGTAAGTTTCATTTGATTTGGCCCAAGGGTTATGGAGAAATAGGTGGGGACGGACGGACGGACAGACGGATGGACGGACGGAATTACGGACGGACGGACAGACGAAGCGGCGGCTATAATGGGGAGCATAAAAAAACACAAAGAACACAAATATCAAAGACATCAATGATCAAATCCCATGTTCGTTGTAGAGGTATAAAAGAAGAGTCTTTATATCACAGGGCCTTTCTGGCCATTTGTAGTCAAAAGCAACCTTTTCGCCCGATCTGATTTGAAAAAAATCTGAGAAAGCATATCACAAAAGGAGGCAGGAATTTGTTGAACAACACGATTAGCTCTTGTAGATGAGGTATTTCATGAAAGAATTTACAAACGACAATTGCCCCCGTTGGACTCCTCCGGTCCGGAATAGCTAACGTCTTAATGTTTAATATTTTACCTTGCCAATATACTTCATCTGCTTTGTATCTGTATACGTTCGACCAGCAAATTTTCCACGAGGAAAATTGAAATAACCAATTAATTCGTCTTCCATATTCACCATGGATACGGTCATTGGACACCATGTCCCAGGCCAATTCCCTCTATCATCACGAACCTTGAATTCTATCGAATAATCAGTGCCTGATAAAAGTGAACAAAATTAATTAGAGTCTTTGATTTTGATTTCTCGATTGATGGAACGCTGATCCCTCTCCTTCACCGCGACTATGACACCTACATTAAATAGTTAAAACATTTTTATTAAACAAAGAGCATATCGATGGAAGGTGGCCTAACTTCAGCCTATTCAAGCTGTAGTTTAGATACTTAAGTCGCCATTCCAAGAAATTATATGAAAAAACAAAATTGCGGAAAATGTTTGACTTAGCCGATTAGTTTTTAATATAAACGAGAGTTTTGATAAGTCACACGATTTTTTTGATTGATATCAGCGATATGTTGAGGACACTATAAAAAGTAGGATGGTAAAAATGTCGAAACCAGAAATGGCCTGCTTTGGTATAATTATTGATATAAAATTCAATAATATCATTTAACTCAAAGGATGAATAAAAGTTTTATCATTTTGGTTAAGAAAATCTAAAACCAAGTTTATAGAATAATGATATGTTTAATAATTGGAATCTTTAACTGAAGGTAAAATAAAACGCTTCTTCGGAGGAGAAATTGGCAAGATGAGATAGAACCAAGAGCCTGTTAGGAGAAATGTTAATTTAGTCATGTTTGGATCGTATAGTTTATGCCTTTTAACAAACCAGAATTCCATTGACCTAGTACTTTTCTTTGTTAATTTATCACGGCGATTAATCGAGGAACAATATCTTGGTTACTAGTAAGGACTAACATATACCTTCATAGCAGTTCACTTTTCCCGACCATGTTTCGTTTCCTCTGCATACAAAGTCTTTAGAAGTTGACAACACAAAGCCACCAGGGCAAGTGACGTCACTGTTGAGAAGAATTCCATCGCGCTGAAATGTTGTTGTTTTATCTTTAAACGTAACTTGATGATCTGCTTTAGGCAGTCTGCAGCCAACTGAAAGACAAGTATGTAGATAATTGGTTTTTCATTAAATAAATTTATTTTGAAAACTGTATCTAAAGTTAAGAACATACGAATCGACAAGGTCGATGTTAAAGCAACGTTCTCAAAAGATATTTGAATTGTTTGAAGAGCAATATTTGCATGATATCGAAAATTGTGTGATGAGCAGCTGAAGCCTCGAAAGGGATGCCGTAGTTTTACAGGTGGGTGAAATACCAGGGCCCGAGATTTAAAAAAATGCTCATGCTTAATTTAGAGTTTCTCAAATTTTCCTGTAAGTTTGTGATAAATTGGCCTAGTAGTACAGAAGAAGATGTCCTTTAAAAGTGTTGACGAAAGCCGGACTGGCACCGAACCAAGAGTGATCACAATAGCTCGCATTCGAACTTTGTATTCAGATGACGCACACACATAGGATCGTGTACTGTTATATCCATCCCAAACAATGAATTTTCTAGGTATTGTAATGAATTCCATAAATCTGTGTGATTGGTAAAATTTGCAAACAGATTTGCGCTTTTGCCCTGAATAAGTCGCGTGATCTCATTTGATACTAAGCGCGTAAGTACTAGTATCCTTTAAAGTAATAAAAAAATATTGTTTTCCGGGTTTTCAAGTTAACGGAAAACTATTTCAGGTGAAATTCTACCCCTGCATTTTTAAAATTACTCAGGAAATATCATTTTATATTGGTAGGTGTTGCAAGTGCTGTACCACAGATCTTGTAATTCGGTACTTCTCATTGAATTAGAACAATGGCTACCTAGGTATAAAAATGAGAAACATATAATCAATATCATTGGAAAGTACAAAACAGATAATCATTATTATTATGATGTTATATCTGAGTAGACTGTCTTTAAACCATCACATCGCACAATCGACCCAAAAGAATAATTCAAGTTCTGAGTAAATGTTATCGTCTTCATAATAACTTCTTTAAGTTGTCGTTATTAATGCGGTTTACTACATACAATCTTACCATGTTCACAATTAGCTCCGTATCTAGGAGATTCACATCTGCATCGATTTGGTTCAAAACATTCGCCACCATTCTGAGCACAGAGATTGCTGCAAAGAGCTGAATAAAAAATGAAAATATTTCTGTCTGAAAGCGTGTCATCAAATATTGTTGTTTGTACAAGTTGGCTTTAAGCCCAAATAAACAGTATCAGTCACATTATTAACTAACCAAGAAGTTTTGGCATTTATTATACCAGTTCAATCAGTGTTTCCATATCGAGCTTCAATATGTACTGTGATATTGACTGAATTGTCACATGTCAAGAACTTTTGTTTATAATATACAACATACAAGTAGGCGAAACTTCAAAAGTAATTACGTCGATGCATCGAATTCTGCATATAGCGCTACCAACCACGCAATGAACGTTGATGACAGAAGTGCGAGTCTTCTTAACCCTATTTACATAGCAATAAAAATGAGATTTACAACAAAAAACAGCAGAAAACTTGCTTCGTTTTCTTAAAAACGAAACGTTCACTTGAAATTCTCTCTAAGACCAACCACAGTCGATATTACTTGAGCGACCACTTCTTTAAGCGATCGCTTTTAGAAAGAGACCATCATAAAAAGTAAATTCACGGTAAGCAAAATTTTTAAAAGGGGCGCAATTTTAAACAAGAAAAAGTTTATAGTATAGAATTGTACGTTTTGGTACCCATTTGAATCGCTGGACCATTATAGGATGCAGTAAGCATTATGCGAAAATCTATTTATGCTATCAAAATTACCAGTCTTTTCTTTCATGAAAGAATATATTATGCGAATATTCTTATAATTTAATTTTTGATAGTCCCTTAAGTAGTCGCTCAACACTAGTATTACTTCATAAAAGAAAACTTCAAATGTAATCAATGAGTTAAAAAGTTGTATCTCGTTTAAGGATATGTTCTGGACAACCAAGATATTCTATAACAGTTTCGTTTAGAGATAGAAAACAAACTTAACGAGTTTCACAGTTTTTCCCGCGTGTTGCTGGTGGACACTTGCATTCACCATCCCTCACGCATGTACCACCAAACTTACACCCCTCGTCACAGTTTACTGAAATCAGAAATCAGATACCGATTACATCAAGGTTCATTTAGTTGGTCTCTGGTACCCAAGAGATACCCTTGTCGCGCTCAGAGAGGACCCTGATGGTCATATATCTCTCAAATGAGTTTCCTTGACATCTAGGATATCACATGATTAAGATTGACGGATTCATTTTTTAGGGAGATAATTTGTATTTTTTTACAATGACCTGGACTGTTTTGAGATTGCCTGCTTTGTTTCTATGTAAAATTGGATGCTTATTGGTAAAAGAAGATTTTCGCTCTTGGTTCTATGTAAAATGGAATGCGCATAGGTACAGCCAGAATATGAACAAACTCAGAAAAGATCAATTAGATGATGCTACCTACCAACAATGAAAGATTTTTGCCGTCTACTTTCGGAGAGGAAGGTTTTTGAAGATTAAGGCTATTTGCTTCAATATTATATGACCAAAATATGACCATAGGTTCATGATATAGACGAACTTGGTAGAGGTCGACTAGATATTGCTACATACCAAATATGACAGATTTTTGCCTTTCGGTTTCAAACAAGAAGATTTTTGGAGATGTTCATAGTTTGCTTCCGTGTAAAACGGGGTGCTTCCGGATATAGCCCAAATATGATTCCTGGGTCATGTTATGAACGAACTTAGTAGAAGTCCACTTGATTATGCTACATTTATGTACCAAATACAAAAAGAGGCCCCTGAGGCCGCTTTACTGATTCTTTGAAAAGCTTATGTATTGATAGTGCTATTTAAGAAACAACAAGGAAAAAGATTCATGAAATATTATCCATACATGAAGGAGGAAACATTCCGAAAATTTACACAAAGGTCGCTTTTCCCATGTCGCCGCATAAAAAGCCACAAATATACTGAAATAGAGTATTCAGTGAAGGTTTCGCATGAATTTATCCGTTGATAAAAAAGGGTGTTTTGTTAACAAGAAAAGTTAAATTAAGGCTCATAGTTTTCTATGACGCAGTACAAAATTACCAGACCACATCAATATGCACATGGTCACATGATGTAGAATACTAAGTGAAATTTACATTAACTTCCATGCATATATGAAGAAGTGTTAAGAAAAATTTCTTAAAATTAAATTTCAAATACAGGCCCCTTTTCTTGTGCCACTCAATCGATCAAAAATATTTTAAAAGAGACCAAGTTCTATGAAGTCGATCAGTCGAGAACTGTAGGCTCCTTTTCACATAACGCTTGACGGATATGATCCATTTTCGTAAGGAACGCTCCCAATGGTGGTCCAATCATTCTGACCGAGTAAGAAGACAATCGGATGAAAACTTGAGTTTAGAGCTTAAACAGGAATTAAACAGGAATTTTCTGAATAATTTTTTTCAATTATAGTCATTTTTCCATTTTTTCTCGTGACGCTCGATTGAATAGGCCAATCCTCGAAAAGAACCATCCTTGTGATGCAAGTTAGAACTACGTCGGATGAAAACTGTCGTTAACGAGGATTTTCTAATAAAATTTTGAATAGGCTCCTTTTCCCATTATGCTCGACGAATCTGACCAATTTTTACACGAAGGGATCCTGGTGATGGTCTAACCATTCTAACCAAGTTTGAAGACAATCGGATAAAAACTGTGGAGTCTAGAGCGTAAACAAGCAAATGTTTACGGACAGATGGGCGGACGCCGGATGGGAATACCGGTATCGCAATAGCTCTTCTGACCTTCGGTCAGTAGAGCTAAAAATTGTCTACCTTCGAGTTCGAAAAAGATTTTTAAGTATTTTCTCATTGTATCCTTTTTATTGCCATAGCAACCAAACTTGAGGATGGATTTAGATTAATTGAACAACTTTGGTAGAGTTTGACCCAAGGAACATCCCTCCCAAGTTTCATCAAGAGTTGACCACTGGCTAATGAGTAGGTGGTATTCGAAGAAATAGTGGACGACGCACGAAGCACAGCGAACGACGCACAACACACTACCCACGACGGACGATGGACATTTGACGATCACACTAGCTCACCCTGAGCACATCGTGCACGGATGGGCCAAAGAGCCAGTGGTCTTATAGTTCGGCATAAGATATGATCATTATTTGTATAAGGTATTAAGGAATAAGCCGTTAATCTGAAAATAGCTTAAGGCTTAGTACAAGATCGTGAAAATGAAAGCTAATAACCTTCAATGAATTAGTAACAGAATGTACGCTTCATATAAAAACGTTAGAGTTCTGAAGGGAAAATATCATTTTATTATAAGACTGAAAACTTATAGGAATTCTTTTGGATTTTGAAAAAGAGGTCAAAAGTCAGGCCCTAAAATCTCGTTGTCGGTGCACTTTAAGCCGAATGAAAATAAGAGATAACTAATAAGTAGCTATTTCAGACTAATTATCAGACGAAACAACAACAACAATGTCTGTGATAAACATATATTCAATATTTTTTTTCTTTTGTGTCGCCATTACCTTGACACATGATAGCGTTAATCAATTTCAAAAGTTTAATGCTACAAAGGTTTAATGATTTGATGTATGTGTGAAAAACTCTAGTTGAAAAATCTTACTTTATGTTTTGAGTTAAAGAATGGCAACAAAAGGACCCTGAGGGCCCTAAATCGCTCACCTGATATTTCAATTAAATTATCATTAAGGCTCCATTTCCTATGATATAGCATGAACCTTCCCATTTTCAAATGAGTTCATTCTTGTGACCTGGCAAACATTTTGATCAAGTTTCATGAAGATTGGGCTATATTTGTGGCGTTTGGAACTCTTACGAGAAAATTGTCATTAAGGCCCCTGATATGGCACGGATACTTCCCATTTTCAAATGACTTCATCCTCATGACCTAAAAAACATTCTGACAAAGTTTCATGATGATTGGACCATATTTGTGGCGTCTAGAGAGTAAACAAAAAAATGTCATTAAGACGCCATTTCCCGTGATATAGCACCGATCCTTCCCATTTTCAATAGACTTTATCCTCATGACCTAACAAACATTCTGACCAAGTTTCAAGAAAATTAGACCATATTTGTGGCTTCTAATGTGTAAACAAGAAATTTGTCATTAAGGCCCCTTTTCCCGTGATATGGCACGGATCCTTTCCATTTGAGCAATTTTCATAAGGGACCACCCAAGGAATATTTCTACCAAGTTTGGTTGATTTTGACCCATAAGTTAAGGAGGAGATGTAGTTAAAAGATATTGGTGACAAAATTGTCATTAAGGCCCTTTTTCCGTGATATGGCACGGATCCTTCCCATTTTCAATAGACTACATCCTCATGACCTAACAAACATTCTGACAAAGTTTCATGAAGAATGGACCATATTTGTGGCTTCTAGAGTGAAAACAAGAAATTGTTCATTAAGGCCCCTTTACCCGTGATATGGCACGGATCCTACCCATTTGAGCAATTTTCATAAGGGACCACCCAAGGAATAGTTCTGCCAAGTTTGGTTGATTTTGACCCATAAGTTTAGGAGGAGATGTCGTTTAAAGATATTGTTGACAAAATTGTCATTAATGCCCCTTTTTCCGTGATATGGCACGGATCCTTCCCATTTTCAATAGACTTCATCATCATGACCTAACAAATATTCTGACCAATTTTCATGAAGATTGGAGCATATTTGTGGCTTCTAGAGTGAAAACAAGAATTTTTTCATTATAGCCCCTTTTCCCGTGATATGGCACGGATCCTTTCTATTTGAGCAATTTTCATAAGGGACCACCCAAGGAATATTTCTGCCAAGTTTGGTTGATTTTGACCCATAAGTTTAGGAGGAGATGTCGTTTAAAGAAAAAGTTGACGCCGTGACGGACAGACGGACGCCGGACAATGATCGATCACAATAGCTCCCATGAGCACTTCGTGCTCAGGTGAGCTAAAAATCAAAACCATTAAACCATGCACATAAAATTACCTTTCCTACATTCCGGGTGTGTATTATTTATGATCATATCAAAGTCACGCTGAATCGATACCCAGCGTCCTCTGCTGCATTTGAAAGCTCTTTTAACTGGTTCCATGTTTTTCTCCTTACAGTTAAAGTAGAAACGTTTTCCTGCTTCGAAAACAAAGCCTTCAGAATAGTACTTTTTGTCGTTCTTAACTTTTTCGAAGATCTCTATTGTTCTAGACATCTCGGTTGTGTACCCACAAGAATCTGAAATACAGTAATTTGTATTAAGCGACCTAAACGCGGTCGTTAAAGAGAATGGACGCTAAGTACAAGTTTTAATTACAAATTAGGAAATGTCTAAGATTGAATATCAATGTTATTTCGAGTTTTCCGTAAATCCTATGTTGGCAAAATACAACAAATAGTCTCTCATTCTAGTGAGTTATAAAAACAAACGATCTATTTACAATTATATTTGAGACCAAAATGTCTACATTTATAGCTATAGATAGGTTCCTTCAGGAGGAAAGGGACCGTCTGCTGAACGCAAAAAATGCCGATCCTAGACAGAGGCTCACATATCAATAATCATTAACTTTTCAAATGGATTTCGTAAGAAGAACTCGCGTTAGTAATATAAAGAATGGTGAAACTGAAATCACGAACATATGTTAAGATGAAAAGTATTTAGCATACAAATTAAAATTACTAAACTTCTGTTAATATTTACGATTTCAATACAAAAAACGTAGGAAAAAGTTACATACAAACATAAAATCATTTTAATGTATATTGAACCATTTGTGTATATGAGTATATATATACTACCTTCTTTGCACATGGGCTGACTTTCTAGAATTTCTGACTGTAAATTGCCGTTAATGCAGAGAAATTTTCTTGGGTTTTCGATTGTATTCAGTGAGTATCCATCATTACAAGTAACTTCATAATAATTCAGAAATGATTTTCGAAGGATTCCGTTTGTAGGTGCAGCACATTCCAGTTGGATACCGTTCTCTGTAAGAGGTATTTGAAAGGGGGGAATAACTCTTGCAGAAGTGATAACACTAGTTATCCCCATTGCTAGTCTGAATAGATCCGTTGTAAGTGGAAACACATGCTAAGTCTCATGAAAATATCTTCGATAACAACTGTCAAATGACGAAGTTTAAATTTTCCACCTAACAAAAACGTCGATGCAAACGACCCTAATGTGATAACAATACTTCGGGGTTTCTCCGAAAAAAGCCGAGCATAAAAAATAAAAAAAAAAATACCATAAACAGGAAAAGAAAAATGTGGTTATCACAAAAGAGAACAAGATCCTTTTGTACCTGTGTATATCACCATTTTCCGACAAACCGGATTTTCATGCTCTGAAGGCAATCTTGTTTGAAGATTTTTTCTCGTCTTCTCAATGTTCGATACAATCTTAAGCAATATCTTTCAATTTCAACGCACGTTTGATTAATGGTTTACTTTCTTTGTATTTTGATTCGTCTATTGTTCGTTTTGTATTTTCTTGTTCTAATAACGGACCATTAAAAATAAAGAATGTCAGAAATAAATAATGAAAACCACATTCAAAGGGAGATAAAAAGCGCCATGACAATTTGGTTTGGAAAAAAGAGCACCTTGACTATAAATCTTGTGTGATCAATTGTTAATAATCGGTGTATTTCAGGGGCTAGCCTTTCAGTTGGTATAATAAGTTATTATTTTCTTTCTTTCAAATACATTCGGCAGAGCTTCGTAATCATAAAGTCCCTTTTATTCGACCAGATAACGTGGACATTCTAAACACTAGATATTGAAAAAGTCATTTATTCACATAAAAATCACCAAACACGAGCTGACACTGAAACAAACAATCATCTTCTATACTAACCCATTTCACTGTCATCATTTGCATCATCTTCACCATATGCTGAAATACAACACGAATTTAAATATAAACAAAATGAGAAAATAAACGGTCCTAAATCACTACTGCATACAATAACAATAGAATTACCAATACAGTCCTTTTAATTTGCCATTGATATTAACCAGATTATGAAAAAAAAACGATTTATTTTACTTATATTTTAACGGTGTTATCAAAAGCTAATACTTTCATAATAAATGGGCAGTAAGCTCATTAAAAGGCAACGAAAAACACCACAATTGAGCATTTACTATCAAAGGCCTGAAAAGCAGCTAGCCTTGTTTTTTCTTTTGTTTGAAAAGGGTTCAACGCCACTTAAAACATTTTGTCAGTCATATCGTGGCGGAAGGAGCACATAAACGTGAATGGATTCGCGATGCTTTTCAGACCTGTAGTACCATCTAGCCTCAAGAATCTATTCTTAATAGGTATATCGTAATCATCTCATAATGGAAAAAAAGTAGCCGAAAAGGATGAGTGCCGCCGTCGGGGATCTAACCCGGGGCCTCAAGATAAATACTCCGACGCGCTACCAACTGCGTTATGACGACTGCCCAGAAATACAGTTGGGACTGAATAACATTTTTTTTTCAAACCACGATGCCAAGTCATATGCCATTTTCATGCCACTAGGGCCTAGTCCCTTGGGTTAATAGTACGTTCAAAGGATAAAAGATTTATGGACCAATCAGAATTTTGCGAACAATTTCTGAAAAGGGTCACTCAAGGAACATTCTGGCAAAGTTTCATAGAAATCGGCCCATTGATTCAGGAGGAGATGTCATTCAAACATTTCGGGTTTAGAATAAGCCCCGTCCATATTTATGGGCCAATCAAAATTTCACGAACAATTTTTGAAGAGGGTCAGCCAAGGAACATTCTGGTGAAGTTTCATTGAAAACGGCCACGTGGTTCGGGAGGAGATGTCGTTCAAAGATTTCGGGCTCAAAGTAAGCCCCGAACTGCCACACCCATATTTTTGGCCAATCAAAATTTCGCGAACACTTTCTGAAATGGGTCAACCAAGAAACTTTTTTCATTGAAAGTTTCATTGAAATCAGCCAAGTGATTCAGGAGGAGATGTCGTTCAAAGATTTCAAAGTGAAAAAAAATGCCAAGCCCTGGCACGCCCTGCCACGCCAATATATATGAGCCAATTAGAATAATGATAAAACCTTTTGAAAAGGGTCACTAAAGGAACAGTCTGGCAAAGATTCACTGATATCGGCCAATTTGTTCAGGAGAAGAAGAAGATTTTAAGACGGACGACACACGACCCACGACGGACGACGGACGACGGGTTATCCTAAAAGCTTCTCTTGAGCACACTGTGCTCAGGTACACTAATAAAACCAATAAAGTATCATCCAATGCACATTTTAAAAGATTTATCGCGTATCCATCGTGATGATTGAATGAATTTTATTTTGCTTATCTCTGTTAAATGAGTGTCTCAAACCTGGTGTGACCTGTAGCCCTCATAAATTTTCATTTAACCCCGTTCAGTAAGACAACGAATGCCAATAAAGGCCATTACTAAAACAGGAAATGATTCTATGTTTTCTTTCCTGTTACCTCGGTTTAAGGCTCATCCGAAAGACTATTAGTATGTAAGTGTGCCAGCCCGGGAATCGAACCAGTGTCTTTTTTCTCAAATTTTAAACAAACAGGAAATAAAAAACATTTTGTGTAGACTTAAGGACTTAACAATACAAATAGACTGGTAATCAGAATCTTTACTAAGTATCTGCTAAAGGCGACAAGAAAAAAACATAGAATTATTTTCTGTTTTAGTAATGTCCATTAATGGCATTCATTGTCTTACTGAATGGAGATTGTGGAGAGCAACGGAGCAGTCTTATGTCAGAGTGTCGAACGTGATGTCCTTTTGTTCAAATTGTTTAACAAAACATAAATATTTGACAAAAAAAACAAAGGAGATTAATATGAGAACAACAGTACTGTAAGCTGATAAAGTAAAATATAATTAAAAATCAAAAAAAAAAAAAAATGGACCAACAACCCCCAATGAAGTATTTTCCACAACCGTGTCTTACATGATTAATCAATATTAATTATTAAATGCATCTCAAAACCACGTTGGCTCACTCCGGCGAAGGCCACCATGACCTGGACATTCATTATGGCAGATGTATGACAATATATGATATATACTTTATTGACTCTAAATAGGGTCTACAATGAATACCTTTAACTATTAGTCAATTTAACATCAAATGATAAATGACAAACCACACCATTCCTACCAACATTTATCACATGTTAAATTTGATATAGAAAGTTCTTGAAATAATTATTTAGTTTTCCATTGATACCTCAAAAAGGAATATACATACAATCAAGTTTCCTTAGAAAAATGTTCTCAGTTTTATATGATTTTTTTAAATATATAGAAGCTGAAAAATATTTAATCAATACAGGCATTAGTTGTTTCCTTTAATAAGACTTTTAATCTAGGAAAGTTACCCATGAAGTACCATTAATGTCATATTCATAGTTCTAGTTTTATAGTTATGGATGAAAGCCACTTTTTCATATCAATTGGAATGAAAATAAGATTTATATTAAAGAAAATATTTTTATGACCCATCAAAATAATATTCAATTGTTTGATAAAAAGGTAAATGGCTATTATTTCAAATTTCATGATAGTTGCATTTCTTCTTATTATTAATTTCTTGGCTTTTTTAAGTCAATTACTTGATCATGAGTTCTACATTTAACATTTAATATTTCCATTTGGCTATGGAAAATATCACCTTTTAATGGGCACTAGTCCCATTTTGCGTCACCAAAACATTTTGATTGAACAAGTAATGCATTTCTAAATTGCATGTGATGCCACCATTAAAGATAGTTTATACAGAATTAATGGGGATTTAATATAATATAAATGGCTCTTATTTATGTCACATTACCAAATTTCGGGTTGATCAGGAGAAAAATGAGGCCTCTAGGGTGCATACAAGGTTTTTCTAAGTTTTTACCCAATGATTTAGTTTTTGACCCCAGTTGCTCCAATTTTGACTTGGCTAAGATCTTATTCAGTCTGACAAAATTTTGGTGAATCGGACAAAAATATTGTCTCTACAGTACACACAAAGTTTGTCCAACATTTGACCAAATGAATAGTTTTTGACCCCAGTTAATCCAATTTCGAACTCGTCTTGGATTACATCAAGCCTCTGATCACAAAAATATATCCTCTAGAGTGAATACAAGGTGTTTTTTTCCAAGATTTGACCCTGTGACCTAATGTTTGACCCCAGTTGCTTTTTACTCAACTTGGCCCAATTAAAAACGCGTTCGATGTGTTATCAAGACAATCATTCCGAGCAAATTTTAAGTAAGTTCAGGACAAATTTGCTCTTTATAGTGCATTCAAGGTTTTTCTAAGATTTGACCCTGTGACCTAATTTTTGACCCCAGTTAGCCGAATTTTGGAATCGTCTGAAAATTCATCAAGACAATCATGTTGACCGAAATTCAGGTTGATCGGGCAAAAATGTGGCCTCAAGAGTGCATACAAGGTAAATGTTGACCGCGGACAACGCTAGACAGACGACGGATAATGGACATCCACCTGACCAAAAAACTCATCATAAGCACTCGTGCTCAGGTGAGCCAAAAAGTCATCTGAGAACTCCATGAAATAATTACATAAACGATGAATTAGTTCTTTTATAGGTCGACAAGATTTTTTATAGCAAAGGAAGGAAAAATAATCAACCAAACAGCCAAGTACAAAAAGTTTCGTACAGGTCATTTTCATCCGACGAGTTGCAAATATATTAAAAAAAAAATTGATTTTGTAAATCATAAAAAATCGTAATTGTAGTTTAAAACCTCGAATCTACTGTTAAATAAGCTAGCAAATACGGGGTTTTAGAATAACAGAGACCCAATTCATTGTTTGATAATTCAATTATGGAAAATTCAATCAATTTTCGTGCATTTTGCATAGCTGAAAAAATAATTTTATTTCTCAATGAAATATCAAAACCATTTTGAGTACGCATCCATTTTGTAACCTTCCGCGAAATGTAGTCCCGTAAGAAATATTTTCATTATTGACAAATCTTTACATTTTATCCTTCCTAAAATTGAATGATTAGAGGTGAAGAGATAATTTGTCTATTTCATGATGGAATGCAACTAAAATCCTTATCTCACTAATGAATGAAGCCACTTCGCGTATTCATACAATGTGATAAGGTTTAAGTTTCATATCTCCATGCAATATCAAATACTACCTTGATCTCTTAAATATTGAGAAAAGTAGTCTTACCATTGTAGTAGAAGTAGTCATCTCCATCTTTAGGTGAATCTTCCGTAGCTGGAATCGAGCATACATAATTATATGAGCATGTGCGTGACATTTTCAACAATTTTATATCTGATTGAGGCAAAAACAATGCACAGCCTAGTCAACAACACAAGGTGATATGGATCTACGATGTCCGCCTGAAGAGGGGTTTTAGACCTTTTCTATCTATATAGTGCAAAATTAAGACTCTTGTCAGATTGTGCGGTTATTATTCTTTATTTCCTCCTTCCTTACAAAGAGTCAGTACATCGGTCACATGCCCCCTTTTTATTTACTTGTGATGAAAAGGAAGCGACCGCGAAGAGACACAAATCTTTTTGTATAGAAATGACTTACTTTTTTTAAAGGGTGGGGTGAATAAAATATTGATAATTTCGACGTTTCTTGACAAAATACTGTAAATATTATATTGCCTCTCTTAAAATTCAATCAAAACTCGCACTACGCGCTTATTCAATATCATTCCAAAATCATCCAACTTGTAAATCTCACGATGCTTCTAAAATAAGAATTGATCTTACCATCAGATCTGACCGATTCTTCATCAGTTCTGTTCGATTTACCTGTAAAGAATTAAATGACGAAAAAAGTTTGTTCACATTCAAAATGGGTCTCATTGAGCTACTCTGAAAACTAGTCGAATCTTACAAAAACAACTTTCTGAAATAAAGGTTATTGTAGTTGAGCACTTTTGATGGAGAAAATGTGTCATTTTTAAGTACCAAGAGAAGAGTTTGGTATCTATTCAGCTGTGACGGCGAAGAGTGAAGAAAAATAGCAATATCAAAATACATGTAGATAAAATGTAGGTTTTTAAATTTTACAAATGCCACTTTGGAATATATAATACTTGTTTTCAACCTATATGCTTTCAAGCACTCAAAGAACTTTTCGTGCGTGAATCGCCTCGAGAAAAGACATGATTTGTTGTGGGTGTTTTGTTGTTGTTGTTGTTGTTTTGTTTTTGTTTTGTTTTGTGTGTTTTTTTTTTTTTTTTTTTTTTGGGGGGGGGGGGGGGCGCAATATAGATATTTAAAATAGAACTCATATGTATAAGATGCCAATAGTGGAGTGTACATCGAAAATTGTTATATAAGGAAAGCAGAATCTAACCGTTCAACTTCCAGAATTTAACCTAACAGCAATAAAGAAGGTAATGTAATGAATAGAATATTCACAAATTATTTGATTCGCCAAACTTGTTATCTTAAACAATTAGAAACTCTTTTTATCTGTTGAATGATGACTCGTTTGATAATTTCGTTTTAAAATTCATTATCACCGTTCGAATATAACCTATATTTTGTTCTTTATGTCGCTTTATTTTACATAATTAAAATTTGGTATAAACCAAAACTTACAGTTATATTCAGGTTGTAGAGTGCCATTTAAACACGTCACAGTGCCTTCCTGTAGTACACGAAGACTATCTCTGTAATGAAGTGTGAAATTGTTTCGACACTTCATTATAAGTTCTACACCATTTTGAACCAACATTTCAGATTCTATTTGTGTATCATTTGTATATCTGTAGGAGGTAGCATCTGACCGTTCAATTTTACACCCTGAAATAAAGGATACCATTTAGAGCCTGAGACGCTCTACAAGTTTTTATCAATTTAAACTGACATTTCATGACATTAATTACTTTAAAAAGAATATGTAAAAAGGCCAAAAAGAGCCTGAAACGTTCTACTGACAATCAGAATTTTTATCATATCAATCTGGTGTTTCATGAACTTCAATGCTTTAAGGAGATTGTGTCAAGTGATACAAATAATAATAAAAAAAATCTCCTCTTGAATTTAGAAACAATCCTTATGGTTCCCTTTACTGTTTTTACAACATCAAATTTTCACACAGTTCCTAACTTTAAAACTGTAGAATTATCTTTTGAAAGTTTCAGGTTTCAGGAAACTTTAAAAATGTTTAAGAAATTTATCGCATAGACGAGAATATTTTTAGCAAAAATCCATGAAGTCCATTTTCCGGTGTTTTCCGACAGATCAATAAATCTGATACAATGAATGGACTTTATCGCGTAAATTTTTATACTATCAGCAAAAGCCCATTTCGCATGTTTTTGGACCGATCAGTGTCATTTCAAAAGAAACGTTCCTTATGACCCTACCACTCCTGTAAAAGTTTCAAGTAAATCTGATGATATTTGTGGACTTAAGCTCGTAAACAAGAACATTTTGAGAGTAAGTCCATTATGTGAAAGTTTCAAGTAATTCCGATAATATTTGAGGACATTATCGCACAAACGAGAATATTTTGAGAAGGAAACCACGGGACCATTTTTCCTGTGTTTTCAAACAGATACAGTTAACAACATCGTGAAATTGACAAGGTGAATGATTTTGAAATGATTAAGGAACGAAATTGATTGAGTGTGTGGAACGAGTTTTGAGAGAATTTAATGGGAGGTAATCCAAAATCGAAGGATGAACAAAATTAGCGATATTGATTACCTCCCTGTAATAAAATATGCATACACGTTCTATAGATAGCTTCCTATTTCTTCGAGAACCTTATCGACGCTTACAATTTGAATAATGCCAGTAAAATTGCGATTTTTCTCCATCCAAATTTATTTTGAATGGAGGGCTAGGTGAGCGATTTAAAATGGTTTTGATTTAGGCGAATGTCAATTTCACGATGTAACTAACTGTAAGCCCTATTTTCGAAGGGAACCACAATTATGACGCTACAGTTGTCCGGTGAACGTTTCAAGTAGATCCAATCATTTTTGTAGACTTTTGAGATATCAATCCATAGGGCCCCTTTTCACGTTTTCCAACGGATCACACTCATATTCAAAAAGAACTTCCCATATGATTGTACAGTTATCCTGTGGAAGTTTCATGAAAACACGATTATATTTTTGGACTTTATGGCGTAAATTAAAGTATTTCGAGCGAAAAATCCATAAGGTTCCTTTTCCTGTTCCATGTTTTTAAAATATATCAGAATTTCGTATGTTTGAACCCCTTTCCAGAAATCCTGGGGCCCGTTTTACTAAACAACTTACGAAAAATTAAGCGTAAGTCAAAATCAAAAATCGCATCTGGTGTTTATATTCATTGGTGAATTTTGCCTTACAATATCACATTGAAATCGTCTTTGGAATACGATTTCAATGAGATGTTGCACGGCAGAATTCCATTTTTGAATACTACTGTAGAAGCAGCTTTATTTTTTGACTTACACACAAAATGATCGTAAGATGTTTAGTTAAATGGGCCCCTGGATCCGTCATTGGCTGTTGGTACATACGGACCCTCGAGAAACTTACTTGATTCACATGTAAGATTATCCAAATTAACAGTGAAGTTGCCGAGGATACATTTAGCCTCAATTCCAGTCGAAGAAACTAATTCTCCGAATCTCAAAAGATAGAAGCCTTCATTACATGTAAGAACGATCTACAATGAAAAACAAATTTTTGAAATTACTAAAACTGCATTTGACAATCAATCTTTGTGCAAACTCTATTATGCCAAGTTAATGCATAATACGTAATGAAAACAGTGTATTTTCCATTTTAGACGTTTGAACTTAATTTTCTACTATGCTTCTTGTATATCGTCTTTATTAATGGCGATGAATACTTTTAAAAAGGAATATGACGAATGTGACAGAATAAATGCTTTTACTTGTATTTATTCTCTCAATCACCTTTAATTGTATTTGCATTCGGTTACTAAAACACACATACAAGTACGCTTTCACTTACGCACGTACACATGCATGCACAAAATATTTTGTCAAATGCAAAAATGTCAGAAAAAGGATGGCCAGATGAAATTGATGGAACTTATTATCATTTGTCCACAGTAAAATGTCACAAAAAGGATGAAAATAAAGGAGATCTCAGCCAAACCGCATGATCGACGAATCAACGAGTTTGCAACGGATTTAATTTGCTCATCGAATTTTTAAATGGTCTGTCCAATCAAACTGACATACCTCTTTATTATGGGATACTTCTGTTTGTTGCTCGTATTCTCTGCTATTTTTGATGGCTTGGATAATACATGGCTCTGAAAGTGTATTTGCTGTTTTCAATTTTTATGTTTTGGGTTTAACGTAGATTATACGAGTTTTATAGCAGTTAAATCACCACAGCTGGTACATATATCCATGGTCAATATCGTTTCTCACACCAGTACAGCTACAATATTTCATCTGAGCCATCAACCAGCCATCCCACTAAGGGTTATAACTTGCCCTTTGGTTAATGGAGATAGAATTAATGGTGTCTGTCACAATGTCTTTTTTCAAATGTCTCATAAGATTTTAACCAGGGTCATGCATTCACGACTCCAGGATTGATACCAATTTAGCTTAACTGGCTCGACGCTTTATAAGCATCAATAGGAAGATAAAACAATAAATGGCTTGATAGTTTCTGTTTAACACCACTATCAAAATCAGTTGTTTACAATGTAAATGCTGGTGCATATGAGGATTCGTAATTTGCTCTAGTTGTTTTTTGACCCCATTAAAAAACCAGGTTTGACCAACTGAATTTCAATGACTCCTCAATTTCAGACACTTACACAAGTCCTGCTAACTTACCATGACTATGATTGAAAAAGAACTAGATACATATAAGGCCGAAAATGGCCGAGTATCACCCCACAGGATTTACTAACAAGGAATACCAAAAGCCATTAATTGGCTTAATGGAAAGTTTAAGATTGATTTCACTAAGAATCACTTTGCAATATGCATTTACTAATTACCTCCGGAACATGGCTTGAAACCTGTCAGTCTTCCCCGGTCACATTCAACTTTTTTGTCACCTTGTTCTATAAACCCAACATCACAGATTCTTTCTAGATGTATTCCAGTCTCTACTTTTTCACCTGGTTTCATTGTTATATTTCCACGTAACAAGTTAGTTCCTGGATTGTTTTCTATACGGCATCTTCCTGCAAGAAATTGTATCTCTCTATCAGTAAAAGTGATTTCTATACTTCAAGGTACACATACATGTACAAATTATTACCTTCAATTGTCTCGATTCAAATTACTATGAATATTTATATTTTCTCCGAAATTAAATGCACTTCAATGTTCCATTTTTGAGAATATAATGAACATTGGTACAATTATTTAAAAAAGGTTATTTCTGAGTCTTCACAGAGTAATTAGAGGCTTCGTTTTTCTCACAATACACCAAGTATATTCTATGTATTACGTGAAAAATCTCGAAAAGTTTGGTGTTGAAGTTTCTGTTTTACAGAGATAATCTCAAAACTTACATAACACCCCTCTTAAGTGCTTGAAGCGATTAGAAATATATTTTTAGCCTCTTGAACGATTTCGAGGTGTTTAAGCTAGTGTTTTGACGGCTTAAACTGACTACTTACTATGCTTACAGATTGGAAAGTAGGGACTTGTCCAGTTACCGTAATCACTCGTACTTTCGAAACGCTCGTTATCATGGTACGAATTATCATCTGGATAGTACAGCTCTTCTATCGTTCTTTTACAAGTGATGGACACCTGGTTGAATAAACGATCCCTTGCACGATTATTACTACAATAATTATTACGATAATATAGTAGTGCAGAAAGCAAAGACTTGTATAAGCCTTCGCTTCCGCATTATCTGACCAGAGTATTCCCTATCAGCTTCAATAGATTACTGAGGTCTAAATCTCCCTGTAGGTTCTGAGTGATTTTTCGCACAGCGTGGTTGTCTCGATTACTTGTACTATAATGAGTGTCTCGCCTATGTATTATGCTACCGCGTTTACAAAGCGACCATCATAAAATAAAATCCGAAGGATTACTTATCAGACACCGATTTGGTGTATCTGACTTTAATTATAGAAGGAAAAATTGTATAATCTAACACAAAATCGTCACCATATCATACTAAACAAAATTAAAGTCAAATTTCTAAATATTTAAGCCATATATTTGGCAATTTGATATTTCTGACATGTTATCATTTGACCGTAGGCTTAATCATTCGCATAAGATAAGCATTTGCGATGTAATATTTTAACCAAATTCAAGGCATAAAAACAACTTGTTTAAATCAAGGCACTAAAGTACTGATAGTTGATGATTCTATTGGCATAAAGGAGTGATTCATCCATCCGTTGCGAAAAAAGAAATTATACATATAAAAATTCGATAAAATTCTCGATCCAAGTTCGCATATTCCCAAACTCTTTTGCATACCCAAAATATTTTGAATAACAAATCTGAAAATGTAGGTCAAAGGTCACGGTCAGGGTCAATGGTAAAGTCCTTTATCATTACAGTATTTCCATGAACTGCCAACGTTGATTATACCGTTACACGTATTAGTCTCTGGGGGAGTTGGCCAGTCCAGTAATTAAATACATAAAGTTTCCTTGAGTAACCCCCCGTAGGGGAACTAACCTCATATTACTCACTAGGCCTGATAAACATTCTAAAGCGAGCAAAATGTAGTCCAGAGCTCAAATTTTTCATGGTTTTATCATATTTATCACGCATTTTACAAAATGCGCAGTTGTTAAACTGATAAAAGTCTTAAAAAAAGAGTTAAATGAACCGTATCGGTCACTACTTTTTGGAAAAGCTATTCATATCCGACTGGATCGTTCTTACGTAGCACTTGTCCTGAACTAACCCACACGATGTTATGGCACACTACAAGAAAAAAGACGCGGATTTAATCTAATTAGATAGGACCAGCTAAATTCTGCTATCATTTAGGGATTTAAGGTAGTTGGATATAGGGCCAGGAAACTAATCAGTAGTTGAAAATCCCGAAGCCATTTTTTGAAGTTGTTTTCTTTATTTTTAACTTATATCCTTGATGATAATTATCAAGCTTAAACAGATTGTAACATCATGAAATTGACGTTGACCTCGATCAAGACATTCTTGATCATTCATTCATTCATGCATGCATGCGTTCATTCATCTTTAATGTCATTCAAAACCGATCCTCCTACATATTTCAATAATATTCAGATATAATTAACGTTGTCAATTTTACAATGTTATCAACTGAAAATTTTAATATACAAACTGTTTCTCCGTGGTCAACAATGCTTCCTGCAGGAAGTTTTCTCCCTCTTAAATAAGCAGTTCTTCCGTCGGGTATGGTACTCTTCCCTGGATAGAGAAAACTGATTTTACAAGTGTAATTATAAAAAACCATAACATTTGTTGTCGTCTATATTTAGCATAGAAAAAAAAAGAATAAAAAGTTTTTAAAAAGAATATATGTACGAGGGATGATCCAGAATTCGTATAATGGGCTTATAACTTTGTCATTTCTATCTTGTTCAGTGTATAATTTGTCGTGTGTGTAGTTCAGTATCTTCGAAGAGTACACCTGTTATCATTTTTGCGCAACCATATTACGCGGCCTTAGATTTCGATACCTTAGTAACATATGTATGTATGCTTAGGCGGGGGAACGTAAAAAAAAAAATGAAAATCTATTACATTAATCAAATTTTCTGAAACTTTTCGTAAACTCTATTTGAAATTTCTTGCTAGAAGTAAATGATGCCAAATAGAGAATTTATTGTCATACTTTAAACACTATTGGAAGAGTTTTTACGGACACATGATAATCATAATAAGACTTAATCTTCGAGTGAAAAGCAACCTGACGACTACACCAAATTATGAATTCTGTTTATTTTTCGAATTTTGTAATGATCGTGAGCTATTCACCAACACTAACCTTTGAGGTATTTTAGAAAAATATTATCATGCAAAAAAAGAAGTTTTTGATGAATTACCTCTTATATTTTAAGAGAGCATGGCTTAATAAGAGAATTAAGAACGGTATAATGGAGTTTAAAGAGAATGAAGTTGTGTTATTTAGTTCTAATTACTTTCCAAACTTTAAGAGCCTGCATCTTGGTCTCCACCTCACTAGAAATACTATTCCTATAAAATTGTACTCCAATTTGAATTCCAAATGGAATGTGGATACTTTCTGCAAGTTATTTTATAAGGCACATAAAGGCATGTAAGTAAATGAAGATTATATAATAAAGAGTAAATAATGACGTCGCATTTGACGTTCTTGCTCCCCCGCCTTAGTGAGGGGTCTATTTTTTAGACTAGTCACTTCACAGCCGCTATATAACTTACACATTCTAAAATGTTCACATTTATTTCACAGATGTTGCATTTAACGAATGTATAAAAGAAATTGATAGTCAACTTTTCTAAAATGTTAGAACCCCATTATATAAATTTCTGGATCAACCCTCGTATTGACTGACAAAACATATTTTATTATTATCATTTGTTCCTTACAAAGAACATACTATTGCATCTTTAATCTGAATTTAAAAAAAAAAAAAGTTTGATAAAAGAGGATTCCAAATAGAACTTCGAATAACTCCATTTAAGCTTAAATATACCCTTTAACCTATAGCTATGATAATTGAGCAAAGTAATCTCTTTTATTTACTTGGAGTATCATTTGTACCTCGCAAAAGGACAATCGTTTGCATCTTTTATCTAAATTTAAAAAGTTAACGAATCTTTGAACCCGAGAAAAGAATATAACCCCATTTAAACTTGTATTCTTTAACCAGTATAATATACTTAGTCAAACGAGTCAAGCAACACTTGGTATTTTTTCCAAAAATATTTCTTTAACGAAAAATTAAAGTCGAAAGAAACAAAACATTGAATGCAATCTTTAATCAATAGATGTATGCTTTTCTTTTGTTCCAATGGCGACTCTACACTCCCAAAACATGGCCGAAACCACGCGAGGGGCGGATTTAAAAAGTCACGGCCTTTCATTGGCTTGGCGTTTCAATATCGTGCAGTCTGGAGTGACAAGCATATAAGCAAATGTAACCTTTGGTAATCTTTTAAAACCAAAACGAATCTTCTCCGTGTAAACGTTTAGTTGACGTTTCGTGTTTGACGTCGCCCAAATTTCGGAAGCTATACCTGACGTTGCAGATTTCAAATATTCAGGTAAAATTGAAGTGATTATGGGACGGTTTATGAGCTTATTAAAACATTCTTTTAATCCTTGGCCTCATAGAAAATTCACAATACAAAACCGTTAGGTGACATCGCTCCATTTATGACCCTAACACCATTCTTTTTGAGGATTTGAGCGGCTTTCATTAAATTGTTTTATTACTCACTCAAAGTGACTAAAGACGGAAATATCAAACAGACTAAAGCCTTTAAATGGAAACTGTTGAAGTAAAACACATTAAGCCTCACATTACGCATTAGCTGATAATCTGTAAAGTAATCATTGTTGATTCGTATAGTCCATCAATTAGCTCATCGCGCAGGTACCAACTCACTGATTTAATATTATTATAGACTATTTTACAATAAAACCAAAAGTGTTGCTTAACTTTTTTGACTATGTATGATTTAGCAAATTAATGTAGTTAATTTACTTGGAGTACATGAACTGTCTCCTTTAAGTGTTCCCTTATCACATGTCATCTTTTCCTGCTTTAGATCTTCATAACCATCATTGCATCGGTGTTTTAATTCAGTTCCATGTTCAACCTTTTGCTTTGGCGAAATCAACTCATCGTTTACTGTATAATACGTTTTGTGTTCATTGCCTTGTATTTCGCATCTTTCTACAAGTAAAACACGTTTACATTGAATAAGTTTTTGATTTACTAAACAAAGTTAAAGTAGGAAAATAGATAAGTATCCGATGGTATGATATTCCTACAATGTTAAACAGGTCTCAATATTCTCAAAATGGGTAATTTTGGAGTGAATCAGGATTTGATCAAGCGAACTTTATTTGATAGGAGTCTTTCGACTTAATAAGCGATATTCTTTTGTTCTCTTTAATAAGAAATGCACATTTTATGCATAGATTTGTGTCCTTTCGTGGAATAGATTCTACAAAGCTAACACCAGCCCATTAATCAAAGGAATGTTTCACGCGATATGAAATATCGTGGGGAAACTTTTTTTATGTTCAAAGTGATTGGCCTCTTTTTAACGATTTGACTTATTTGAAGGAGTGAATATTTTTAGAATCGCACTGAAAGTGCTATACTAAAGGAATCAGATTGGGATGTAAGTCAACTTCATTCCGTTCTTAGCAGATATTTCCCATTTCATAAACCATCAGAACAAGTCCATAAGACATGTACATGTTTGACAAACTAAGAAGGTAGATATGGCTGATTTGATAGCTTGTACTTCAATAAGGTGTTTATTTTCATCAAAATCGTTGGGTACACTAGAAGATATATATTCCCTCCCTGACTGTTTAGTTCCGTTTGTTCATTTATGGTGGATAGGAAAGGATATGGGGACAATTTAGTTGAAAACTTCATAGTCTTCTTGTTTTTGAACGTTGGTTTTAGAAATCCGGAATTGGAAACAACGGAATATCAGGTATATTGTTGGCCTAAAGAAAATAAGAAATAATTAACAACTATCCCACTCAAGTTTACATTATCTTCAAATGAATGAAATTGAGTAAGTTACTACTTCCAAAAAAGATTTGCTCGAAAACAATAATGCCCCCGAAAAAAAAGAATTTTTATACGTTGACCTTGAAAATTGACCTTACCCTTTGCAGATTACCTTTGAATTGAATAATGTGATTTGTTGATATAAGCCTTCATGTCAAATGTAAGCATTGCCCCTTCAAACTATTAAAATTAAAGGAAAATATTTGGTTTGCAGGTTCAGTATTCACAGACAGACATGCAGACAGATACCGGTAAAACGTTATGCGGGAAGGGGGAGAGTAGAACAACAAGAGCACCGGCTACGGATGCAACGCTCGGCTGCAGGCACTGGTAAATGCAAAAAATCTATGTAAAAAAGGGGCATAACTCTTACAAAAGTGCTCCAACAGTTATCCCCTTTCATAATTGCTATATTTGATAGCTTTTGTGATTGTGAACACACATGCAAAATTTCGTTTAGATATCTCCCATATTAATAGAGATATGACCAAGGTTGAAGTTTTAATTTTTGTATACATTTGACCATAAAAATTTAATCTTGACCTTGACTGATGACAATGAACTTTGAACAAACAGAAAGGTCTTATCCAAGGCAATCATAATGTGCAAGATGAAGGCCATATCACTAGCCATTCAAAATTTATGGCCAATGTTTTTTTTTATTATTTCCATCACACATTTAACCTTGATAAATGACCTTGAATGATGACGGCCGCCTTCATGGCGCAGTTGGTAGCGCATCGGACTGTCAATCCAAAGGTCACGGGTTCGATCCCCGACGGCGGCACTCATTTTTTTCGACTATTTGTCTCTCACAACTGGGTTGATAATCGTAGACCTATGTGAGATAGTAGCTGGAGGCTTGGAAAGGGTGTGGTGGTTATACTGGTGAGAGAAATACGAGGAAACCATTGTAAGGTGCTCCAGCCGCCGCGATTTAACTGAAAAAATGTTGAAAGCGGCGTAAAACTCCATTCAATCAATTCAATTGACTGATGACCTTGACCTTGTAACCAACAGAAAGACATTGTCCCAACCAATCATCATGTGAAATATGAAGGCCCCATCATTACCATTCAAAAGTTATTGCCAATATTATTTTTGTGTGTTCTTTTTTTTTCAATCTTGAGTTTGAAAATGACCTTGAACTTGGTACCTAAAGAAAGGTACTTTGCCGAGCAATCAACATGTGAATTATGAAGGCTTTATCACTTACAAGTCAAAATTATGAGCAAGGTTAAAGTTTGTCACGCCAACGCTAACGCCAACATCAACACCAACGCGTACGACGCCAAGGTTATCATAATACCTCGGATTTTCTTCAAAAACAGCCGAGCTAAAAACTTGTCAATGAAATTGCACAGGAGGCTTTAATGTTAAATGATTGCTAAATAATGATTTTTAATCACATAAGAAAAGTATTATGAAAAAGTGCTTTTAATTCCAAGTAGTTGAAGGTGTATTTCAACAATGTCTACTTACTGTTCGTACAAATGGGAAATGTAGGTATTGTCCAGTTCCCATATTCACTTGTACTGTTGAATATAACGCCATCATGATAAGTGTCAGTGTCTAGATAAATTAATTCTTGCGAGTTTCCACAGTAAACTTCTACCTGACAAAAGCAAAAACAATGTTCAATATACTATCAGAAGATCGCAGTTTGATTGGATAATACTAACATGTAAAAGAGTTCAGCAATCGATAGTTGTATAAAAAACCTGCGAACAAGGGGTATCTGTGAAACACGAATGGCGCCGAAATGGCTTTTTACAAACCTTGACCTTGTCAGATGACATTGACCTTGTCACATGACTTTATCCTTGGAATCTATTAATGCGTATTATCGAGAACTATCGCCATACAAAATATGAACTTTGTATCTTGAACAGCCTTGAAGAAATTGGCAATATTATCATTTTGGTTAAGTTTTGCAGACAATCAAACATACGGACGGACAGACAGACGGACAGGCGGATATAACGCTGGGACATAATAAATAAAAGTAAATTCATTTTATGGCCATGTCAACATTCTAGCGAGCGAGCCTAAACTGTTGCGAAAATTGACTAAGTCTGGTAAACGTCGGCATAGGGAATTTGGACTTGAGAGGAATATTTCGAAAAAGCACGGAATCGTATGACATCGTTTTCCACGTTCTTCAGCGTTGACCAACGTCATCGGAGCGTGCATATATTGTGTTTGTTATATATGGCTAATGTGTTATAACGTGTTAATGGCGTGTTTGAGATGGTTATGTCTCTTCTACTTGTATGACTTATACAATTTAATTCTTTGATCTTATAAACAGGCTATTATCCCATATTTTTTTTGAAAATAAAAAAATGAAATATTCTGGGGAAGGAAGAAAAACATTGACACATTTACATAAAAATTTTACAAAGCATTCATTTTTGGAATGAAATCTGAGATTAAAGACTGGTTAAAGCCTTCGTCAGTTTTTTACTCAAAAAATATTTGGTAACAATTTTATTCTTCTTTTTTCGCACATGTCTACCACACATGATGGTTGCTTTCCAAATTTTACGCGCCTTAGATTGTCGAGTTCAATAACTTTCAAACTTGACTAGTATTAAATTCTTAAACTCAGAAAAATGCTAATTAATATCAAACTTGCATTAAATATCATATGAATTGTATTGTTTTGATATATACATAGTGACATTTGCAAAGTAAAAGGTCTTTTATAAACCGCCTGGCCAAGAAGTGTCACCCTGGCCACATAGCAGATGTACAAGCTCATTACACTTAGGGAAAGTCAGATATAAACCAGTAATCGAGCGTCTAAGATTGTTCATGAGGAAACATGCACAATTTTACACATATATGAGCTTCACAAAAAAACACAAACAAACCAAAAAACATAGTATTACACATATATACTCTTCAAAAAAAGTTCTTTGACATTTGATTCATTTTTATTTCGACAAAAATATCTATATGTGTGAGCAAAGCCAATCAATGAAGGTGAAGTCAATGCATCTTCACACTTTATTAAAACAAAATTACTTTTTTGATCAAAGGTTTGTAACAGAGACGTTGGTTAAGGACGTTACGTCGCACGTGTCTTACAGTGGCAAACGTGACCTCTCTTATCTGGTTCCACACTTTCTCACCAGAGATCCTACTTAGACTGGAGACCTAAATATTCGATGACGTAGTAGTTATATTGAAAAATCCCAAATATCGTTACGTCATTCGACGTCCTAGACGAACGTTGTCATCCAGCGTCAGACTGATCTGGCTCTTTACATTACGAAATGAGGCATGTTATAGCGGTGCCAGAGGTACAAAATAGTCTGTCCGGAAACAACAAAGTCATCTACAACGGCTTGTCTTATAGAGCCTTCTTTGTGGCGACCAAAACTTTATGACGTTGTTCCTCCATTCGCTTAACATGTTTTCATTGCAGCCATGTGCCTAGACATTCAATTTTAAAAGCAATCAAGGAATGGCATTTTATCCACAACACAATGTAGAGCTGTCAGGACTGTTAAGTAAATCTGGAACTGTACGTGCTGAATGAGAATTCAGATTTAACGTTAGTTTACGTTGACGTCTCAATCGAGAAACGTTGTCGAGAAATTTATCGCAATTACATGTGAAATTCTTACATCCTAATTACTGTTCATAATTCATTCAAAATTTATCGAAGATTTTGCATGAACGAAGAAAAAACTTATGTTTAATCAGTGTCAAAGAACTTTTTTTGAAGAGTATATAATAAATGAACTTCTGATGATAGAATTTGATAACGAAGTACGCCATTTCTATACTAATCTTCTGTTCAATGTGCTAACAAGCTGTCATACGCCAGTTACACATTATGCACACCTTGGAATGATTATGTGTCAATAGCGCATCCAAAATATCGGAAGATTGTGATTAAAATTCCAACGCGTTCCACACAATTAGCTGAAACGTTATGATATGAAATCCTATCAGGTTAATAAACAAATGTGAGGATGATTGGAGTCTTTTTGATATGTAGATAAGTAAGCTTACAGGTTACGTCATATTCGTTTGACTAATGAACGTGTTATTCTCTATCTAATTTCAGTTTCGATTTAACAAGATGAGTTCGTTAAAAACCAAAGCCCCCATACTGCCATTATTTATAAAAGTAGTTTGATGCACATCGAACTCACTAAAAATCACCTTACCTTAAAGTAAGTCTCTTCCATATTTAAAACTGCTGCTTTAGCTCATTTCAGCACCTAGTCACTTTGAACGTTTCTGACCTTAAAGCCCGACCATGACTTTTGACTTTGAAAGGTCTTGTCATATGCGAAGCCCACATGAAATACGAAGATTCTATCACTTACCTTTCAAAGATTACGACCCACCCAATTTTTTAGGATTTTATGTTCGAATATAGTGACCTTGAAATTATTACATCATATGATGGCCTCGACTTTGGCATAAACTAAAAACCACGTCACGAGCAATGCACATGGAATTTACGAAGACTCTTTCACAAAACGTTCGCATCTTATGGCCCTTCTGCATGTTAAAATTTTACAAAGATTTGACATCGAAATATGAAATTTACAAGCGAGCTTGAAATTGGCATCAAGTGAAAGGTCTTGTCACAAGCAATCCACATGTGAAATACCAGGGCTCTGTAACGGACCATTTAAATTCATGACAAATTGTTATTGAAACCAGGGATCAGACAGACCGGACAAAAAAACAATATTCCCCCATCTATCTATACGGGTTAATAAAATAAATTTCTGTTGTTCGACTATTAGAGTGTACTTTTTTAATAAATGTTTGGGCATCGTAGGCAATACTTAATGTACTTATTCATATACTTGACAGCACATTGATCCACAAATTTGAAACCTTTACAGGATTGTAACATAGAACGCGTCAATCTGTTTGTAGTGAAATATATGTCAAGAAAATGGATAAACTAGAAATTTTAGAAAACTATTTTGATGTTGAAATGTATATGTATATTCCGACATGTCATTCGTTCTATTCAAAATGTGTCATTTATTCCATATCGAATGTTTAGAGAATATTTTGATACCTTTTGAGAATATAGCAATTCAGAGGCACAAAAAAGAGTTTGTAAAAAAAACGTCGTAAAGAATACTTCGTTTAACTATAGAACCAAGATGCTCCTCTGACAATAAAGTTGTTTCCCTTAACTCAATGTTAATTTAAGGAATATCTTTTCTTCGCCTTTATTATGTTGTATGAAAATCTATAAACCAACATATTTTTGAATATTGTTGACCGCGTGGGTTCGAGGCTGGCTCACGACGAACATTTTTTAGCTATGCTTCGGTTGAGGACAGTTCGTATCTAACAAAATCAACTGTCTTTTTGGCACGGGAAAGTGTCAACAAACCCCAATAATATGGGTATGAATGTTCGCGCAAAACGGACGAACAGACCGACCGACAAACAAAAAGAGAATAGACATATAATGAACAGACTAACGGACAGCTCTTTTAACCTGGGCCAGTTAAGATATATATAATACGTACTTAGTGTATTATATGAAAAAAATTATCTAACGAGGTTGGGAGAATTGATCATAGTCGAGGCTCTGCCGAGACAATTATCATTTCTCACAACCGAGTTAGATATTTTTTCATACAATACACTTAGTATGTATTATATTTATCTTATAACCTCTTTTTGTATTGTTTTCGTCGATGTTTCCAACTGAAATGCAATTTTCTAAAAATAACTGCATTATATCTTTGTTCTAAAAAATAACTATGTGATATCATAAAAAAATCATACGGGATGTTATCATACGGATATTTGTATAGGTATAAGATAAAATTGAATGATTTCATATCGAAATCTAATAGATATACTCACAGTCTGACCGTGGTCAACAGAACTTCCTTCAACAAGCTCCTTTCCTCTCAAATAAGCAGTTCTCCCGTTAGGTATAACACTTTGCTCTATAACAGATAAAGTAACTCGAATTCTATTCCTTGGCTAATTACGTCTTAGACTCTGTTTATTTCGCGTTGGTGAAAACGGAAGATCACCGATGATCAACGATCTCTTCTAATTTGCATTAAGATCTTAATGTTTTTACTGGTGGCATTCCTCATACTTATACCCGTGATGCAAAGGTAAAGACATTCGCCTTTGAAGCAAGAGACCACAACTTCAAAGCGACTGAAAGAAAGCATATTTTTCTGATTCTTTTTTTTTCCATCTTTCAATAATATATATTTAATTTTTAGACGGTGGTTGTAAAAAAGGTTTATTAACTTACTTGATTGTTTTTCTAATTATTTAGTCTATTTTTAGTGATACAATAATCTATGTAGCTGTGCTGATACCAGATATGCGGATTTAGAGAAAAAATATGCTTTTTGGCTTTACAATTGATCAATTCCTTGACAAGTACCATGTTTTGGTTAAAGATAGTAATTGTCAGCATCGTTGATATAGAGCTGACCTTATATAAGGAATACCGTTAAAGACGTTTTTTTCATATTTACTTGGAGTACACGGACTGTCCCCTTCAAGTGTTCCCTTGTTACAGGTCACCTCCTCCTGCTTTAGATCTTCAAAACCATTTGCGCATCGTTTTTGTAGTTCAGTGTCATGTTCTACCTTTTGATTTTGGTTAACCAAAACGCGTTCTATGGTATAAAAGGATGTACCTTCACGCTCTTGTACTAGACATCTTTCTACAAATAGATCAAGAATATCTGAATTTTCAAGACAAAGGAATGTCGTTTAACGTATAAATGATCTACCACAACACAAAAATAACGCTATATCAAGAAGAGCCAAATATGGTTCTTTTTATAATCCAGTCATTGCTTTGCTTTCACCACAGACGATCGTTATTTTTAATTCATTTGGCATTTTTCAGACTCATGCTATGAGGAGAGCAAAACCATTTTCTCTTGCATTTAGAGTATGGTTTAGCATTTAACTTAACATCGATGATTTTCACCAAAGAATTTGATTTGAAATAAAATTCAAAATGTTGTAGTCAACTTTTTCGATGACCTTGTGACCCTTTACCTATACTGTTATGGAGTCGTTTAATATGACTCAAATCTGACGTTACCTTGACACTTTTCCAAATATTATCCTTATTATTTAAGAATAAAAAGATGCAAAAAGCAAAATTCATTACTTTCAAAATTTCTTTTGTAGAATAAAAACATGCGAAACACGAAAGACAAAGTCGTGCAAACGAGATAATAAGCCAAACTACGTCGACCTCTGTTTTGTATGACCGTCTGTGGACATTGAACCATTCCTCTTCAGAATCAGCACTCTAATTGGATAACAAAGCCTGCAAATGCTTAATGGGATACCGTGATTGTTCAAATTATCGCGTGAACGCATCTTAACTTTCCGGAGGGGGGGGGGTACTTTTTTTATTCAATAAAAAAAACTTGAAAATCGAAAAGTATAGATTTTAATTCACATTTTGTTCATTCTTTAAAACAAATTGTAAAATAAAAAATGATGGATTTTATTTTCTGTATTTTTTTTAAGAAAGCAATGACGATTGTGAAATAAACTTACAAAAAGCAACCTTTACTTATAGCGACGTCGACGTAAAACTGATTGCTGTCATCGATCAGCAACGATTGTGCAAGTTAAATTCATTATGTACCGTGAAGTTCCCTGTGTATTGGAATCAAATTTTGAGGACCCTTTTCTCGAAGACCTTTGAACACGTCTGTGAATTTTTATCTTTTTATACCAATAGATCGCAAAATAAAACAAATAAAGATAGGGAAATATTAGGTGTAACTTGAACGTCAACATTATAGGGATGAGTGTCTTTTTCACTGCGTTTATTGGGGTATAAAGTGCAATTGCCTTAGCACATGGTAAATAACGCCCGTAGGGCGTTATGTTTAAGCCGTGTGCTAAGGCAATTGAACTTTATGCCCAAATAAATGCAATGAAAAGGACACTCATCCCTTATAATTGCAATCCTCTAGTTCGAAGAAACTATTAAAATACTCGCCAAAACATTAATATAAAGCTTCAAGTCTACTTTCTGAGCGTATTTATTACACAATCTATTTTAAGATCGTGTATAATATATCTCGCTATCGAAGTGAAATGTCATTGAGTAAAACAAATGATAAGCAAATAAACGACAACTTTAAAATTCGTAGAGGTACTTATGACAAGAAACTTGTTTCTGCAAGTAAGTCTGTATTTTTAAACGAAAACGACGTGGTCGGTCTTAGGGTTACTTGATGATCTTCGTCGACTCGCTGTTTTCTTAGCTTACGACGGATCAGAACCAGAACTGCATGCTTGTTATCGTAAATTCTTTCGAAAATATCTAAATTCATAAAAGATTAAATAGCAATGCTGATCGGGAACAAGGTTAATTCGAGTTCCTTCAGCACAGGACTTGCAGGTCGAAGGTCGGGGGTTTCCCGAAAGACCTATTGCATTTTATACTGAAATAAAGTATAATGGATTTTCCCACGTGATGCGATTTAAACCAATCAAAATTCCTTATTTTATTGGATTGCAATTATCCTAGTTTTAACGTCAAAGTGTCAAACTTTAAACCCGGATTATAAAATATCTGTAGCGTGAACGCTTTTAAAACTGTTCCTGTAAATCGAACGAGAATTGGAGAAAAGAATATCAAAATTTGAACAAATTTCATTGGGAAAATTTTATAATTTTTTGTTAAAAAGGAGATTTTTGGAACGGTAAAAATGGGAAAATTGGGTTCAGCCAACTCATATGTCTATAATTTTAGTTGCTAAGATTCTAATGTTGCATCCTTGTTATGACCATTCATTTAGCTTCATTTTGGTACAATTTGCGGAACGAAAGTGTCTTGTTTTTAATAGCACTGCGCAATTAAATGGAGGAAGGATAGTTTGTAGAAAGCGCGCCAAATCGTCATTTTTACGACGTCATGGTAACGTAATTTCCAAGTTAAAAATGGAAAAATATACGCAGTTGACATCACACTAACTCAAAGTTTACATGTATGCAAAAAATTATTCACTTATCTAAAAAGAAACGCTGTTGTGCTCTTCCACCTTAATGCATACCACTCACGATCTTTCACAATTTCAAATTCATTGATTTATCATTACCTTCCATCTTTAACTATCCATTACTGATTTTTCTTGAAAAAAGAGTCCTTTTAGAAAAAACAAAGTCAGCGTAAAGACCGCACTAGCGTAAAAGCCGCATCTTTAAAAATATTTTGTATCAAGAAATATGCCGCGTCTTATTGCCCGGAAAATAAGTTCTTTTTTTTTCAGAAAGCAAACATGAAAATGCCATTATTTTCATACACATATAGATATACTGATATATACAGGTACAAAAAATATAAATAATGATACCCTTACAACATAAATAACAGAAAAAAATTGATGTGTTATATTAAAACTAATCAAATCACATTAATATTTTTACCAAATAATCTAAGTATTTTCATTTAATGCCAATTCTACCTACTATATTTACAGACTGGAAAGTCAGAATTTGTCCAGCCTCCAAAATCACATGTACTTTCGAAACGTTCTCTATCAAGATAAGTGTTTTCATCTGAATTGAACAGCTCCAATGTATTTCCACATCTTAAATACACCTGGTAAAATATGTTAAGTCAAATATTATGTTTTGTTGGAAATTTCTATGCAAGGAGCTAAATGCTGTAGTGTACATGTATAAACAATTACCAAAATGAAAATGGTCAAAAAGTGTTGCATCTCTTATGAAAAAAATGTGGGTAAAAGGGACAAAGAGATAACTTGAAAAAAAAATTAAGGAAGTTTTAACCTGAGATTATCTATTTATTTATTCATTTATTTGTTGTTGTTGTTGTGTTTGTTTTTAAGACAATTGTGTTTGATAATAGTGAAGAAAATATAATAACCCCTAACAGTTGTTAGGCGTTTTTTTCATAAACGACGCACCCGGACACAAAATCAAAATTTGGCACCAAATCTGTGCTGCATGCCGAATACTGAGAGAATCTGAAGATATTGGTACATCACCTTTTTCGATTCTTATTTGAAAATTTTCGTAAAATGGTATCATGTTCGTCGTATTCAGACTGTCCTGTAATCAGGATGACAAAACGCCGCACAATGTTTGCAAATTATGTCCCGCTGTGCACGCAGGTGAACGTTCAAAGCGGGGTGTAAATCTTAAACAGTTTGCACAGTTTTGTCGTTCTGAACGCAGGTCTAGTATTGAGACAAAAAATTGTAAATAATTCAATGATTTCATTTAGAATTACAACTAATCGAACTTACTGTTAGACTATGACCAACAACACTTCCTTGTTTAAACTTGTTTCTTCTAATATAAGCAGTTCTTCCCTCGGGTATTATACATCGCTCTGTTTAAGATAAAGTATTTCAACTTGTTCTAATTTAGAAAAGAGAAAGCATACCGTCTTCATGTTACATGAAAAAGGAATATTATTTCTTATAAACAAGTATAAATTCTCTCTGTCAAAAAGCTACCCTTGTCTGATCAACCAAACCAATATAAGACATTTTCACATATCCATTATACTGAGATCTTGAGAAATTGGTTCACTAAGGAAATACTCAACGTGGTTAAAAGGTGAAATGTGATTTGGAAGAAAATGCATTTCATTAAAGAAAATTATTATTGTTTGTGGAAATGACCCTACTTCGCCGATGCCAGAGCTCTTATCAGAGGTTCATGATTTAAGCAATCATTTATATGTTCATATAGGTCTAGAAATTGAATCTAAATGCCATTACCAACAATAATTAAATTGTATTTGCTTAAGTTTAAAGACAGATTTGTTGAGGTCCACCTGTCGCAAGGCGAGCGGACTACTGTTTTCCTTTCTTGTGCATTCGAATGTCCGCCAAGCCATCGTTGCGTCCGTCTGTAAAAGTTTTTCTTAAAAATTTATCTGCCAAGAAACTACCTGATTGATTTGACTCATTTCACTGGAATGATCCCTTTACGAACTCTTCAGGATACATTTAGCATATAGATGTGGCTTATCTCAATGTATCGAGTAAATTTACTGATATCGTTAAGGTTGAATTAAAGATTTTAATGCATTTAACAACAGTCATTTTTTGGGGCCCATGACATTTCTTTGAATGGTAGTTTGGTGGACTGTCATGTTTGCATAATGCAGCAATTTCGAATTGAAACTAAGTTGAAAATAAATGTTCGTCAAATTTCGTTGAAAACTAGATAACTGACATGAAAACGCAAGAAAAATACTCCGTTACCCCTAACATACATCAGAATGTCAACAAAATCAATAGAGATATTTTTCAAGCCTAATCAAATCCTGAGCAAGTTTGAGCCAAAATTATGGCCTCCAGAGTCGTGACTTGAATTTTTGACGACGGACGACGGATGTTGGACGACGGACAATCGAGTTTTCAAAAAGCTCACGTCGAGCATTTCGTACTCAGGTGAGCTTTGATGTATAAAGATATTCTAAAGTGATTCCAGTTGGATACAGTTAATAACATCGTAAAATTGACAAGGCGAACTATTTTGGAATGATTTAGGAATGAAATTGAATGAGTGTGTGGATCGAGTTTTAATTGAAATTACAGGGAGGTAAAACTATATCGCAAATTGTGTTCAGGATGAGCAAAAATAGCGATATTGATTACCTCCCGTTAATAAAATATGCATACAAGTTCTATACACAGCTTCCTGTTTCTTCGAGAACCTATGAAACGCTTGCATTTTGAATTATGTCAGCGAAGTCGCGGTTTTTCTCTTTCAAAATTTATTTTGAATGACGTTGTTGATTTTATATTTTTCAATGGGTTTGGGCGTTTTTGAATGGTTTGAGTGAGTGTTTGGAATGAGTGAAAGGAGCGCTCAGTGAGCTGTTTAGAATGGTTTTGATTGGGATGAATGTCAATTTCACTATGTAACTAACAGTATTAGATAAATACTGACAACTCGGCATTTTTGATTTCTGAAGGGGTTCAAAACGGTCAACATTTTATTCAAATCGATCTATTTATTCCTAGAATTTTTTGCTTGTATGATATTTTTTAAAAAGTGGCTGATTGTCCGTGTAGACACGCAAACAGAAAAATGCGTAGAATATATTTAAAAGGGGGGGGGGGTAACAAAATATCACTAATTTCGTCCAAATTCAGTCGAACTCGCTGTTCCACTCTTTCAATTTAATTTCGAAATCATTGCTAATGCATTCGCTCTGTCAATAACACATTGGCACAATGGACAGCAGCGCTGTAATACTTAAGTTAGGAACAGCGTGAAATTGACAAGGTGGATGATTTTGGAATCATAATGGAATGCTACTGAATGAGTTTGCAGAGTAAGTGTTGGGTAAAAATTAAAGGGAAGTATTTCAATACCGCCAATTTTGTTCAGGTTATACCAAATTAGCGATATTTATTACCTCCCTTCAATACAATATATATATACAAATTGTATAGATAGCTTCCTATTACATCAAGAACCAATCAATTTCAATAATGTCGGTAAAATCGCAATTTTTCTATTCATATTCATTTTGATTGTAGCTGTTGATCTTTATCTTTTTCATTCATTTTGGAACGTTTTTGAGTGGTCTGAGTGAGTGTTTGAAATGAATATATGGAGCGTTGATTCAGGGATTGAGAATGGTTTTGATTGAGGTGAATGTCAATTTCACGATGTAACTAACACTACTTACTTGGGGTACATGGAGTAGCTCCTCGAAGTGTTCCCTTGTTACAAATCACCTTCTCCTTTTTGAGATCTTCGTAGTTTTCGTTGCATCTTTTCTTTATCTCTACACCATGTTCGATCTTTTGGTTTTGGGCAAGTAATACGTTGTCGAATGTATAGAAGGAAGTGCTTTTACTTCTTTGTACTGTACATCGTTCTAAAAGTAAACATACAAATAAATATAACCACCAATCTTTTTAAAACTTCAAACCCCTTTTTGTCAAGTACTTGTATTTGCTCATATTTAGATGACAATTTATATAAAAGTTTTATACATTATGAACACGAATTTGATATATTCTGTGTTTGATATGACGTATTTTGTGCTACATGACAGGTTCTTGATATTTTTAGATTATATTCCAATAATATTTTACTCTGATTATAAGATGACGTGATCATATGTTTTATGATGCATTTTTTTGTGGTAACGAAAAGGCATTACTTTAAGCTCTGAACGAATCCACGTGTAATAGCTTATACACTAGTAAAGTAACACCGCGGCGTATTCAATACATGATGAGATCACTTTTTAAAAGACATCATCATAAGGCATAACAGTTTGCAGTATTTTTATATATATGATGGATACTTGATGTATATTGCATAAACTTAATTTACACTTCATCATGAAATTGAAAAAGTGAATGGTCTTGGAATAAAATTGAAAGAGTGTGTCGAGCAAGTTTTGAATGAAATTTTAGGGAGGTAATACAATTTCTTCCAAGTTTATCGATATTTATTTCCTTCCATTAAGATTGTGCTTCTATTTATACGGTTCATCTTCGATGAGGCTTCCAAATCAACACCAGCTAATAAACACAATTAATGATCTGTTCGATTTGAATGAAGTTGTAAAATATTTGTGAACGATTATTGGGCCTTTTCCATTAGATTTGGATAGTTTCTGAATAGTTTGAGTGAATGTATTGAATGAATGACTAAATAAATGAATGAAGCGTTGGTTGAGCAATTAAGAATGATCACGAATAGGGGGAATGTCAATTTCACGTTGTTTTATTTGTACCTTCTTTGCATATCGCCATTGGTGGTTCCAGATTTCCATTCATCACTTTAAAGTTTTGTTTATCCGTGTTGAGATATTCTTCTGTAGTTTCATCGTACATTTCATATCTGCTGTTACACTGAGATCTCAACTGTGTTCTGCTCTTAAGGACTGTAGGTGACTTGATCCTTCGTCTATTTCTACCTATTATCCAGTAAAGTCTCATGTTGCCTCCTGGACGAACTTCTAGTCTTTCTACATGAAATAATAAGAGACATAAGACCCCGGAAACTGAAAATGCCTATGACCTGATAGGTTTGCAAAATTTGATAACATGTTATATATCCGGTTTACAAGAGCAAGTCTTCTTTCTATAGATTAAAATGTCAAAGAGCAAGAACATTTTAAATGGAGAAATTTAAAGTTTATGCGTGGTTCAATTATCAACGGTAAACTTATTTTCGTTGGGTTATTATAGTTAGATAAAAATTTGTTTATTCAAACCAAAATATATTCTCAGCCAACCAGGAGTTTTGTTTAAAAAAAATACAAAAAGAAACAAAATTATGATTGGCTGAAAATAACTCCTGGTTAAACAATGAATAATCTCTAGCACGTCCGAGATAGTTACTATTTACAAGAGGAAGGACAATTGTGTTGTGTTAGTTCACTACACTTTCAGGTAAAATTCAACAAAATATAAACAAAGATGGTATTGGGTTCTTCTAATAACTTTTGTATAGCTAAATACAGGGAGCAGCCCTTGCAAGTGTAATATTGATTGGCCCAGTGTTATAGGAGCAGATGATTAGGAGCAGAAGTTTACTTAATTTTCATACTTTCCGTTACCATGGCAACAAGAGGTTTTATGGAATGAAAGTCTTCGAATAACTGTGTAAGAGCTTTAGCAAAGCCAACCACAGCTTTCGACGGAACTTATTTTTTTTATACTAAAGGAATCATTAAGGAAACCTTGGTTACTACAGTTAAAGCTCATTACCCGCGAAACATTGCGAACTATTGCAGGTCCACTACCTTTGGTTCTTGTCTTATCGTCTTTGGTTCATTATGTTCATTGTACTTACCTTCGCACGTAAACTCGGGATATTCCCATTGGTTCTTCCCAATACACTCGTTATAGCCATCGGGTATATTAGGAAATAAATCGAAATTCGTGTTACACCTAAAAGAGAAGAATAGATATGGTAAGACCTTTTCCCCGATCGATACAAAATGAATAAGTATTCATATTAGACAAACTTTATACTTGATCGGGTTTATGTTTCATTACCATAAGGTTATTATCTATCAAAGATTAAGAAATGAAATCATCATGAAGTCCTGGTAATTTTTTTCATCAAACAAATTGATACATGAGACTTTATTATACCGCTCAGTACGTACTTCGTTCGATTAGTACTATTTATACAAAAAAAGATATCAAACAATGTTAGTACTGACGGTGAACGTTTCTGATGGCATTCTAGAGTGATATATTGAATTCGTTGAGAAAAGAGAAATTATATATGTAAAAAATAATTCAGGGAAATTCGACAAATTTTTAATAATCTTGCAGTCGTACCGCGACGGCTGGTGCACCTAATAATGGTTTCCTGGTATTTCTCACATTTACACCTGTACTAACCGGGTTCGATCCCCGACGACGGCATTCATCCTGTCCGACTATTTGTCTCTCACCAATGGATTGATAATCGTAGACAAATGTAAGATAGCAAATGGAGGCTAGGAAAGGATGTAATAGTAGTATAGGTGAGAGAAATACGATGAATCCATTGTTACGTGCCCAAGCCACCGCTAAATTACTGAAAAAAATGTTGAAAGCTGTGTGAAACCCCAATCAAAACGAAACCATTACATTAACATCATTTCCTAGCCTCAAGCTGCCTTCCCACATAGGTCAACGATTATCAACCCATTGATGATCAAGTTCGAAAAAAAGTATTCTTTTTCTAAAAAAATAATTCTTAAAATCCTCATTATTTTGACGCCGATTAATAGAGTGAACATAATTTTAGATAACATTCAGTATAGATATTTTTAGTATTTTTTAAGGTTCCGAAATTGCTGGACATTTTAATTAATAAATACTTCTCTGCGTTCATGATGAAAAAACGGGACAAATTGTATGCAGACTGTATATTGTTTTGAACACAAGTTAAAATGTGCAAACTGGGTATAACTTGCAAACAGCCAACCTTGACGCAAAGATGCTTACTCGATTGTTGCAATATGGGTGATTTTGTTGATGTCATCATCCTCGTAGTAAATTATTCCATTAGCTAATTCCTCGAAGTCTGGACATGACGGGGCTAATCAACAAAGAAATATATATATATCATTAAATGCTTTTGTCTTTGACATATTAAGGATTTGGGCCCGAGGTTATAAAACTTTTCTCAGGCTCAATTCAAAATTTCTCAATTTTCAACTTGAGATTCAAGCCGTAATTCTGTTTTATTACTAATTCTAATTCTAATGTATTCTAATGTATTAAGATAAAAGATGATATTAATAAGTTGTTATAAATAACAACTTTTTAATATTACCTTTTATATTCATACATTTATTTCAATTTATAATTAGAGAAAATTGAGACTGAGCCTGATAAATGTTCTTTCACCTTTAGCCCAGAGATCTTACGATAATTTTTTGCGTCAATCAAAAATTAAAGTTGATTCAACGGTATTTACTTATGAAATTTATGCCATGTATCATCTCATTGGAATTGTCTTCTAAAGACAATGCCAATGAAATATTAGAGGCAGAATTCAACAATGAATGAAAACACCGTTACGATTTGCGATTTTGACTGACGATTATTCTTTTCGTTAGAATGGATCCCTATTGTTCGTAATGCACCGATGGTCTCGGATTAGGAATTTTCGTTGTCGTTGTTGTTGTGGTGGTGGTTTTCTGTTTGCGTTTGTAAATGACAAGATCATTTTGTATTGAACAGACAAGATCTTTTGTTTTCATGGATGTAAACAATCAAAACCTGTACGATTTCCTAAGATTCAATACAAAATTAGCCAATTGGAGGAAATAAAAAGTAAAATTGATGGAAGGTCATTTTTTTATTAAAGTTTTAAACAAATTGGGTTGGCTCTCTCGAGGACCAGACTATATAAAATAAGAAGACCATGATGGTCCTATATCTCCCACCTTCGCCTCGGTTAGCAAATTGGATGCATATAAAGATCTTAAAATGACAATTATAGGACAATATTTCAGCAAAGTCATTATTGTTGTGTTATAATCAATATATTGGGATGAGAAATTTTCAATGTGGTTCATCCTTGTAACTAGGGAGACATTCTCGCCATAAGGTTTTAGGACCATTACTGTGGCTTCAAGAATTTAAAGAAGAAAATGGTCAACCAGAACCTTTTACCGTGTGTACAAAAAGATCATTACAAATTTTGATAGATTTCATCCTTATGCAAAGACAAATATTCTGCTCGATTCCATTAAAGTTTGGATAAATTAGAGTGGTTTCTAGAGTGTAAACAAGAATGGTAATCAAGTCTTGTTTTCCTGTGATATCATACTGATCCTTTCAATCTTTAAATGGCTCATCCTTGTGACTAGACAAACACTGACCAAGATTGGGCCATACGTGTAACCAAGAAAACTTTCATTTAGGCCAGACAAATATCCTGACAAGGTTTCGTGAAAAAAACGCCTTAGTTATGGCCTCCAGAGTGTGAACACTTAAATTGTTGACGTCGGGGTACGCATGACAGACGACGGACATTCAATTATCACAAAAACCTATTCAAGTTAAATTATTTAACTTTTGGAAAATAAGACCTTGCATTTTTAAGCTAAATGTTAAGCTATTTACGTGTACAAACAGGTTGTTTCCCGCTCCATGTTCCATCTGCTTGGCATGTCCTTTTCTGGGAACCAATCAAATCATAACCTTGAATTAAAGAACAGAAATCAATTAATTTAGCATAAACTTCAATTTCGTTAAGGGCCTCGCAAACGTTTGGCTTGTTCTGTGACATTTTTGTGCAAACTGTTTTTAAATTGTTCCCTTCTTTGCACGCAAGTGCACTTGTAAAGCGGGATATGAATTACAAACAGTTTGTACCTTTTTGTCATCTTGGGCGCAGGGAAGTACCCGCTACATACTTGATTAGACGTGAAAAGTATTGTTAACTCAAACATTTCGATCATGTTTTCATCTTAAGCGCAAGGATGTGCTTGATTACACCTTTACATTTTTAAACAAGTGTAATAACAATACAAGTGAGCGTAGAGCGTATGATAACGCTTTCCGGTACTATGAAAAAAGACGTTTCATGTATTTTATGACCTCAAAGCCCTCAAACAAACGTCGGTATATGTTGCGCGGAACAACTTTAATCGAACCATTTCAAGAATTTCCCAGATTCATCACAAAATTATGGTTAATATTACAAATGAAATGTCAAACTTGTGTAAATTGCAACTTAATTTAGTAAACTCGTCATCTAAGACCACTCATTGCAACAATGCACAATATTACTCCTTAATTTATAACAAAAATTATTAATAATTATTGACCATCTTGTAACTCATTGTACTTGGATGAAAATGAAAGATGCGCTCTGTTCTGTTTCTTAAACAATAAATGATAATGGCGTTGTTTCAATGATTAGCAAAAATACGGGATTTTTACAAATGGCGTTATGTTTTACGCAGAAAAATTTAATTAATTAATAATAGGAATTTTGATATGTTTCGATATAAATCGTGTCATTATACTCAAATAATAAATAGAATATCAAATTTGTGTTAATGAAATATCAAATTTATTAAACGAGTCACCTGAAACTCGACAAAGCCTCGTTTTATCTGTTTATAGATAACTCGTTTGATTTATTTGGTATTTCACGAGCACTCATTTGATACCCCTCAATTATTATATAGATGAATTACCTTCATCACAAGTAAAGGAGACGACTCTTTTGAATATATTGCGTATACCATCCGGTGCTTCTTGAAAAGAGTCTCCATTCGGAATATAGTCGATGTTCTCTTCACATTTCACGGCTAAAAATAGAAAGGTTTAAAATATATCAACTAAACTGGACAAACAAAATCTGAGTTCATTCATTGTTTAAAAAGATTTTCCACGACATATATATCAAAAGATAAATGATATTGACCTTGTCCAACGAGTGTTTGGGTTAATTTTTTGCGACCATTTGACCTTCATATATGGCCTTGACATTTTCACATAACCTTCAACTTTGTATATTCAAATGAGTATTTCTCGGATTTATAATCATGGAAAGTGAAAATTAAGTATCTTAAATAATAATGTTGAGTTTTGGATAAGTTTTACAGGCATACATACACCAATCGAAAGGACTGACAGGCGATCAATTGTAAAACACTTTATTATACTGCAAAGAAATTTCTAGCATTTTCATTGGTTAATGATGACCTGACAAACATTGATATTTACGGTCGCTCCGGTATCTAATGTTTCCTTACCGCTTTCAGTATAGTAATGTGACGTCACAACTATATAAGACGTCACTTTGTAAATGTTTACTTTTCATAGGGGCGCATTAAGGGATATTGGTGGTTTAAAAGAATTCGGTTTATACCAAGGCCTTAAATAGGCAAAAGACGGATATTTAGCCTTAAACTTTGAAGTATAATAAATTCGTAATACGGTTTCTTGTCTGGGTATATGACGATTTATTCCCGGCTGGAAAAAATAATGTCAACCCTCGCCTACGGCTCGGATGACATCATTTTTTCCAGCCGGGAATAAATCGTCATGTACCCCGGCAAGAAACCGTATAACTAATAATATCCTCGGTCCCACTCTCGATGCGAGGATTACATTTTTGTATACCTTAATGAGGAGCATACAAACAACATCGTTAAAAGCGATATATAGAGAATAGATGGTTGGTGAGTTGAGATGGAAAAGTTTATCGGAAAAGGCGTAGGCATTTATCCGGTGAGCCGGAGTCGAACCGGATAAATTCCGCGGCCGATACCGAGGAACGTTTCCAAGTCACCTATTATCTATTTTATTTATCCTGTTACAATATATTTTTAAAAGTCTATTCGATATTCATACAAGAATTGTAATCTGATCCTGATTTACAACACCGATTGCTAATCATAAGGGTAAATGGGTGGATGAGGTGGGGTGATCGCTTACGGCTAAAGAACCCGATAATTGTAAAGATTTCTGATGCTGTAGCTAGAGGTAAGTGTAAGAGAGGACTCTTTTTCAGACCCAACAGTCGCAAAAGGAAATCTGGAAGGCCATGTGACCAAGTGACATGATAAAACTGTCAAGTGATCAAGATACCTGAAATCAACAAGTTTACCATACCCCCTTTTATCAGGCATTATTTATAGCTAGTGACATGATAAATGATATTATAAATACGAAATCTTTTTAATCGGCTATTATAGTATTTTTAAAGTTCTTATGAAATAGATTCATGACTGAAAGATTAAAAGCTCACCGTCCGCCCTACTATAGAACTAATCGCGTTTTCGGGAGCGCTATCAAATAAGTGGATTATCGTGCACTAATGGATCAAATCTATTTCAGAAAATATTAGCGAAAAATCTTTCGCGTCAGCGCAGTCTCATTTACAAGTTTATATTCCTTATCGTTAAAAATGGCCTTCTCTCGTACGTCCATCAAATGTTTCTGATGTAACGTAACCATCACGGTCATCACAAAATATTGGAAAACTTCAATTTCTTTTTCTAATTCTCCTAGCTTAAAATAATGTTCACCACTGGCTGCTTTTATGATGTTTTGTTTGTAAATATGTGGTTGATAGGCAATATTGCCATTTTTCCCAAATAAAGTTTTATATCATTTTCAGGGAAACGAAACTTAACGCTTGGTCTCTATTCAAAACTTTGTTGCACATCTGTCTACAATTTGAATGAATAAAGACTAGTCTAAACTTGCGTTGTGTGGAATGAGAAAGAGATACTTACGATCGCATGTCGGAGGGGTCTTGGGTCTCCACTCGCCATCGGCTCGACACAGCATCGAACGACCACTTAACTCGTATCCTTCATTACAGCGAAAATTGAGTCTATCACCAACAAAATAGCTGCCATCTATACGGCGTCCATTCCTGGGATGCTCAATATAACCACAATTTATACCTGGACATTAGGAGAATGAGAATTAGAAAAATGTCTCAAGAAAGAAATTGTCTTATAGAACAAGGAGCCATCTGTAAGCTATGCTATATATGAATTATGCATATATGTCCGACAGGGTAAAAGGGAATATCAGGGTATTAATCAGTCAACCATCTTACTGCATGCACAGCGCACACTGACTAACATCAAAACTTTTAGCAGTAAGTCTTATTTTCTTAACCTTGAATGATTATTCGAATTCCAGTTGTCGTCTACTTCAAAAATCTATTTTAGCTATTTATGTAAAGGGGTTACCATGTACTCCTTTTACATGTCAGGGTGCAAGTCAAAACGGCACAAAGTCAAAACTGCTAATAGTCTACTAATTGCATGTTTATTGAAAAACAAACAAAACTTGTTTCTCTAAAAGAAAACATATAAATAAAGACTAAAGTAAACTACATGAAAAACACGAAATGGACTAGCCATGATTAGGCACACAGTAAATCTGAATTATAACACGATGACGTATAACGAGGGTTTTACAATCTTAGGTCGTAATTGTCACATAGAGGTGTAAAATTCGAGGTACATGGATTCCATTCGGGAACCCTCGGCGATTCTACGGAATAGACCTCGGGAATAATAAGGGCGCCGCCATGAAAGCGCGTCATATCGCACGGGGGGGGGGGTTATATGACGTCACAAACATAACTAAGGATGACGTTGCAAAAAAATAAAATTAACGTAAGGTTAGAATTGGGCATATTATCATTTGAAAACAAAACGCATTGTTTTACTGCGTTTTGCTTTCAAATTATAACATGCCAAAATGAATTCCAAAGACGTTCGGAAAACATTGAAGGAATATACTATTCTTCAAGCGTATTAACCAGTTTACCACCAGGAGCCGAATTACCGGAAAAATGACCAAAAATTACTACACTTCCGTCCGAGGCACTTTTCAGTTTACGGAAAAGTCCGAGCGGTGTTCCGAATGACATGGATTCCTCCATGTAACGATAACTGTCCAAGATTGTAAAACATTTATCGCCCTTCTCGTACACAACCGAGAATTTACTCTTAGACCACGCTTTAAGCGAATTGTCCAATCAGAGGACAGTATTTAAAACATATATATTACAGATACAACTCCCAGCCTTTCATTTACAGATATACGTATATACTATGTCGTGCACGTGAATCTCGACAGGTTTTGTGTGCCACGTCATTTCAAAATGATGACGAGCATTTCATATAAGCACTTTTTCGTAAAAGACATTTTACAGTCGCAAAAATGAAAAAGATCTGAAATAAGTAACGGAAATAGATGCATAAGTTATTTCAGCATAATTACACATATGTACAGAAAAATCAAAGCGAGTTTTACTCATTTTTTAATGTTCAGAGGTTCGGGTAAAAAATACAGACAATGTTAGAAAAGCGTGGTCTAAGTCAGATAGAAAATCTCGTGCCGCGGTATATGGGAAATAGACACTCGCTGACGCTCGTGTCTATTTCCCATATACCACGGCACTCGTTTTCTATCTATACTTAATATGAATAGCAATGAAATACTTTTTTCCTACTGAAGTATATCAATAAGTTCGATGAGTGACAAGAGGTTTACTAGACCCTACATTTGTGATGTGGAAAAAAATGCCAATAGGATAGAAACTGGACATTTACTACTACTTTAGGAGATCAAAATCAAAGGTGCGACATATTAAAGAATACAATTGACAATAGTTTAGGGGTGAGGTTTACATGAATTTGGGCATAATCTAGGATGCTATGCAGCCAGAACAACGAAGAAAAACTTCATTAAGAATTGAATTTACACACCAAAGCTTAACATTATGTCAGTAAATGTTATATTGATCCTCAGTTGAAATCGTCGTGGCATTGATTTGATGGAGTTTGGTTTTTCTCAACTCATATAAAAAAGTAAATGGCTTATTTTTGACATCTGAAGGGGGGGGGGGGCAAAATAAGAAAATCCAGTTCTGCCCTTCGTTAATTTTATTTTTTTTCCTCAACGTTAGAGAAATGCTACCCCGATTGACACCTGTATGAACATGAAAATCAGGATGGGGTACAGTTATTGCACGTTGGTTAAAACGTTTGTGAAACCTGACCGCAGGACTTGACTTACGTGTACACGTAAATGGCGTCTCCCATTGTCCGTCCTTACATATTCTCATTTGAGATACGGAAGATCTGTACGTGTCAACACAATCGTACTTCAGCACAGTTCCTTCTGCAAAAGCGGTTTTGGTACCTATATCATCTTCTAATACCGCATTGTTCACTTTGTCCGGTATACCGCAATCCATGGCTTCATTTTGACTCACTGAAAATATGCGAGCTAAATTTGTTGTTTCAAAACAAAGATACAAGCCCTGTGCAAGGGCGTAGCTCCCATTACGCACATTACGCAATCGCGTAATACAAATAAATCTTCCTTCTCAAAATCTCGCTGATTAATGATCATAACATCGAAACTACAGCTTATTCAAGCTGTAGTTACGAGGTTTGATTATTCACCAACGCTCAAATCATATAAATGGGGAGCGGTTGGAGCGTATTAGTCTTAAGTCACAGGCCACATATCGCCGTTATCCTATTTATTCTTTAGTGGTCGCCTTCGAAATGCGTAAAAAAATTAAAATCCTAGCTACGCCTATGTGTGTACAGGATAAAAATACGTTGCAAACTGTACGAAAAGCGGGGTATAATTTTCAAACAGTTTGCATCGTTTTTAAAATAAAGTTCTGTTCTGTTTAAAATAATTGAATCGGTTTTTAGTTGATCAAGGATTTAGACATATCGTCGCCTTAATATAACAGTGTTCTAACTACCATTTTCAACTTTTCGAGAAATTTGGGTTTAAAGTTTCAAATACTTGTAAAATCGTCAAATATTGACCGATTTTGATATAATTTTCACCATTTTATTGGTTTTGATGTTTTCTATTGATTTATGTATAAAAGGAAAATGTTTTGTGTATCGTCTTTTAGATATTCTAATATAACGTTTTGGAGATAGAACAATTGTGAACAAAAAATTCAAAACTCGTAAAAATGAAAGTGTTACATTGGATATATAACACTTTAGTTTAATTCATTCAACCTGAAATGGCCATTTTTTAAGGAAATGTAATGTATTTCCTTGGTTTGAAATTTGGAACTGAAGTTTTAGATAATTTCAATTAAAGGGGGTAGTCTTTTTTGTGTTTTTGAATGTCTCTTCAAAATTTAAAAATGAATGAGGCTTTATAATCATGAATTTAAATTATCTTTCATTTTTACATTTCAAAAGGACACGTTTAAACATAAAAGCATTAACGCGCAGAGAGGAAAGATAACATAAAGGTTTGAAATATTTCATTTAATATTAGAAATAACTTCTAACTGAAACAATGATTTTTGCTCCACTGGCCAAAAGGCCAGTGGGCTATTGTCATGGCGGGGTGTCCGTCGTCCGTGCGTCCGTAAACTTTTACTTTAAAAATCTTCTCCTCATTAAGTACTGGATGGATTTCAATCAAATTTCACAGGAATGTTCCTTGGGTGACCCTCTATCAGATTCCTTCAAGGAATTTTAATCGGTTTAAAATCATGGCTTAAGTAGGCGTAGCTAATTTCCATATATGGTAATAGGTGGCTTTTCTCAGAAACTAATTGATGGATATAAACCAAAATTCACATGAAGTATTCTTGAGTGGCCCTCTATCAGTCTACAAAAAATTATTGTGATCAGATGCAAAATGTGTATTTTATGGGCGGAGGTCATTTCTCTATATGTTATATAGTGGAAAATCATTTTCTCAGAACCTAACTAATGGATAGCAACCAAATTTCATTTAAATGGTTTTTTAGTGATCCTTTACAAGTCTGTAAAAAAAATATTGTGATAAGATGGAAAATAAGTGTTTTATGGGCGGAGGTCATTTCTCTATATGTTGTATAGTGAAAACTTTGAAAATCATTTTCTCATAATCTAATTGATGGACATTAACCAAATTTTACTGGAATGATTCTTTAGTAATCCTTTATCAGTCTGCAAAAAATTATTGTGATCAGATGCAAAATATGATTTTATTGTCAGAGGTCATTTCTTTTGATATGTTATACTGTGTAATATCCAATATAGGGTAAAACAAACTTTTTTAAAAGTTATAACAGATGGATTTCAACCAAATATTATGATTATTTTAAATCTGTGAAGTTGTATCAGACTGCAAAAAATGTTTGATTAGATGAACAGCATGCTTTTTATTGGCAGAGGACATTTCAACATATAAGGTGAATACTTGATCACTTTTGGTGAATGATAAAATTTTTTAGACTCATTAAATTTAATACGTGTAAAGATTGTTTGTTAAAAGGAACATAAGCTTTGTTCGAATCCAAATGTGAAAAAAACATTAGGTGAAATAGGGAGCATAAGATACCCCCTGAGAATTGCAAAGGGTTACTGCACAAAGAGGACAATTAAGTGGTGTAAACTGACCTTACTGAGGTTCAGAGTGGGGAAAAAAGAGCTGAGTTGACTGCACTCTAAGGCATTGGGCAGAATAAATATGTTGGATTTGATATTTTACTTCTTATTATCATTAGTTAGAATTTTGTTTTGATGACAAACAATTATTGTGAAGTAACACCCTAATAGTGGTGTTTAATGAAAAGCAGAAAGATCTACAATCAAAATTTTGTAGATAAATGACCTGTATATTGTGCAGTAACATTCTGTTAGTGTTGAAATTTTTATTTTCGGATTTCAAACAAATTACACTGGAATGATCCTTGTTTTATACAGCCTTATCATCCTATAATCATTATCACGATATTCAGGCCTGTGGTGCCTAGTTTAGAAATGTTCCCTGTTAACTATTAACAGACAACAAATTTTAAAAAATGTCAATCATATGTACATAAAGGAATCAAAATGCTACCGAAAATTGCCAAGAAAGTTTCAAAATATGATATTTGTTTTACACTTTTGCGATTCAAAACCCTCATTTAGGGTCAAACACGAGCGCATAGAGTGTCCAAATTTGTGAATAAAGTAATTTAAACTGGCGTGTGTAGCTAAGAATTTCTTAAGCGTAAGTGCGAGACACATGATAGAATCTTTATTTTCTGGAACGCATGAATCTGACCATAATGTAATGGAAGCTGTGGCGGAAAATTTTTCAGTTACCCTTTCAAGCACTAAGGTTACTGCACTCGCAATTGCGTTTGATCCTCTCCCAAACTGGTCTTCATTAAAGACTACATTACAACAAGTTTTATTTTTTTAGCAGTGAGCTGTCAAGTTATATACTTTTAATTTTCTCTTATACAGAAAATTGGACATATTTTGATCTTGGACACAAATCACTTTTTTTCATCATTAGCTCGATCAAGATCTCTTTCCTTTTTGTGGAACTTCTATTGCTCCGATACTTTGTTTTAAGAATATTGCCTGTGCACAGGCTGATGTTAATCAATACCACATGATTTTCCTTTAAAAACTAGAAATACTTTAAAAATCATTTTTTCAAAAGGAATACCCACATTGAGTGGACCCGTACTTCCAACACTTTGAATTTATAGCAATCTCGCCGAAGTTTTTATTCAGCATGACAAGGGTTAAGAAGGCTGTTTCATTCATTTAAAGCAAGAGATGAGACATATGCTTCTAAGTAACAGGAATAATTGACCTAATACATCAATCACTGTGACTGAAAACGCAAAGCCGAGCAGTCTTGTGGAAAGCGGTAACCATTTCTGAAATATTCTTGTAGCACTTCAACGAAACATTATTTAGAATTTCTTCATGTGTCCATGAAACCAGAGGAATCACAATTATACAGAAAATACATGACAACCCATACTTAGGTCTTCAAATATCATCTGACTTGAAATGGACAACCCACATCAACAAAGTGGTGAAAAAGGCAAACTCCACACTTGGCTTCTTGAGGAGGAACCTAAGACACTGTAATGAAAACTGCAGAAAAACAGCCTATGTCTCCATGGTACGATCACTGATGGACTACGGATCAGTTATATGGGACCCGTATCTACAAAAAGATATCGACAGACTAGAAAGAGTCCAACGAAAAGCTGCCAGATTCATCAAACAAGACTATAGAACTCAACAAGATGGATTCATAAAAAACACCCTAGAAAAACTGGAAATACAACCACTCACCACAAGAAGAAAAAGCCTCAGACTGGTGATGCTGTACAAGGTGGTTGAGGGGTTGGTGCCAGGGCTGCCAGCAGAAAAATTTCTAAAAAGATCCAGACCAAAGAGAGCTGTAAAGGCCAGAAAATTTGAGGACTGTGTATCAGTAAACATTGTCAGCAACCAAATCAAAAATAATTCCAAGTGCTTTGAGACAACACATGCAAAAACTGTCCAATACAAACAATCCTTCTTTGTGAAAACCATAACAGAGTGGAACAAATTGCCAGAAGAAGCAGTTTGCGCTAAATCGATAGGGGCATTCAAATCAGCCCTGGACACTTTGGTCCATAAAGTCTAATCGCGCACTCCCCCGTCGCGTTAAAACCAGAAGTGGGAACTGCGACGTAAAGATACAGATACAGATACAGAAAAAAACTTCATATACACACATTTTGAATGTAAAATCATTTGAAAAATATATATACAGGTTAAAATGATCTTCTACGAGTCGTTTAAATCTAGAAAAATGATGGAAAATGGTACTTACATGATCTTTTTCTATTTTCTTGTTCAGAGTCATGTGTGCATTTTTCATTATCCGCCATATTTGTTTGGTAAAAAACTCTGCTTTCTGATTGGTTCTCATGGAGATAGAACAATAAAAGATGTACACACTTTGTACTTAGAACATTACAGCTTTTACAGTGCATTGATCACGTGTCTTTATCTAAGCATTTCGATTGGAAACTGGACATAGAACACTTCAGTTTGAATCTAATAGTGAAAAAGTTGGAGATAGAACAAAGTGATACTGAAAATCTTCGTAACTACAGCAGATACCACAAAACTGATTACATGAGGGGAAAGAACTCTTCAAGACCTTTCCAACGGTACCAAAATCTCATTTTTGACCAAAATGGAGTTAGAACACTGTTATATTAAGGCGACGATATATCAATGAGAAAAATCAATCCAAGCGAAAGATATTGTTATCGTTTAAGTCAATCCATACATGCCATATCTTTGTGAAAAAAAGTTCATTTAACAAAGCCTTTATCGACGAGGTCGACTAATACAATATAATTCTGCCAAATGTCTGGAGATCGCACCATCTATAGTTTGAGGTTTTAATATGCAGGCGAAAGTAACTGCGTTCTTTTGATGCGGAATATTAAAAATACTTAGTGTCTCGACAGCTAGTAAGCTTCGTAAAATATTTAAGGCCTTCTGCAGTCTTTTGTCAAAATTAATTCAGTGATTTCTGGTGCCATATTTAATTTCATTATTGAAAACTTGAAAAGTTGTACGTACAACGTTTCAGAAATGTATGTTGATGAAAATATACATAAACAGGCAGAGGCAGACAAATGTACTGAGATGAATTGAGAGCGAGAGAAGTGGCATTCTATAATTATTAAACTTTCTCTGTAAATAGAGAGAAGGGTTATAGAACATTGAAAGTGGTCATTTTATTGTTGATTGATTGAATGGAGTTTAACGCCGCTTTCAACATTATTTCAGTTATATCGCGGCGGCCGGAGCACCTACCAATGGATTCCTGGTATTTCTCTCACCTGTACTACCATTACATCCTTTCCTAGCCTCCGACTGCTATCTCACATAGGTTTACGATTATCTACCCATTGGTGAGAGAGAAACGTCGGAAAGGATATTTGCCGCCACCGGGGATCGAATCATTTTATTGTAAGGGTGAAAATGTTACATCTGATCAAAAGGCACGCTGGAAGTATCGCACCTATGGTGCTTTATAAAATCTTATGTAATCCATTTAAGAATTCTACATTAGACCACGCTTGAAGCGAATTGTCCAATCAGAGAACAGTATTTCAAAAGTATAAATCACAGATACAATTTGGAGCCTTGTATTTACAGATATACGATGGTAGTACGTCTTGCACCTGAATTCGACAGGTTTTGTGTGGCGCGTCATTTCAAAAATATGACGAGCATTTTATATGAGCTTCTTTTTCCAAAAGACTTTCTACAATCGCAAAAATGCAAAAGATCTAAAACAAGTAACGAAAATAGATCCATATGTGATTTCAGAATAATAGCACATATTTACAGCAATATCACAGCGATTTTTACTCTTCATTGATTGTTCAGAGGTTCGGGACAATGTTAGAAAAGCGTGGTCTTAGTCAGATAGAAAAATCTTGTGCCGCGGTATATGGGAAATAGACACTCGCTTACGCTCGTGTCTATTTCCCATATACCACGGCACTCATTTTCTATCCTATACTTATATCATAGAATAATTATCATATATATAATTATTATTATCCTGCCATTATCTTGTGAAATGGTCCAAATTCGAACTTGTGTGCAATACTTCGTCAAATCAAATGTACTTACCTAAAATCAAGACATAAATCGTAATCTCGAGAGCGCACTTTTTGTTTTAGTTTTTTAATAAATTTGAGTAAAAAATGTGGAACTCAATGCGGAGGAGGTTTATCTGAATGGTGCGCAAAGCGTAGACCACAGTCAGACTGCTCGGACTGCACAGGCTGACTGCGATCGAAACTTGTCGCACATGACTAGTTTCCTAAATCTATACTGACGTCAATAAAAAAAACCGCCTCAGTCATATAGATAGGGCAATTAATTACAAAAGATATATTCCATGTTGAAAATTATTATATTATTTTAAAGACAAATTCCTTGCTGTCCAGCTCACGGAAGAACTGTTTTGAGTCCAGATTTGTAAAGGATTTATCAAGCTTCAAAGATTGGTACTCTTTTTTTTTTGAGACAATAACAGGGTTGACCACATTTACTAGATACCAAAACATTTAGTCATTGAACCATGATTAATGGCTTACTGATTGTCCATAAGCCCTTGTCTATGCCTTTGTCAAAGATTTGGAAATCAAATACAGATTACGCCAATAAAGTTGTCCGATGCGGTTGCCTTATCGAGACGTCAGAATGATGCGGATATTCTAACACTTCACGCGTGAATCACTGGCATTTAAATGCTTCAAGGCAGATGTAAAATGTATCGAGGCAGCAATGTTAAGAAGGCGCATATAATGCTCGAAAACAAAGTGACCGTTACTCAAGTCATAAAAAAATAATAAGATCGAAATCTTTTTTTTTCATTTTGACACAAGTAGAGTGAGTTTAATTAAAGCTAACCTATGTTTTTCACGATGTAAAATGTCATACAGAAAAGAAATTCCAAATTTTCACTGATGCGTTCTTTTCTTGACGCCAGGTTAGAAGGACCTTACTGTGCATGAATTTTTGAAATGCGATCTCTAATTGACCTCTACTCAAATCAATCACTTCTATTTAACAAAAAATTAAAAATATGGAGTTCCCAAATGGTCCTTTTCGGTTCGACGGGTCAAAAATATGAACGCCAAATTGACAATATTAAGACGCTTGGCGGTTTATAGACGCCCATTCGATTTTGTCAAGATAGGCCATATCCAAGTTGAACATCATGAAATTGACAAACCATTCCCAAACACTCATTTAATTCTTGCAATCAAAACACTCACTCCGAACACACAAAAATGGTTCCGAAATTGTGTTATAAAAAAATCGAATTCATTCATAAAGAGATCAAATCGATTTAACCCTTTCCTGTTTTACAAAATTTTAGACCTGTCCACATTCAAAGGTTTTGCAGACAAAAATTTAAAGTGGATTTAATTTGAAAAATAACGTTTCAATAGGGTAGAAAATAGTGTGTAAAAAGAAGAAATTGCTTGTCAGAAGCAATTTCTTCTTTTTTCACAATGTTTTCTCAATCATAAAATCACAGGCACGTAAAAGCAGGGATTAAACAGCAAAGGGTTAATCATTGCATGAACATATTGATTGGTGTGGATTTTAAAGCGCCTGATTGGACCGTAAGGACACGCAATCAGAAAAAGTTCGAAAATTTCGGAAATTTTATTAAAGGGGAATCATACATATCGGCCATTTCGTCCAATTGGAGGAAATTATCGATATCACATTAGCTCCCTTTAATTTCATTCAAAACTGGCTTCTCCCGCTCATCCAGTCTTAATCCAAATTCATTGCAAAATCATTCACTTTGTTAATTACACGATGTTCTTCACTTTAATTCCAAAACCAAAGGAACTAGATTCAATCTTGCTCAAGCGACCACGTCTATTAAGAGATCTTTTTTTTTTCATTGGGCGTATGTTTTTGAATTACCCTTCTTTAAATCAAAATATCCTAAAAAGTAAATAATTTATGCTCACAATTATTGTAAATGAATCCTACGTTGTTATTTTGTTAAAGGTCATTAGAAATGTCTCATTGAGACGATTCTTTAGAGTTTTAAAAACATTGGATTATTGAGAAATTCACTATATCATACATATTCAATCAAAATAATGCTTCTTATTTGTAAACAAAACGTGTTCTAAGCGACCATTCTCTTTAATGACCGCTTAAAACACAATTTACTGTAGCCGGGTTGAGTTTGAGTATAAGGGGTGTTTGTACTGCCTTGCCGTACAAGTTTGCTTTCATAGCGACGTGGTAGAGCATTCGCTTAGGGACACAGAGGCCCCGGGTTCGAATCCTAACGAAGTCAATATTCATTTGCGGTTACATTTGGCTCCCAACGTAAAATAACCCACATGAGGTGGTGGTTATGAGATTAGGTGGTTGATGGTGTTGATTTGAAAAGATTCGTGGAAGAATCTTAATTGTCGAGGGGGTGTATGTAGCCGGGTTGAGTATAAGGGGTGTTTGTACTACATTTCCGTACAAGCTAGCTTTTATAGCGACGTGATAGAGCATTCGCTTAGGGACACAGGGGTCCCGGGATCGAATATTTTATTAGGGATAACATTACTGTATCTACATCGATACTTATCCGCGCCTCGTTGCTTTTAGCCAACCACCGGTTGACTTCTACTGGAGCCCAAGGGCTTAGCTCCTATTACGCACATTATGCAAATGCGTAATAGAAATAAATCCTCTTCCGAAAAATGTTGTTGATGAATGATCATAACATCGAAACTACAACTTATTCAAGCTGTAGTTACGATTTTTTTATTTTTCACCAACGCTAAAATCATAGAAAAGGGGAGCGAATGGAGGATATTCATATTTTGTCACAGTCCACATATCGCCTTTATCCTATATAAATATATTCTATGTTGGTCGCCATTTGAGTGCGTATAAATTTCAAAGTCCTAGTTAGGCCTATGGAGCCCATCTTATTCATCTCTCTTTCAATTAACTTTCCCAGTACACAGGTTTCCGATTACGCTTACATTAGTATTTTATTTATATTTAATTATTTATTTTTACAAAACTTTTGAATTAAATAATTTTACCAACCTGCAAACAGAATCAATGCACAAAACAACATAAAATGTTTTCCCTTTTTATAAGCCATGACGGCTTCGTATGTGACGATCCAAGAAGTGAATATCTTCAGTCTAACACTTGAAAGAAGATCCTTTACAGTTATAGTTTAGGAAAAATCTGTTATAGTATTATCTGACACGTGAAGTTTTACAGAATATATCGCATTGCGTTCAATATAACGAATACATGCGAGTGCCCCATGAAACACTTATTAGATACGCTTCACTTGATTAATAGCGGGTATAATCCATGACTTTTGTCCTGGTAGATCTGAGCCTCAGTTATGAGTCAATGCATTTAAGGTTAAGGTAAATCATCTTTTGTTGATATTTACTCACTGTCATAGAACGTCGACAATATAGAATTTGTAACATCTAATCATCGGTGGGTTACCAAACCTTCGAATCTTCAGCACGGATAAGCTGAAGTTACGATGTTTTGGTAGCCCGACGATGAGATGTGTTCACTTTTGCCAACCCGTAAACCCTTTTGGTTTAAGGATTCCGTTACTCACATGCGTTAGCGGTATTTATATACTATATTTTGAAAGAACCTAAAATATTAAAAGGTAAAGTCGCCAAACACGTCACGGCTAAGCCACGACCTGTCAGGTGAAAAATAAGGCATTATACTAGCTGGGCCTTGTATATTGTTATCTAAAAAACAAGGCAGGAATATAAAGCACATTTTACAGCCTTTCAAGTAGTCCACCCCTGACGAAAACTTTGAAATCGTTAACTTTTTTCTCGCTTTCTCGGATGACTGATTTTTGCCTTTTAGATTTTTAGCGGAGCATAATGGCGTAATTATTTTGTCATTGGTAACGTTAATTAGGTGTAATATGCATTGAATAGGTCAGACGTGCAACAGGCATGATGTAAAAAAGAGAAATGCAGTATAGTACGTTTGACTTCTATATGGACCAAGATTTAGCCGAAAATCTCAGTATCAAACTAATGGAACGTATTTTTTCTTGTCATGTCATATTTCCAATCTAATACCCTGAAGACTTTTGTTTTTCAGAATTTTAAATTTAAAATTATGAATTTGTCCGTCCGTCTACATGTAAACTCTCGGCCTTTCACACCTTTTTGTGTTCGTATTAAACGGAACGGCGAATTGACTTTCCAAAAATAGTTCCGATTTACATAGGGGCCGAGTCAAAAGTGTATGATTTTAAGTACGTCGTTTTAGTATAAAAGAGCTTATTTTTATAAAATTAATTTTGTCGAAGATATTAACTTCCTAGGGATATTGAATTTGAGCGTATTCCAATTTTTGTTCAAAACCCGTTTGACCATATAATTGATAATTGTTTTTGGTTATTCTGAGATGAACCAAATATTCATATATTTAGACCAATCAAAAAGTATTATTTCAAGAAGTTGTTGGGATTTCCACTAGATAAACTAGATAATCAGGCGAGTAATAACGAGTATATTAAGTTACTCATGTAGAGGCAACTTCAACTTTTGATTTTCGCAAAAAATGATCGTAAGATTTTTAGTTAAACAGGGCCCAGGGGCCAGTTTCATCAAAACATTTAAGAAGATTTTTGTCCTACCGACGACTTACCACATATTTAGGACAAAAATCACGTATCACCAATCTATCAATACCTATGTAAAGTGACTGTTGTTGTTACTGTTTCGAAAGTCATCAGTAAGACAAAAATACGTCTTAAATGTTTTGATGAAACTGGCCCCTGGTCTGCCAAAAGTGTCTTATCACGGTCGACGCAGTTTTTACTTCCCATAAGGATCTTTTTTCATATTACGGGCCAACATTTCAAGTGCGAGTGTTTTGCTGAGGTTTTCTTCCATGAACACTTGACCGAAGGGCTCTTTTCCGTTCAGAGAATTAAGCTCTTGACAGGGTCCCTTGTGAATTGTTTAGCAAAAATGTTTGTAAACATTAACCTTCAAATGAATGCAGCTTTTATTATTTTTCACTCATTTTTTTTATTTTTTTTTTTATTCTTATTATTTTTTTTTTTTAAATTTTTGTTGTTAAATCACGAGAATACAAAGTATAAGTAACCGAATCAGAGTTTTTTTGTTTTGTTTTTTTTTTTTTTGATTTTTGTTTGGGGGTAGAAAGTACTATTTAGGCAGCTGGAGAACCCGACCATGGATTGGATTCATTGTATTATTCGTACTAATACTACCACTACAGCCACTCGGAGCCTCAAGCTACTGCTAATCCTGGTTACATTAAGTAGGTTTACACCTTTTGGCTGCCAACAAAAATCAAACCCGTAAACTTAAGATTTAGGAACCGACGCACTACAAAATGGGTTATGGGGCCTTCTGTGGCAATAGAATCGAGAGGGGGGAGTTCTTGAATGTTTAAATAATATGGTTTTTTTTATTCACTATGCGAAAGGGTACGGGTGATCAGGCTGGTGCTGACCCTGGTTAGTCAAGACATCAAAATCTACAATGCTCATTCTATCGTCCGTTTGTATCATTATCTAAACATGAATTATTATTCGACTTCTGTTCAGTAAAACATCTTTTTCTTGTGTTTGTTTTACAGTCTCCGCTGGCCTTAAATACGGAAGACGACACAATTTTAGAGGAAAACAAATTTCAAAAAATTCATATTCCATTTAATTCAGTTCAAAGTGTCGGGGTTTCAATTGAACTCGCACAAAAATTGATTATCATCTAACTAAAATCACTCGCTCATCCGGCTCTATTCAAAGCTTTCCCACCATTAGCTCAAATTGCTCTAAACGTTTCGCAAACTCATTCAAAGCACTTCATGATTTCATTGGTTGTAGTGAATGTGGAAACGTCTGAATCTTACAAGAAGACACACAATTCCATTTATAGAATTATATGTTTATTTCATCAAAGGGTGGTAATAGAATACAGCCCGTTTTAATGTAACGGGCGATGTTCTATTACCCCTCTGTGATATCAAAACTGGACCATCACACTTATTCGATATCATTCCTAAATCGTTCCAAAATCATTCACCTTGTCTATTTCACGATGTTAATAACCGTATGCATAATAGAGAAGTAAGAGGATCGAGCTCTGAAAAAGGAAAATCTGTCACGATTAGATAGCTGGCCGTACAATTCAATCGACTTAGCTTTTGTCGATAACTGGAGTTTTGACTTGATAAAAAAAAATCTTTGCTTGCAGACAAAGTACGTCCATGACAAAACAGTCTCAAATCAACGAAATATTCACCTTTTTGATTGGTTATGAAATACAGAGAAAAAAAGGAAACAGTTATAATAAGTGTTTGAGAGAAATTGTAGATCGTTTATTAAATTAAATGACCTCTTGAGAAAAAATAACTTCCTCTTCTTGCAGGGAAACTTATTTTTTTTTTCGATCGTTCAAACAGCGCGAAATGGAGAAAAATAAACTTGTTATGTCTGATATGAAAAGTGTTTCACAAAATGCGTTATTAGGCGTTAAAAACGAGTCTAACGGACGAGTATTTTAACAGCTAATTACGTGTTCGATTGATTTTTTTCATATCAGACATAACCAGTTGATTATTCTGTTTATCATTTTCTCAACCACTTTATTTTCTATGCGTTACTAAATCTTAAAACACAAATTCATTTAATACCTTCGTACAAATGGTTATTATTAGAACTATTATTAAATTCAAAATCCAAATGGGTTCATCCAGGTTGAGGGTTGACAGGTTGTAGGGAAATTGGTTTCTAGAGCCATTTGGAGAAGGTAGTGACATTTCGCGTTCATAGACACTTATCAGCTTGATATTTTTGTTTTTTTCTCGAAATTTATTTTATGAGCGAAACTGTTTTAGGACATTTTTTCTAAAATTGTAAATCTTTTGATCCATATTTGGGCGAGTCTATCGAGGATCGTGTTGGTCGATGTAGTTTACGGAATCGGCCGAGTTGTGACGAATACCTTTGTAGGTCTCGCTTCGAAAAGATTAACGTCATTTATTTGCAATGTCTCAGAAATTATAAGCTTCCATGTTCAGTGACGAGTCAAGGTTCAATCTCTCACCGACGGACGCGTTCGGGTATATCGACGTCGAAAAGAACGTTATGTGCATAATTGTGTTTTAGAGCATAACCGCTTCGGTGGTAGCGGGGGATTGTGTGGGCCGCCATTAACCATGCATTAAAAACGGACCTAGTTCAAGGAAATTTGAATGCCAGGGGGTAAATAAACCAAGTTTTACAGCCAGTTGTCCAATCCCTATTTCGCCGACAACCTGGACCCACTTTTATGCATGATAATGCACGTCCATCCACGCACAGCGCGCATCATCACAAACTTCCTCCAAGCTAATGATATTGACGTTCTATCATGGCCAGCCAACTCAACGGACTGCAATCCAATCGAGCACATGAGGAATATCCTAGGACGTCGTTTACGTCAACGTTAACCACAGTCTCAAACGGTGCAACGGCTGACTGACGCTATTCATCAGGAGTAGGCTCGCATCCCGAGGCACCGTCTGAGACGCAGGCTGCAGGCTGTGACTGCTAATCATGATGGACATACTCGTTACTGACACCTTTAAGGCAGTGGTCATTTCTAATCATGAATAAATGTGACGAATTTTTTTTCGTTTTAGCATAAAACCTTAATCGACCTTTGCACAACATCCCGACCAGTATCTTCCGTCACAAACAAATAGTACTTTTATTTAATGTCCCGCATTGAACCACAGCTGAATGCATGTGAGGCGTTATTTATGACAGTCAGTATATATAGTAATAAATAACAGGTATCATGAACAGTCCCGGTGGTCTAATGGTAAACATGCTCGCCCATCATACTGACGTCCCGGTTCAATTCCCGAGGTAGCAACTTTTTTTGTAAGACCGTAAGGACTGTTCGTTGTTCGGAGTTATTTTTTCTGAATTTCGACTTCTATAATCAGTATCAATATTTATTAAAGTAATTCAACCAACAAATATATCTCATATTGCACAGTTCGTATGTTATGCTATATAGGGGAATCTTATGCGCGTGGATTTATGCTATTTTTGGATTATACTAGTATGACGTGAAATCCCAATTTGTATTGCTACACAGGTAATCAGTTGGTATTATTAGTGTTAGTAAAAATATAATTTGATATAATGGGAACTTTGAAGAGGACTCGATGAATAATTGACACTCTGTTTATGTATTAAAGAGTGTTACTTGTATTTCAATTTTGCTGAAAATTTGCGAACTATTTTGCTTATTAGAATAAATACGGCATATTTCCCGCCAAATGTCAAGTGTCCAACATAGCTCGTAAGAGGGGGGGGGGGGGGGGGGGGTGGTTAAAAACCTCCTTGGATGACGCTCTTTCTTGATCCAATGAAAAAACAAGACTTAAATGGACTTCGCTAATTTCTATGGTAGCGTTTCCTGATAATGATAATTCTTCTAAATATGAAATTATGTTCATGGCGTTAACACCTATCATACATTCTTCAAACTTAGCCAATGCCTTTGTATTAAATAATATATTGATGATTCGATATTTACGATATTTAGGTCGTCCATAATTAATTTGCTTTGGAATTTCTAAAGGGTTATGCCGTGACGGAGGTCAAAGGCTGTAGTCAGAAACCCGTCTCTATAATGGGACGTTAAATTCGAGGTGTAGAAATGCTAGGTCATTCTATAGGTAATTAGGCTTCTTGTACTTTGGCAAGTACGCTTGAAGAAAAACTAAAATGCCAAAATTTAATCTTCGGTGATTTGGTTTTATTGGGCGTCATGTTTGGCGGGACGCCGATGCTTTTGACATCATGAACCCCATCACTCGGGAACCCTCGGCGATTCTACGGAATAAACCTCGGAAATACTAAGGGCGCAGCAATGAAATCGCGTCATTTCGCACGTGGGTTAATATGACGTCACAAACAAAACTGAGGATAACGCTGCGAAAAACAAAATCAACGCAAGGTAAAAATTTGGCTTTTTATGATATGAAATTAAAACGCAGTGTTTTACTGCGTTTTGCTTTCAAATCACAATATGCCAAAAAGATCTCCGTAGACGATCTGAAAGCATTTAAGGAATTTGCTTTTCTTCGAGCGTATTAAACAAAGTACCACCAAGAGCCGAATTACCAAAAATTACTACACTTACGTCAAAGGCACTTTTCTCTTTACGGAAAAATCCGAGCGATGTTCCGAATGGAACCTCATGGGCGAAATGAGGTGCTTTCATGTCTGCGCCCTAATAACTACCGATGTCTTATCCGGAGAATAGCCGACGGTTGTCGGTGAAAAGGACAATCTGGTACCACCATAACACAACGTGAAGAGCGCGATGTGCGCATAAATATGTGAGTAGCTAATTATGATAAAGATTTGCTCATGTAGGCTAAATATTCAAACAATCTCTCCAAAAAATGGCATCATAACTTGGACATCAATTCATTGGGATCAAATTTAAAATTAAACACTGTGTCTTTGAGTTTTGACTCTATAAGTTTGTCAAACGCAGCATTTTGGTCCGGTGTAAAATGTCGCTTCCAGTCACCTATCGTCCCTGAAATCGAAAAAAAAACAACAACAAAAATTATTTACCTGATCTGCGTTCAGGATGACAAAATGTGGCAAACTGTTAGCAAATTATACCCCGCTTTGCACGTGTACTTGCGTGCAAAGCGGGGTATAATTTGCAAACAGTTTACACAAGGTACATAAAGTTGGAATGGACAAAAGGGGTAGCCCTGTAATATTCCTAAGGCTTATTATGATATATCTTAGGGCAGTATCATTATCGTATAAAGCTTTGTTTTCGTAAACCTTGATAGAGACAAATTAGGAAAAATACACTGGGAAAAATAATACCTATTATGATAAAATACATCAGTTCAAAACAGAGTATCTGTATAGGTCATTTCGACATTAACATGGAATTAACATTTCTCCATTCAGAATGCTCGTCCCTATAGTTTTTCAGGGTCTGATAAAAACACGCCGGAATAACATTATTTTCATTTCTGCTGCTGTTGTTGTCGTCGTCGTTGTTGTTGATGATAATTTATTTATTTACATTTGTTTGGGGTTTTGTTGTTGTTGTTTCGGTTTGTTGTAGTTTGATTATTTGTTAAGGATTATATCTTATATCTCATACAGATGCAATGCCACGATTTCCTTACAATTTCCTGTCCGCCAGATCGTTGGTCGGTAATCCGAATCTCTTACCAACATATTAGTTAAGTTCATCCAGCGACACTACATACCTTTACGATAAATCAAAGATTTTCCTTGTTCATTTAACATAATTGTATCCACGTGTCCTCCATGCACGTCTGATCTCAGTCGACCAAGGGAGCATCTCTCAATTATCCTCTGTAACTGTTCATCTGTGAGAACCAAGCCTAGATGGTCCTTGATTCTTTTGGCTTCAAGGAAACAGTCCTGAAAAGAAGTAGGTCAGCATATATTTATCTTCATCAGACGAAAATTAAACTCCTACAAGATTCATAAAAGAAACAAGACAGCACATTGTCACATGACAAGCCCGTTACACTGCTGGGTGTCCAACTAAGAAAACAAGATAAACAACAAAGGGAAATAACTCAAAAATCAAGATAGTTAGAGTTGCGCTTTTGTGCACTACACTCCCTTTGCATGAGAGAAATATAACTGCAAAGTTTCAAGTAAATCGGACATAAGCTTACATAGCTCCGAACAAAGAAGTGTATGCCACCCGCCCGCCGTTCGGCGAATGCCATGGATGATCCAATAATACGTCCAGCCTTTTTATCAGACCTGTCTCCCACCATGGGTGTATAATTGTTTAAACGTATATGTGAATAGCAGCTGAAGGCTAGAAATGAATGTAGTAGTAGAACTTGAGAGAGAAATTGCATGGCCAGAGGTTATAAACCTTTTCTGAGGCTCAACTGAGATTTTTTTCAAATTTTGAATTCATTTAAATGTATGAATATAAAAGAATATATTGATAAGTTGTTGTATATTACAATTTATCAATATTATCTTTTATGTCCATACATTTATATTAGTATTACAGCACAATTGCGGCTTTAATTTCAAGTTGTAATTTAAAAAAAAATCTTAATGGGAACGAGAAAAGTTTTATAACTTCGGGCCCAGAAACCCATTGTAAGGTAATCCAAATACTGAAAAAGGAATCGCAAAACAGCAAGCTTAAACCAATCCCTCCATTCATTCAAAACGTTGATTTTGAAGTATCTGGTTGGCAGCACATCAGTGGGTGTACATGCAAACACAAATACACTTTAAGAAAAGGAAGTATATTTTATCAAGGGGGTAATAACCTTGAACGAATTGTTTGTATTGTATGAATTTTCCTTAATTTTACATAAATCTCTCTAATCCCTAAAATTCAATATGTCATTTAAAGGATTCGTCAAGTCGATTTCGCGATGTGCTTAACTTTTTTAATAAACGGTCTATTCGAAAGAAGAAACGACTATATTAATCTTTGATATTTGTAAAAGAGATAAGAAATCGTCAAATAAAATTCGAAGCTTTTTTTTACAATATCTGACCGGATAACATCTGGTAGTCAGGAAAATGGAACATACCGAAGAATCCCTTTTCATTGGGTAATAAAAGGATCCAATAAGATTTGGTAGAAATAAAGCCCCCAACAGGATATGACTGGCATCTATAAACAAGGATATACTCTCCACCAACAATATCATCGTAAATACAGCACTTTCAATCTAGGGCTACGTGGTTTTCATATTCATTGTCGAAATGTTACTAAGCCAATTAAAACCAATTAAAACCAGTACGTATATAGTGAGTCAGTGGCTGCCTTACAAAAGCGTTCATTTAACCTACTCGTTAACGAGTGATGTTGAAATTTAAAAAAGAGGCGCATGGGGGCCTGTGATTCTCTAATGACTATCAATTTTTCCCAATTTAACATGATATTTCAGGCACTTAATTGCTTTAAGAGAATATGTAAAGTGACTATTACAAACTACACGTTCTCTCATCCAATTTGTTTGAGCAGTACTCCTAAGTTCTCGTTTTCCCGCGTTTTCATTTTTTTTTTACTAAGAACCCTACTTAAAATCAAACTGATACAGTGAAAATTACAAAAGAAATTGATCATATTTGTAAACTTAATTGCAAAACCAAAAAAGCTTTGTGTCTAAATAATTCTAAAGCCTATTTTGATGCGTATGCATAGATCAGACTACATGTCTTTGCAACCTGATCTTAGTCTATTCTGTCTGTCGATATTGTCTGCCAAAGCTTTGTGAACTGCAAGGATATGTCGAGAGCAGTGTGAGGAGGGTTAAAACTTGCCCTGCGTTCAGGATGACAAAACGGTTTAAACAGTTAGTCAATGAGCATTAAATTTTGTTTAAGAAAGTCGAAATTTTGAATCGTATTGTATCAAGTATCAATAACTCCTAACCTTCATTCTTCTATATATATCATCGTCTACCTTAATATTTCTCAAATCAAACAATAACCAGATATTATTGAATCCCGGTTGGTACCAATTACAAGAAAAATTCAGACAAAAGCCCGATAGCATATCAAAAGTTTCTATCTAACATCGGGGTTAACCATATGTTATAATGATAAACGCCGAGATTACTCCTAAACTTTTGTTTTGTTATCGGGCCCATGTGTTTATTTTTCATTTTACAAAATTATTTTTCTTATACATATGTCTCTTGAAAATGAAAAAGCTTTATGTATTTCGAAATTGTAAAACAAAACCAGTCTTGGATCGTTGTATTAGAAAATTAATCCCTATCACCGGCCAATGATAGTCTTGTTCGAAACTTGATGTAGTTTAAATACAATGTGAGAGATGAAACAATCCGCCATATTCGGATCCGAGACATGCGCTGTATTCTGGGTGACAAAAATCGACAAACTGTTTGTAAATTACAACCCGCTTTGTTGTTTTATTTGCAAACAGTTTATCGCGTCTTTTTTTCTAAATTGGCTGTTACTCTTGCATAAGGCTGGGTGTATCCATTATCTTAAAAATAATCCTGGCAGGTATATGTAGATTTTGCGCGGTGAGCCGTGAAATCTCCTTTTAACGGTTAAATTCCCGTGCTATTCTTTCAAAATAGATAAAACGGGTTTGAACAATACCTAAAAAAGAACGGAAGATTAACTCGCTACATGTACTTTCAAAGTCGAAAAGGAGGGACTACGTTCAACTCCTATTAAATACTTTTTAAATAAACCCGAAATACCCATAGTAATGGACTTCAAGCGTACGTCAGGGCTCAGTTTTGAAAATACAATGTGTTTTATTTTATTTATTTTTACTGCATAAGTGCTTGTTTACGAGTAACTTATCAACGTGCATTTTAACCTATGTCATTTTGCCTATTACAGTTACAAAAAAGTATTTCAGAAGCTTTCATAGTGAGACTCAAGTCAGCCCACCCATTGTTAATTGCTGTACATCCAAATTATTCCTTGGTCAGCAAGGCAAGCAAATATTTAAAGGTTCATTTTCATGACATCAGCAAGCATACCAAGGTCTATGGACCTTAGTCAACTGTCACTCCTTTCTTAAAGTGTAGTCTGTGTTTACTCTGTGGCGTACCCTGCCTTTTTAACACAGATTTTAAAGTGCGCTTAGAGAAATCAAAATAATTTAAGAGGAGAACATTTACTTCTAAGAAGTCATTCGTTTAACAGGAATATGTCAATTTGCCTTTATGAACAGTTCGTAGGTCTGTTTAGAATTGCAGTATTAGACAGATTCCTACCGTTGATTCCGATGGCTTTGGGATCGGAAGGTCCGGGATCGAATCCAGACCACGGGAATTTTTCTAAGCAAAAAATTTACCTCAGATTGTTCCTCTCCGCCCAAGTAGTTATTGGGTACCTATGAGAGCTGAAAGTCAAAGTACTGTGGCAAAGTACTGTGGGAGCCGAAGGCGCCATGTGTAAAACATTCGATCCGCAATTCTCGGATCGAGGGTTAAAGTGTAGAGTCGTGTTTATACGTATAATCGTAAAACAAAGGGTTAAGATGGCCTTTATCGCTCCACTGGCTTTTAAGCATCTACAGGCTTTCATTTAGCAAATCTTACTTTGATTGAAACTTAAAACTACATGTATTTTGTTATTGACCGTTTCTGAATTGTTTCAACAAAAAGTCTATTTTATTATTACTTGGAAAGGCATTTACTGAAAAATTGGGTCATTATCGAAAACCTGTATTAAACAACTTGAAGAGACAATTGAAGATAATAGACTGTCTACAAAAAGTCCACAGGCTTTCATTTAGTTCAAAATGACTTGAACAAGCACTGGACTTTAATGGATGTCGTCCTGGTCAAGCCGGCCACGGTTCTGCGGCTCTAACAGCCAACACTTAATCGGTCTCCTCATATCCCATTGTGATAACATTAGGAGCCTTGTTAAAAGTCTGAGAAGCTATTTCTGATCTCAATTTGTAAAGAAAAGCATATACAAACAATTATTAAATCTACATAATTCGTATTCTTTTATTTTTCCTAAAAGCTAGATTGTCTCCCAATTCGAGATATTCTGTTTTTTGTCCCTAACAACATTTAAGCACTGAACCGCTTCAATGTCTAGGTCAAACCAATGTTATTTTAGCAATGAAGTTATGGTCAAATGAACATATTTACAGCATAAAAATCCAAGGAACATTTCTGTCAAGTTTGATTGAAATATACCAGGTTGTTACAGAGAAGATGTTTAAGAAATGTATGACGACGGACGTCTAAAGAGGGACAGCAGATCCTTTTTGGCCCATATAGCTCATCAAAAGCAAGTTGTGCTCAGTTTAGCGTAAATCACAAAATAAAACCTTACCTTTATCAAGTCCTCATAATATACAATGAGGATATCTTTATATAACCAAGACCTGATGACGTTTGACCATGAATTCAGGTAGTCGAAGTAGGAACCGAGTATCACTGAAATATACAATCGTATAATGCATAATCTGATGATATTTGTGGACTCATGAGAATCCGATTATATTCGTGGACTTTATTGCGAAAAAGGTTAACGGACGGACGCAGGAATGGGCGAACGGACAAACAGACGAACAGGAAACAAAACATCGCTATAACGATCATGGTAATTGTGACGTCAATAAGAAAGGTTTGTGTTTAGATGTATTGGTATCAAAAAGAGTTTTCACTGTACACCGATCACCAAAAAGGTATTTCAAATAATTATTTCTTAAATCAATTCCCCCTTTAGCACTATAAAAACCACGGTCAAATTTTCAAAAGTTTTTCGTAATTAGCATTTTTTCTTATATACCATTTTCAACAACGTTCTCTGACAAAAGAGAAAATAATAAACAAAAGTGTTTCAATATGAAATTCTTGTTTCCAAATTGTAAATAAGGTCCAGTCAAAATGTTAGACTGGTGTTGTCTATAGTAAAAACGATTAAAATGATTCTCCGCTTTAAACCAAAAGGCTAGGGCAAAAGAGCCCTTGCGTTTAAGATGACAACAACGTGTAAACTGTTTGTAAATATGTTCTAATTTGCATGTTAACTTGCGTGTTATCCAGGATTTGATTTGAAAACAATTCGCCACGTTTTGCCTTCTGAACGCCGGGAATGGTATCATTGTTTTGTTTTTTTTTTATTTCAAAATAAAATGTAATTTAATTTTGGTTGGTTTCAACAATTTTCGTGCGAATCTGATTGGCTGAAAAATTAAATTCATTCCCAAATTTGATGAATTTTGAGTATGAAGCTATATTGTAAGCTTCCACACAAAGAAGTCCGGAAAGAAATCTGCCCTATTTACGTTTTGCTTCATTACATTGAATTATAAGATTCGAAGAAAGCGTTTTTTGATTTCATGGTGGTTTGAAACTAAAAGCTAGTCACATTGTACTAATCTCATTATTGTGGGTGGTTATATTTTTATACCTCCATGAAATCAATAAAAACTCTCTTCACCTCTTAAATATTTTGCCATCTTGAACACAGGTTCAATGTGTTAATTAAATACTATGGTTCACAGGAACCTGACACATGATAAATAAGCTTTATAAAAAGATTTGGCAGAAAAAAAATAAAAAAGTATATAATATAGAGTCTATATTTATATGCTATTTTTTTCATTTTTTCCTGCCAAATCATTTTATAAGGCTTTTTTTCACTTTGTGCCGAGTCCCTGTGTTATGGTTACCATTGCCCTCAATGTAACAGTCTACGAAGTTATCCCAGGACTGATCATTGTTTATACTTGGGTGTTTTGAATGGTAAAATAGCGAGACAACAGCATCCTTCGGGTTCCTGACCACCAACACGATCTTCCCTCTGTTCTTTATATGTTCTGTAGGCAGTCTTTCAAACTTGAGATGAGAAGCAAATAACCTTGGTGGGGGTCGTCTCTTAAGTTCGTGTATTGATGCCAAGTCCACCAGGGGTACAATGATAGAATTCTGTTGGTCAATCTGCTGTGGATGTTGCATAAATGATATCAAGTTGGACATCCAGTGATTTCCTGAAATATTGAAGCAAAGTTGTAATATACAGGGTTAGGCATGACGAGTTTGTTTGTTTGAATGCTGTTTTACGCTGCTTTCATCATTCTTTTAGTTATACCGCTGCGGCTGGAGCACCTAACAATGGATTCCTTGTATTTCTCACACCAGTACTACCATTACATTCTTTCCTAGCCTCCAGCTGCAATCCAACATAGATCGGAGTACGATTATCAACCCATTGGTGGGAGACAAATAATCGGAAAGAATGGTTGCGACCGTCGGGGAGTCCGCATGACAAGGCCGGTCTTATATTGAATCCATACATCATCATAATAATGGATGCATGATCAAGATTTGGGGTTTATTGAATGTGCCCTTTAATGACATTTCAGTCATATGATGACGGCAAATAGAGCACCTAACAGCGGATTCCTTGTATTTACATGTATTTCTCACAACAGTGCTACAACCACATTCGTGTGAGTCCTTAGTTGCTCATCCTACATTTAGGAATTACTAATATATTGGTGGACCCGGATTCTCGTGCAAGCTCAGAGCACTGAAGTTGTACGACTCGGTTTAATGATAAAGAATACATAAATAGTTCATGATTTCCACAATTTACTAAATTATAAGGAATACCTCTATCATCTATCTAATTTTTGGACTAGACTTCAGTGTTATTTTTCGAATGGTCAACGTCAACTTAACATAGCAGGGTGTGGAATTCCCATGCCCGCAAGTACATTTTTCTAGGCCACTTTTCCGTTCACAATTGAATACCAGAGCAAATCATGTAACAGTACTAAAACAATAGTAAAGAGTAGAAAATTCATTCTATTGTTTGTTTTTTTTGTACAGCATTTGCTTCATTCAAAACAATGTTTTCTGAATATCTATTCAGAATTCATTTTTTTTCCGGGAAGTTCATTTTGATCCTGGTCAAGTAGGAAATCGACTTTTACTTGTCCATGGACAAGTGGAGAAAAGTCGTATTTCCACACCCCTGCATAACATCCGACACGGTGACCCGATGAGTTCAGTAGGCCGCGTCCCCATCCGCAAACCCGCCCTGGACTTGAAAATGAGTTTATCCCCCCCCCCCTCCTGTTCATCAGTATACTGATACTAATTCTTACCACATTTTGGAAAACCACACAGAAACACGTCTCCATCTTGATACGGTATTGCCTTTAGAGCTGCAAACTTTCTTTTGACAGCCCATTTACTGTTGAAAGGTTGAGCCGGAAGGATCATATCTTGATACTTCACGACATCATTGCCTTTCCCTTCACGATCTAGAATCTTAGTGAATATCGGATCCATATTATACAACGTATCTCCGTTCACATGTCAGGTATATTCATAAACTAGTTGATCAATATGCGATGAATTCATGATCCATGTCACTAGATTCAAAAGTGAAAGTAGGTTAATCGATTCGGAATGTTTAGTACGATTAGTCACGATAAACGGAGAATTACGAACATCACGAAGTATTAAGCGGAAATAAATGGAACTTACCGATAAAAATATCAAAGTACTTATAGTCTTCAAAAACTGTCGAAAACTAGAATTTGTAGGATTTTTGCATTGTTTCCGACGACGGGTCTTTATTGTTCTCATATGCAGTGTATTATGGTTAGAGTACGTATCCATATTTACATTTCCGCATTGTGCAATATTAATTTATGGCATATTTTGTAAATGTGACGGTCTGCGGAGTCACTGAAACTTGTAACTGGCAATGTAACCACTTTTAGACGGAAAACCAACAATGACATACACACTCACAGAGGAAAAGTTAGAAAGAAAGGGATTTTTCTAAAATGGAGTAAGTTATCCATCTAAAGTCTGAAATTCCAGAGTAGACGAGCAAAAAAACGCTCATATCAGTTTCCTGTCCCTATATACTCTAATGATGACATAAGTCTGCTGATATTTCGGGAGTGAGGAGGTCCGGATACCCGGTCCACATCTCTAGAACCGCGTGGAAAAGGTAAATAAAACAAAGGTGAGACAGGTGAGCTACTAAAAAATAGAGCAGAATGGGGCGGACTCAGTCGCATGACACGACGCCGGGATACCAGCACCATGACCCCAACTCCCTAGTTTGATCACAATCTAGTTCTTTGTGCTCTTTGTAAAATGACCAGCCATGCGTTCAAGATGAAAACGCGTGCAAAATGATACCCCGCCTTGCACGGTCTGGACTGGGAATAAGGCATTTATATTGGCAAGTCAGTACACAAATTCCAGACACAATGTTCGAAAGTAAAATGGACGGGACTATTCAAAGTTGGCTGTCGGTAAAATGAATAAAATATCTCGATGCTCATAATTTGGCATATCTAATGACAATTTTAAAATTTCGACCCCCATATATTTATTGCTAAAATAGCACAAATTAGAAAAGGGATACCTGACCTAGATATTTATAGATAACGACAATGAACAGACCGTGAGCAGGTAAGTTTAAAACATTCCTATCTCATTTCAAACCGTATAAAAGTTAACGAACCGCAAAACTAGTCCTGTGTTCATGACACAAAAACGTTTGAAAAACTGCAAAACTGGACAATATTTCTCCAATTGTTGAACGCGAATGCTTTCATCCTATACGCAGAACCTATCGGTATCAAAAATTAGACTCGTCACACCTAAGTGGAAAGTCCTGCTTCTCCAACTCACCGTAATAACATATTTTAACTCAGTACATGCATATGAATTGATGGAAACCAGCCCTGCGTGCAAATTATACCCTGCTACGCACTTGTAGTTGCGTGCAAAGCTGGATATAATTAGCAAACAGTTTACCCCCGGTTGGGCGTAAGTACCATTACGCATATTATGCAAGTGCGTAATAGAATTAAATCCTCGAAAATTGCCGTTGATGACTGATCATAACATGATCATAACATCGAAACAGAAGCGATATTTTATACATGATCATAACATCGAAACAGAAGCGATATTTTGATTATTCACCAACCGTTAAAATCATAAAAAAAGACGATGGACTTTCATCTTTTTTCAGTATCGCCACATATCGCCTTTATCCTATATATTCTATGTTGGTCGCCTTCTGAGTGCGTATCAATTTCGAAATCCTAGTTAGGTCTATGTTGTCATCCTGAACACATGACATGACCTTCATATATAGTAAACTATCGTTATTACAGTTTTTAACTCAGTATACAAATCGGTGGAAACTAGAGTTTTAAAATTAAATAAGAGGCAAGTGTTATATGTAAAGTTGAATGTTTGATTAAAAGGAGCACCTTTATTGTTAATATCTTTTACAATTTATTTTTATCCACACATAAATCACTTGGGAAAAAACGCGGACAACTAAATCTAAAATAAATATAAGATCTATCATGAGACTGAAAAGCTGATTTTAACCTAGTCTAGTATAGAAATGTTTTTAATGGAGCCTGGGCGAGCTTAATAATTTTTCAATTTTAGACTCGGTTAAGATTAGCTTGTCACAAACAAAGTCAAGCTACAGATTTTTTTTCGAACATAAATACCAGTTTTGTACGTTTCATTTCTGTTATTTTCATAAGCGTCCCGCCTGAACGATACAAATTTTCGCAATGACGTGCGTCAGATGACGTTTTGATGACTTCATTTATATATATATAATAAAAACTTTGTGTTTTGTATGGAAAAATATCTAACGAGGTTGGGAGAATAGATAATTGTCGAGGCTCTGTCGAGACAATTATCAATTCTCACAACTGAGTTAGATATTTTTTATACAATACACGAAGTATATATTATATTTACCTTATAACTTCTATTTGTCTTGTTCTCGTCGATGTTTCTTACTGAAACGCAAGTTTCTAAAAATAACCGCATTATTTAATTATTCTAAATATAACTAAGTGATATCAAAAATTATCATATGAGATGTTATCACATGGATATTTGTATAGTTATAAGATAAAATGCGATCCTAGAAACTTGTTAGACAAAGATATGTCTGACGGTTGTGTGTGTGTGTGTGTGTATATATATATATATATATAACATAACTTTGTTTAAACCTTTTTTTTATTGTAGAAAGAGGAGGATAAGTAATCGTATAAGACTACCAACATGTCATCAGATGTACAATACAGGATGGGCGGTCCTCAAGGTGTGGCGTTTTTTGCCGTGTTTATGACGTCATACACGTTCTTCATTACGTTGAAAGTACAAACGGTAACTATGGTGGCTTGTATGTACCCCAAAATGATGGTAAAAAGTAGTCTTCTCCGACTTGTACAACTTATCATGCAGTCAAAATGTCGACAACTTCAGCTGCGTACTCAAAATTGTTTTCATTGGGCAATAAAACCAACTTTTTAGCCAATAAGAAGACACGAATATTGATGGACACAATTTAAATTAAGTTATTGACAAATGCAATGACCGTTTCGTAGATATTTTCTAAAGAATAGGGCCTAAATGATTGAGATTGCCGACAAAAATATTTCCCTTTTGTTATTTGTTTAAGTTGGTGTACGATAGGCTATTGAAAGCATACTTTTTAACAACGGAACCCATGTCAAACGATTATGAAATAGAATAGAAATTCAGTTTGCACCTCGTAGCTTCACTGAAGCCGGGGGTTCAGATCACAAAAGACTAATGAACAATAACTTCTTGAGATCGGCTTTTCACGAATGCACCCATGATGCAAAAACAAGAAATGATACCCGGCTAAGTCTACACGTCGGTACACGTGCACGCCGAGTTACATTTCTCAAATTTAGAACTTCTCGTGACAGGTAAAAATTCCGTAAATGATACCCTTAAATGATTATTCGGCGTTTACGCAATCTTAAACTTGCCCTATGGAAGTGGACCCACAGCAGTTCCGCAACATTTCGGAAGTCATGAACTTTAACAATGTTTACTGTGGTTTCCTGATGATTTCATTAGGAAACCTCAGATTACATTGTGAAAGATCCTGCGTTCCGAAATGATGCGAAAATTTTACGGGTCCACTACCTTAAATGTCTATTCGACTCAGGGAGACTGGGACCTTTTTGCAATACCAACGCTCCCTTTGGCGGGATTACTTGATATCAACGTTACACTGGCAGTTCTGGTTTGGTTCCTGGTACAGTGTGTGTTATACTGTATCCCATTCGGAGGTGAAATGATGAAGGGTATCAAACTGGAAAACGGTCAACAGTTAGAATATAATGCAAATGGTAGGCCTATTTTAATCAATTATTAAATCTTTAGACGTGCTTTTAGTCAATCGATATGTAAAAGAATGAAAAGAAATTCTTCATTCAAGCTTTAGTTATAAAAATCAAAAATTGAAATATCATTAAAAATGATAGTATAGGCTGCTCTTTTGATGGTGAATAAGTGTGCCAAGTTTCAAGTGAATGCCTTCTGTAGAACCAGAGATATAACAAAATGTCAAACTTTTCGCACGACGACGACAACTACGACAACGACACGGAGGCTATAGCAATACCTCGGGGTTTTTTCCGAAAACAGCCGAGCTAATAATAATAATAATTTTCCCCACTTTTCAGCAATTCTCGTTCTGCATCTAAACCTTGCCGTATGTCTCTTGATACCAAAAACGTCAGCCACTGTGAACCTCTTGTTGACTCACATATTAACATCATCCGTGTTACTCTGCCTGACTCTAAGTATAATACTGTATCTTAAGGGATCCAACAGATTGAGTGCGAACAAAAACGGAAATACAGGTAACGCAAGACCATGGAGCAGCCCTGCGTTCAGAGTGAACGGTGCAAACTGCTTGATATTTATACGCCGCTTTGCACATTTGTTTGCGTGCCAAGCGGGGTATAATTTGCAAATAGTTTGCATTGTCTTGTTTTGCCATCTTGAACTCAGGGTAGTTGCCACATTTTAAACGCAACGCAAAGAAAGGCGAGACTGTTAATGACTTACATTTATAACTTCTTTCAATTCTATCTATACCTTGCAATCTTTTGGTAGATATATTCATTATGGTAACTAACTTGCTAAAATATAGTATTTAGCTTCCCATAAACTTTTATCAGGAAAGATTTATGTTAAAGTGAAGCAATCCCCCCCCCCCCCCTTCTCTCCCTGAAAAAAGGAGCTTTTTACAAACTAAATTCGATAAACATGTTAGTACTTTTTGGGAATGTTAAAGAATAAACTTGTTGATTTTCGAAAAGTAAAAGTAGAATTCTGTTTATTATATGCTATTTATCGAAAAATGTATTATTTCAGGAAATGTGATCTATGACTGGTTTATGGGGAGAGAGCTGAACCCACGATTATATACACTAGATCTTAAATACGTCATGTTTAGAAGCGGTATAATAGGCTGGATTATTCTAAATACGTGCAACTGTGTGGAACATTTTATTCAGTACGGCACCGTCAGTCCAACACTGTTCATCGTATCTGTACTGCAGTATTTCTACGTTGCAGACTACTTTTGGAATGAGCTCGGCGTTATCGTTTCACGTGATATCGTACATGAAGGATTGGGGTATAATATTCTGATCCAGTTTTTGATGATTCCGTTCTGCTTTAGTGTACAGACGAGATATATACTGACAACAAACTACAGCCTAAATCATCTAACACTTGTTGGTATTGTAGTTTTATACGGTAAGCAGTAAATTTCCGCTCTAGCACTTGCCCTCCCTTTCCTATATTTTTTCTTCGACATTATCTTGCTTAGTTATATTTTTGATTCAAACAAATTAACATTTTTTTCGTCCATTGCAAATAGTCCGACTGATTTTTTCCAACCACAAATCCATGAAAAGCACGTAGTTTAGGATCATAAATAATTCGAATCTTCGTCTATTCTGTCTACCAAAGCTTTGTCTACACAATGAATATGCCGCGAACAATAATGAAATGAACAGCGTCTCGTATAAGAGCAGAAAGCTAGCTATTTTACGTCAGCAAAATTACAATAACCATATGCATGGCCGTAAGGCACAGCTTTTTTCTGTGTAAGATAGAATACAATAGGCTATTTTTTCGAAAGTATCACGCACGCGACTCAACGAAATCATCACCGATTCTTCAGCATTTCAGATAGAGGGAGGTATTTTGGATTTCAAAAAAGCTTTCCCAAACCTTATGTTTTCGGTGCTCATTGGAATCGCCCCGTTGAAACTATTTAAACGAGTACCCCAAACATATGGCTTAATTGAGAAATAAAGATTTCATAAAGCCATTATGTCACTTTTATCTTTAACCCGGTTTGTGATCACCTTTTTTCCAGGCGCTGGATACTACATTTACAGAGCTAGTAATTCCGAGAAAAATAATTTCAGAAAAAATCCAAATGATCCAAATCTTTCATGTAAGTAAACCATCCCACCAAACACATTCAAATACTATGTCAGATATCATACTGAATAATGTAAATATATTGAATTTGATCTTTCAGATTTCTGTCTGCATTTACTTCCTGTACTGAAATTCGCTGTAGTTTCAGTAGCATTTTAAACATGTTGTTTCATGGGTTATGTTATAATAAGGCACTTTTTCGTGGGTGCCTTACGGCACATGTACTTTCTCATATACCCAATGTTCAAAATGATATCAGGATGTTAATTTTTACATCTATAGTCAATCTTTCATCAACTTTCAGGAACCCAAATCCTTAGCTGGGTAATTAAATGCTTCATTTAAGTATCATGTGCAATATATATCTACTGGAAGTTAACCCTTCCCGATTTTTTGTAAATAAGGGGGCCATAGTGGCCCTTAATGGCTCACCTGAATTAACAATCTAAAAAAAATCAAGGTATTTCTAAGGTTTGACCCTGTGACCTAGTTTTTGACCCCACTTGACCGAATTTCAATCTTGTCCAAGATTTCATCAAGATAATCATATTGACCAATTTTCAGCTTGATTGGGCTAAAAATATGGCCTCTAAAGTGTCCATAAGGTTTTTTCTAAGATTTGACCCTTGACCTAGTTTTTGATCCCACTTGACCCAATTTGAACTTGTCCGAGATTTCATCAAGATAATCATTCTTTGCAAGCTACCCCAAAAGCTCACCTTGAGCACTTCATGCTCAGGTGAGCTTAAAGAAGACTTATCCAAATACAAAGTGATAACAGACAACATTGAATAGTATGCTCAATTTGATAAGAAACAATCCAGTGTTGGGAAAAAAACAAAATTGCTCAAGACAAGTTGTTGAACATGTATACGACTTAGATAAACCAAAAAAAGAACACATAATAGACAGTTTTTTTAACATTTTAGATCTTAAAACCATGCCCACATCAAATGGTAAGAAACTGCTTATAAGTGGTTGGTGGGGTAGATGTCGCCACCCAAACTATCTGGGTGACCTGTTCATGTCTGCTAGCTATGCTCTAGCTACAGGTAATAGATAGTTTACTTCTCCATTTTAACACTTTTCTAAACAATCCAACTTTTTGATGCCAGTGTAGATACAATCTTTGGAATACATTGTGGAAATAAAGAAATTTATCTTTACAACCAATTTCTAAATTGTCCTTATTGTTTTCCTGTTCAAATTACATTTTTTTTCTTTTTTTTTAAATTCCATCCACTGATAATTGTTGTCCAAAACTTGTTTGAGATAAGACCAGTCTTAAATGTTGTAATTGGTAATGGGTTAAAATAGCACCAGAGGTGTACTAAATCTTTAACATAAAAACATGTAGAACAGAAATCATGGTTATTGCTTTTTTCAAAATATTTTTCTGTAAAAAATCACAGGAATGTAAAATTCTTATTCAAGGACTGTGCAAGAAAGGGTTAAACCATCAAAAAAACAAGATGTGTTTGTGAAACACAAATGCCCCCTGAAACTTTGGGCCACATTATTTCTGACCCTGGGCGGGTACTGTTGCCTGCAACATCAGAGTATCTCTCAGAAAGCGGGTTACCAGCTCTAGACTGGTCCACATATCGAATATTAGAATAGCCCAGGATAGGCTATTCTGATATTCGACAGTGAGACCAGTCTACACCCGACCCGAAAGCGGTGCAAAATAAGTTGGCCCAGTAATTTGACAGATGACCTTGAGCTTGTCTAATGACCTTTACCTTGGTATCTGTAAATGCGCACCCTTGAGATCTATCATCATACCAAATATGAACATGTTTTTAAATAGCCTTGAAGTAATTGGCAATGTTAAGATTTTTTTGTCAAGTCAAGACAGACTAAAAGAGAACGGTAAAACAACATGCCCCCAATCTTTCCATCAAAAATGGTTTGAATTTTGATTCTTATAGAAAAATGGAGAGGTTTTTGATAGATTTAAGGCATTTCTTCAATTTGTTTAATGTTTACCATAGCTGTTTTCATGAGAGTCGTTGAAAAGTTGTGTTGCTTTGAAATAATTTAACAATGGTCAAACTGATCTTTCACATATCCCCATTACAATCACATCATTGCTCGCCGTAAATTAATCTAATTTGAAATATTGTGGGAAAGGCAGACATTCTTTATCATAAACATTTGCTCCTATTCTCTCTTCTTCTTCTCAAAGCATGTATCAAACTTTTTTTTCTGTCTAAAATCATTTTGTCTGGTTATGAGATTACATGTACTTTCAGGGTTTAATCACATGATCCCCTACCTGGGAACAATAATACTGGTGCTACTGCTTCTTGACAGGGAAAAGCGTGACAACGAGGATTGTAAGAGAAAATATGGTGAAGATTGGGACAAATACTGTACAATTGTTAAGTACAAGATTGTACCATGGATTTACTAATACATTGTTGGTGTGCTGCTAAAATCTCGTAACTACAGCTTGTTTAAAGCTGTAGTGATGAGAATCGGAAGAAAATTGACGACATCCAGTTCATTATTAGATATTTTGTTAATGTTAGGAACAAAATACTGTATGTATGTATATACTATAGTTATAAAGGCCAGTTTAAACATGAGTCTGTGAGTTACATTTCCCACACTTTCACATTTGTGCCTAGCAAGTTTCACTGAATACAAGACAGTGAGTAGATGGTCAAACATCAGTAAGTGCATGTACAACTTTTCTTTCACAGAAAGAATCAAAGTTTACAGAGCGGAAAATTGTTTGTTAAAATGTAAGATTGGTTCAACGCTCAATCAAGCTATATTTTTATGAGTAGGAATACCATGAGTGAAAATATGGCTCTTGTTGTCCATGATATAAACATTTATAGATCTATCAAAGTAAACTGAACCAAGTATCAAACTTGCAACACAAGGATTGCGAGCTAGACATGTTACTGACCAAGCTTTTCAGGCTTGGCTTGGCAACTAATGGATGAAAGAGACAGAAGCTGCCATAAAACATTGCCTTTCTTAGTAGTTTTTGGAACATACCTTCTCTGAACACAAACAGGCTTATACCTTAGACCAAAATAATGTATCTAATATCTATCATAAATCATCCTTGAAAGCACTAGCAGTTCCTCATTGTTAATCACTTATTCCCTGTATATTTTCATCAAAGTAGAATGATGTTTCATAATTTCAAGGAGTCTCTTTTTCTCTGTAGTTTTTTGTCTCTGATCAATTTATATTCCTTTCTTACTGGACTAAGACGTAGTTCTAGTATGTTATTGATTTTATGTACGATTTCTTGGGCTGTCTCACTCTCTGCCTCAAAGTCATGGTGTTTGTAGTCGTGATTACTCACATATGTAAGCCTGAACATAGATTTACCTGAAACGAGTATAGATATAGAGGATAATCATTTGTTTCAGTGCAAGATCGATCTAAATTTCATTGAGTGAACAACTACTAGAAAAAGCTACTAGAAAAACAAACGATTATTCTATTTCTTTTATGCAAAAATGAGACAAAATAAGAAATATCTAGAACATATTTTCGTAAAGCGCATCATTTTGCATGTGATTGCTATGCAACATTGATAGTGATGTCACTTATTTTGCACCGCATAGATGACGTCAGATAGGGTGAAATGCACAAAAGCAGGGTATAAGTTTTTGATCATTTTACTGCTTTTGCGGTGACATTATCAAGTGATAATCTTCCGTTATTCCTCGATAAACCACCAAAAAGCATTAAAGAAAGTAAGAGTTGCTCATCACACACTCCTGGAAATATACAACTCTTGTCATTCTGAACCAACAACCTTCCTGTTTGGCAGGTAAAGTCAAGAATGAGCCTGCACATATGTGCAGTCCAATCTTAGTCCATACCAGCTGAATGAACATATGTGGAAGCTGATCTTTGACCATACTTCCTGCCAAAGCAGGAAGATTGTATGTTAAGTGTGACAAGTGTTAAGCATGCACTGAAACAAACAATTTTGTGAAAAAGTTAATCTTTTAGATCAGCAATTTAAGTTATGCGTTTCTGTTTTGTTGTGTTTTATGAAACTAATTCTGATATGATTTATATCAAAAGAGAATAAATTGCTGCATTTGAAATTTTGAAATAAACTGTACCATTGATGTTTTCTCTACCATAGTCTCTTAAGAATTTGAGATTTTTCAATAAAAGGTTTTAGAAATATTTAAACAGAAATCACTAGAAAGATATGATGGATAAAAGATTACCAGTTTCCTTTTCTTCAACCATATCACAAGAAGCTACGCTGTCCGCGTCATATGTCACAGCTCGTTGACGGAATATTCGAGTGCTACTCTTACTGGCTACAGGATCTATCTCCACCTTTTCCCCACTGACACCTGACGATAGAGAGTTATTCTTAAAATGACCTACATCGTGGGAGCAAAATAACCCTATTTAATAATTTTGTTGAGTTACTTTGCGATCTAGCTAAGAGCATATAGAAACATTATATTCTCGTTTTCATTTTATACATCAAAATTATTTTACTGAGGTCATTTCACAAACAGCGTTATATGTGCGGAAAACTTGAATCAATAAATTTCTCGAATTTCCCTCAGTAAAGCTAAAGTTCAGGTCATATTATTAAATTGAATATTAAAATTGTGCTCATAAGATACCGAATTAACTAAACTATTCATCTAAAAAGATTAACACTCAGCAAAGCCTCGTTTTTATGTTTAAGATGACTCATTTCATAAATTAAGTATTTAATGACCACTCACTCAATATCCTTTATTTACAAGTTAATACAATGTAACTGAAACAATAGACCTTTTTGAAACATTAGTTCCCCAAAAAACAACATATTATTGACAAGTTTATAATTGATTGGTAACCTTGAACTAAGAAGATTACCTTGTTCTTGGATAAAATAAAATACTATCCATATCAAAACTTTATGGTTTAATCTTGCCAAAGTTTCATGACCTTGTTGGTAATCTTAATCTTGGTATCAGCAGATGTGTTGCGATGAGTTTTAATGCAAAATATCAGTATTGTATCTTGAGTATGCTCAAAGAAATTGACAATTGTTTAGATTGTTGTTTAAGTTTTGTAGACAGAAGGAGAAACAGACAGAGAGATAATGATAGAACAATGACCGAAACTTGTCAATGACATGGCGTTAGATTGGGTAAGTGCAAAAAGAAATTGACTTTATTCTTAAGGGCTATTGCCATAGCTTTGCATCAACTTTTAGCATACAGTATCATGTGCATACATTGTATGTAGATGAGCGAGTTATTGGCTTAACAGATTTTGAGAATGTGACTGGTTATCCAAAAACCAATTGAGTCAACCACACAAAAATTTGACCTGTTATCATGACATTGACATTTGAAATCAATCATGAAGGAGAGGAGAGCAAATGAATAATCTGTTTCTACTGCAAGCATTGCGACTTATGCTTCATGTCTATACAGGGTTCTTTCATATGTATTTTCAATAGATTTAGCCTTGGTTACTGAGCATGTTTTATTCAGCTAAAACAAACATTGAGGAAATGAAGGCTATTCCGAATGATTATTGAATATCTATCATATATTCAATGACACAGGAAACTTAATTAAAATTCAAGTTGCAAATGACATTAACCAATTTGTAATTTTAAATGAGCCAGTCTGAAGCAACACAAATAATTTGAGCCAGTGTGTGACATTTCCAACAGTTTTATGTGTGCCTGAAGATGGGAACACAATGCAATGAGAATATTCACTGACTGCCTGATGCTTGGTTAAGACCTTATCCATCGCCAGAGGGAATAGTGAAGACTCATGGCAGACTGTGTGGATACAGAGGCTGGCCAATGGCTTTGCTAAGGGCATATGCAAACTTGTTGGAATTGTCACACACTGGCTCATTTCATATGTGAAAGACTCTTACAAGGCTGTGCATCTGAACAGTTTATCTGAGTCTTTGCTATTTTTTCTTTAGATTATTGGAGACTTCATGTTGGAGACGATCAATTAAAATTCAGCAAGTACTGTCCATGCTGTTTAATGTGTGGCCTCAACATATGAAAAAATATTTTCAATGTATACTCAAACCTCACTGTATCGATCTATTCACTGTATCGATCTATTAACAGATTTTGGGATATTTACATCCAAATGCTACCTTTCCAGCGTTTACATAAATTACTAGGCCACCAGAAACTTAAAATGCCTTTAATGTTAGTAAATATTAGAATGATGCTATGTTTTTGTCTTCATTCACAAACATCATTGTAAAATTGTTCCTGTAGAAATTTCAGAACTAGTGGTAGCAAAAAAGATTTTAAAAGTGATGGAAAATTATTATGTCCTGAAAAAGAACGATCGTTATCCCTAAGAAACATTGCATTCTATTTAAATTCAATCATCTTGGTCTTAGTGGGTCTCTGTATCGTAAGTTTCGACATTACTTCTCATAATACATTGATACAATGGAGTGACTTCACAATTCACTAATTTTGATATGGATGCCTGCTGTTTGCATTCTTGTGCCAAATAATAGTGCTGCGACTACTATTTTGTGCTTTGTGGGAAGACAAAACATAATACCATGTGGAGATATTTTCTAATTTAGGCAAGGTCAATTATTATCATTGCATTTATCACTTAATGCTTAGTAGATCGATACAGTGGGGTCCCAGGCTACAAAAGTTATTAATGTGAGAAAAAGAATCTGTTAATCCATTTTGTTTGTAGACAAGCCATTCTTATCCTTGCCTAGAGTAAAATGGTTATAACTCTATTTAAGACTCAGTTAGAAACAGCTGGTTACAAACAAAATGTCATGACAGGTCCTTTATTCTAGTAAATTCTAGTCATCATAATAATCACTCACCGAGCTGTACCTCTGTATTGGTTCTAAGTTTATGGACCATATCTACTATAAATGACTTGTACTGATGACTAGTTAGTGATTCTGCTATGGCTGACGAGTTGGAATCTTCAATGTAGATTGAATCTCCACGAGAACCTGAAAATACAGACATGTGGACCTTAAGGTAAAGAGGGATCATCTAGGTACAGTGCTAAGTTTTGACCCTAGCGACACTGTGGGGACTGAACAGGCTAAATAGATCCAAAATATTCAAGACTGAATGTTTTCCTCGGGCTAGAATGATGGTACATGTACTTCCTATTTGAAATGCAACTCCACAAAATTCCAAGTTAAGGATTATAAAAAACTTATATTGAAGAGTCCCAAAATGTTCCCTTTTGGCATGACAGGTGACATGAAATAAACTCAAATAAATCATTACCATTGTCAATCAACTCTATTAACAAATCAACAACATAAATGACTTTATCAAATACTTTAATTGCAGAGTCCCAAAATGGTCCCTTTTGGCATGACAGGTGACATGAAATAAACTCAAATAAATCATTACCATTGTCAATCAACTCTATTAACAAATCAACAACATAAATGACTTTATCAAATACTTAAATTGCAGAGTCCCAAAATGGTCCCTTTTGGCATGACAGGTGACATGAAATAAACTCAAATAAATAATACCATTGTCAATCAACTTTATTAACAAATCAACAACATAAATGACTTAACAGATGATTTGTATAGACTAAAAGTGCAATGTTTACCTCAGATATCTATCAAATACTTTTTTTGTTAAACACAGTATGAAATTAAATTTACTAAAATGTTAAAAGATCAATAAAATACATGTCATGGCAATTTTATCCCTGTATATCAAGGGGATAGAGCAAAAACATGGAATGTGTCTAATCATTAAGACACATGTTACATTAATTGATCCTAACTGGACACAAACTGGACTTTAGCAAGGTGGACTTATACCCCCTAACAAGTGCTTGTCAAAAATAAAAAGCCATTTTCCATCAAAGGGCCATAATTCTGTCAAAAGTCAAAAGAATGTGACCAAAATATCACTTGCACATCTCTGCTTGATACAGATTAGGCCTGTAAAGTTTGAATCAAATCCACAAAAATGTTGCTGAGAAATTGAGGGGACTTGAAAAAGCTACACATGGACAGACCAACCAATGGACAGACCAACCTACTGACAAGCTAACACCTATAATGACTTAAAGAGTTTATCCCTGTATATCAAGGGGTTTGAGCAAAAGCATGGTATATGTAGATAGCTTGTATAGACACATACTATATTCATGCACTTTAACCTACATATATATCTCAATTTATCTTATAACTATACAAATATCTGTGTGATAACATCCTGTATAATATTTTTTCATGATATCAGTTATTTTTAGAACAATGATATAAAGCTGTTGTTTTTAGAAACTAGCATTTCAGTCAAAAGCATCGACAGAAACAAGACAAATAGAGGTTATAAGATAATTATAACACATACTAAGTGTATTATATGATAAAAATATCTAACTCAGTTGTGAGAATTGATAATTGTCTTGGCAAGAGCCTCGACAATTATCAATTCTCCAAACCTCTTAGATCCTTTTTTTTCATATAAAACACTAAGTATGTATTATATATATATATATATCTTACTATTTTCCCTGACTAGACAAAACTCCAGGGTATCCATACTGGCCAAGCTTGCATCAAGGTCTAGAGACACACCAGGCTCACTCTGCTTCTCTAAATTATACGACTGACCTGAAACAGGGGGAAACAATCATAAAATGGTCAATTGACAGATCACCACTCAAAAAGTTAGTTTTTTTTGTTTGATTAGGGTTTTATTGTGGTGGCTTGAGCACCTAACAATGGATTCCTGGTATGTCTCACACAAGTACCACCATGACATCCTTTCCTAGACGCCAGTTGCTATCCCACATAGGTCTGCTATTATCAACCCATTGGTGGGAGACGTTTTCTTGGATCATGTATTATTCCTTCTAGATTGCTAGTCGAAGATGATAATGTAGCAATTTCATCATTTTTTATGTCACAGCAGTTCTTAAATGATGTAGGTGCTCATACATTAAATACGTACTTACAACATTTCAGTTCTGCTACAACCATGATGTAATAAAAGGGAAATGATTGGGAAAACTGATATAGAATGATGTCTTCCAAAGCTTTGTGACATCTAGCTGATTTCAACTTCATTTCGGGTGGACTACCTTAAGGTAGTGGACCCACAATAGTTCTGCAATATTTTGGCACTCATGATCTTTTACATTGTTGACCGCGGTTTCCTAATGAGATAATTAGGAAACATCAGTTAACACTGTTAAAGTTAATAACTTCCAAAACTTTGCTGAACGATTACGAATTCGCTACCTTAATCAGCCTTAAGCTGTTATAATGGCATATACTCACATTGACCCACTGTTAATAATACCTGGTCTGATTTTGATTTTTCTCCTCTTTAAAACTTTCTGTAAAATATCCTTCATCAAAATACTGGTACTTTCTATCTGAAACTTGTTAAAGCCCCTGTTTGGAATATTTCTGAAAAATAAATATAATCAAAACATACTACATCAATTATATTTGGTAAAGTGATCAATAGAGAATAATTGAGAGACCAAAATTGGTCTAAACCTGGATTGTATCTCATAAATAAGCAGATCGACAGATAGTTATTTTAATACGGATAACAGTTTTATTTTGGGATAGAAGTATGACACACAGTGTTCAACACTAATATTTGACAGACTTACAAACCCTAAATCTTACAGGTCTTCCCTAAAAATAACAGGTCCTTCATGAAAGCTTTATTCATTTTTTAGCATTTTAAATGGTAAATTTTAGGAAAAAATTGCGGTCAAAGAAGAAAATTGCTCTTCCCTTACCACAATGTATACAATAGAGCAATAAAAAAAATGATATTGAAAAGTTAACTTTTTGAAAATGAAAATTAACTGATTGGAAACTATGACCAATACAACTGGACTGAAGGACCAGCAACATGGCATCATCTACCAGTTCTCCTTCAAATTCACATGTCTCAGGCCCCAAGACTGCTGTTTGTGTCTATCCCTGACAGTCCTTATACATGTGCTTTGCATTTTTTTAACAAATTGTTAGAAATATATCCAACATTTTGGCTCTTTCTCATACCTCCCTGACACATCAAGGGTCGGGGATACAATAAAACTTTATGATAAAATCAAATTTTAGGTCATAATACTTACACTGTTACAATGAATGTTTGTTTGCTGGTTTGTGCAGGCATCTCCTTCTCTACAAGCGCAAGTTTGGTAAACCCAAACTTTGAGACGGGTTCTTTACTATCTAAACTGGGGAAATCAGTATCAACTTCCCCGTCATCCTCTGCGATGTGTAAACAGTATGTATCTGTGTTGTCACTGGTGTGAAATACAAAACAGGGAGTTATGGTCATCTGGATCATAACATGTATAAGATGTAGGGTTTTAAGGGACACAGGTTTTCAGGGTTTGACACAAACAACTTTATGCCATCAGCCTGAAAGACCTGTTAGCCCTAATTATTACAGGACCTCCTTGATAACAACAGGTCCTGCATGAAAACTGTGATTGATTTTTAGCAATTTATGGGATAAATTGCAAGGAAAACATTGTTGGAAAAGAAGAAATTCCTTTTGACAAGCAATTTTTTTCTTTTTCTGCAATGTTTGCATTTCAATGGCTCAGTGCGAAATGGTTGTAACTCCCTATAAACATATAGGGAGTTACAACTGTTTCGCACTGAGCCATCAATTTGGAAATGCAAATATAAGTATTAGAAAGGCAATTATTTTTAAAACTGAACAGATTTGAAATTCTAAGTACTGTCATTTTGTATAGGCCTAAAGGACCTGCAGCATGGTAACATTTACCAGTCCTCCCTTAAATCCACAGGTCCCGGGCCTGAGGACTGGTGTTTACTGGGTTTTGCAAGACTGAGACTCATAAATAAGTAGCCAGGACCCTAAAAACTATCCAGTGTGAGTCCAATAGACCCTCTAGAAATAAGTTTCAGAAAAGAATTGAAGACTGGTTTAAACAAAGGCCTACCAAAACTTGGGTCCCTTAAAAAATGGTTGCTTACCACATTTTTCTGTGACAATGAAGAAGAATCATTTGATTTACATATATCAAGACTATAGAGGATTATGGTTTGTTTATTTATTTACAAGATTTTTTTTCTTTTTTATCCTTATTGAGCGAACAACAAAAAATATATTTTCACCAGTGGCTGAGCCACGAGAGAAAATATAGCTTTTGTTGTTCAATAAATGAAGGTTTATCAATCTTACACAATAACATAAGATTATTCTGTTTTTTTAATGCTTAAATAAAGACAAAATAAGAAAAATTTAGAAAAAAACTCTAAGTGCAACATTTTGCTTGTGATTTCAGAGCAACATCATGACCTCCTTTTTTTATTTGGCTCAGCTTAGATAACATCAAATAGGCTAAAATGGAGAAAGTAGGGTATAAATTTGTGGTCAATTCAAAATTTCTGTAGTGAAATTATCAAGTGATAATTTATCATTTTTTCTTGATAAGCTACCAGAGAGAATTGAAAAAAATAATTCTATAATGTTCAAACCAATAAGAATCGTCTCATGGAGATGATTCTAATGGGTTCTAACAGCATAAGATTCAATAATAAACAATTTTTCGTAAAAAATGTCAAATTTTTCATAAATTTTGCTTCCTGTGAAAGGACCTTTTGTAATTGTCAATTAATAAAATTGGTCGCTTAATAGAAGTGGTCACTCGAGCAATATCCACTGTATATCCTAAATAGTTATACAATAAAGTCCTCACTGTAATAAAGGTTCCCTCATCTCTACAGTATACTGCCAACATATCAAACCAACAAGGTCCTGTATTTTGGCCGAGGCTATTACCACCACTGGCATAGGATAGGGTCTGTCTTCAGGGGCAGCCATTGTCAGAAATATGTCAATCTTCTTTGTGTTAACACCGACACTGGCCTGAAGTACAGATGATTTTTCTTAAAGTTGTGATCACGCAAAAAAGGTACCATCTCGGCACTCAGTAAAATATATGTTTGAAAAAGAGATTGGTACTAGTGAAGGCCAACCAATGGCCAGATTTCAAAAATTCTTTCACAGGAAGGTAAATTTATTATTCTTGATTAAGAAAATTAGTAAAGTGCAAAGAAAGTCTACAATTGTCAGTGTGCAGTCTGACTAGTGTCAACACTTTACGCACTACCAAGATAGTCCCTTTTGGCTTAACCTGTCACAATATCATTTTAAATCTAACACATGTTGATCAAATTTTCATTGGTATCCTGCAATCTATTAAATTCTCAAGTCTAATGTGGAAATTCTTAGAATTCTTATTGGATGAAGTTCATACATTATTGATCATAGCTGATCAGAGCCTTGAATGATGAAAATATATCTAAATAGCCTTTTTCTCAAAGATCTATGAAAGAAACCAACTGGAAATACAGGAAAGGGCAAGAAACTTAGTAATCTCGAAAAATAAACTATTATTTCATTTCTTTTATGCATATATAAGACAAACTGTGAAAATCTTAGGACAAATTTTCTCAAAGTGTGTCATTTTGCTTGTGATTGTTATGCAACATTACACAATGGTGTCACCATTGACACCATTAGGCTTTGCTTAGATAATGTCAGATAGGAAGAAATGAACAAAAGCAGGATATAGTTTTTGAATATTTCTCTGGTTAGGCGTTTATTTTATCAAATGAAAATCTATATTTATTTCTTGATAATCCACTGAAAAGCAATTCGGATTTTTTTTAATCTGTGGGGCACTATTTTGAAATAACATACTCTTTTCCAGAAGTCCAAAACTTCTTTCAATTTGGATCAGTTTAAGAATTTTGCCATTTTGTCATGGATTGAGTGACCTACCTTTCCGTCAAACTTGGCATATTCCAAGAATGGGTTTTCTCCCATATTAGCACAGTTATCAATCAGTTCTGATAGCCTAGACAGTGGTGAACTAGGTTGTTTGGAGGGACTCAGGAGTAACTTCTTCTCAAACAGGTGGCCCTTCTCTTCAACTAAAGGAAATAAACTAGATCTGCATTTCTTTTAGAGCATAATTTTGGCTGTCTGTATACTATATCATACTTCATGGGATCAAGGGATAACTTCACATCTTCTTATATCCTCTACTTTTACCCCCATTTTTTTTATTTGTCTTGTTTTTGCCACTGAGCATGGTTGGCGAAAATTATATGAACCAAAATAAAGTTTAATATTCAAGTCCGTAAAACTGCTCTTTGATGTTCATGCAGAATTTAACGGGAGTAACTGCATCAGCTTATCCTAGACCAACATTTATTTTCTTGACTATCAACCTCTTTCAAAAATAAAATACAACTGATGATTCGAGAAACGGAATCAAGCCTCAAACAGGAAATACTTGATGTCAAAAAATAAAATTTTTACCTATCAAAACAAGAATTTTAGCCTGTATGTAATATTCCTAAAAATTCAAAGGTGACAGATGGTTTTATATTAATCTGCCTAGACAGCAACTAAAACACAATTATAATACACCCTGATCCCTCTAAAAATGTATTAAAACAAAGGCATGGTCAGACTGTGATGCAGCATAGGCTAGCCAGATGTTTTTCTTTGCGTACATGTAATATTGTTGGAAATGTCACTCACAGGCTAGTATATGAGTCAGTGAGTGACGTTCCCAAAAATTACATGTGGGTAATGCTGAGCCTGATGAGTCTTAACTATGTGCTTATTAGATAGCTATAGACCTATACAGTTTCTGTTAAAATAAACCCTTAATATTCTCAACATCCTGTGTTTTTGTGCAGGCTGCTAAATGTTTTTCCATCAAGCTGACGTAAAACTGTTGAAAATATCACTCACAGGCTCATTTAAAAATTGTAAGAACATTTACTATTATAAATTGAATTGTCGTCCTTCCATGTAATCTGTTTGACTTTACTCTGGTTCCGTTTCTCTTTTTTCATCCTCTCAAGCTTCTGGGCTGTGTTTGATCTGCGCCTGTGAGCACCTGCAGTTATCAACATAAACATGTAAAGCTTACTCTGACTTTAAGGTTAACTATCTAAATTTGTCTGACATAAATATTGGTAAGTCTGTCTCAAATGCACTAATATTTCAACCAAATTCAGAATATCTGAGTATGGTCACAAATTCATTTTATTTGGAGTACTTGTGTATGATTTTATCAATATTTGTATTTCATCACACTTGACCAAGGTTCTAGAACTTATAATTTTCATTTGTAAGCAGAATTGTAAAAGAGACAAGGATTTTTTTCCTGTTTACACATGCAAAAAACTCAATAAGAACATAATAACACATAAGAAATGAAAGTAGAATGCTATCTGCTGGTTTAGCATTAAAATTATCCAGTGATAATACAATGAGAATTTTTTCTATATTAAGTGAATAACTTTCTTAGGAGAATGATTAACTTCAGGATTCAGGATGTGCATTTTACTTTTTTCCATTTTGACAAAAACTAGGTCCACTCTCCCGAGAACCAGATAACAAGAGGCCTATGACGGCCTGAGACTGCTCTTCTGACTCTTTGAAAATCCTATGTTGTGATAGTGCTATTCAAATGATAATCAGAAAACGTTAAATGAAAATACATAAATAAATGAAAAAAAGAAAATTTACATAAAGGCCCCTTTTCCCATGATGCCGCATAATTGCACCATGGTGCATGTAGCCATGGTCACAAGTGAAATATTTTGTTCAAGTTTCATGACAATCCATGCATAAATGAAAAAGTTGTGTGAACAATAAATAATAAATATGACATAAAGCCTATTCCCATGAAAAGAGGAGTTGTGTTAACAAGAAGTTAACATTAAGGCCCCTTTTTCCGTGACATGGCATATCATATATTTATGAAAATCTGTTTATAATTGAAGTAGTTGTGTGAACAATAAATATACATAAAGGCCCCTTTTATAATGACACAGCATGTAACTACATTGCCACAAACGCACTTAGTCACTAGAAAAGTGTATACTGTAACAGTTTAAAATCACAAGACCACCTCAATATGCACACAGTCACATGATGTAAAATACTAAGTGATTTTTTCATTAACTTCCATGCATAAATGAAGGAGTAGTGTTAGCAATAAATATACATAAAGGCCCCTTTTATAATTTTGCCGCATATAACTAAACAAGAGGGAATAGCCGTCTACTAAGTTGTAAGAACTTGTGGCTAGAACCTAATTGTCATGATCATTTGTATAATATGAAACATTTTGTAAGATAACAAAAGTCAAATGATGACAATACAATATGTTTAAACTATAACTGAACAACCACATATGCACATTGTCCCTGGAAATGGAATATTCTGTGAAACATTGACATGAATGTGTCCTTAACAAAAGAAGAGTTTTGTTAACAAGAAAGTTTACATTTAGGCCCTCTTTCTTATGGCACTGTATAAAATCACCAGACTTCATCAATACGCACATGTTCACATGACGTAAATTACTAAGTGAAACTTCCATGTATAAATGGAGTTGTGTTAAAAAAGAATATACACAAAGGCCTCTTTAATCTTGACACGGCATATGACTACAAAGCCACAAATGCAAATAGTTATTGGAGGAATATTCCGTGAAATTTTAACATGAATGTATCCATTGATAAAAGGGAGTTTTGTTCACAAGAAAGTTTACATTTTTTTACTTTTTCAATAACGCAGTATAAAATCAACAGACCACATCACTATGCATACCGTCACATGATGTAGAATACTAAGTGATATTATCACTAACTTACATGCATATATGAGGAAGTGTTTTAAACGATAAAATATAATTACAAATATAGACCCCTTTTCTCATGAGGCTCAATCGATCAAAATAATATTTTAAAAGAGAGCAATCATTGTGATGATACAATCATCCTCAGTAAAATTAAAGACAACCTGATGAAAACTGTAAACCTAAGAGTGTTAACAAGGATTTTCTAATCATTTTTTTTCAGTTATTTTCATTTGGCCCATTTTCCCAAAACACTTGACAGATCCATCCTTGTGAAGAACAATCATTCTTAGCAAGTTTGAAGTCAATAAAAAGAAAACTGTGGACTTTAAAGCATTAACTAGGGCTTTTCTAATTCATTTGGCCCGTTTTCCTGTGACACTAAATGGATCAGGCCCATTTTCGAAAGGAACTATCCTTGTGAAAATACAATCATTCTGAGCAAGTTTGAAGTCAATAGGATTTAAAACTGTGCATTTTAGAGGGTTAACAGGGGTTTTCTGATTAATGTTCATTTATTTTCATTTGGCACCTTTTCCTGTGACACTTGACGGATTAGGACCAATTTCAAAAGAAACCATCCTTGTGATAGTACAATCACTCTGACCAAGTTTGAAGTTATTTTGATGAAAATTGTAGAATTTAGAGTGTTAACAAGTTTTTTAATGTGGCCCCTTTTCCCATGATGCTGGACGGATCTGACTGTCCCACTTTGGAAAGGAACAATCCTTGTAATGGTCCAATCATTCTGACCAAGTTAGAAGTCAATCACATGAAAACTGTGGACTTTAGAGCATTAACGAGGACTTTTCTAATTAGATGTTTCAATTATTTCAATTTGGCCCCTTTTCCCTGCGACGCTTGATAGATTGGGCCCATTTTCAAAAGAAACCATCCTTGTGATAGTACAATCAATCTAAGCAAGTTTGAAGTCAATTGGATGAAAATTGTAGAATACAGAGCATTGACGGGGATTTTCTAATAAAATTTTAATAAGGCTCCTTTTCCCATTTTACTTGACAGATCTGACTTATTTTCAAAGGAATGATTTTTTTGTGATGTAATATCATTCTGAGAACATTAGAAGACTTTCAGATGAAAACTGTGGTTTTTAGAGTGTGAATGAGGATTTTCTTATTAAATTTGTTCAATTACTTTCATTGGGCCCCTTTTCCTGTCATGCTTGATAGATCAGGCTCATTTTTGAAAGGAATCATCCTTGTGATAGTGCAATCATTCTGAGCAAGTTTGAAGTCAGTCGGATAAAAACTGTGGGCTATAGAGCATTAAAGAGGATTTTCAAATTAAATTTTAATTAGGCTCCTTTTCCCATGAAGCTTGACGGATCTGGCCCAAAGGAACAATCATTGTGATGGTCCAATCATTCTGAGCAAGTTTGAAGACAATTGGATAAAAAAAAGTGTTAACAAGCAAAAGTTAACAGATGAACAGATGAAGGACGGGAAAACTTGTATTGCAAAAGCTCTTTTGACCTTCAGTCAGTAGAGCTAAAAATTACAATGAATTCCTTTACAAGACCCAAACTTCGAAAGAAATCACAGTCAACATGTAATAATCAAGCACTAAAGGGACAAAGGGTACCTACTTGCTTAACTCTTCACTAGGGAACTCATTTTGTGCTTGCCCAATACAGATTGCTTGCTTTATACAGGTAGATCTAGCTGCTAAGAAAGGGTTTACAGTTTATATTGAAACTGCCTTTTGAAATATAGCTTAATCCAATTTATGGTTTATACTTTATCACAGTTGCTTCATGCTCCTTATATGATTTTTTTGTTAAAGAATATTCATTGCTTAAGGTGATTAAAGAGAATAATCCTTTGTTTCAGTGTGAGATCTATTCATATTTCATTGAGTGAACAACAAAAGCTATATTTACATGAGTGGTGAAGCCACTAGTGAAAATATAGCTTTTGTTGTTCACGAAATAGTACATCAATCAACCTAAGTTGAAAAACAAACAATTATTCTATTCCTTTAATTCAAAAATAATACAAAATAAGTAAATTTTAAGACAAAATTTTCTTAAAGCCCATTATTTTGGGCATGATTGCTATGCAACATTCATAATGATGTCACTTATTTGGCTCTATTTAGATGACGTCAGATATGTTGAAATGAACAATAGTGGGGTATAACTTGAGGTTTTCATAGTTTTACTGGTTAGGCAATAGGCAGTGAGTTTATGAAGTGATAATGTACCATTATTTCTCAATAATCCGCCGAAGAGCACCGGAGAATTTGATATAACAATACTTACCAAAATCCATATCAGGTAAAATATCGTAGGAATGTGAAAGTTCATTATCTGTGGATTCTGAACCACTGTCACTGTGTGAACCAGCCCTGTTAAATAATTATATCTGTACCTTATTTCTACCAACAAACACCTTATTTCTACCAACAAACACTCACAGGAGCTATGCAAAACATGGACAGGGAGCTTTTACTTAGTACCCATTTCGGATATACGATATCTATCAAATTGATGACCTTTTTGCTCCCCCCTCCCTCTATAATTTGGGGTTAATTTCGTCTGAACAATTATTTGAAATAGTTATAAAGGGGAAATTAACCTCCAACTTGAGAAAAATATTTACAAAATCAATACAATTTAGGTAATTTGAGTCAACTAAAATTATGATTTCTTAGTAAAGACTGTTGGGGAAGGTACTAAAAGAGCACACTCTATAACAAGACACACAGTACAGTATCTATCAAATATAATGTTCTGTTATAATAATGACTTTGGGAGGTCAAAAAGAAGGTACAAGTTTGTGTTGACCGTTTTGGCTGAGACATTCTCTCTGCATCATTCTCATTGAATACAATGTCTGTTTGATTTCAAAAGGACATAATTACAGCTACATCAAAGCTGTAGTAATAGAACAACTCTATAAGTTCAATTATAACATTTTCTGCAGTTGTTAGGCATTTGGTCTTTCTTGAAGTCCCCGTCTGTGTTCGTTAACATTTCCGAAACGCAAGACAATGATCTTAGACGACTATATATTCAAAAACTATACTTTTATTCTCAAAGATAAGCTTGAATTTGTCATACAAATAATGATAATGCAAATGATTATGACGCGATGATCTAAATATTAGCCTAACTTGATGAAAATAAATGACTTGCAACATATAGGACTCCAGTTTGAATACCGCTCATATACTGCTATTGGACATGGGCGTATTTCAAGTGACCAAAATCCCATTTACATATTTTACTTATACTGTAGATCATGCGTTTCACAAAAAAAAAGGTTTGTCGATTGATTTGTATTTTATGTACCTCATCTTTCATAAGACTAAATCAAGAAAAAAATTATTCAAAGAATATTCACAAAAGAGCAATTTCCTTTACTCTAAACACAGACTGTGGCTTTAAAATTTCATATCAATTACAAATTTAAAGATCACTGGCCGCTTGACCTCTGTAATGAGACACCCTTTTGTTATATTTATAATATATGTGTATACAGTAATGGACATGACACATTTTAAATTCAAATGGGTGAAAGGTGACCTGAATGTCATAACTACAGATTATTCAAGCTGAAGTTACAATGCTATAGACTCCCATCCAACAAAATGGATTTAAATAAAATGGCAGAAAGGTCAAAATTAATCAGTCACCTTATAAGAAATGAGTATTTTGATTGGTCAATAGATTGTTATGACATAAGTGATCTATAACTGACATGAGTGATTTGTAACTTAAAGGAGTGATCTGAGGCCTGTATTACTACACTTCTTACAAAAAATTGATAGTAAGTCAAAATCATTGATTGTACCTGGTTTTTTCATTCATTGTTAGATTTTGCCTTTCAATATCTTATTGCAATCGTCTTCAGAAAACGACTTCAAAGAGATTTATGTCTGGCAGAATACCACATTTAGTTACTAATGCAGAAGCAACTTTAATTTTTAAAATTACGCAAAAAATGATCGTAAAATTTTAGTGTAAAACAGGCCCCTGTTATGTAAAGTGGTGACAAAGAATTCTTCTCACTTTTTATCATAATCCTCTGTATCAATGATCATCTCACACATCCCTGTATCATCACTCGTAATGAAGGAATTCCTGATATGGGAGATAAGGAATGCTTTGTTGTCCATCATCGCCATATTGAAACCTCTTAAAGACTATACTAACCCTTGTCAACTGGAAGAAATGAATATTACTCATTACTTGAAAAGATTCTAAACAAGTGATAAAAAATTTATTTATTTAGATCTTTATCATACAGACTAGATTCAAAATCAATTCAACTAGAAAAATAAAGTCCAGTAATGGCAAAGGACCATCGGACTTGTCTGACAAAAATCCCCTAGGTTCTGTTAATTTTACCATATTGTCAGTCCAAATGTCAGACACTGTTTTCTGGACAAAAAAACTGTTTTAACAGTAAAACCTTTCTTTCAATTATGAAAACACTGTTCTGGTCAACTTTCTCATGAAAAAAAAGATTAATCTTAAAACTTTACATAGGTCTAGATTCCATCAATTAATTGTTCCTCGACGACTTTTGGCACTGTTACAAAGCACAAATTCTCTTTTACAAATTGTACCAAATAAAAGGAAGAGATGATTTAAGGATTAAATTTAAAAATAATTGTTGGTAGCTAGTCTTATTCTACCTGAATTTTCCGTATTTTTCCAGTTTAACAAGAGCCATGTCAGACATGGCCATCCCCCACCGAGAAAGCTTGATAGTAAACTGAAGCCTAATAGATTAAGGGTTCTACTTTAAGAAATTTAGCCCCTACAAAATCTAAGTCTTTAAAATAACAAAAGGCAGTAACTTCAAAATTATGCAAGCCAGAGTTGTAGTTCTTGTGCACTGCACTTTTCCTGCATGAGATCTATCCACCCATAAAGTTTCAAGTTGAAAGCTTTAATAATTTAGGAGATATGCTGCGGACAAAATCTAAGTCTTAAAAATAACAAAGGGCAATAACTCCAAAATTATGCAAGCAAAGGTTGTAGTTCTTGTGCACTGCACTTCTCCTCCATGAGATCTATCCACCCATAAAGTTTCAAGTTGATAGCTATTATACTTTAGGATATATGCTCCAGACAAAATCTAAGTCTTAAAAATAATAAAGGGCAATAACTCCATAATTATGCAAGCAAGAGTTGTAGTTCTTGTGCACTGCACTTCTCCTCCATGAGATCTATCCACCCATAAAGTTACAAGTTGATAGCTATTATACTTTAGGAGATATGCTCCGGGACAAAATCTAAGTCTTAAAAATAACAAAGGGCAATAACTCCAAAATTATGCAAGCAAAGGTTGTAGTTCTTAAGCACTGCACTTCTCCTCCATGAGATCTATCCACCCATAAAGTTTCAAGTTGATAGCTATTATACTTTAGGATATATGCTCCAGACAAAATCTAAGTCTTAAAAATAATAAAGGGCAATAACTCCATAATTATGCAAGCAAGAGTTGTAGTTCTTGTGCACTGCACTTCTCCTCCATGAGATCTATCCACCCATAAAGTTACAAGTTGATAGCTATTATACTTTAGGAGATATGCTCCGGACAAAATCTAAGTCTTAAAAATAACAAAGGGCAATAACTCCAAAATTATGCAAGCAAAGGTTGTAGTTCTTAAGCACTGCACTTCTCCTCCATGAGATCTATCCACCCATAAAGTTTCAAGTTGATAGCTATTATACTTTAGGAGATATGCTCCGGACAAAATCTAAGTCTTAAAAATAACAAAGGGCAATAACTCCAAAATTATGCAAGCAAGAGTTGTAGTTCTTGTGCACTGCACTTCTCCTCCATGAGATCTATCCACCCATAAAGTTTCAAGTTGATAGCTTTTATACTTTAGGAGATATGCTCCGGACAAAATCTAAGTCTTAAAAATAACAAAGGGCAATAACTCCAAAATTATGCAAGCCAGAGTTGTAGTTCTTGTGCACTGCACTTCTCCTCCATGAGATCTATCCACCCATAAAGTTTCAAGTTGATAGCTATTATACTTTAGGAGATATGCTCCGGACAAAATCTAAGTCTTAAAAATAACAAAGGGCAATAACTCCAAAATTATGCAAGCAAGAGTTGTAGTTCTTGTGCACTGCACTTCTCCTCCATGAGATCTATCCACCCATAAAGTTTCAAGTTGATAGCTATTATACTTTAGGAGATATGCTCCGGACAAAATCTAAGTCTTAAAAATAACAAATGGCAATAACTCCAAAATTATGCAAGCAAGAGTTGTAGTTCTTGTGCACTGCACTTCTCCTCCATGAGATCTATCCATCCATAAAGTTTCAAGTTGATAGCTATTATACTTTAGGAGATATGCTCCGGACAAGATTAGTGACGGAATGACGGAAGGACGGAAGGACGGAATGACAGACGGAGAGCATTACTATATCCCCTTCGCCGAAAACGGCGGGGGATAAAAAGCACACGTACAGACTAAAATAATTTCTGCTTATTCTTACCCAAGAATGTATGAACCATAAAATTATGTCTGTTTTTTTTTTTCCATGAAAAACCACAATAGCGATCGCTCAGAGCGAAACAGTTGTAACTCCCTATATGTTTATAGGGAGTTACAACAGTTTCGCGTTGAGCCATCAACATGTGACTGTAACCTTCTTACTTTGAAAGTTTCTTTTTTCTAATTTTGTTAATCTAGGAAACTCTGTTAATCTCATAATCTTGGCTTTTAAATCAAAGCACTTTAAACATGCACTGACAGATTGAGAGGACTTGTACCTAGTTAGGCCTTTAATTTTATTGCTACTTATTTTATAAGTTTTCCCTCTAAATGAGGAATCAAATTCAAACAATACAATAATGATATTTTTAATTTGCCTCCTAAAATGTTTGGTCTGATAGGTCTGACTTTAGTATGACAGTTTATCAAGGACTGTCAGACCACCTGTCTGACAGTTTTTCTGGGTCCTTTGCCATGTCTGAAAGTGACACTATATGAACACGCAAAAAAAGTGGAAAGGTCACTTAACTGATTTCATTAATACCTTTAAGGTTTGTAGAAATTAAATGTGTAGGGCTATGGTCAGCTACAATTATGTATCCCTCCGCAGACGACTTTTCTTTTTTTTCAATTGGTGTCAATAGAGGATTTTCATTATCTCCCTTGTGTACTCTTGTAGTGAACCGAGCAACTAGACAGACGTGATCCATTCAGAGAAAAGGATCCTCAACCCTAAATGGGTCGACTCTGTATATAAAGGCTTCAATTAGCCATTTAACTAAGGACAGGTCTCTCTCATTTGCATATCCAATGCACATTACCTCCCGCTTTAAATCGTTACACTTTCTATCAAAAATATAACAGAAAAGGTGGTTCCCTTCAGATGAGGGGGCAGTATAACACTTTCTGTATAATAATATGGGGGTTTTTGGGAACCCTGATAAGTTTTTAATATTAATTTATACACTGAAACAGGTTAAATTTCAACAGTTCAAATAAAAAATGCTTTAGTTTATACTAATTTATTTAGATCAAATGTGACGAATGCTTATAGAATCACTGTCAAACACTCATTCCTGATGTTTTCAAGTCCCTGAGAGAGAGGCAGTGGTTTCGACCCAATGCTACCCATTTTTGCAGCTGGATGAACTGGGGCTGGCTATTAAATGTTTTGCCCATAAACACACCCCGGTGACAGTGGGGCTCAAAACACTGACCTCCAGGTCAAGTGCATTTACCACTAGGCCAACAAGCCAGTCAATGCTTTGAGACGCACAATTCTAACGAAAAGACTTTCCAGTCCAGTGGTGCAAATCATTGAAGAACATTTCGGAGAAGTTCAACTTAGAATTTCTTAGATATAACCTTATTGAAAGTGCAAATAAAACATATGAGAAAGATCAACACTTGTTATTTCAATATTTTGGCATAAATTTACGTTGGCGAAAATTGTTCCTTTAATGTTAAGAAACAAATCTTAACACAGAAAAACTGAAAAATCTTGATGTTAATAAGATGCCAGTGTGAAGAATAAATAAGCAAATCTGGCTATTATTTAAAAAGTGTCCGAATTCCTTACTATCCGAACACTATACTACATTAGTCTTTTTTTCTTTGCCGTATATTAAAACCATATATGTTACTGCTAACTTTTGTAACTATCCTTTTAATTGAAATACTTCGGGATTGACATAAAGTTTTTGTAAAAAAAATAATAAAAGTCAAAGAAACCAGTTAAAAGGGAGAAAAATACAAGACCTGTGTTGTTGTTGTTTCTGTAAATTGTTGTTGTTCTACAAAAGCGAAAAGAAAGGGGCGACGTTTTACTCCTCTTGTAGCAAACCATTATCAGATAATCGTTTTAGATTTCTGGTCATTGTAGATGCAAAAGCATAATATATTCGATTTGTGATCTGTAAGACAAATTAATCTACAATCTAAAAAACCTTTAAGAAATTTACATACAACCACAATTTGTCCAAGCCGTTTTCGTTCCTCAATGTAGGTCTCTGTTTCTGTTTTACAGGGCGTCAACTTCTGTCCTATATCCTATATTTGTCCTATATTTTGATGGCTGTCCTATATTGTCCTATATTTCAAAGGTGTCCTATATAGTTAACACCTTTGCTATATTTCCAGAATATAATATAGTGAAAAGAAAAGAGGTGGTCATTAATTTTACTAACTACAGCTCCATATTAAAGTGAAACTGTTTTAAGTATCTGTAAAATGAACCATACTGAGTTAATTGTGATTGTCTAATGTCTGAAGTCCTTTGGGCGTCATCCACAATTTCTTTGTCTTCTACTCTGAATTAGTAGACCAATCTTGATGAAACTTAGTATAAATGTTCCTTGGACTATTTTGTACCAAAGTTGCTCAAAATTGAGTATTCCACTCTGAAGTCTGGTTTCCATGGCATCTGTAAAATGCTATGAAAAGCTTCTCTAAAACCAGAAGGCAGACAACTTTCATATCTGTCATGTATCATCGGCTAGAAGATCTCTACTAAGTTAGTTTAACTGTTTTCATCATGTCTTTCCTGTTTGGGGTAATATTTTGGCTCTATGTGGGCAAAACCCATGTTGCATAGAAATAAAGGAGAGAATCTTTTAAAAATCTTCTCCAAATCAGAAGGCAGATAACTGGTAATAAGCATCATCTTGTGGACCTCTACAAAGATTTTTTATGCCCCCGTATCGAGAGATCGGGGGCATATTGTTTTACTCGTGTCCGTCTGTCTGTCCGTCCGTCTGTCCGAAAACTTAACCCGAAAACTTAACCTTGCCAATATCTTCAAGCCTATTCAAGAAACAAAGCTAATATTTGGCATGATGATAGATCTCAATGATCCACATCTGCTGGTACCAAACTCAAGGTCATGTGACAAGGTCAAGGTCATCTGTCAAGGTCAAACTTTGAAAAAAATGCCGTTACGGGGGCATTCGTGTTTCACAAACACATCTTTTTTATTTCATGTCTTTGCACAGACACAACCCATTAACAAAGCTAAAACTTGACAGGGATATTTCTCTGGTGCCCCTCTATCATATTTGCTAAAGGATTTAATTTCATGACAAAACATTGGTTGCCAAGGTAATAGATAGATCTGAAATTAAGAAAAAATATTCCTTATTCTTTCTTTCAAAGTCCCCTTGTATCTGTGAAGCAATATGATTTTAGCAAAGATTTTAGTATACTACTTTTAACAGGTAAATGAAGGTCTAAAGGTTGTGTTCTGTTGTATTAAAATGCTCACATTATTTCATCTTAAAACTTCAATATGGGTTGATAATCGTAGACCTACGAGAGAAAGCAGCTGCAGGCTACGAAAGAATGTGATGGTTGTACTGGTGAGAGAAATACCACGAAACCATTGTTAGGTACTCAAGCCGCCACAATATAACTGAAAAAATTGTTGAAAGTCGCATTTAACTCCATTCAATTAACCAATCAATCGTCTTAAAACTTATACTTTGTATTAAGAAATAACGATAAAATGGGGGTAGAGAATGGCTATTGGGACATTGGCACCCATAAGTATTGTCCTATATTTGTCCTATATTTTTACTCTGAAATGTCCTATATTTCTATATATTTTTCAAAATTTTGAGTTGACGCCCTGGTTTTATCTACAACACTAACTTTGCATCGGTAAACTACGAAAATCCCTGTTTATGATTTTGAAATGGGATATCTTCTTATAATTTACTAATAGGTTTAACCTATAGACGGGAAAAGTAATTTGACTTTTTTTTGAAAAGCAATATATCATATAGGCTATCTTATTAAATCGATTGTTAGCCTTTTTGTCTATCCCCATTTATTTCTAGATTCGTTTCCTTCGTCACAGCTATTTAGATAATTGCCAAGAAGAAATTCACATAATATGAATGAAAGATACTCATATAATTAATTCTTTATAGTTTTTTTTTTTTTCTTCTTCTTCTTCTTCTTAGTAAAAGATTAAATGTAAAAAGGGGGGATGTCTTTAAATATGTGCGCACATAATTTAGCTACTGTGTCAGGTCAGGGACTCTATATACATGGGTCTGTAGTCAGGTCTAAATCCCAAAGGATGTGATATCATCAATATGTTAGCCGACATAGCTTTAGATAAAATAGCTGTTTTTTACAATTTTTTAGGGATCAAACTACCAATATTGCTAAAGATTTCATCTCTTTCGAGTCTTAACTGAAAATATTGCTGTAGATTTCATCGCTCCCAAGTCCTATCCCGCTTTTTTATGCTGATGTTAAAACGCAACAACAATGACTTTGTTTTAGTGGGAAAATGAAGCGTCCTATCCCCAAAGTGTAGAATTGCGTCATTCGCAGAGGGTAAAAAAAGAGTCATCCAGACGAGATTCTAAGCAAATTGTCCAACTTTTTGAATGTAAAGCTGATTCTTATTTTACATTCACTACAATCTAAATTTTAATAAAGATTGACAAGAATCACAGAAAAAAGTAAATAAATTAAAATGAATGATAAAACAAAATGGCAAAACCTCACAAGACTATCATTCTCCATGTAGGCCACCATTGCAAAAAAAAGCAAAAAAAAACTTTGACAGTATATTTTCCTTTTTCTGTTTTCGTTATTTCAATATTTTACATGTGGTATCTAGAAGCGGGAAAAGGGGCAAAGCACCCTTCGGGTAATTTGCGTTACTTTTCTGGAAAAATAATCACTCTTTCTTTAATCATTTTCTTAACTACAGAGTTTTAACTTGAAGCAGAAAATGGCGGAAAAGATGTGCCCAACACGGGACTCGAACCCCAAACCCCCAGAACACCAGCATGGTGCTTTTCGAACTGAGCTAACCAGGCACCTGGTCATGAATCTATCCACTATAGTTCATCTACACTCCACCCCCTTTTAACCTTTGCGATTTGTGTTACTTTTCTTGTAAAAATGATCATTCTTTCTAATATCATTTTGTTCACTACAGAGTTACCCACTGTTGATCACTACACTCCTCCCCCTTTTAACCAATTAGAGCCAGTCCCATTACGCTCCCAAATGGCCAAACCCAGCGTTCTCCATTTACTTCTGATACCATTCAAGGTAATAGTGGAAAAGATGTGCTCGACACGGGACTTGAACCCACCACTCCTGGAACACCAGCACGGTGCTCTACCAAATGTGCTAACCTGGCACCTGGGTATGAGTTGATCACTACAAATACAAGCAAACCTTCTACCCAATGGTCGGACAGGCTAATTTGGGCATTTTTTCGACCTTTCTAGCTGATGCCTTAGGTGCACCTAGATTGAAAAGTATCAGGTATCATGGCACATCAAACTACGCAGAATGAAGTCCTGAATTGAATTCGGTAAAATACTTTGTATCCTAGGGTAACCCAGATCCGACCACCTAAGATCATTTTGCGTAACATCTTTATTTTAATGAATAAACTTTAAGCGTGTGCGTTATATTTTAGTTATATCCTTTCATAGTAAATTGCTGATCAACTTGTTAACTTGAAGCTTATTTTTGAGGACATTGATGACATGTAAAGAAAGTAACTTCGGAGAAAGATGGCCATTATGAACTGTCCTACCTCCTACATTCGGACGATATCATATTTTATCTAGCACTGCATCAAATTTAATGCTATCCTTGAAAAATGTTTACTGAACAGTCAGAGAAAAACACCTTAAAAAGTTAAATATAACTTTTGAAAAGTAAGTGATAGGGACAACATATTTCAATGTCATCAGTCAATGTCATTTTCTGAGGTCAAATTTGTTAAAGAAACCCTAAACATTGACCATAACTTTTTGAATGGAGAGTGACAGGGCCTTACTAATATTTCACATGATTATTGCTTGGGACAAGGCCTTTCTGTTGCTACCAAGTTCAAGGTCATCATTTAAGGTCATTTTCCAATGTCAAATTTGGGGGGAAAAATCAAACTTTAACATTGGCTATAACTTTTGAATGGTAAGTCATAGGGCCTTCTATTTTCACAAGATGATAGTTTAGGACAAGGCCTTTCTGTTGATACTAATTGCAAGGTCATCAGTCAAGGTCAAAATCATTTTTCAAAGTCAAATTTGTGAAAAAAATCAAACTTTTACATTGGCTTTAACTTTTGGTATGGTAAGTGATAGGGCGTTAATAATATTTCACATGATTATTGTTTGAAACAAGACCTTTCTGATGGTACCATTATTAAGTTCATCAGAGATCAAAGAGAAGATCAAAATTTGTAAACTTAAAACTAAAATTAGACATAACTTTGAAATGGTAAGTCATAGATCCTTAATATCTCACATCCGCATTGCTTGTGACAAGTCCTTAAAGTGGGGATAGGAGTGGGAGGTTAAAGTGTTGGATATTTGTATAATGAAATTTTTGGGCTTAACTAAAAGTTTTTGGGGAAAAATTAAAGAAATGTCATGAAAAGTCCTCCTGAGTTGTATTCCTTTCCAAAGTTAATCTGCAGCGGGTTGATGGGATTAACACATTACTTAGTTTTGGGAGTCTTTGCTACTATATTGTGAGTCTAAGACTCCCCAAACCAGTGTACCTTAAAACCCTATTAGTGTCAGTGAAATAGCAGATAAATAGTGAATAATGTTTTCTTGATCATTTCATAATTGTCAAATTGATGAGTCAAAATAGAAAATTTAATGACCCTTTGAAACAGGGATGGCATGATAAAAAAGGTAATATGATTAATTGTAATGAATTACAAAATCTCATGTATGGTAATTGAATGTAATGTGTAATTGAAACAATTTTTTAATATATTTCAAACAATGCCCCAGGTGAGCCTTTTAGAGCAAATTACCCTTTTAATAATTTGATTAGTATAGCTTACCAATTATCAATAAGAGAAGGCTATTTGTGTTAGAATGGAAATGTTAATCTATAACCAGATGGCAATATTTATGCCCCCTTTTAAGAAGAGGGGGAATATTGTTTTGTACTTGTCAGTCGGTCTGTTGGTTGGTCCATCCGTAGATGGTGACAGTTTTTTTGTCCTGAGAATATCTCAAAAAGTATGCAAGCTATAATCATGAAAAATTCACAGGTTGATAGATCTCATTGAGGAGAAGTGCAGTGCATTTTTAGAACTATAACTCCACACATCATATTTTGTGAATTATTGCCCTTTGTTGAATTACAAAGAATAATCTATTGACCTGCTTTAATGGGGTTGTACATGTTTTATAAACATCTCTTGTTTGAATTAATCCAAATTGAAAGAAATCGCAGGCAACATCTCTGAAAGTTCGTTTGAAACTTAAGGATAAATATATGCTACTTTGATTTAATGCAGTGGACCCGTAATAGTTCCGCAACATTTCAGAACACATGATCTTTCACAATGTTAACCACTAAGGTTTCCTAATAAATATCATTAGGAAACCTTGGTTTACACTGTTAAAGTTCCTTACTTTCAAAACGTTGTGGATCTATTACGGGTCTACAAACTTAATAATTCACTATTAAATAATTTTCCTCCATATGATTTTTCAAGGAAGGAATTGCTCAGGAGTCAGTTTGTTGAAAATAATATGAAGTCTGTACTAGATGCACATTTGATCGCTTTGGTATAAATTTGAGATATTACCAGTCATGCAAAAAGGGACCATCTGGGAACACCATAAACTAGATACACTCTAATTGAAAAATGGGTTCTGATCCACTAGAGGCCAACTGTTGATCGCATTTCAAAAAATCTGTCACAGGAAGGTAGAAGGATCATTGCAAACTCAGCGCCATTGATAGCATTTAAAAAAATCATATACAGGAAGGTAGAAGGATCATTGCAAACTCAGCGCCATTGATAGCATTTAAAAAATCATACACAGGAAGGTAGAAAGATCGTTGCAAACTCAGCGCCATTGATAGCATTTAAAAAAATCATACACAGGAAGGTAGAAGGATCGTTGCAAAATCAGCACCATTGATAGCATTTCAATAAGTCATACGCAGGAAGGTATAAAGATCATTCTAGATTTGGCCAAGTGCGAAATGTTTCGACCCTAGTCAGCCTGCACAATTCGCGCAGTCTGACTATTCTTGACCCTTTACATCTTATCCAGATTGTCCCTTTTTACCTAATGGGTTTAATATCTATTTATCTTATAACTATACAAATATCTGTGTGATAACATCCCATATGATATTTATACATGTAATGATATCACATAGTTATTTTTAGAACAATAATATAATGTGTTTATTTTTCAAAACTTGCATTTTAGTTAGAAAAATCAATGAAAACAAGACAAATAGAGGTTATAAGATAAATATAATTCATACTTAGTGTATTGTATGAAAAAAAGCCTCAACAATGATCAATTCTCCCAACCACGTTAGATATTTTTATTCATACAAAACCCTAAGTACATATTATATATATACAGATCATTGAGGTGTTTAAATGATGTTTAAACCAGCTGGTCCTGGTGAAATTGTGCGGTCTCATCAAAAAGACGATTACTACTTGAATTACCTGAGAGGATTAATCACAGATGTGATTCATCAGTTTGTTGGTGAGTAGAATGGAATCCAGTTTAACCCATTTAAGCTATGTAGAGAATATTTGTTGATATTATGGAGGTAAGAAACTAAAAGCCTGATGGCTCTGTATGAATACACAAAGGGGATTCATGTATGAGTGTGATTAGGCTTTTAGTTTCATAATTTCACAAAATAATCAAATAATATTTTCAAATCTTACAATTTACAATGTAATATCAAAAACATACAATGTTTTGTCAAATATGAAACAGATTTCTTATTGGATTACTTTGTGCAGAAGCATACTGAAAAGCTTTCTAATAAAAATCATTTTCATTGAGAAATATTTCAGCCAATCAGAACCTACAAAAATCGATAGAATCATCTAAAATTAAATTATTACCAGGGTCCAAGGTTATAAAACTTTTTTCAAGCTCAGGCTTAATTTTCTCAAATTTCAATTTGAGATTAAAACAGTAATTCTGTTTTATTACTCATTTTAATGTATAAACATAAAAGATGATATTAATAAGTTGTTATAATTAATTACTTTTTAATATCATCTTTTATTATGCCCCCGCATCAATAGATTGGGGGCATATTGTTTTACTCATGTCCGTCTGTCCGTCTGTCTGTCTGTCCGTCCGTCTGACCGAAAACTTAACCTTGCTAATATCTTCAAGCCTATTCAAGATACAAAGCTAATATTTGGCATGATGATAGATCTCAATGATCCGCATCCGCTGGTACCAAAGTCAAGGTCATGTGATAAGGTCAAGGTCATCTGTCAAGGTCAAATGTCCGAAAACTTAACCCGAAAACTTAGCCTTGCCAATATCTTCAAGCCTATTCAAGATACAAAGCTAATATTTGGCATGATGACAGATCTCAACGATATGCATCCGCTGGTACCAAAGTCAAGGTCATGTGACAAGGTCAAGGTCATCTGTCAAGGTCAAACTTTGAAAAAAAATGCCGTTACGGGGGCATTTGTGTTTCACAAACACATTTTGTTTTTATACATTTATTTCAATTTAAAATTTGAGAACACTGAGTCTGAGCTTAAGAAAAGTTTTATAACCTCAGGCCCAGATGACACATTTTTAGACTGATGGAAGTTCAAAGATGTTGCAGATGAGAGTCTTAAAGTTGGTTAAAAGAGAAAATTTTTTAGGTATTTAAGATTGAAAACATAGTGGTTATTTTGCAGCGTCATGGGAAAAGGGGCATATAAGTAAATTTTCTTTTCAACACCCCTCCTTATTCATTTATGGATGTTTTTTTCATGAAACCTTTTTTCTTATTCAATCTTGAATACAACTATCACAATAAGAATTCAACCAAATTTCAGAGGAGTGATGCTTGGGACATACTCTTAAAATTTTTTAGAGTGACTATACGTAGAATAGGGGGACTATTATGGTCACCCAGGCATTGGCACAATGCTTTGGTTAAGTTTTTACGTGCAAGTGAAAAGATTCATTACTCTGATATTGAATTGAGTGGAATTTTAACCCTTTTCTGACTTGGAAGAAGTTCTTGGTTAAGTTTTTATTTGCAGATTGGTAGTTATAATTCTATTTCTACTTAAGCTATTGCTTGGAAACTTTACACATGCTTCTGTTACCATAATATCAGTAGCTAGACAAAGATTCTTTTCTTTTGACTTTCATTTAATGGAATTTTTCTGTGTCGATATTGATTTGCTGTTACTATCCAGCACATGGAATAGTCGTGCTGTGCTGTCCTCCGACAGCTCTTGTTTCTTATAATCCAATCAGACTTATAACTTGGGCGCTACAGACTGTTGAGTCATCAAAATAGAGCCCCATATTAATAAAATTTTCTTCTCTGTAAGTACTGGTCAAAATTAAAAAAGAACTATACTAATGGGACATGTTCTAGGCTTTCAAATTTTATGACAGATTTGCATGAAACTTTCGCATGTTATTATGTGACCTTGCAAAAATTGTAGTTTTTTTGCAATCTTTTTCTGTGACATGGAAAATGCATATTAATGAATTTTCCTGAAACTTTCACAGAATATTCCTTTTCATCTGTCTATCCACATATTTCTAGTGTTTGGACATGTGATGATATGTTATTGAAAAAGGAGTCAAAGTATATCCTTTTTAACACATCTACATCAGATTTACAGAAAATATTTACTGAATGATTGACATTAGGGTACCCTTTCCAAAGCAGTTAAGTTATATAATCCCTTCACGTTGATGTTTGATGATGGTCTTCTTACAAATTAGGTAAAACTATATAGAGGATAATCATTTGTTTCAGTGTAAGATCAATTTATCTTTCATTGAGTGAACAACAAAAGCTATATTTTTCGCAAAATGAAATATAATCAATCTTACTCGAAAAACAAACGATTATTACATTTCTTTAATGCAAAAATGAGACAAAATGTGAAATTTCTAGGACATAATTTCCTAAAGCACGTCATTTTGCATGTGATTGCTATGCAACGTTCATTGTGACGTCACTTATTTTGCCCCGCATAGATGACGTCAGATAGGATGAAATGCACAAAAACAGGGTATAAGTTTTTGATAATTTCACTGCTTTTGCGTTGAGATTATCAAGTGATAATCTAACCTTTATTTCTCGATATACCACCAAAAAGTACTAAAGAAAATCTTTTAATTAACATGAAGTGCCAGTAGAGTGTTACTGGCCCTCTGAGGCCTCTTGTTAGCTAGCAGCCTCTAGGCAAAGTCCTATAAAGTTATCATCATTATCAATCTCAACACCACTCGGCCAATCTCACGATCAACCTCGGAAGTACATAGACAGACTATTTTCAAAATTACGGGAAACCCTTGAAAAAACTCTATGATGTCAGTTAAAATGGCCTTGAAAATTTGAATGAAAACATTCAATGTCGCCAACGCTACTCATTTAAGGCACTGATGTGAAATCATAGCTTTAGATTCTTGAATAACGGCTGTAAAAATCTAAATTTTTGAGAATGATTTGTCATTTTCGGGAATTAAGATTTTTCAGCCGTTATTTACTGTAAAAGATGAAATTATAAAGAAAGTACTGGTTGTTTCCACGCTAGTTTTTCTTACACTGTTTCCCCCTAACAAAATGCAACATTTTGTTACATACCTATCCGCCTTACATACATCAGAGGTCTGTTGCAGTTTATGGAAATGGCCAAGTGATGTTCCAAATGCATTATAAGAAGTACTTATGTATTTTTAGGTCCAAGAATTTGGATACACTGGAGAAAGGAGATAGATATCTGTGCTGATTTGGGGTATTTCTTACTGACCACTTTCTCAGGTACATTGATTTCAATTCATATATTAATAAGGATAATTTATCATTTAGATTCTTTTGATACCTTTCTAATATTTGCAATGGTATTTTCGTGTCCATAGACTGTTAGTTAGGCATAAGACTTCCAATCTGGAAGTTGTGGGTTCAATCCCAGGTGGCGGCAAATATCCTTTTTGACGTTTGTCTCTCACCAATAGGTAGATAATCGTAAACCTATGTGAGATAGCAGTCGGAGGCGAGGAAATGGTAGTACAGGTGAAAGAAATACCAGGAATCCATTGTTAGGTGCTCTGGCCACTGCGATATAACTGCGAAATTGTTAAAGCGGCGTAAAAACCCATTCAATCAATCAATCATTGTCCATAGACTAGTGGCCTGGCAAAATGTACTTGTTTTGCAAGAAGAAAAGCCTATGTGTGACAAGTCAGACATGGAAATTTGACAACACTGGTTACGAGTTAAATTGCTTAATTTCAGGGTACCAGACTATTGGTGAAGAATATGTCAATATCATACAGGTTGATGGGACGAGAAAGAGGGTACCATCCGCCTTGGTAAGTACTTTGTTCATCCATTACTAGACAACATTACTAGACAACAACAATATTGAGGACTGGCCCAATTTCAAAGAAGTTGAAGACAACTATGTTGCATTTATGAAATTTTAGAAAACTTTAATGAAATTAAATGTAGTGACAACGTTAGTTACTATATGGGTCTATCTTACAATGTTATCAATATTACCATTACTCTTAACAATGAATTGATTGTTAGGTACTCACAATATGACTAAAAAAATGTTTACAATTGTGTTTAACTCAACCATTTAGAGAAAACTTTGGCTGATTGGTATTCTCCCCTCTTGCAGTTTGAGCATTCATGTATAGGTGTTCAAAGATCGAATTCCTGGCTAGGTGTTGTCCTTTGATGAAATCATTTGTATTTTTTTACCACAGAAATGGAAGAAGTATTTTTGAACTATTTTAAATATTTTAAAGGAGTGATTGACTACTTCAAATCTTTATCTTATGCTGTGAATTCTTATTGGAACCAACCTAAAGAGACAAACCTATTTCATATTATAACCCACAAAAAAGTTTTGAATAAATAAGAGAATAATAAATTTGCATTCACATTCCCTCCCACTGTCAACATATTTTTTCAGAGAAGAGGAATAATGGTCTCACTGTACATTCTCATACCATACTTGCTACGTCGTTTCTTTGAATGGTTAGACAAGACTTTACGATCACCAGATTCACAAGAAATCCCAGTAGAAACAAGAGAGTTCCTGTTAAAGAGCATTCCAGTGATGAAGACAGTTGTCTTGTACTGTCATAGATTACATATGGCCGTGTTTTACCTACAAGGATTGTTTTATCAGATTGCAAAACGGGTCTCAGGTGTTAATTATGTAAGTTAACTTCACAAACCCACAATTATTATAACATCTTGACAATTCTGAAATTTGTTTTATTACCCCCTTTTGATGGGTGTTAAATAGTTTAAAAAATTTCTGGATGTTAAAATTTAAGAATACGTAATGAAACATTGTATCGACATTGTGAGAATTTCAAAGAGTGATAATTTCATAGAAAGTGAAGCGCATCATTTAGCATGTGGGTTATATGACGTCAAAATCATCAACATTCATGCTAAAGATGACGTTGAGTAAATGAATGTTTTCAGCTATCTGTGTACACTGTAAAACACATGACATATGAAAATTATTGCGAATAAACTTATATGTGATTTCTTCTTATTTCATATGTGTTTTACATAATCTAGTTATAAAATTGGTTAATACTGTATAAGCCTGTGTATGACTTTTCGTGCAACCTTTCTTGTGTTCATGGTACAGACATTGAGCAGCCTTAACAACCCCTTAATGCACTTGATGAGGGGTTACGACCTTATCTACCTGGAGATATACATTTACTGAAGAACCTGGTAAGACTCTGTGGATGAACAGATTGACCAGGGCCCGAGGTTATAAAACTTTTCTCAGGCTTGACTGAGAATTTTCTCAAATTTTAAATCAAAATAAATGTATGAAAATAAAAGAAAATATTAATAAGTTGTTATTTATAACAACTTCTTAATGTTATCTTTTATGTTAATACATTAAAATGGGTATTAAAACAGAATTACAGCTTTAATCTCAAATTGAAATTTGAGAATATTTTGAATTGAGAATGAGAAAAGTTTTATAACCTTGGGCCCAGAAGTTTTGCCCTATGCTTACATGAAAGTGGTGGAAAAGTCACACACAGGCTCATATAGCTATTATAATACTGTTGTTTTGATGATCAAAATACATAGCATCAAACGCACGCTATTCTGCACATTTGTGTAACGTCAAAACGACGTTGTTCTAGTGTAATTGTTTTGTATGTCGCGTAAGAGACCGAATGGCCAAATGACATATAACTTCACCCAGGGCTGTGTACATGTACGCGTGAAACTAGCAATACACTGACTCCTAAAGATCGTAATTACATCCGATCCAAGCTGTAGCGAGCATTTATGTTGATATAAAATTTGCATCAAAAATGATACCCATTGATTGCTTGTGCATAATTGAAATCGCCTATCTGCTGCAAAAGTAAATTTAACTTTCCCATTTTCCCCTATTTTAAAATCCGTAGCGCAGCTACAAAAGACGACAAAATCATGAATTTGCCTAAATTATAAAAAAGGGTTAGCTAGCTCCCGAGACAAATGTAAGGGGCTTGAAAGCCCCCAAATACTCTGCCAAAAATAGCCGTCGGCGCCTTTGATCACCTGTTCATCCTCTACGCAAAATAAACTATTCCTCTTCCTTTAGCTCATTGCGAGACTTAAATGTTTATAAATATTGCATTTCTGGTCACATAGCTACTTAGATTTAATTTTGGATTATTGAAGTAAAAAAAAAAAGCATGGATTATTGGTAAATTATTTTCATTCAATTAGATAGTTTAAAGTAGTGTATTTTTTGGATAATATAATTTTATTCTTGTTTTGGACTAAAATATTATCTATTCTTTCGTCAGTGAAAATTGAAACTAAAAATTAGGCACTTGTTCTATCATTGAAATCCGATTTAGAAAATATTTTATGCAATCATTTTTTAAATAACAAATAAAAAAGTGAAATCTGAGTAAATTATGCATGCAGTGACTACCATCGCTAACATAAAAAAGATATCGAGAGTCCATGCATTATCCAATCTCTAGTTTAACTCGTAAATTTGAAACCAAAATTGGTCAATCACCATAATTTCGGTATTTAGCAAAGATGTTGCAGGAATTTAATACTTTTGGTGAGTAAAGTATGGACGTTAACATCAGAGAGAGTGAAGCATTTGTTCTCAAATCTGGAGTTGGACGATTATTAGAGTTATCATTTTTCTTTCCGAAAATCGCCCCAAAAATGACCGATTTTAAGGGGTGATTTTGGGATGGGCATTTATTATGATATGGGTGATTATTAGAATAAATACTGTAATCTGTTTTACAAAAAATACTTTCTCGTTTAAAACATCTTGAGGAATCTTTTCAATTTTGTTGATAAATTAATTTAAACCTTATCCTTATTTTTTAGCTAATGCTTACATGTATGTCTTACAATAAACAGCCTTTCATCAAGAAACGACGTTTTGGCAGTTGCATTTTGACGTTGGGTAGAAATAATGTAATTTTTTTGGGGTCAAACGATTCTTGTTTTTTCAAGTTTAAATGCACAATGTTGGATACCAGTTTTAAAAGCTGTTCATGTACTTTTCACCACAGATATAATTATTTTTGGCTGATAAAGATGAAAACATTTAGAAATCGATTCTTAAAGCCTCCCTGTTCAGTTTGTATAGAAAAATGAACGTTGGTTGAAATTTATAATATTTCAAACGAAAGTATGTATCATTAAGATAACAATACAGTATAACTTTATTTGTATAAATGAAATATTTTGAAAAGTTACTTTCACATAATATAGAAATTATAGTCCTCGGATGAAAAATTAAATAAATGATAGATGTTTTTCTAACCATATTCACATTTTTTCTTCAAGCGTTACAGCGTGATACACTACCTTTGTAAGCGATTGGAATCGCACAAAAATTTCTTACCGTTAAACAATAACAACCTCTCATAAAGGCGTTATATGACGAATAACATAACAATGATTAAATTTGGTAAGGAATTTCCATTTCTATAGTATTTTGAAAGGAAATCAGGACATCTTTCTGTTACGCGTTACACGTCAAAATGTCGACTATAAATGGATATGTTGATTGAAAATTCAGAAGTCGATTAACTTGAAAAATTAAATATATTGCTAGATTCCTAATTGTACATATGTGTGCTTTATTAGTTTTTATAATTTGGTATGATTAAGAGTCTTAAATTAATTCAATTTTAGGCAAAATAGACCGATTGGCAGGAAAACGTTAAATGTGCAGAATAGCGTGCGTTTGATGATAGGCATAAATAGGCATATTTAGGACTTTGAAATTTATACACACTCTGAAAGCGACAACCAAAGGATATAGGATAAAAATGATATATGGACTGTGACAAATGCCCTGTCAGCTCTCTTTGTATGATTTAAGCGTTGGTGAATAATCAAAACATCATAACTACAGCTTCAATAATGTTATGATCATCAACGATATATATTTCAACAGATGATTTATTTCTTTTTCGCACTAGCATACATTGCGTAGTAGGAGTTAAACACTTGAGATATGCTCTTTTATTAGAAAACTCATTGGATATAATATTTGGATATAACAATGCATTATCTTTGGTCTACTGAAAGCATTGTAACATGCAAAGTTTACTGTGAAGTTAACACCAGTACCTGTGTCTAATAATTTTTGGTTGAGCCTGCTTGAGTAGGTGTCACAATATTGTATGAGCTTCAGTCCATCTGTCAAAAATAGAAGTTTCTTCTCGAAAGGATGGTTCACTTTCAAATTGCACCCACTTCTCTTAGTGCTCTGAAACATCCTTGTATTTGTACTGGTCGAATAATTGGTAAAATGGCAATTGGTTAAACACAGTTTATCTATAGGGTCAGTGATCAAGAGTCTGCAGTCATCTCTGGTTGGTGTTTTATAGCATTATCCAGTTTGACCTTTTAGTGTTGTAAGTAATACGGGATTATACCGGTAACTTTAAAAGCTCTAATAGCACCCTTGGGTTCTATTAGAATCGTCACACTTCCATGAGAAAGGGCTGTGCTTTTATTAGAGGCTACGCTACATAATAATCAATTTTTCAGTGCATGCAGATGTAACTGCCTATAAGATATATAGGTAGTTATGGCTGTTGTGCACTAAGCCATCAATATTTGTTAAGATGGTGAAAAAATGGCCAGAAAATAAAGTAATCTACACAAAATATTAAAATTTTATTGTAGCAGAGGTGCATATAACCTCTCTTGAATTTTAAGTGGCCTTGATTTTATTGGGTATAAAAGCTTCAAGATTCAGGATCTGATTGGTCGATTTTAACCTCTGAGGGGATCTATAAGAATTTTTATGGTATATTTATATTGGCATTTATACTCGATTCTTTCATTGTTATTTTCAGATTCAGCACGACTTGGTCTTTAGTAATGGAGATGACTCTGTTTCCCATAGTTTTAAAGTGTTAGGATGGATAACTCTTACTCAACTTCTTGGATCCTGTGTTGTCGGTGTTTACAAATTCTTGAAGGAGAAATCTATGTTTGGAGGTTCAAGTTTGCTTCTAACAGAAAAGAGGTAATATTACCCCTTATCCTTTTGAATTTAATGTTTCAAACAAATTACTTACTTTGGTACAGTTGTGTGAAATCTTGGATGTCTAGGGTGGTTTAAATTAGACTTTTTGTTGATTGTGAGTTCTGATAAAACAGGAAACAGAAAACTTCACACCAAATTTTTGGGGGGTAATTTTTAGCTCAGCTGTTTTCGGAGAAAACCTGAGGTATTGCTATAGCCTTGGTGTTGTGGTCGTTGTCATCTTTGTTGTTGTTGTTGTTGTCTTCGTCATTGTGCGAAAACTTTGACATTTTGTGATATCTCTGGTTCTACTGAAGGCATTCACTTGAAACTTGGCACACATGTTCTACATCAAAAGAGCAACCTATACTATCAAGAGGGGTAACTCTAGATGCATTTTGTGCAAATTATGCCCCTTTTTCGACTTAGATTTTTTTCCCACCATTCAGCACTCAACAGCGAGCGTAGGCACCTGTAGTAGGTGTTCTTGTTAGAATTGCCTAATGGTCTAGCAGTTTAGAAAACAGTCTTGAAAGGCAATTTTGGGGTTTACCAAAGCCTTAATCTAATTGACCATCAATAACACAATATTTCAAAGTAGTGCTTTTTTTTCATCCATAGTGAGTCAAGTTCAAATTTTGTGAGTCCTGATAGGAAGTGCTCTCTATGTTTGGAGGAGAGAAAACACAGTTCTGTTACACCATGTGGTCACTTGTTCTGTTGGTCATGTATACATGATTGGTGCTCTACGAAGGTAAGTCTCCTACACATGTCACCACTTAACATTTTGTACTCAATACCAGTAGGTACAATGAATGACTACATAGGTGTATGAATTGTTTGCTCAGCTGTTCTGTAACAAAAGTGTAATGGGTTAAAGGGAGGTAAATTGAAGTGGATATGGAAATGATAGAGACCTGCCCTAAGATATCTGGCTAATTGTAGTCTGTATAGACAGAGTGTTGTTTCAATTTGGACCTGTCTAAAATTTCATGATAAGGGGAAGGGTGATAAGGGAAATGGTTAAATAAATCGAATAACTCTTAAAATCTTTATGATTAATAACATATCTTTTTGTAAAATTTTAGGCTGAGTGTCCCTTGTGCCGAGAGAAGTTTGAACAGCACCGGATTGTACCACTACAAAACTATGATCCTCATTAATAATTGCATTGATATTATATGCCTTTACGCTATTGTGATATTTTTAATTAAAGCAGTATTGATATAACTGATTCTCTCAGTCTGTTTTAACATCATCTAAGGTCATCAGGCTAAATGTGAGCTCTTTTAATCACTAAATGTCTGTCTCTTGTTGTCTGTCATGTGATGTCTGCTGTCTACAATTATTTCTTTAAAACTCTAGAGGACCAATGCATGCCCCTATCGTCATGAAACTTCAGAATATTTATCTGATTCCAAGGATGAACCCAATTAAAATGGGAACAATCCATCAGAAAACAGGGAAAAAGAGAGGTTAATGACTTTTTAGCTCACCTGAGCAAGGGGAGCTTTTAGGGTGTAGCTGAGTCTGTTGTGCGTTTTGTGTTGTGGGTCATCAACAATCTTAAAAACTTCTACTCCTGAATCACTGGGCCAAATTTCAATGAAACTTTGCCAGAATGTTTCTTGGGTGACCCTCTTTAAAAATTGTTTGCTAAATTCTGATTGGTCCATATGTATGGGTGTGGCATTTTTTCACTTTGAAATCTTTGAACAACATATCCTCCTGAACCATTAGGCCGATTTACCAGAATGTTCCTTTGATGACCAATTTCAAAAATTGATTGTAAAATTATGACTGGCCCATTAATATTGGCGTAGCAGGGTGTGGCTTATTTTTTTAGCCTGAAATCTTTGATCGACATCTCCTCCTGAACCATTTGGCCGATTTCAATGAAACTTTACCAGAATGTTCCTTGGGTGACCCTTTTCAAAAATTGTTTGTTAAATTTTGATTGGCCCATAAATATTGGCGTGGCAGGGCAAGCTTATTTTGAGCCCGAAATCTCTGAACAACATCTCCTCCTGAACCACTGGGTCAATTTCAATGAAACTTTACTAGAACGTTCCTAGGGTGATCCATTTTGAAAATTGTTTGCGAAATTCTGATTGATCTATAAATATAAATATAGGCGTGGCTGGGCGGTGCTTATTTTGAGCCCGAAATCTTTGAACGACATCTCCTCCTGAATCATTGGGCCAATTTAATGAAACTTTACCAGAATGTTCCTTGGGTGACCCTTTTACAAAAGTTTTCCAAATTTAGATCGGCCCATAAATATGGGCATGAAAGGGTGCGGCTTATTTTGAGCCCTAAATCTTTGAATGACATCTTCTTCTGAACCACTCAGCGAATTTCTATTTAACTTAACCAAAATGTTTCTAAGGTGACCCTTTTCAAAAATTGGTGGCAAAATTTTGATTGGCCCATAAATAATGGATGTGGCAGGGTGGGTCTTATTTTTAGCACTAAATATTTTAATCCTAATAAAGTTTGAAAGAATGGTTATATCAAAATAAACGTTGACCAATTATTGATTTATGACAAAAAGGATAACAATGTATACATATGCATTAAAGAGTTACAAACTCTATAGAGGAGACACACCCCCCCCCCCCCTTCAAAATCAAAATTTTGAAATAAGAGAAAGTTTCCATTGTTCACTAAAAGTCACTAGGGCGTGAATCCATGTGCAAAACTGCACTCAAAGAATTTCTGACACATGGATTTCTGAATTTTATCAAGACTTACTCCCAACATGGCTATCCATTCACTCTGCATTCTGCCCAAATCTGACTCTAAACTATAAAAATCAATATTTTAACCTTACAATGGTCGGGTGATGACCCCTCAGTGCAGGTGCAGTTGTTGTTGATTTGAATCATGTTAACAAATCAGTTCAATATGATTTTGCAAGATGACGTTCTGAAATTCATGTTAAGCTCCACTGGCCTGAGGCCACTGAGGCTTTGAAGGCCTCTGGGGCTATTTTCATGGCATTGTGTCCGTCATGCATCCGTCCGTAGGTGCGTGTGGTTGTAAACTTTTTCTTTAAAAATCTTCTCCTCAGAGACTACTATATGAATTTCAACCAAACTTCACAGGTATGATCCTTGGGTGACCCTCTTTCAAAGTTGCTCGAGAAATTGTGATCCAATGAAAAACATGGATTAAATGGGCATGGCTAATTTCCAAATATGCTAAAAAATGAGTTTTCTCTATTTGATAGTTCTATTTGATGGATACCAATTCAATTTTACATGAATAATCCATAGGCAACCCTTAATCAGTCCACAAAAAATCATTGTGATCGGATGAAAAATATGTTTTTGATGGGCAGAGGTCATTTCTCAACATGCTTTATAGTGGAAACTTTGAAAATCATTTTCCTTAGAATGTAACTGATGGTAATCAACCAAATTTCACTGAAATGATAATTAAGTGACCCTTTATCAGTCTACCAAAAATTATTGTGATCAGATGAAAAATATGTATTTTATGGGCGGAGGTCATTTCTCCATATGTTATATAGTGGAAACTTTTAAAATCATTTTCTCAGAATGTAACCGATGGTTATCAACCAAATTTCACTGAAATGATACTTGAGTGACCCTTTATCAGTCTACCAAAAATAATGGTGATCAGAAGAAAAATATGTATTTTATGGGCTGAGGTTATTTCTTAAGGGTGCAAGTCAAAACGGCCCAAAGTCAAAACGGCCCATAGTCAAAACGGCCCGTATTTCGGTCAGAACGGCCCGTAATTTGGTCAAAACGGCCCAAAGCAGATTTTTCATTTAGTCAAAACGGCCCAAATAGAATTTTTCACAAAAAGTAAGTGTTTGAAAATTAACCCAAACAAGATTCTTTAAATTTCTTTATGACGATCCTTATTTTTATATTCAAAGTGAAAATGATAAATGTTACGCTTATGATAAATTTCGTCAAATTGATCATTTATTGCTTTTTTTTTTTCAAATGTTTTCGTTAAGGGATTTTTTTAGATATCAATGGTCGATGCCTGAAAAATTATGGATCTTGACAATAATCTTTATTGCCTGTTGACACAAGTTTATCACCAAAGTTAAAAATAGTAAGTGAATTCTGTTGTGTTACAAATTATTCTTTTTATTTTCAAATGCAATGTCCTATAACCCATAGATCTATCGAAATAGTATGTTATGTATTTAAAGACCAAATATCCCTTTGATAAATGATTAATGATAGATGTCTAATTATGAGAAATCAAGTCTCCTTAACCGTTTTCTCATGAAGCTTGTTGGTTTTATATCATGTCTTTCTCTCGATGGAAATTCTTCGATATTTGTTTAATTGATAAATTAAGATCAAGGTGTAAGCGTAATTTTATTTGATATCTAAAAGGACTTTACATCATAGTATTAGGAACAAAATAGTTTTCGAGTGATTGATTTTGTGCTTTAAAAAGTGTAATTGTACACGTGATTGTCACTTCACACCTATTCCAATCCATTACACTGATAAGGATAATGGATCTTTTCTGCCTCGTTAAAGCCATTAATACCTTTCTTAAACACTGTCAACCATGTACATTTACATCATGTACAGTACATGGTTCTAATATACAAAAATATAAGCACGAAGACTAAAACTGTTTTATAAAATTTATTTTCATCAGAAAAGAAAATAAAATTGAACAGATTGAATGTTTGGGCCGTTTTGACCAATTGTAAAAACTAGTTTGGGCCGTTTTGACCAAATTACGGGCCGTTTTGACTCTGGGCCGTTTTGACTTTGGGCCGTTTTGACTGTAAACCTTTCTTAAGATGTTATTTAGTGTAAACTTTGAAAATCATTTTCTCAGTATGTAACCGGTGGATATCAATCAAACTTCATTTGTATAATTCTTGGGTGACCCATTATCATGCAGCCAAAAATTATTGTGATTGAATGAAAAATATGTATTTATGGGCGGAGGTCATTTCTCTATATTTCATAAGTGGTATAGTTGAAAATTATTTTCAACATCAGCAGAACCAAAAATATCTAAAAATCTAGTCAAAAATTAATTTGCCATTACAAGAATTTCAAGCCTGTGGAGCGACTCTAGCCATACATGGCTTTCTAGTTTCACTTCCGCAAAACTCAAAGACTTTACTTGATGTGATAAAATTCTACGAGGGTGGATCAAAAAATATGTGGACTTTTGCTATAACTTTGGAATTTTTAGACGGAAATTAATGAAACTTTGTACACGTCTCAGACCATTTAATGTTGACATAATACCAATTTTACAAGAGTCTGCTATGACTATGACGTAAAAAATCAAGAATTTGAAATACCTGGGTAGGTGCCACAGGCGCAACCCATTTTGTAACGTTACTTCCTTGTATTACTACCCGTAATTGTCCCCTCAATTTGGACCAAACACTTTAAAACTTCGCCTATTTATGTGTTGACGTTGTGTGTTAGGATATTTAAAATTTAAGCATAATCCATTTGCTATATACGAAGTCAAAGTCAGTAAGCTAAGGGCATGCATCAATTTTTGAACTTCAATATGACGGCACCGGCACAGCCCGAGACAACCAGACAATAATAAAGTTCTACTGGACCTATGAAAAACCTAATCGAGAGGTTAAAATGGTAAAATATGCTAAACGGTCTTCAAATGTAAGCAGATACCTTCTTTTTAAATTGTTTAAAATATTTGTTTAAGAATGGAGGGCGTTTCTGAAGGATGCAACTCTGAGAATGGAAAACGTCTCCTCGACGTTTGATCTGTAATTGTCAGAGAACAACATCAGTTCAGTATCGTTTAGACAAATTACACATTTAAGTTCGTCATTTTGGATCAGATTGGTATGAAAATAGTACTTATCCAATGGATAGGCGATGCAGAAAATGTGTTTATTGTTGAGTTGAGTATTTTGAAAAGTGCTGTCTTTCAACGGGACTTATCAATACCATTAGTCTATGAGCCAGAATGGGTTTTGTTCCCCCCCCCCCCCCCCAGGGGGAATTTTGTAGACCATATTTTTCTGAAAGTCCATGGTATGTAGAACATTTTGAGACATGTTAGCACTCTGGCGAGTGGGGCTTTTGTAAGATACTTTACTTTAGAGTAGCACACCCCTCAAAATTTTGAAAATGAATTATAAAAGAATACCCAAAAAATTGAAGTTAAAATGACAAAAATTTGACTTCTTATACATATATTTGTGTTACTGAATAACTGTAGGGTTCATTTATGGAATTTTTTGAAAAATCTGGTCATCTTAAGAGTCGTGATATTGCAGTAAAATACGTTACCCTTAAATTTCAAGGAAAACTATGAATATAGCAATAAATTGTGTATTCCTGCCTCACTGGAAATTTTGTTAACATTGCCTGTTTGATAGTCAATGGTATATAGAACATTTTGAGACTTGTTAGCACTCTGACAAGTCGGGCGTTAGTGAGATACGTTACCTCAAAGTGAATTACCTATCAAATTTTCAAGACAAGATTTTAGGTTTGTACAGTGAAAAATGAGTCAAAATGACCAGAAGTGATCTTTTAATACCAAAATTTATGTTGCTGAATGTATGTAGAGCATATTCATACTAACACTGTGTAAATAAATCCCCATTGATGGCATGATATGGAAGTAAAATACGTTACTTTTGAATTTCAAAGAAAGGCACATAGATAGGAATGATTTTTCCATAGCTGCCCCATTGGGAAGATTGTAAACATTGCTTTTCTAAAAGCTTATGCAATGTTGAGCATTTTGAAACTTGTTAGCAGTCTGGCCACTGGGGTCAATGCGAGATACGTTACTTTAAGGAAACCGACCCATAAAATTTTCATAAAACAATTTCAGTTGTTTGTCTTGTTATAGAAATTACCTGTAATTTAGTAAAAATTAAATGATATTTTGTGTTTTGTTAATGATATTAGTTATTCTGGAGATAGTTGAAGCTCATTTACATTATGACTTGAAAAATATAGCCCTTACAAGCAATGTATGGGAGTAAAATATGTTACATTTAAATTTCAATTTAATGCATTCAAAAGAAATGTTATATTCATCATTGCTCTACTGAATGTTTTGTTTACTGTGTTTTTCTATAAGCTTATATTCTTTGGGGTATTTTATTTTTTTTCATGCATCTGCCAATCAAGCTATTTACAAAATACGTTACTCTAAAGTAACCAATTTACCCATCAATTACCATAGGCTTATTCATATCTCATCTGATAGCAATTATTGTAAAATCCCTCATTGTCTACATCAACTTTAAACCACAACTGTTTAAAGTATTTTTAAGGTATCAATATAAATTTTAATTATTTCAAGACTCATTGTGTTTTTAAAAGCATGCAAAATACGTTACCATTTATTCATAGGTATAATTATTATTGAGCCGCTATCATAGTTTATGGAAATGCACCAAATTCAATGTTGAGGCAGCTTCCAAATACACTGTTGAGGCAGCTTATGGTTTCTTCTATGTTTGAGACTTTTTTTTCACATTTTTAGAATAAAACACAAGTTATATATGTTACTTCTGATGATAAGAGACAGTTTTTAATGTGAAAAATGATGATCAAATAGATGAAAAAAGCGGTTCCTACAATATTTTTTAAGCAATATTTCCATCAATTTAGTACAGAAAAGTTAAAAATATTTCTTAGAGTTGATCATGATCGTAGCCCAGTTGGTAGCACATTGGATTTTGTAGCGCAGTTGACTCCATATCATAGGTACAAGGTTTCATCAGCTAGTACAAACGAGTTGATTATCATTCATCTTCGTTGTATAAGCAGCTAGAGGCTTTAAACGGATGATGTTATGAATGGAATAATGTGTATGATAAATACAAGGAATTCATGGTTAGGTGGATAAGCCACCTTGATAAGAAAGTTATACTGTTAAAATGGCCTGAAAATTCTTTGAAGCATTTTAGCTCTCTATTGTTTCCAATTGAATGCAAAAGTACATTGCATGCAATCCTAGTTTGCCAAGAAACTGTGCAATTCAGATCAATACTGAAAATTTACATGAGTATGACCATATTATATTCAAATGAATAGAACATTGCCATATACATTTTGATTTAGCTATCAAAGAGAGTAATATATATTACATTTAAAAGACCCTTTTTTAGAAAATAAAACATAATTGCTACTTGCAACACCAATTGTTATGCTCTTGAACATGATTAGTTCTTACAAAAGTAAAGATTTTAGTAAACCAAAGTAACTTAAAAATGCTTTAACTTTGAACTAGATACAAACTACAAGTACTTTTTATGCAGAAAGAAACATATCTTAGATAGAATTAGAGCTTCTTTTATATCTTACATTCTGAAACATTAAATGAATAATGATAAATTGCTTAAGCAATAGAATTTTATCAATATCAAGCCCTCATTCAAATACAACCCAAGACTTGATCCATAAAAATAAAAAAATTGCATGATGGGTCTATAAGTGGCATGCTTATAAGAGCTTTATAGGTGTTAATGTGTACATAGCTGGTGATTTAACATTCTATTTGCATTCCTGTTTTACATTTCTGGCTGACTTTCAATATACATGTACATGCAATTTGTGTTAAAGTAGAGAAAATAATTAAAAAATGTCCATTCTAATTAATATACTCATGGTTCTTGGGCATAACTCTCATATTTTTCTCATGTGCACAAGTACAAGACTCTTCTACTAACCATTTAGTTTTATTCTAACCACTTGGCCAACATTCCAGACAAACAATTTGAAAAAAAACATGCAGTAAAACCAAAATATCCATCTTAATCAAAGAGAAACAATAATTTGATTTAAATGGCTAGAGTATTGACACTGAAGTGCATTTAAGATAATTGTGACTTGCTTCATATAATTGGTAACATACGTTACTAGGTTATGACCATCGGTATTCTGTTTCAAAACATCTATAGGCAAAGAATAAAACCATGCACGAAATTAGAGATAAATGATATACATGCTTAAGTGACTAGGTTATTTTGAAAAAAGTTTCAATTAATTAAATTATTTTAGCTGTCATGCTGCATTGTGTGATTGATAGATACGTAATTGCACTGAACAGATATTTTCCTATGATGAAATTAAACAATGGGTATAGTACAACACAAAGTACATATCCATATCTATCAAAAAGCCAGTATTTGTATTGGATATTTCAAGATGTTTGTAATTTCTAATGTAAAATGATTATCAAGATCTGAGCTGATTTAGAAGGGTGTAGGTATTTTGATTTCAGCAATGGGTATACATGTATTAATAATTTGGCTATTTCAAAATTATGATCTCAAATCTTGTTATCAAATTTTAACCTTGTGGGATCCCGGATGGGATACTACAAATGATACTAACTTCAATTTGTGTGATTTATCACTTTACATTAAAAGACAATATGTAAAAACAAGCATTTAATAAGAATTTCCTTCTTGGATGTTCAAAGATATAACATTGACTTCTCAATTAAGGTCTAAATTTTAATACCATAAGTGCTACGGGATCTTTGATCTTTTGTTGGTCACGCATTTGCATTCAGTACCGATGCATTTTCTAAGGAACAGAACTGAGAGCTGTAAATTCAAAGAATTTTAATCCTTATTCATAAAAAATAAAGTAGTTTAAACAGGTTTTGGTAATATATTTTCAGGTAACGTATGTTACAACATTCTTTTAGAGACATAAAGCATCTATTGTTATAAAAACATCAGTTTTAAATGATATTCTTGTTTTATTTTGCATGATCAGAGTAGTAAATTGCACCTGCCATTCTCATTTCTGCTTATGAACGGCATATGAAATTACATTGTATTAAGGGCTTGAAATGACATGTGCTCAAATCTTTTCATTACTACGTATAAAACAAGTAATATGCAGGCCTATATAAACTATATAAATATGAATTCATCATATTATCTTGTGAAATTTGCCAACAAGTGTTGACTTTGAATATTTTTGGCTCCCAAATGCCAACATCTTTATATAGGCGAATATTGAGAAACAATTTTGTAATTGTAACATATATTTCACCTTTTTACTTGAATCATACAGGATTCTGTGGATGTTTTATCACCCATACTCAAGAATCATATATGAGATAGTACTAAAAATCGCAATTTGCCCAAAGAATTTCACATAAATGGAGCAAAATGTAGCATTTAATAAGGATCTAGGGTGGGTGATTTCAAAGTAACGTATCTTACAAAAGCCCCACTTGCCAGAGTGCTAACATGTCTTAAAATGTTGCTTATACATGTACCTTTCAGAAAATCATAGTGTACAAAATTCCCCCTGGGGGGGGAACAGGGGTCCCAGTAGCCCATAGTCTACATAGCGTCATATTGACGTCGTTACCATGTGCTGATACCAATGACTACATATTTTAGAATGGTTGCTACAGGTGACCAACTAGTTGGATTTCATCCAAATTTATGCAACAAAAAGAAAAATAGCGCAATTTAATAACAATGTAGTTTTCTCTTCAAAGTCTGTGAAATAAAAAATTCTGAAACATTAGTCTACGTAATTTTTGATTCACCCTCGTACAAAGTTTTGCGTTACCACCTTTTTTTGCTGTGTAGTACTCAACCAACTTTATTTTCATAAGATGCATTCGATCTGTTGCACGAGCAGATAAAGTGTTTATCATATTCAAGTGTCTCTACTTAAGTGAGTATGAGTTCAGGAATAAATTTTACCACAATGGTGTACTCAGTGGCCAGCCAAAATAAAGTAATGTCATATTAGTAATTAGATCGATTTCAGGGTAAAATCTTTTGTCATTAAGAAGTGATGCCATATTTTTGTTGTTCAGTATAGAATAGCTTTAGAGAGATTCCAAAGTGTTGTGTCAGTCAAATAAGGTTTATTTAATGAAAGTAGATGTTAAAGCCAGTGCAGCTATACAGGCTCTCTTGGGCCTCTTGTTTATGCTCCCTAGTTGGGGGCATATTGTTTGGCAATTGTCTGTCTGTCTATCCAACTGTTTGTGAAAAATTTGACCCAAAAACTTATTATTTCCAATGCTTTAAGTCTATTCAAGATGCAATGGAAATATTTGCATGATGCTGGATTTTGGTGATACATGTTCTGCAAAATTTTACCAAAAAAACTTAATTTTTACAATAACCTCTAGTCTATTCAAGATGCAATAGTAATATTAATTGGCATGTTAGATCTTGGTGATACACATTTGCAGATACTAAGGTTAATGTCATGTGAAACAGTAAAAGTTTTGAAACATTTGCTGATTTGGGGGTATTCACAAACACTATCTTGTTTTCTTCTGAAACAGTTAGACCTGATACTTTCATTTTCTGCTTAAGCATTGATCTATGCTTTTGGCAAAGATGATTGAAATTATCGCCCTGAAAATGAAATAAGCCCTAGATTGTTGGACCACAACTAAAAGGTGAAAGAAGAAAGACTTTTGACAAAGGTCTTATTCTTAGCCTTTATTTTGTTTAGACATAAAATTAAATTGGTATCACATTTCTCTACCAAAACTATTCAAAGTTACTTTGAACTTTATATTGGATGTTAGAGCTCTATTTAATGTTATGTTATATATCCAATATAAATCATTGAGAAATTGAAGAAAGACTTTACAGCTTGGCATGGCTCACATGCACAAGATCCATTCTCCAGGAAAACCTACCTTAATGACATTAGTTTGAAATATCATATGTCTAACCCAGATATTACAAAAAAAAAAAAAATAGACTATTTAGAAATTTCTTCTTTTTAAGCTCCACTGGCTAAAGGCCACTTTGGCTGTCTTCATGGCGCTGTCCGTTGTGCATCCATCAGTGTGTCAGTGCATCTGGTTGTTAACTTTTTCTTTAAAAATCTTCACCTCAGAAAACACTTGATGAATTTCAACTGAACTTGGGATGAGGAGAAATGATCCTTGTGTGAACCTCTAACAAAATTGTTCAAAGATTTTTTATCCAATGAATAAAGAGGCTTTACAGGGAGTTGCTAATTTCCAATAAAGTTTGATTGATATCCATCAATTAAATTCTGAAAAAAATGAATTTTCAAAGTTTCCATTTTATAACATATAGAGAAATGACATCTGCCCATAAAATACATATTTTTCATCTGATCACAATAATTTCCGGTAGACTGATAAAGGGTCACTCAAGAATAATTCCAGTGAAATTTGGTTGATATCCATCAGTTAGATTCTAAAAATATAATTTTCAAAGTTTCCACTATATAACATATAGAGAAATGACATCTGTCCATAAAATACATATTTTTCATCCAATCACAATAATTTTTGGTAGACTGATAAAGGGTCACTCAAGGATCAATCCAGTGACATCATCGATTACATTCTGAGAAAATGATTTTCAAAGTTTACACAATATAACATATGTGAAAATTACCTCTGCCCATAAAATACTGATTTCTCATCCAATCACAATAATTTTCGGTAGACTGAAAAAGGGTCACCCAAGGATCATTCATGTAAAATTTAATTGGTATCCATCAATTAAAATCTTGAGCAACTTAGATCGAGGGTCACCCAAGGATCATTTAGAAGTTTCTCAGGAGAAGATTTTTAAATGCGTAGACGGACACAACTCTATGACAGTAGCCTAAGTGGCCTTAAGCCAGTGGAGCTAACAAGGAAAAAAGTATAACAACATCAAAAATCTGAACATATAAAAGTGCTTTCAATTTAGCCACAAAATAGAATTTAATTGGTATCCATCAATTAAAATCTGAGAAAACTCACTTTTTACCATATTTGGAAATAAGCCATGTTTTTCATTGGATCAAAATTTCTTGAGCAACTTTGATAGAGGGTCACCCAAGGATCATTCCTGTGAAGTTTGGTTGAAATTCATTTAGTAGTCTCTGAGGAGAAGATTTTTAAAGAAAAAGTTTAAAACCGGACGCACAGACAGACAGACGCACGACGAACACAACTCAATGACAATAGCCCCAGTGGCCTTCAGCCAGTGAAGCTAACAAGGAAAAAAGTATAACAACATCGAAGATATAAAAGTGCTTTCAATTTAGCCATATATGAGCCTTATATAGAAAATGGGTTGGGATTATTTTGGTGGCCAAATACATGAACTAGTACCTCCACTTCAAAGTCTGACACTATTTTAAGTAGTACATGTACTGCAAGAGTAATGGTGGCTTTCAGTTGCAAGGTCTGATCAAAGTTATGGGGAGAAAAGTAGATGATGTCATAGTCGTGCTTACGGATTGATACAAGATATAATTATGACTACAGTTATTCGGATTGTGACTATTTTATTAGAGAAAATGATTACTTTGATAACTGACCTGGAACATTCTATGCCTAAATTTTAGTAAAAAATTAATTGTTTAAGAATATTCGTAGTAAAATGTTTTCTTTTTACAACAGCCATTATTTGCATAATATGGCTGACCTGGAAATAAAAGCTTGTTTTTCCGTTTTGTTAAAGATTATAAGATTCATTGAAATCATTTTCATGTGTCTTTAGTACACCAAGCAATCACACAACGACTTTGTTGAGAACTCCTTAATTGAGAATCTAATGTTGCAATATTTTTTTCTTTGTGTGTATATAGCCTCCCCAGGGAAGAATTTGGCCTATATGACCATATGTGCATTCATTATGGTACATTTATTACATGTTTCATATATACAATAACGTATCCCTCCTTTGATAATCTGATCTGACCAGCAGCATATCAGAGAGAGGGGTACATTATTGCATGTTTCATTGTATCTTTCCTCTCATTTTTTTCTATGCTGAATCAAACAAAATAGATCTTTTTCTTATTTTGGAGGGTTTCTTATAATACTTTTTAAAAATTTTCATTGCAGTTTATTCAAATGTTGTAGTTACAGCTTCATTCAAGCTATGACTTAAATTACATTTACAATCAAGCTTCAGTAAAATTTTACATTTAAGACACCCACTGATGGTATGGTGTTTTTCCAGATCACTTATAACCAACTGTATATCTTGTTACGATCTTTTACAATCATTCAGGGTCCGGACCCCGGTCTGGATCTGCGACCGTAAGGAGAGTGCGATTATACTATAATAGCCGTATAATAAACTGAAATAGAATAAATCTACAAAAATTAACCAATCACAGTTCTCGTAGCATAAACATCGCACCTGTCATAGCAACGAAAATACAACACCCCTCTTCCGAATAAATTTCAAAATGGACCAGACTAAGCGACCATTACGGATTCCTCCTGAGTTTGCCACGTACGCAGAGCAACATGGAATATTTGATCTGTATAAGGTAAACCTAGATATTTTAATTTTTCAACATTTTACGGAATTTTCATGTGATTTCGCGACATATTGTATCCGAAAAAAAAAATAAAAACACAAGTAAGGAAAAAACACTAAAACATTATCTGTTACTTAAATAACATTATAATATGAAATTAGGCAAAGCCTAGAAAACGGGCGAAAGAAAAATCATTTGTAATGAGACATTCACTGACTGGTGACCATTTCTTGCCGCATACCATTTCTTGCTATCTATCTATATATATGCTACATTTGCCTAATTCCGTGGGTATTTCTAAAAATAGCTCTAGAGAAATGTGATGACATCATCAAAACAAAGAATTTCGGAGCTTGAAAATAACTTGCTCATTTTGTGTTTGTTTTGACACAGTCTACTTATGTGTGACTTCCTTGCTTTAGGAATAATTGAATATTATGTTAAGGAACTATACATAACATATGAAAAACTTGGTTTTCCTTTATCCGTAGCCTGTCAAGAAAGTAGGTTAAAATAAGAACAATATTGGGATGACCTCTAAAGAAATTGGATGCTACACATGCATAGTATGTCTTAAGCCTCGTCCTTAAACTTGGACTTTAAAAAATGTAAATAAATACTCGATTCTGTTTTTTTAGAAGACTACCATTTTTAGATTCAGGAATTCCAAAAATTTTAGATAAAAGATCGATTATGTTGAATTTTGATGGACCAATCTCATTTTTCAAAGCAAATTTGTTCAAAACATATGAATTATCCTTTCTCAGACTAAACTGTGAAGGAATTTAATGTTTCCGTTCTTCGTTCAACATTTTTTTAATAGCCACGGATAAAAGACAACCCACGGCTTTAGGCATATCAACCATACTGCCTAACTCCCCTTTCGGGTATTAGTGGCAGGTTGCTCATCTTGTAAATTATACTCTTTCAGAAATGGTTTGCACTGAGAATCCCTCTCCAGCTAGTAGGACTAAGTATTTTCTGTCTTTTCTGTTTAGGGTACCAGCCAATTTGCCATATCCACAAATCCAGTTGGTGTCTATGTGGCAGCTTACAGCTGTAGTGTCCATTGAATGATCATACAGTTTTAATATTGTAATTGACATTGTCATTTAGACCTAATTAAGTTTGATTTTAAAAAGAAGCACTTTTTTAGCTCCACTGGCCGAAAGGCCAGCGGGCTATTGTCATGGCGAAGTGTCCGGCGTCCGTGCGTGCGTCCGTGCGTCCGTCCGTCCGTAAACTTTTACTTTAAAAATCTTCTCCTCAGAAACTACTGGATGAATTTCAACCAAACTTCACAGGAATGATCCTTGGGTGACCCTCTATCAGATTCCTTCAAAGAATTTTAATCGGTTGAAAATCATGGCAGAAGTGGGCGTGGCTAATTTCCATATATGGTAATAGGTGAGTTTTCTCAGATTCTAATTGATGGATACCAATTAAATTTTACATGAATGATCCTTGAGTGACCCTTTATCAGTCTACCAAAAATTATTGTGATCGGATGGAAAATATGTATTTTATGGGCGGAGGTCATTTCTCTATATGTTATATAGTGGAAACTTTGAAAATTAATTTCTCAGAATGTAATTGATGGATATCAACCAAATTTCACTGGAATGATCCTTGAGTGACCCTTTATCAGTCTACCAAAAATTATTGTGATCAGATGAAAAATGTGTATTTTATGGGCAGAGGTCATTTCTCTATATGTTATATAGTGGAAACTTTGAAAATCATTTTCTCAGAACCTAACAAATGGATAACAACCAAATTTCATTTGAATGATCCTTTACAAGTCTGTAAATATATATAGTGATCAGATGAAAAATGTGTATTTTTATGGGCGGAGGTCATTTCTCTATATGTTATATAGTGAAAACTTTGAAAATCATTTTCTCAGAACCTTACTGATGGATATCAACCGAATTTCACTGGAATGATTCTTTAATGATACTTTATCAGTCTGCAAAATATTATTGTGATCAGATGCAAAATATGTATTTTATTGTCAGAGGTCATTTCTTTTGATATATGGTGTAATATCCAATATGGGGTAAAACAAACTTTTTTCAAAGTTCAAATAGATGGATTTCAACCAAATATCATAGGAATCTTATTTCTGTGAAGTTGTATCAGGCTGCAAAAAATATTTGATTAGATGAACAGCATGCTCTATATTGACAGAGGACATTTCAACATATAAAGTGAATATTTGACCACCCTTTTGGTATCACCTAAATGATGAATTTTGTTAGACTCATATAATTTAATAGGTGTAAAGATTGTAGGTTAGAAGGAACATAAGCTTTGTTAGAATCCAAATGTGTAGAAACATTAGGTAAAATAGGGAGCCTGAGAAACCCCTTTTGAATTGGTCAGTTTAGTTGAACGAAGGGTGACTCTGCACAAAGAGGTGTAAAGTGGCTTACTGAGGTTCAGAGTGGGGAAGAAAAAGCTCAGTTGACTGCACTCCAAGGCACTGGGCAGAATAAAAATATTGGATTTAATATTTTACTTCTTATTATCTTTAGATAGAACTTTGTTTTGGTGACAAACAATTATTGTGAAGTAACACCCTTATAGTGGTGTTTAATGAAAAGCGGAAAGATCTACAATCAAAATTTTGTGGACAAAGTACCAGTATATTATGCAGTAACATTCTGTTAGTATTTAAATTTTTATTTTTGGATTTCAAACAAATTTCACTGGAATGATCCTTATTTTTAACAGCCTTATCATCCTTATTATAATCATTATCAGGATATTCAGGCCTGTGGAGCGAATCAGGCGCTCAAGCGCCTCTAGTTTAAATTTCAAGGCTGTAAAAGAGACGGCAGCATGTAGATGCTTTAATCTCATTAACATTACAGAGACATCAGTGATCACACTAAACCATACAATATTTTTCCTGAATATATTTGAACAACCTTTGGTCCCTGTATACCGGTAGTTATCTTAAGGTTGCTGAATCCTCTTATTTAGATCTAGATTAATAATCTATATATCTGTGTACGGGGACCACTAGATTACCTTGTGAATGCAGTGCAAACTCATCAAGAGCACATTAAATGAATTATTATAAGATAGAAATATTGTTCTTGATAATTATCTGGTAAATGGTGGCAGATCTACGCCAAAGAAAAGGAAAAGGAAAAATATCTTGTGACTGGTGGCACTGCTGTGCAAATATAAGACTTGTAATCATGTCAAATTACAAGACATGGCAAACATATCAAATTCGCTTTTAATGAAGCCTCAACCATCTGTTTATGAGTATAAGCACACTAACAACTCCGTAAGAAATACAGCAATATGTTAACACAAGATTTTAAACAAGAAATATAAATTTATATCTAGTATATTGAATTGTTATTTTAGATTTATAATAGCAGAAAAAGCAAATATGTTTATTAGAAGAGACTATTTTGATACACAGGATGATAATTTATTTCTTATTTATAAATAGCTTCCAACAAAGATTAATAAACCATATATTCAAGAAGTTGTTAACTGTTTTGTCACATTGAATCAAGACAGTAGTGATAAGGAAGCCTCAAAGTTGTTGGCTTCATATAAACAGTTGTTCACCAGTATGTCTCTCTTTCTCAGTTGTTCTAAATTTCTCCAGAGTTATCAAAATTGAATAAAGATGATATCATCTGCATTAAAAGCTATGATCAATGAATCTTCTTTGTGTTGTTCCTATTTATTAGTAAACAATACGCCAAGGGCCAGTTATCACCTTGGCGTCTTTACTCTTTGGTGAGGTTGTTGTGGATGGGCCGTACTGATTTTGAGGACAAACTATTTGTTTTAGACTAAATCTGATTGCAGTTTTGGACAGGCCCCATATATAATCTTTTCAAATCTGATGCTTATTTTAATCTACCTTAGGTATTAAGGATTCTTGGGGCCAACCACTTTTTCCCAATGGCCCATAAATTTTGCAGATGGCCCATCAAAATCTTAGATTTTAAATGTAAATGAATAAGACATGGGCCATTGGCCCATTTCAATGGCCCAGCATGAAACTGATCCAAAATTATCTCTGGAAATTTGAAACACAAAAAGAGGGGTACTTTTTTTCTTTTACCAGATTTCTAGGTAAGCAGTATTAGTATAATTAAATGAAATTAACTAATGTCAATTGATCCTATTTGCTTTGTTTCCTTTTATTGGATTTAACCCTTACCTACAAAATACTGCTTTTCGTTGATATCTAGCATAGTAATTAAAATCAGGAGAATGAGAAAAACTTTAGATATACAATTTCTTTATTTTAGACAATATTATTTTCTCTACGGGGAAAATAGAATTTGCTCATTTTAAAATGGACGCATACAGCACTTTTAAGCAGCCTCAAATTTTGAGCCAATACTTATTCATCCAAAGCTAAGTAGATCTATTGGACCAGGTTACTAAAAGCTTTAGCCTTAAAATTGCCAAGATCAGAAGCAATGCAGAAAGACTTTAAACTCATGGCCATTGCCCATACTAGCTCTCTATGAAAACATAAAGAAAGACCAAAACAAAAAAATCTTTTCATCCTTTGTAAGTACAAATATACTTTGGTTTCCTTGATCAAGCAATTTTCCCTATCTAACATTTTTCCTGACTTTAGTGCCTGTTCTAGATATTCAAAAAAGGAACAAATTCTAAGGCCAATCTAAATAAAGTATTGGATTAATTTGTTTTAATAATCTTTTATTGTAGATCAGTTTTGAAATTTATGAATTCTATATTGTTTGAAAACACTAAAATCACTTTAATAATGGGCAACTTAAAATTTTCTTGAAGACAGAAGCTGTCTTTTTCGTAAAATATACATAGTCTGAAATATGTCTTCTAGTCTAAAGGTTACCTTTCTACCTGGAAGTACTGACTGGAGTGCCACCTCTGCATCAATATTCAGAATGAGGCTCAGTGACGTCACTGTTCTAAATGTAAACATTTTTTGAACTAGAATTTTCTGCAGTCGTAGAAGTTACGTAAAATCCCTTTTTGATGAATAATTAAAGAAATGACTGCCAAATTTTATTTTCTTTATTTAGTTAGGATTTTTTAGAAGGTAGGTTGACTGTATTGTACGATTTTTAGCTAAAAAAACTTCTTTAAAGTAATTTTTGATAACCAGTCGGAAACTTGTTGTTGTTGTTGCAAAAAATTAGACCGTGTCTCGAAACACCTATTCAGGGTATAGGAAAGTTAGTGACCGGAAGGAGATAAACGGACGCGGCCTGACATAGGAGGTTTTTATGGGGAAATCAAAATGGACGATTTGACTTGAACAGTATATGAGTTCTGTTTCTATTCCCCCCCCCCCCCCCCCCCCCCCCCGAACACTAGCACGGCGCTCTACAAACTGCTCTGGACAAGAGAGTAAACGCCACCAAACTTAATATGAAATTAGGCAAAGCCTAGAAAACGGGCGAAAGAAAAAAAACATTTGTAATGAGACATTTACTGACTGGTTACCACATAGTGCCGCATTCCATTTCTTGCAAATTAAACTGTTTCAGAAATGGTATGCACTGATAATCCCTCCCAAGCCACTTGGCCTAAGTTTTTTCTGTCTTTTCTGTTAAGGGTGCCTGTCAGTTTGCCATTTCCACAAATCCAAATGGTGTCTATGTGGCAGCTTAAAGTGTCCATTGAACTATCACACAGTTTTATCGGTGTAATTGACATTGCCATTTAAACCTAATTAAGTATTATTTCAAAAAGAAGCACTTTTTGTGAATTGCAAGTTTTTAAAGAGGCGGCACCATGTAGATGGCTAGATGCTTTAATCTCATTAACATTACAGAGACATCACACAAAACCATACAATATTTTTCTTGTATATATTTGAACAACCTATGGTCCCTGTTTACCGGTAGTTATCTTAAATTGGTGAATTCTCTTATTTAGATCTAGATTAATCATCTATATATCTATGTATTGGGACCACTAGAATACCTTGTGAATGCTGTGCAAACACATCAAGAGCACCGTAAATGAATTATTATAAGATAGAAGTTATTGTTCTTGATAACTATCAGGTAAATAGTGGCAGATCTACACCACATTAAGAAAAGTGAAATATATTGTGAGCGGTGGCACTGCTGTGCAACTAAGATAAACATGTCAACTTAAAAGACATGGCAAACATATGAAATTCGCTTTTAATGAAGCCACAACCATCTGTTTATGAGTATAAGCATACTAACAACTCAGTAAGAAATACAGCAATGTGTTAACACAATTTTTCATACAAGAAGTATAAATATATATCTATAGTATATTGAATTGCTATTTCAAATTTATAATAGAAAAAAATATTTATTGGAAGAGAATATTTTTATACATAGGATAACATTTTATTTCTTATTAATATAAATGGATTCCAACCAAGGATAATTGACCATAAATTCTAGAGGTTGTTAACTGTTTGGTCACATTGAATCAAGACAGTAGTGATAAGGAAGCCTCAAAGTTGTTGGCTTCATATAAACAGTTGTTCACCAGTATGTCTGTCTTTCTTAGTTGTTCTAAATTTCTCCAGATTTGTCAAAATTGAATAAAGATGTTATCATCTGCATTAAAAGCTATGATTAATGTATCTTCTTTGTTTTGTTCCTTTTATTAGAGGGCCTGTGTAAACAATACGCAAGGTCCTGTCATCACCTTGGTGTCTTTACTCTTTGTTGTTGTTGTTGTGGTTTTGGGCACCCATATGCAATGCTCTTGTTTGATTATACCAGTACATGTATATATTTTTAATTGTACCTTGTACATAGTTGAAATTTGAAACACAAATAGGGACAAATTTTTCATTTATCAGATTTCTAGGTAAACAGTATTAGTATAATTAAATGAAATTAACCAATGTCAATTGATCCTATTTGCATTGTTTCCTTTTATTGGGTTTAACCTTTACCTACTAAATAAATACTGCTATTTGTTGCTATACAGCATAGCAATTAAAATCAGGAGAATGAGAAAACTTTAGATATACAATTTCTTTATTTTAGACAACATTTTTTATGTAAGTAACTGATATTAAAAATAGATCTATGTTTTTGTAAGTCTACATCTGGTTCTAATTTGGAAAAAAAAAAAATAGAATTTGTTCATCTGTAAATGGCTTCATATAGCACTTTAAAACAACCTCTTATTTTGAGTCAATGCTTAATTGCCCATGTTTATGGCTAAAACTAAGTAGATCTAAAGCACCAGGTTACTATAAGCTTTAGCCTTAAAATTGCGGAGATCAGAAGCAATGCAGAAAGACTTTAAACTCATGGCCATTGCTCATATTAGCTTTCTATGTAAACATAAAAAAAGACCAAAACAAACAATCCTTTCATCCTTTGTAAGTACAAATAGTTTGGTTTCTTTGAGCAAGCAATTTTCCCATTCTTACATTTTTCCAGACTTTAGTGCCTGTTCTAGACATTCAAAAATGAAACCAATCTAAATAAAGTGTAGGATAAATGTGTTTTCTTATTTAGATCAGTATTGAAATTTATGAATTTGATATTTTTTGAAGATACTAAAATCACTGTAATAATGGGTGATTTAAAATTTCTTGAAGACAGAAGCTGTCTTTTTTGTCAAAAAATGCATAAACTGAAGATATGTCTTCTAGTCTAAAGGTTACCTTTCTACCTGGAAGTACAGGAATACTGGAGTGCCACCTCTGCATCAATAATCAGAATGAGGCTCGGTGACGTCACTGTTTTAAATGTAAACATTTTTTGAACTTGAATTTTCTTCCGTCGAAGAGGTTACATAAAATCACTTTTTGATGAATAATTGAAGAAATGACTGCTAAATTTTGTTTTCCTTATTTTAATAGGATTTTCTTGAATGTAGGTTGACTGTAATGTACGATTTCTAGATATAAAAACCTTCTTTAAAGCAATTTTTGATAACCAGTCGGAAATTTGTTGTTGTTGTTGCAAAAAATTAGACTGTGTCTCGAAACACCTATTCAGGGTATAAGAAAGTGAGTGACCGGAAGGAGATAAACGGACGCGGCCTGACATAGGAGCTTTTTATGGGGAAATCAAAATGGACGATTTGGGTTGAACGGTATATGAGTTCTAATTTGGGTATACAGACGTTTCGTACCATAACCATTTTGTACCATAAAATATATTGCCATTTCGTACCAAACGATGACCATTTCGTACCATAAGCCAAGACGTTTCGTACCATACGTGCACCATTTCGTACCAAACATTGACAATTTTACACCAATATGAAAATGGGTTGTTCCCACTTCGTCTAATCCCATTTGGTCTAAAAGTCAAATTCCCATTTCGTCTAAAACCTATATTGTGATAAATTCCCATTTGGTCTAAAAGTTCATTTACTCATTTGTATTAAAAACTATGCTTTGTCTAATGTTTATTAAATATTTTTTTTATAATATCATAATAATAAGTTGACTTTCATGTTTTAATGCATGGAAAAAGGTTTTGAATATTGCTTTTATAAACTTATTTCTTGATAAACTTTTATTAGAACCAATAAAACATTTATTGAAAATAACAAACTTTGATCCTCAAGAGGTTATTATTCAAAATAATAAATTGATTTTATTTAATTATCAGAAAACTACTTTGTATGTGCGTGTGTGGGGGGGGGGGGCTGTATATAACACCTTTGTGACATTAACACCTCTATGACACTCATAACATGTCAAAAACATTTTGTAGACGAAATGGGAAAATGATACAATAAGGTGTCAAAAGGTTTTAGACCAAATGGGAATTTTTGGTCTAAACCAATAATTTTATAGTGTAGACGAAATGGGATTAGACGAAGTGGGAATAAACCATGAAAATATTTACTACTTATGTTATAATTTTTGTTTTTCGTAAATACTCATTATTTTCCGTTAAAAATCGTACGAATATGCATCTGTTCTTGCTGCGAGCCAATTAAGTTTATAGCCTTTATCTTATTAAAGGAGAAAGTCAAATAATGAAAAGGTTGATTGGCTGGTATGTTGTTTGACTCTTGTTTGTCACAAGATTCTAATTAGCTGTCCTTACAGCAATTTAGGCACCGGTAAAACCAGTAAGAAATAAGTTTTAGTTTCGACGTTTTATTTTGTTTAGTTTCTTATTTAGTAACTTATGATTTTTATGTTTCCGTTTTCAGGTTTAGATCTAGATCCAAAAACATTTAGGAAATTCAGGCGCCTTTTCCAATTTTTAAAATCAACAAAGCTTCAACAAAAACAAATAAATGAAATAATAATGAATAGGAAAATACCACTGTCCATCCATTTTTTGTATATGATATTTTTGTATATTCTATTTTATTAACATTTTTGTATAATGTGTCTTTAAATAGAATATCAAGAATATTATCATATGAATTTAATTTGACTTCTTTTCTTTCATCTAAATAAAACACTTATGTAATTATGTATCAACGCACGGACCCATGTATATTAACAGCTCCTGATCAACGCGAAAGGAAATAGCTATCATGTGCTACGAAATGGTATTTTTATGGTACGAAACGAACTTTTTATGGTACGAAACGGCTTCGTCTATGGTACGAAACGTCTTCCCTATGGTACGAAACGTCTTCTTCTGTGGTACGAAACGTCTGGTACGAAATGGTTATGGTACGAAAAGTCCATAATTCTCTAATTTTATTGATTGTTATTTTACTTCTTTTCTCTCCATATATACCTGTAAGCTATAGGCGGTCTTCAGACCGGGCCTTCGGCCCGGTCTTTCGCCCGTATAATTTTTGACAGAAGTACCATGGCTCTTCGTAATTTCACGGTACAAACTAGTCAATTATGAATGAGATTCAAATAAAAAACAAATTAAGAACGAAAATACTATGCATTACAAGCCTGTTCCTTGATCTGTCAATCAGCAAAATATTAGGGGTCTTGCTAGAAAAGTAATAGCTGAAAATGCTTCTGGATTTTGACCACCGTCATGAGTACCATATTGAGTCAGAACGTCATATTTCCACGGTAGTTAACAAAATCTACCATGAAATAATTTATTAGGGTCCAAACATTTGATTTTCGTTTTCTTTTACATTCCTTGGTGTCTATGTACCTTATATTGGTCAAATTTGCGTTGTGTTTACGATTTTAAAACCAGAATTGGAGGTATTTTGGAAAGGGGGTGGCTGAATGATGGAACATGGTGCAGATCTTGAATGCATTGATATTTTTAATTAATTTCATATTTAAAATTCAAGAAATAATTGATCTTCTTAATTAGGTAGATATGTGTAGGGTTTGTTCACAAAATGTGCATCAATTCACAACCAATACAGCAAGCGTTGCGCTAAAATTCGATTGCCGCGAAAATACGACGTCCGCGAAAATACGGAGTTGAAGTATATGATTTTTAGCTATTTAGAGAAAAATACAAAAGGTTTGTGCAATTATAATCAAAGAAAGATATTACCTGTATTTTTGTGCTTTGTTCCAAAAACCCAAACTAAGTCCGAGGTGCTATCTTTGGCGGGTTGGCCTAAAATATAAAATGGACTACCTATCTTGAAATGGGGCGAAATGAACTTTCTTTTGGCTAAATGGACTTCTTGTGCAACAAACTAATATTTTTGCAATTAAATTCTTTTATGAGATTCAGTAAAATGCTTCATAGATCTTTTCACTAAGTATTTTTCATTAGAAATGGAGATATATAAATGCATTTTGAAATTTTTTGAAGACATGATGACTGACGTCTAAGAAGACCTCTCGACGGCTTTGTCATGTTGGCTATTTAGTTCTCACATGCAACTAAATTAAAGAAAAGTTGGCAACATAAAAATATGATTGATTTTACCTAAAATGGCCAAAGTTAACATACTGTAAGAAAAGTATCTGACAGGATTAAATGTTAAGGGTTTTTGTAAGTACACCGGTAAATGGTTGAAAAAAAAAAGTTCCAGCACATCAATTTGCTGGAAATAAAATTACAGATTTAGATAAGGGAATGATTCACATAAGCAATATCATAAAATATTTTAATAAAAAGTTAAGAGAAAAACAGACAATTTGCATTAATACCACTGGTAGTAGGGCCAAGGACTTTAATAGGAGTGTAATATTATACATATTTTTGAACCTCCTTTAAAAAAATCTTAGATCTGCCTGCCAGTAAATATGTTGTAGATGAATACCTTCTAATATTACTTAATAATAGCATTTTTAGCTCACCTGAGCACGAAGTGCTCAAGGTGAGCTATTGTGGTTAGGTGGATGTCCGTCGTGCGACGTGCGTCGTCAACATTTGCCTTGTATGCACTCTAGAGGCCGCATTTTTGCCCAATCAACCTGAATTTTGGTCAGAATGATTGTCTTGATGAAATCTCAGACGAGTTCAAAATTGGGTCAACTGAGGTCAAAAACTAGGTCACAGGGTCAAATCTTAGAAAAACCTTGTATGCACTCTAGAGGCCACATTTTTTGCCCGATCAACCTTAATTTTGGTCAGAATGATTGTCTTGATAAAATCTTGCACGAGTTCGAAATTGGGTCAAATGGGGTCAAAAACTAGGTCATGGGGTCAAATCTAAGAAAAACCTTGTATGCACTCTAGAGGCCACATTTTTTGCCCGATCAATCTGAAATTTGGTCAAAATGATTGTCTTGATGAAATCTTGGACGAGTTCGAAATTGGGTCAACTGGGGTCAAAAACTAGGTCACAGGGTCAAATCTAAGAAAAACCTTGTATGCACTCTAGAGGCCACATTTTTTGCCCGATCAATCTGAAAATTGGTCAGAATGATTATCTTGATGAAATCTTGAATGAGTTTGAAATTGGGTCAACTGGGGTCAAAAACTAGGTCACAGGGTCAAATCTAAGAAAAACCTTGTATACATTCTAGAGGCCACATTTTGTGCCGATTAACCTGAATTTTGGTCAGAATGATTGTCTTGATAAAATCTCAGACGAGTTTGAAATTTGGTCAACTGGGGTCAAAAACTAGGTGACAGGGTCAAATCTTAGAAAAAACCTTGTATGTACTCTAGTGGTCGTATTTATTGCCCAATCAGCCTAAAAATTGGTCAGAATGATTATCTTGATGAAATCTCGGACGAGTTTGAAATTCGGTCAACTGGGGTCAAAAACTAGGTCAGGGGGTCAAATCTTAGAAAAAACCTTGTATGCACTTTAGAGGCCACATGATTTGCCCAATCAACCTGAATTTTTGTCAGAATAATGGTCTTGATAAAATCTCAGACAAGTGTGAAATTGTGTCAACTGGGGTCAAAAACTAGGTCACGGGGTCAAATCTAAGAAAAACCTTGTATGCACTCTAGAGGCCACATATTTTGCCCGATCAACCTGAATTTTTGTCAGAATAATGGTCTTGATAAAATCTCAGACGATTTGAAATTGGGTCAACTGGGGTCAAAAACTAGGTCACAGGGTCAAATCTAAGAAAAACCTTGTATGCACTCTAGTGGTTACATTTATTGCCCAATCAGCCTGAAAATTGGTCAGAATGATTGTCTTGATGAAATCTAAGACGAGTTTGAAATTCGTTCAACTGGGGTCAAAAACTAGGTCACAGGTTCAAATCTAAGAAAAACCTTGTATGCACTCTAGTGGTTACATTTATTGCCCAATCAGCCTGAAAATTGGTCAGAATGATTGTCTTGATGAAATCTAAGACAAGTTCAAACTGGGGTCAACTGGGGTAAAAAACTAGGTCACAGGATCAAATCTAAGAAAAACCTTGTTTGCACTCTAGAAGCCACATTTTTTGCTTGATCAACCTGAAATTTGGTCAGAATGATTGTCTTGATTAAATCTTGGACAAGTTTGAAATTAGGTCATCTGGGGTCAAAAACTAGGTCACAGGGTCAAATGTAAGAAAAACCTTGTATGCACTCTAGAGGCCACAATTTTTGACCAATCAACCTGAAATTTGGTCAAATTAATTGTCTAGATGAAATCTCGGAGGAGTTTGAAATTTGGTCATTTGGGGTCAAAAACTAGGTCACGAAATCAATTATAAAAATCCTTGTTAGTCAACCTTAACATTGTGAAAAAAGGCTTCTCAATTTGTATAGAAGCAACAGCTTTTTTTAGCTCAGTCATTCATCATTCTATTTCTCATACTTCATTTGAAAATTTTAGACAGTTCATTCAGGTGAGCGATTAAGGGCCACTATGGCCCTCTTGTTTGATAAGATATTGACTATTTTGATTTAGACAATGATTTATATGCATATATATGTAAATTTGAAATTACACTTGTTTTATTTGATTTTGCAGAGGTTACTGGAACAGGTCATTGTCAACAAGCCAGGAGATCCAATACAGTTCCTAATTGAGCTATTGAAAAGAGATAATAATGATGGTAAAATACAGAACAGTTTTTACTAGCTCACCTGAGCATGAAATGCTCAAAGTGAGCCAAATGTGAATGATTATTGTCCGGCTTCAATCCTTCAGATTTCAACCAAACTACAACTAAACTTCAGGAATGATCCGATCAACAGCTAACAAAATACTTTGAAGAATTGGAATCCATGCAGAACTCTGGTTACCATAGTAACAGAGTTGTAAAAAAAATCCTACACCAAATCTAGCATGAAGCCTTTCCCTTTGTTTTGGGATCCCAGATTTTGCATCTATATAAATATAAAGTACAAGAATCTTCTACTACCAAGCCAGAAAGCTTAATCCTGTTATAAATGGCACATTGATTTTTTCCTAAGACTCTTGACCAAAAAACTTAGTGCACCTACTTAAATTATTAGCCTTATATTATGGGATCCCAGAAAAAGCCTTGTAGTATGGGATCCCAGAAATAAGATTAAAATCTTAAGAAATCTTCAGCCCTAACTTTCTAGTTTGAAACTAAGATATTTACAAAAACATAACCCTAAGACCATTTGACAGAAAAAGTCAAATAAGTGTGCCAACTTGAAGGTAAGTCCTGTGGGGTCCCCTTTTTACATAAAGATAAAGAAAGAAGCACCAACAATCTTCTCTTTCTACACAATAAGGCAACATTTTTCAAATTTTGGCCATAAAATTGTGATGTGGCCCCTAAAAAAACACTGTAAATTTCTTTCAGATAAGAATTTAGCCTGTGTTTTTAGATGAGATAGAAGAAATACTTTTGAAAAAGGTCTCATTCTAAACATTCAGACATACAATTTTCAAAATTTGTCGAATAGCTTTCATTGATCTACCAAAACGATTCACTGTAAATTTCATTCTTATATTGATATTTCTTTTGTTTTTATCTAAAATATGACACAGAGAAATTGAAGAGAAACTCTGAACCTCGGAAACCACCTACTCAGGTCACAGTCCTCTTGTATGATCAAATATACCAGTAGATTATAAACAGTCTAATTTTATTTTATATTGAAAAATTCTAATATTTATAATGGCATTGAGAGGAGTTACTATATTTAGGCATTAACAATAGTTATGAACACCCAAAGACCCATGAAAATATGCATGAAATACATAAAAAAAACAATATGAGAAGTACAAAAGTTGAGACTGCATTGTAAGTCCATCTGACCATCTGGAATCAAAAGCTTAAATTTGAACCTTTCCTCATTGTCTAATTCTCAAAAAATTGTTTTGCTTTGCTATATGTTCATTTTTGAAGATCTATCTATGGATGAATCTGCTAACAAAAGAAAAAAGGAATAGACTTCAAACGTCAACCTCTCTGTTTTGTATAAACCATGTTTGAATTGTGTGTTTTACAGTTCCACAAATTGTCATCCTTGGTCCCCCTGCATCTGGTAAGAGGACCATTGCTAAGATGGTGGCAAACAAACTGAGAACAGCCCACATAACCCCTGATAATCTTGTCACTGAGGCAGAAACAGATCTCAAATCTGAGGCTCAAGTCTTCCTGAAAAAGAACCAGGTTTGCTTTAAATAATTCTACTCAATGAAATATTGATGAAATAAAATATGTTTTCCCTAAAGTTGCATTATTTTTGTTTAATGAATTTTTACATTCCTCTGAAATAAATCAATTATTAGGAGAAAACCCTTGGAGGCGGCTGTGTTGTTGATGTAATCGTTGTCACGCAAATACTTTGACAATCTGTGATATCTCAATTTTTACTGAAGGCTGTCACTTGAAACTTGGCACACATGCTCACCATCAAAAGAGCAATGATATTTTTATTTATCTTACAACTATACAAATATACGAGTGATAACATCCCGGATGATATTTTTTATGATATCACATAGTTATTTTTAGAACAATGATATAATGCGGTTATTTTTAGAAACTTGTATTTCAGTTAAAGAAAAATCCATGAAAACGAGACAAATAGAGGTTATAAGATAAATATAATACGTACTTAGTGTTTTGCATGAAAAAAATATCTAACTCGGTTGTGGGAATTGTTAAATGTCTCGGCAGAGCCTCGACAATTATCAATTCTCCCAACCTCGTTAGATATTTTTTCTCATACAAAACACTAAGTATGTATTATATATATCTAGAATTTTGTTGATTTATAGCTAATTTTCATGCCATATTATCAAAATAAAATCATATTCATTTCTCTTAACTCTTAATCTGATCAAAAAAAACAAACAAAGCCTCTTCATACACTTATTTGCTATATAAACATGTTTTTCTAGTACCCTCATTCTCCTTCCTATCATTTGAATTTAAAATGAGATTTCTACAAATATTAAATGTCTGAAATGTAAAGAGTCTGTGACTTCATATTTGCTTGCACATTCTATAAACGGTTTTTACATCAATCCTATGTTAATGGGACTTGTTTCAGTTGACATTGCTAGACAATCTATTATTATACAATATAAAAAAGGGATTTAGCATAAACACATTTTGAATTCTTACATTGGAACGAATACATTGAACCTGAAAATGTGAACTGAAGCTTGTACATAATTTTGTGTCTATCATTTCAGACTATACCAACTGATTTATGGACCAAAATTGTTGAGGAGAGGATGAAGTTGTTTGACTGTGTAAAGAGAGGCTGGGTTATGGAAGGTTTCCCACAGACACGAGAACAAGCCATAGCTCTGCAGGCACTGGGCATTTATCCTAAACATTGTGGTATGCTCCTGTTTCTTAGTCAATATTAATACAGATTACAGTTTTTAGACTGGTCTGATTTTAAAGAAGATTGAGATGGCTGTTCAAATGGATTGAATATTGAAAACCAAGAGTCAATAAGCCTCAGGAATTATGTGGAGCCATTTACTGACTGATTGTGCTCAAGTTTTGCTGTAAATCAGGCTATTTCCATGTCACTATATTTTAGTATCTCCAGGGCTGACAGAGGAATTGGCAAGTTGCCTTATACAGAGTAATATTAAGTTAGTTATTTAGTTATTAGATTAAATAAGTTATGTAATTGATTTCGTGTGTTCGCACAGTTGGTAATGTCAGCAAATAATTCACTTGCTAATAAAATCTGGTTTGCATGAAGGATAATTTTTGTTTCAGTATAAGATTGATTTCAATTTCATTGAGTGAATAACAAAAGCTATACAATAACAAGTGCCAGAGCCATGAGTGAAACTAGAGCTTTTGTTGTTCTCCAAATGAGATATGAATTGATCTTAATCAAAAACATATGATTGTTCTTATTCTTTCCTTCAAAAATGAGACAAAATTTTCAAGTTTTGTGACAAATTTTCTTAAAGCATCATTTTGCATGTGATTGATATGTAACTTTCATAATTATGCCACTTATTGGACTCTGCTTAGATAACATCAAGTACTATGAAATGAAAAAAGCGGGGTATAAGTTTTTTTATAATCTCACTGGTTAGACAGTGAGTTTATCAAATGATAATCTATTATTATTTCTCGATAATCTACCGAAAGGCATTAAAGAAAATAGAATGAACTTGCATGCCTTCTAAACTTATTATGGACTCATTGTTGAACTTGATAAGAGCTGAAATGAGAACATGTGTCTCATTCTGTCTTTCAGTAATTCTAGATGCACCAGACACAGTGTTGATAGAGAGGGCTCAGGGAAAGAGGATTGATCCTTCAAACGGAGGTAAGGGGTTTTTATGCTGTCTTTCTATTTTCCTCCAGGGGTTATACAGAATCATAACTTCTTGAAACCAATCAGGCATTTTCAGCATAAGGTAACATTTTTAGAGGATCACGGAGCATTTACACTGTGTCAGCTTGATGGATTGCCCCAAATGATTAGGATCATTTGTATAATCATTATGAAGATTTAGCCTGTGCTTGATATTTCCAAATATTTCACATCTGTGTAAAGACAGAGCTATTGAAGGGGAAGGGGGGGGGTGATTTGGATTTTAGATCAAAGTATTTTCAGAAATCATGGTACAAACTCTTTGTTGTTGGTACTCATTTGAATCATCTTATTAAGACGGTTGAAATTTGAATTGTCTTGTTGAAACGGTTCAAATGAGTACCCACAACATAGGATTTTATTGCGAATTAAAATTTTTAGAGTGGTCTAGACGATTCTGTACTGGTTTGAGACCAATTCTCATCGAGTACCAGTTCTCGCTAATCACCCTGGTTCACAGTAAAGACAGAAAGGAAACCCTTGAAAATTACAAATTATGTTGAGAACAACTTCTTCTGAAAATAATTTGTTGTAAATGAATATTGCGTCTTTACTGTGAAAATGGTCAGTGGCAAGTGCTAGTATGCGGCAGAAATTGGTCTCCAACCAGAATATGCACTGATCTCAAGTCTTACCAGGGTCTTCACTATAAGCTCTGTAGATCATGATATGTTTACAAGAATTACAAGTACTGAGTTTTCAGCTGCTATGAAAAAGAGTATAATTTGAATGGTTTTACATATAATATCTTTAATTGTGATTGAAAATAGACTTTGAAGCTGTTTCTTTTGAATAATTATAATATGTACAACTATGAATTAAGGTAAGCATTGAAACATTCCATGAAAAGGTACTTTTGTTTCTACTTCAATTGCTTTGGCTATGTGAAAGATTTATCTAAAGTTTTCACCATAGATCTATATTAAAATGTTCCTGCTGTCATAGCTCAGTTGGTAGCGCATGTGACTGTCAATCTAGAGGTCTCAGGTTCAATCCCAAATGACGGCACATATCTTTTCTGACTGTTTATCTCTCACCAATGGGTTGATAATCCTAGACCTATTTGAGATAGCAGCTGGAGACAAGGAAAGGATGTGATGGTAATACTTGTGAGAGAAATAACAAGAATCCATTGTAAGATACTCCAGCGATGTAACTGAGGGATTTTTAAAAGTGGCGTAAAACCCCATTCAAACAAACTAACATCTATTTAAATGTTTGTTTGTTGCTAGCTCAATTATTCTGACATCTGTATTTAACTTTTGACCTAATCTAATATCTGGACTTTTACAACTAACTAGTATATAGAGGGTATTGAATGAGTGATCAAAATGACTGCCTCGGTAGCCTAGTGGTATAGATGCTGGACTCGTTACCTGGACCTTGCGGGGTTGAGTCCCACCATGGCCTGGGTGTGTTAATGGACAAAACACTTCAAAGCCAGCCCCAGGTCATCCAGCTGTAAAATTAGGTTGCAGTGAGTTAAACCACTGCCTCTCTCTTAATTATTTGAAAACATGTTGATTGAGTGTGTTCGAGAGCGACTCTAAAAGCTTAAGCTTTCTTCGCAAGTGAACTAAAACAAATTAGTATAAACTAAACAAAATAGCATGTTTATTTTAATTAATGGAGTCATCTATAAACAGATAAAAACAAGGCTTTGTCGAATTTTTATCTGTAAAAGATAAAGAGTTTAAAATATTTGGTTTTGTATGGACATAAATTTGATATTCTATTTATAATATGATCCCAATTTTTATGTTGAATGGACAAAAATTCATAAAATTTTACCTCTACAATTTTTCTGCATAACATATAACACCGTTTAAAAATAATGTCTTCAAAATGCATGCATTATGACGTCATTTTAGCATGTACAATATTGTGTTGTTCTATGCTCTCAGCTTGGTATCATAGTTTTTCTACTAGTGAAATAATACCTATGTAGTATCAAAATTCTGAATGTGTTTATTCACTCCAAAACATTGATCAATTTATATATCTACCCATTTCAGATGTATATCACACCACATTTGACTGGCCGTCCAATACAGATATACAGAACAGGTTAAAGGAAGCAGATGGTTACACAGAGGAAGATATGATCAACAAATTAATCACATATCATCGACATTTTGAGGGGATTTATGACTGCTTTAAGAAGTGTTCAAAAACTATTAACGCAGATCAACCCAAGGCAGATGTTTTCTCACAGGGTAAAGTATTCATACAACACCTAATGAAACAGAATTTCATAAATCAGGTTTTGACACTAACTTATGTGGCTAAGGAGTCCAGTAGACACCCACCCAAGAATTCATGGTGTCCAGACCGAAAGTAAAGAGTCAAAATTTTCATATTTGGAAGAACATTGTGAAATAGAAGAAATTGCTTGCCAAAAGCAATTTCTTCTTTTCCACATGTTCCTTCTGAAATATTATCTGCAACATCTCTTGTTGTGAGCAATGCTAAAAAATTGAACGTTAATTTGTTTGTTGAATTATTATTCTATGACCAAGGGAGTCCTGACTCACAAAATAATAGAGTACCAACTGGAAAATTTGGAGTCTCGGACTCGTGGAGTGGACTCCCCTTAGTGTGGAAACTTGTAATGGATCTCTAGTAGATAATTGCTTCAATATTTCACTGCAAGACCCGTGAAATTACCTTGCTTTTGTTCATTTCTTACTATTCACATTTTTTAAATGGGGCCATTTAACAGATAACCTCTCACATTGTCATGTAATAACATGTTAAATTATCTGCTTGAAGTGAGTCTTTGCTAGACTTTTGGCCTCACTATGTTTAGAATACAGGGTCAAATTTGGTCACCAAGGCATCTGTGCAATGCTTAGTTTTAAGTTTTTATGTGCAAGTAATATATATTCGTTTCTTATGTTGCTTAGTTGATCTGAAAATTTCACACATGTTTTTTGTTACCATTAGTCAAGCGACCAAGGTCAAAATTATCTGCCCCAATTCACCCAGCTGTAGCATAGCAGTGGGTCCAAACCTCTGCCTCTCTTCCAGGGATGTGAAAAAATTTAATTGACTGTTGAGCATACTAAAGGGACTCTACAAGCTTAATCCTTCATTGCAATCGAATTAAAGTAATTTTGTTTAAACTAAAGTCAAGATCAACTTTCAAGATCAAACAGTTAAACTAAACCCCCCAAAAAACAATTCCATAGACCTTAGCAGATACATGTACATGTACCAAGGCCAGTGTCATCTGACAAGGTTGGGGTCAACTATCAATGCAAAACTCTTGAAAGATTTGCTGTTTAAGGGGCATTAGTGTTACATAAAACATTTTGTTTATTTTCAGTATACACATTCCTGAGTGGTCAAGCCCGGTCCAATGCTCCATTGACTCCCCGTGTTGTGTTACTTGGTGCCACTGGCTCTGGTAAAGGTGTGCAGGCCTCCCTTCTGGCTAACAAATACAACATTGTTAAAGGTAGGAATATATGATATATCTGAATCTGCCAAGCAACCATCTAATTTCAAAGATATTCTTCTGCATTATGCACCATGGAACAATCTGCCAAACCATGTAATCATGTCACAGTCTTTAAACGCCTTCAAAAGTAATTAAAACAATCACTGGAAGAATCACCCACTTAAGTTCACCCCCAGCTGCTACACACACAGTGCGAACACCAGTTGTTAGAATCAAGAAACTTTGAGAATCTCAAAAGCTTAAAGCTTACCATTGATCCGGAGACCGTAAGTAAACCGTAAGTGAAATCATTGGCCATCACAATTCAATCTGCTTGTGACAATTTCAGAATCTTTATAGGAATAAGGAATTCACAAGCAGCTGCCACTGATAATACCCCCAACAGCACTCATCTTTTCTGACTTTTTGTCTCCCACCAATTGGTTGATGATGGTAACCCTATTTGGGATAGCAGCTGGAGATTAGGAAAGGATTTGATGGTAGTACTGGTATGAGAATTACCAGGAATATATTGTAAGGTGCTCCTGCTGCTATGATTAAAAAGAGAGATTATTAAAAGCGGCATAAAACCCAATTCAAACAAACAACAGACATTGATAATACCACTGAAACAAGTAAGTTTACTGTTTTGGTAAGATGGTTCTATTGTTATAAACATTGAAAAACTTCCAGAAGGATTCAACTGACTGCTCAAGCTTTGATCCTTGCTCTGAAATGTAGAAGAAATCTTGAAAAATTACAATGGCAAAAAAGAGAAGAAATCAGTCTCCAAGTACTACTTTTCCTGGTATCAGACAGCAGAACAACAAAAATATGCCTTTTAGCTCACCTGAGCACGAAGTGCTCAAGGTGAGCTATTGTGATGGTAGAATGTCCGTCGTCAGTCGTGCGTTGTCCACAATTTCTTTAAACATCTTCTCCTCCTAAACCAGTGGGCCAATCTTGATGAAACTTGGCAGCGATGTTCCTTTGGTCGAGCTCTACCAAAGTAGTTCAAATAATTGAAATCCATCCTTAACTTTCCCTTTACCCTTAACAAAAAGGGTGAAAATATGAAAATCTTTAAAAATCTTCTTCTCTGAAACAAGAAGGCAGACAGCTTTCATATTTGGTATGTAGCATCATCTAGTGGACCTCTACCAAGTTTGTTCATATCAAGACCCTTGGGTCATATTTGGGCTTTGCCTGGGCCCAACCCTTTTCACATAGAATCAAAGAGCGAAACTTAAAAAATCTTCTTCTCTGAAACCAGATGGCAGACAGCTTTCATATTTGGTATGTAGCATCACCTAGTGGGCCTCTACAAAGTTTGTTCAAATCAAGATCCTTGGGTCATATTTGGGCTTTGCAAGAGTGCATCCCTTTATCTCTTATGAGAACCAAGGGTAAAAAAATGAAAATCTTCAAAAATCTTCTTCTAAGAAACCAGAAGGCAGACAGCTTTCATATTTGCTATGTAGCATCATCTAGTGGACTTCTACCAAGTTTGTTCATATCAAGACCCTTGGATCTTATTTGGGCTCCAACTGGGCGCAACCCTTTTTACATAGAATTGCAGAGCAAAAATCTTTAAATATCTTCTTTTATTGAAACCAGAGGGCACACTGCTTTCATTTTTGGTATGTAGCATCATCTAGTGGGCCCCTACCAAGTTTATTCATGTCAAGACCCTGGGGTTATATTTGGGCTCCACCCGGGCGCTTCCCTTTCAGCACATCTGACCCTGGGATCACATTTGGGGTCCACCCGGGTGCATCCCTTTATTACATAGAATCAAAGAGCAAAAAGGCATATCTGTCTTGCTCTTAGCTGAAAACGTTCCATGGTATTGATCTTAGGCAAATGTCTTCTTTTTGATATCTGCCTATCTAATTAATGTGATGTCCCAGGGGTCAAAGAGACTCAGGTGAGCGATCTAGGACCATCTTGGTCCTCTTGTATATTTTGAGGGTTCAACTACTGGTTAATGGGTTAAATGCAATTCCAGTTTGATTGAAAAGTAATATGAGCCAGTGCAAGACATTCCCAACAATTTAACATATGTGCAAAGCAAAGCTTCTAGCCAGCCTATGCATCAGCACAATCTGACCAGAGTCTTTGCTGTGAGCTGTGATCAAAGATAAGGTCTTAATCCCTCTTCTACCAGTCATCATATATCATTATTGAATAGTGTCGTCTACACTGCTTAAAATTTGTACATCACACACTTGTGAAATTGTTGCAAATATTATGCACAGGCTAATGTTGATCTAAAACTTCATGTCTATTTCAGTGTCTTGTGGTCAGTTAATGAAACAAGCTATTGCAGATGAAACAAAGCAAGGTTTGGCAGCCAGAGCTTATATAGACAAAGGCATGTTAGGTAATACTACATATATTATTATCCTTTTCGGATTCTATTTTTGAATCTCATTAGTCCAGGAGTTACTATGATAGTTTGTCAGCTAAGCTGCTTTGATGATGAGTGTGAAATCGTTGGTAGAATTAGCAACTAGTCGGTGACTGATTGATGTATTGTCTATTTTGATTGCAGGACTTATTAATTTTATGGTTTATGTTCATTCATTTATTCGACTTCTTAGTTTTAGAAAATGTTGCAGTTGAAAATGAGAAATCTCGGGCAAAGCAATTTAAAACAGAAACTCCTGATTTCTTGCTGATTTTTAAATTTCCCATTAGGTGTGTATTACCTTTAAGTATAAATTTCTGTTTCCAGTACCAGACAATATTGTAATGTCAATCCTATCAGCTAGACTATCACAGCTAGATTGTGTCACCAGGGGCTGGGTGTTACATGGCTTTCCTAGAACTAGAGAGCAAGCTGAAACACTTAGTAAAGCTGGATTTGTACCAAACAGGTAGATATATACCATCCTTTACTGTTGGCTTCTCTTAGAACAAGAAACCTGTCAGTTGTCACCCCTCTTCATTCTAGCAAGCATTGGAAGAAATGTTGATAATCACCCTTGGTTGTTTGCACTTACATGGGAAGAACTCTATCAAATGTCTGTGATCGCTGGGAATCATCGGAAAATTGTACAAATCTTGTGCTGAAAACATGTGAGCAAATGTTCAGCATTTTTAAGGGGTATCTTTATTCATGTTGATGATCATATATATACACATACTTATCACACACTGGAGGTTCTAAATTCCCAAAAAAGTGAATGATTTATATGTTCTAGCAACAACATCCAGGATATTAAGGCGAGACAATGGCCTAAGCTATTTGTCAGTGTGTAGAAAAAATGTTTTGGTTCAACACGGTCAATATGCTTAAGTTTATTATTAAATGTCTCAAAAATCGACCTTGGTATTCAAAGAAGGTTTTGCCCAATATGGTTCCATGTGATATCATTTACATGTAAAACAATAGCCAAATATACTGCCCGAAGGAAAGATACCTAAAGTGTGAATATGTTATCTTATTTTGAAACTTACACCTGCCTATTTCTTACAGGGTATTCTTTCTTGATGTACCAAATGATTCAGTTCTAGAGAGACTAACCCTACGAAATACAGACCCAATAACGGGAGAACGGTACCACATGCTTTATAACCCTCCACAATCTCAGGAGGTGAAAGAACGGCTGGAACAACACCCATCAGATACGGAGGATGCTGTCAGACAACGGCTGTCGCAATATCATACTTATGTAGAAGAGATAGCCGATTATTACACAGACGGACAGAGAATCAATGCTGATCAGGATCCACACACTGTGTTTGAGTGTATTGAGAGTATGCTGGTGAATCCATTACCAAAACATTACCCTTAATTTAGGTGCCTTGTATTTAAGACAGTTTTGGGGTTGTCGAAAAACTATTGTAAATGACTATAAATATAGACACTTAAAATAGTTTTACGATGAACCTTTGATTTGTTTGTGATACAATCCATACAGTTGAAAACAAAAGAATATAATGTTTAAAATGCAAAAAAATAAATTAAACTTAAAAAAAAACAATAGAAAAAATGTTTGCCATGGAAAAGAAAATATAATTTATGTAAAAGAAAAGCATCAATAAACTTAAAGAGCAATTGAGTTTATTTAATTCAGTCTTTATTTCTATTGCTTCTTTTCTTAGTTTCAATTAAAGTTTTTCTTTATCTTAAGATTTGTTTGTTTCCTATTCATTGAGAGAGCCTTACTGTCAAAATAAGAAATAAAGCTTCTGTATTGTTCATAGCAGATGTTCAGCTAGATAAGAATGTAAATTTGATGGGAGTGTTTATCCCCTTTCCATATGATTTATTATTATTACAATGGCGTAAAAAGCATATGTGAAATAAGAAAAAATACATAGAACTTTTATTCACAATAAAATTTATATGTCATGTGTTACCTGCGTACACATATTGCTCTGCTCATTTATTATACTAAACATCACTAAAGCAGGAATGTTGATGCTTTTGACGTCATATATCCCACATGCTAAATGACGCCCTTTGCTTTCAATGAAATTCTCTCAATGTAAATATCATTACTTGTTCATTAACTTTACATCCAGAAAAAGGGTTGTAAGACTATTTTATACCTAGAAAAGGGTAATATATTTTCAGAATTGAAATCGTGTTATAGTGGACCAGGGACTCTATATATAGTATATTTAGTGTCCATGAATGGACATGAGCTCTTTTTCCCGTTGATTTGTCCATTAATAATGTCTGATTGGGGGAGGAGTTCTATGCAAAGCTCTGCCCTTGGATTTTACCTTTTGCATATAACTCCTCCTCCATCAGACTATATGCATGGACACATCAACATGAAAATGAGACCGTATTTCATGAAAAATATTGCCAAGTTGAGTATACAACAACAACAGTTCTAAATGAAAGCAAAGTATTATCATTAACACATATCCTGATGAATGTTTCATGTTTTTCCTCAAAAGCATAGAAATTTTATTTATTCAATACTTTATTGTTAAATATATATATTAATTAAATATTGATTTACAAGCTATTTTGTTATTTCGATTTTCTTTAGCTTCCAAATATCACTGTCAAACTCCCTGACAACCTTATAAGATCTGGAGGTGGACCATCTGGGAACTCCGTGAAATAAATATTTGAAAAAGAAATCGGTCCTGGTACAGGTCGACCGGAGTTCGCACTTAACAACTCTTGCACACGGGGAAGCTTGGTCATTTTTGATTCAGAAAATCAGCAAATCGCGAAAAGTGCAGCCCACGCATTGCGCGTATTCTGACTAGAGTTGATACTTTAAGCGCAATCCAGATGGCCCATTTTCGCATGACGGGGTAATTTCTTATTTACTGTCGGATTATTCCACATTACGACATGTCGAAACGCCTAGCGTGCTTGGATAGTCATTTGTGTATAAAACGTCGACTCGCGGACAGTGCGTCATTTTACTAAAACTGGCATGGAATCTCGGGAGAACAAATGCATCTTCATGAAATCAACAAGTACCCATTTCGTGGAATAGGGTGCCAGGTTCGCAGCAAGAGTTTTGATACTTCTGTGGCTAAAATGTATCCCCCCAGCCCCCCCCCCCCCCCACCTCCTCCCAATTTAAAATTATTGGGTTAAGTTGGAGACTGGGAGATTTTTAAAAGCACCATGCGCTCATGTCCATACGGCCTGATAGTTAAAGCTATATAGCACATACTAAGATCTCGGGGCTGTTTGGTTACTGAAGATAGTGTCACATAAAACACGTCGGCGATGCACCGCCGTCCCTTTGTGGCATCGGTGATAAAAATGACGAATAGTCGGCCACCGGTCGGTGCAACGGCTGATTCAATAGTGTTTTTTTTCTTTCTTTCTTTCTTTTTATCCTTCTGAGGTCGGCTACACAACGGCTTCATACCTCAATAAAATTAATAAATACTCTCTTCATCGCCTAAGAGGAAAAGGTATGAGACATAAATAAAACAAAATTAAATCCAACACAATTAAGCAATTTTTTCCTTTTCAACAGAAAACTTTTCTAAGATTGTCACTTTTTTCCCTATCATGCATGGGATTATCATCAGGCTCCCATAAGCATGATCACAATGCTAGTACGTTATCGTCATCTTTATGTTTTAATCCATACTTACGAAAAAAGATTTTCTTGATGGCATGTTGGTATGGCGGTTGAATTGAAAACTGCTTAAATGCCTCTTCTTTTATTTGTTTCATTTAACTTCGATGATATTGCCGGGTTCAGCAACGGTTAAGTTTCTCCATTAGGATTCATACAATCCACCAATATATTAATCTTTGGGCCTGTCAAAAATTCATCTTCACGAGTCAAGGGGGTATCGAATCGATAGCTTCTTCTCGAAGTAAAACGTTCCTAACCCTTAGTTCGACAAGATGTCACAAATTGGACTCATATTACACATATATTGTATGTATATTATATACTGAGAAAATAAATGAAAACTTTACACTTTTTAATTTTCTATTTCTCTCTTCCTCAAAAAGAAAAAAAAAGAAACTTTGAGAAAAAGAACTTGTCACGGATGCAAAACTTGTCAGTTTAAATAGAATCGAGGTGACATTATGTATTCTATTGAAGGCCGCGTATTTTACGTCAACGTGTAGACCCCGAAAACGGAAAATATTAACCAGGCGGTAAGTAGTACTGTGTACACCTACATGCCGCGAACGTTACATATAATATGTCGGATGCCGGGCCAGTCCCAAAATACGATTTAGGGTCAAAAAGGCCCAATGACAAAAAGGCCCAGTGTACAAAAAGGCCCAGTGACAAAAAGACCCGGGTCAAAAAGGCCCACTATGAAAAATGACCAAAAAGGCCCACTTTCAGATTGAATAAAAGAGGGTTAAACTGTGATGTCACAGAGAGTCAGCCTTTGTTTTTTGTCTGAGATGAAACAGAAACACCGGTGTCAGAGCCTGAAAGATATCATTTAATTAAATTAAATGACAGTGTATATATTGCATGCTGTCTTCTCGGCTTCGTAGCATCATTCCCGATCCACACACATGTTAAACTTTATTTAAAGCTAAAATATATTAATTTAAGGATGATGCGTGTACCTGACGAACAGTTTAACATGAAGCCGTTATTTCATAATTGACATTTGTTAAATATTTTTTTATCCATTTAGTATTCAAAATGAAACTAAAAGGAAAATAACAGTATAGAGTCAAATTATTTAAAAAATAAGGTGTTATAATTATCAACATATATAGCTTAAAACTAACAGGTATTTTAAGCATCGCAGGTCAGTATTTGTTGGCATACAGTATTTATCAAATTCAAGAGTGGGCCTTTTTGGACTGGGCCTTTTTGGTCAACTCTGATAGTGGGCCTTTTTGACCCGGGCCTTTCTGTAACTGGGCCTTTTTGACCATCACATCGCATTCCGAGGACAGAAATCTGTACTAGTGTACACCATAAACGGTGTTTGTTTTTCATACTTGTTTTATTATTTATTTATTTATTTTATTTATTTATTTTATTTATTTATTCATTTTATTTATTTATTTATTTTTTCCATTTTTTTTTATTTATTTATTCATTTATAATCAACAGGAATGGTACTATCTTTTATTTATCCTTCAAGTAACGTTAGTCTCTGTCTTATAATGAACGAAATCGGTAAAAATAGCAGTCTTTGAGTAGGGTAGAAAGTGTATCTGGAAGAAAATAGATAGCGAAAATCATTCGAACGTAAATAGTTTTACAAGGGAGGTCACTCTAATGGTATAAGTAGAACACCGACTTCCTTGTTTTCGAGGTGTGGTCAGTGAGTTGGTAAATTCTCTTTTGGCAATAATAACTTACTCCTAAAGCTCGAATAGAACTCTTTTGCAAATTATGGACGTAACTTTTCCAAGAACTGAGAAGTCAACGTAGCTAAATTCATATTCAACCACCTGAAAATTCACCTTAAACATTCTCCATATTTCTTCTAGGACCTCCACTGTAGTGTTTAGTCTAGATCCACCAAACATTAAGAGATAAATACAATTTCAAATATTTTCACATAAAATTGTGTCTTAACTTAATGGACATAGCACTTAATGGAAGTCCAAACACATTTATTTGTTTCCCCCCAAAAATAGGATAGCTGAATGCAACTAAAATAGCACTCTTGCACCTTGAATAATACAATCAAAACTGTCAATAGTGGCCACCCACAGGACAAAGCAAAATCATAGGCATAAGGGAGTTGGCCGCTTAAGTGAGAGTTTTCCCCTGCCCAAGCTGCTGAGATGAATTACCTTTCACCCGATCAAAGCTGCATCAGTTGGATAACGCAAAATGTAGTATTTGTATCAAAAGTTTTCCATATTTTCTCTCAGAGTTTTGGGAACGGGTCTAAAAACAGCCAGCATTTGGGGGGAAAATGCGTTGTTTCACTGAAATTGGAAAAATTTCTAATACATGTAATATTAATTTTTTAAGGGTTTTGAAGACATTGCTGCAGAATAATATTTCACTGTATGTAAAGATTTGACAACCAGGTCCTTAATGAAAACTATACATATACATGTGACCCTATACCCTAAGTGGGACCATCTTGGAATTTTGTGGAAAGAATACATGAATAAGAGATTGGTTCAATTGTAACGGTTTGAAGGGAGGTAACTTGTATTGGATATGCAAATGAGATAGACCTGCCCTTTAAGTTAAATGGCTATTTGAAGCCTTTATAGACAGAGTCGACCCATTTAGGGTTGAGGATCCTTTTCTATGAATGATCACGTCTGTCTATGTGCTCGGTTCCTTACAATTGTAGGTAGAGGTGGGATAATGACAACTGCAGAGTTGCCTTACGACCCACAGGTCTCCCAGGCCAAGACTTGGGACGAGTCTTCTCCGAGGGGAGAGTAATGTAACGGTTTAAAGGGAGGTAACTTGCATTGGATAAGCAAATTAGAGAGACCTGTCCTTAGTTAAAATGACTATTTGAAGCCTATATAGACAGAGTCGACCCATTTAGGGTTAAGGATCCTTTTCTCTGAATGGATCAGGTCTGTCTATGCGCTCGGCTCGTTACACAAGTACTCGTAGACCAGAGGTGGCATTTAAGAAATTCTTTCACAGGAAGAGTAAATTAGATTCAGAAAATACACAGAAAGCAACCATCGAAGACTGACTAGGGTCAACACTTTTTTAACAATCCAGATGGCCCCTAAGGCCTTTTTGCATGACTGGTCACATTTATATTTAGATATTAAGTATGTCTTGAAAGGAAGAAATTGTGGGGAAAAAAGATGTTGCTTGTGTTAAAGCAATTTTCTTCTTTTTCCCCAATTTCCTTCTACCCGTAATAATAAAAATCTTAGGGATAGGAAGCAAAATTTTTATCAAATTGCAAGGTTTGGAAATAATGTTTGCCAAAGACTACAGGGCTGAAGGACCTGCTACACCATATTAAGGTAGTGGACCCATTTTAGTTCCACAAAATTTCGGAACTCGTGAACTTTCACAATGTTGACCGAGGTTTCCTAATGAAAATCATTAGGCAACTTTGGTTAATATAGTTGAAGTTCATTACTTCTGAAATGTTGCGGAACTATGACAGGTCCACTACCTTAATTGTCAGTCGTCTCTGAAATCCACAGGTTTTGGATCAGAGGACTGATGTGTCATTCTGAACTGATCCATCACTATTTATTTCTCAGCCTACACTGACTTTGGTAGGGGTTTTTAATATTAAAGGCAATAGATGTTAAGATATTGGAAACTGGCCAAAAGTACAAAATACTGGATATTTACTTTGACCGAAAAGTCTAGATCAATAATCAAAGATGATTTATGAATGAAAAACATTTTCCATTGAGAAGAAGTTAGGTTTTAAGTCCTTTTGACATAATCTTGGGTACAGTACACTCAGAAAACAAAAGATGAACTTGAAAAGCAATTCACTAAAGCATTGAATGAATTGCTTAACAATTGATTGGAATAGAAATTTTCTGTTGAAATTTTTTTGTAGCATTGGTTTGGTGGGGTTGGGGGTTTATTAGGGGCATTTAGTTTTCCAAACAATTACACTGAAATGGTCAATTTTGAGGTTAGAAATTGTCACTTACAACTGTTTCACATTGAGCCATTGAAATGAGAGGTTTGGTTATTTTAGAGCGAAGGGTCCTATCAAAACTTTTGCAGTATATGGTGAAACCTAGAGCAAAACTGGTTGAAATATTTAAAAAATTTGCAAATTGTTTGAAACGAAGTTTAAATTCAGCTTTTATTACAGAAACACCTTGATATACATCTACAATGAGTACCTCCGCTTCATTTGAGGATCCTTTTATATTTGATCAATCTGTGGCCTCGGTACGAAATGACTCATCTACAGATTTGTTTGTTATCGTTGCCCATGTTGATAATGACCCAGTTCGTCTTCATGTAAAGGAAGTAGGACAAGACCTGGATGATATAGTGAAGTACTTGGAGGATGACCAGGTTTGTTATTTGTGGAAAGAGCGAGGAAATGTGACCCATCACACGAAAAGGGACCACCTGGGAACACTGTAAAATAAATATTTGAAAAAGAGGTTGGGTCCAGCTTAGATCAACCAGAGATCGCATTTCAAAAATTTTTTCACAGGAAGCTAGATTGAATATTATAGATTCAGAAAATAATCCCATTGCAAAAATTACACCCTAGTCAGTCTGCGAAAACCACACAGTCTGACTAGGGTCAACACTTTACGCACTACCCAGATGGTCCTTTTTTGCTTGACAGGTCACAAATATAAACTTTCTTTAAGAAAGTGGACCCATAACAGTTCTGCAACATTTCGGAACATTTTGGAACATATGATCTTACAATGTTAACCGGGGTTTCCTAATGAAATCAATCATTAGGAAACCTCTGTTAACGTTCAAGTTCATGACATCCAAAACATTGCCAAACTATTATGCTTCCACTACCTTGATACCCTTTCCTATCTCAATGATGTGCATCAGTAGATATCAAAGTCATGGTCATGTGACAAGATCAAGGTCATCTATAAAGGTCCAACTTCTTAAAAACTTTATGTTTAAACTTAACATGTTCAGCTCATTCAACTCTATTTTAGATACCTTTCTCATAATTTGCATGATGAAACATCTCAGTGATGTTCATCACTAGGTGTTAAGGTCAAGGTCATATTACAAGGTTTCAGGTTGTCTGTCAAGGTCAACATTTTTAAAAAGAATTGCTGTTTTGGGGGCATTTGTGTTTCACAAACACATTTTGTTTCATGCTCAACTAAGGATTAATTGAGATCAAAGCCATAATTCTGTTGTAATACTAAAATAAATGTATAAACAAGAAAGGTGATATTGATCAGTTGTTAGCTCTACCGAGCACAAAGTGCTCAAGGTGAGCTATTGTGATCGTACAATGTCCGTCGTCAGTCGTGCGGCGTCCGTCGTCCACAATTTCTTTAAACATCTTCTCCTCCTAAACCAGTGGACCAATCTTGATGAAACTTGGCTGGGATGTTCCTTGGGTCAAGCTCTACCAAAGTTGTTGAAAAAAATGAAATCCACCCTTAACTTTCCCTTTACCCTTAACAAAAAGGGTGAAAATATGAAAATTTTCAAAAACCTTCTTCTCTGAAACCAGAAGTCAGACAGCTTTCATATTTGGTATGTAGCATGATCTAGTGGACCTCTACCAAGTTTGTTCATATCATGACCCTTGGGTCATTTTTGGGCTTTGCACGGGCACAACCCTTTTTACAAAGAATCAAAGAGCGAAAATCTTTAAAAATCTTCTTCTCTGAAACCAAAAGGCAGTCAGCTTTCATTTGGTATGTAGCATCATCTAGTGGGCCTCTACCAATTTTGTTCATATCAAGACCCTGGGGTCACATTTGGGCTGTGCCCAGGCGCATTCCTTTTAGCTCTTCTGTGCACGAAGGGTAAAAACAGGAAAATCTTCAAAAATCTTCTTCTCTGAAACCAGAGGGCACACAGTTTTCTTATTTTGTATGTAGCATCATCCATAGGACCTCTACCAAGTTTGTTCATATCAAGACCCTGGGATCATATTTGGGCTCCACCCAGATGCAACCTTTTTTACATAGAATGAAAGAATGAAAATCTTTAAAAAACTGAAACCAGAGGGCACACACCTTTCATATTTGGTATGTAGCATTATATAGTGGGCCCCTACCAAGTCTGTTCATATCAAGACCCTGGGGTCATATTTGGGCTCCATGTGGGCGCATCCCTTTTAGCTCATCTGAGCATGATGGGTGCATCCTTTTTAACATAGAATCAAAGAGTGAAAAGGCACATCCTTCTTGCTCTTGGCTGAAATTATTCCATGGTAATTATCCCATGTAGAAATGATCTTTTTAATATCTGCCTATTTAATTAATGTGATGTCCCAGGGGTCAAAGAGACTCAGGTGAGCGATCTAGGACCATCATGGTCCTCTTGTTTTATCTTTTACTTGTAACATATCTATTAAAATTCTAAATTTGAGAATATTCTCAGTTGTGAATGAGAAAAATGTTATAATCTCAGACCCAGAATTTAAAAAATGTTATCAACTTTCTTCATAAAATGTTTTCAAAGGATCACAACCTCTTGATAAAATATAGATTTTTTTATTGTAGATTTTTGAAAAATTGCTTTAAAAATGGCTGAAAAGGTTTTGATACCCAAGTGGCAATCATACCTTTTGAATTAATAATGGCTTCAAAGAGGTATATTGAGTTCACAAAAAAAATGTAAAAAAAAAAAAGCTTGGCAAAAGGACAAATACGCAAAAAAAAAAAATATTATCGTTTAAGTTTCAAATTGAGATACATTGTATTAATCTTCCTGATAAAGAGTCTTGAAGAGAATCAAATCTCATGTTATTTATACATATTCCTTTGCATATTTTGTGCTTGCTTGATTTGTCCTTAAAGGGAACTTCTGGGAACTCCATTGAATAAAAATTTAAAAAAGAGATAGGTTCTCGGACAGACCAACAAGGGGTTGCATTTCCAAAATTCTTTCACAGGAAGGTAGAATGATTATTCCACATTCAGAAAATTAATTGATTGCGAAAAGTTTTGACCCTAGTCAGTCTGTGCAGTCTGGTTAGGATCAACACTTACCCACTACCTAGATGGTCCCTCTACTGTGACAGGTCACATGTATACTATGAAAAAAAAAATTCGGTAACATTACATGAAATTTCTACAACAAGGATATATTATGTTAACACAGTTTGTCTTGCCAAGCAAAGTCATTCAGATTAACAATTTTCTTGTTATCCATGTTTTATTGGTGATTTCTGCCCATTCTGAGACAAAGAAACACAAAATGATTTTCCATTTATTCTAGGTGATGTATATTCTAGCCAGATACCAAAGTACTTTTGACATGTCAAATACTGTCAAGTTTGTCTTCTTTAGATGGTAAGTCAGAAGAGTTTACCTCATTTTAAGAGATGAAGAGAAAACAACATTGACTCAGCAGAAACAGTTGTAACTGCAACTGCATAATGTCAAACAGCAAATATTAGTCAAATTGCGTAAAACGTGAATATTTCCTCCATGCAAACATTTCAGGTTTTACAGTGCTTGACAGATCAGGGTCTGACACTAAGGGGAGTCTGGTCGTCTGAGGCTCCTTATTTACCAGTAGAGACTCTCAAGTTAGGAGTGTCAGGGACTCTCTAGTTCATATATGAGAATATTGTAACAAACATATTACAACATGCACAGGCCATGACAATTAAACCTTTGTCAAAACTAAAGTTGTTGAAAATAACATTAGCTTGCATCTAGTAGTTATTTTTAAAGAAAGACATTTTCTAAGGGAAGAGAAAATCATGTAATATAGCTTGTAATAAACATTTTTTCCGCAATGTTTTCCCTATTGTGAAAATTGTGACTCCTGATAATGAGCTTGGGCTCCTTGATTTCATAACTATTCCTGCAGATATTGCCTGTAAGAAAGAAGGACTAAGCAAAATAAATGAATATTTCTTTGATTATGCCCCCCTTCAAATAGGGTATATTGCTTTGCACTTGTTGGTTGGTCGGTCTATCGGTCAGTCTGCCGGAGCATATCTCATAAGAAATCTTAAAATTCTTAATCCTAAGAAATGCATCTCTTGTTTGTATTTACATTTATTTTTTTTTTGTGTCTATCTATAGGCATGGAGAAAATGTCCCATTTACAAAGCGAGGAAAGTTTGGGGTTGTTTTTGGAAGTATAAAAGAGAAGTTTTCCTATCATCTTTTTATTGAGACTGGATCCAGAGAGGATTTTAATAAGGAGAAGATTGCACAACAGGTGATTCTTTAACCCTTCTCATGTTTGTTCAAGACATATTCCTTCTGTACACAAACTTTGGCATACTGTATAGACTGAGGTCAGCCTGCTCAGAAATGCAGTCTGATCATGACCTAGTCTGCCTACTCTCTACTTAAGGTAGCGGACCCGTAATAGTTTCACAATGTCTCAAAAATAATGAACTTCAGCAGTATTAACCAAGGTTACCTAATGATTTTCATTAGGGAACCTTGGTCAACATTGTAAAAGATCATATGTTTTGAAATGTTGCAGAACTATAATGGATCCAGTACCTTAATTGGTGAAGTGGGATCAAATATGAGGACACTAGATTAAATTTTAGAAACCTTGTTTGCACTCTAGAGGCCACTTTTTGGGGCTTGAAACTTGGTCAGAAGGTTTGTCTTTTTATAATCTGTCAGTTTTGCAATTAGGTCAATGAGGTCAAGGGTCAAATTTTAGAAAAATCTTGCATGCACTCTTGGAGCAACAATTTTAGCCTCAAATGTCCCTGAACTTGATCAGAATATATGTCTACATGATATCTTGAACAAGTTGGTCATACAGGGTCAAAAATTTAGTCAAAGGGTCCAAGTCCAAAAAAGTTTAGTGCTATCTAGTGGCCACTATTTTGGCTCTAACATATTGAAACTTGGTCGGAATGCTTATCTAAATGATGTTTTGGTAAGGTTTGAAGTAGGTCAAGCAGGATAAAAAATCTAAGAAAAACTGTATGTTGAACTCAAGAGGAATTGTTTTTGCCCCAATGGCTTAAAATTAGTCTGAATGTTTGTCTACACGATATCCCTGATGAGTTTAAAATTGGGGCAAGTGATCAAGTTAATAAAGTTTTGGTGAATTTACTCTTGAAGATAAATCAAATGAGAAACATTGATTAAAATATATTGCAGGAAATGACTGGTTGTGGGTGGAGGAAGAGTTGCTTTCATTTTGATGAGACTCTTCCTCCGCCCCCAACCAGTCATTTCCTGCAATATTGTCTAATCAACTTGGGACGGAGGAGACGTGCTTCACAACCACACCACCAGTGAATCCCACATACACTGCCAGTTGGGATCAACATCTCAGGGTAGAACAAGGACCAACCAGTCATTTTCCCTCTTTGCATTGATTAAAATATACTTTGAGAGCATATATATATCCAATTGTTGAAAAATTGGGTCATAAAAATGTTTTTTTGTTATCATTGATAAGCCAGCCACTGTTAAAAAAAAAACTAGATATGATTATTATACCCCCAACCTACAAGAATAGTAAACTGGGTTTACCTTGTCCATCTGTCAGTCTATCCATCCTTTAGTCCATCCATCCATAGACCTGTTTCATTTTGGGACTCGAGACAAATCAAACACATCAAACTTTATACTATTGTTGCTCATGGCCTAAAGGTTACTAGGTCAAAGGCACAATTGAAATTTGTCAGAAAACAGTTTACTGAACTGGGAAAAGGCCCAGAGGATGGGGGTGGAGTCTGCTTTAAGACAGATCTAGTTATTACCAAGTACAATTCAGCTTGAAGAAAACACTGGTATGAAATCAAAAGTCGTGGAGAGATCCGAAGGTCAACAGATGAGAGGATTCACAGCTACCCAACTGCCAAACCGGGGACCACTCACAAAAACAGGTACCAGTGTTCTTGATCTTATAACCTAAAGTCCCTTTAACTTGACATGTCAAAACTCAAAGAAGATGCAAAATATATTTTTGTGGATGAAGTTATAAAATCTTTGAGGGAAGAAAACATTGTGCTTGATGAAGAAATAGTTTGAATCAAGATTTTTTTCTTCAAAGGCATCCTAATGTGGTACTGTGTGGGAATGTATTTTAACACAATGGCGTAAAACACATTTATGAAATTAAAGGAATTCCATAGAACTTTATTTGCAAATGACAAATTCATATGTCTGTGTACACAGATAGTTCTGCTCATTTTTCAAGCAACATCATCTTGAGTGAAAAATTGATTCTTTTGATGTCATATAACCCATGCGTGTAATGAAATGCTTTGCTTTCTGAGAAAATTATCATTACATTTTCATTAATTTTTCACCCAGGAATATGTTTTAATACTATTTAACATCCAGAAGAGGGTAAAAAAAACTAATTTCAGAAATTGCGATCGTGTTAGAGTGGATATAATTTCATTTTCCAATTAATGTGAAAATATATGAAAATATGAAAAAGTCGGATGGGGTAGGATTTATATGCAAGGCAAAAATCCAAAGGCTCCAACATTGTATTTTATTTTTTTGCATAAAACTCCTCCTCTATCAGAATCTATTTTTGGACACATCAACGCAAAAATGAAATTATTTCATAAACAGTGTTGATACTAAATTTAGTCCCAGACTCTGTATTTACTAGTTTGGACTCCTTTTTTGCAAGTAAGGAGTCCAATTGTCTCCCTCAATCATATATATGAAAAAAGTAATCAACAAACAATTGTACAGAGCAGTTTCATTTTCAAAACAAACTGTAAATATCTCCACTTCAAAAGTTGTTTGAGATATCATTTGCTTTCTGTTCCAGTAGTATTTTGAAAGAAACCATCTTTTTGTGGAAAGGGGGGGGGGGGGGGGGGGGGGGCAGGGGAACTTGTGGAAGAAGAAATTGCTTGTGACAATTATGAACATTTAGACTCCTTACTTTTAGCTTGGGCTCCTTTATTCAATAAGTTTGGGGTCCAATAGACTCCTTATTCTTTTATTAACTTTCTTTTTTACGAAATTTTGGACCAGTCCAAATTCAAAGGTTTTGTAGACGAAAATCAAAAGTGAATTTAATTTGAGAAATAACCATTCAGTAGGGTAGAAAATAGTGTGGAAAAGGAGAAATTGCTTGTCAGAAGCAATTTCTTCTTTTTATGCCCCCGATAGGGAGGCATCATAAATTTGACTTGTCCATCTGTCCGTCCGTCTGTCCGTCCGTCCGTCCGTCATTCCGTCCAAAAACTTTAACATTGGCCATAACTTCTAAATCAAAGCGGTGTCGGGGGCATTGTCATCTTACAGTGACAGCTCTTGTTTTCACAATGTTTTCTCAATCATAAAATCTTAGGCACGTAAAAAGCAGGGATTAAACAGCAAAGGGTTAAGTAAGTGTTGGTCCCATCTGAAGATATTTGTGTCTGTGGGTGGTGCTCTTGTTCTCATCTACCTTGAGATCAGGACAACATAAAAGAAGCAAGTAAACGAAACCATGTCTTACCCAATATAGCATATCTAATGTGTTTTTCAAATTCAGGGCCCCTCATTGTGTACTTTTTTTTCCTGAATGCAAGGCAGCTTTGTGATACAATAGAATACTCTGTATACTATAGATTTGATTATTTTATTCATTCTTTCAAGCAAAACCGATTTCCAAAGTGAAAGGTAAACGATATTTGCTGTTGAAAGTAGTTTTTGGTACATTAAATGATTTGTTATATGCTGTTGAAAGTAGTTTTTGGTACATTAAATGATTTGTTATAGTCTCTTTTTTTTATGCCCCCGATAGGGAGGCATAATAAATTTGACTTGTCCGTCCGTCTGTCCGTCTGTCCGTCCGTCATTCCGTCCAAAAACTTTAACATTGGCCATAACTTCCTTATTACTATCAAAGCGGTGTCGGGGGCATTGTCATCTTACAGTGACAGCTCTTGTTTATTTTATCTCTCAATAGTATTTTAGGCAGGTTTTGTTAATTTGTTATTTAATTTATTTTTTAAATGCTTTATTGTTTTATTGAAGTTTTATTTTTATCACTGGGTCTACTTGTTCTATTTTCTCACTCAAGAGGATGAAGGTAAAATTAAATTTATTCCATCAAATATTCAATATACATGTACTTGTGTGATCTCTGACCCTTTTACCTTTTGGATAGTTTGCAGAGAAATAGAGAAAAGGATGTTTTAGGGATTTTTATTTTCAATATTTCAAACACTTTGAGGATAGGTACTGATTTGAATCGTCTGAAAAACACAACATTGGTTTTCATTGGAAAATAGATATTTTAGAGTGATGTTACCCATCCCTCCTGTTAACTGTACCTTTAATTGTGTTTGTGTGATTAAAATGTATTTGTTGTGTATGTAAATACATATTGTGATAAAGATGTTGAAAAAACGGAGTGTTTAGGAATAACATTAATCCTGCAGTTTAGATGGTGGTCATTTGAAAAAACAATATATGGATTTAAATTCAGTACATAAAAAAAGGTTTCCCAAATTCACAATGAACAGTCTGTTTTTATCATTGACTTATTTGTTGTTTACCTATTGTACAACATCTATATATTATTGATTTTACCTTCTTGCTCTTTAAACAGTCTGTGACTTATGTGAGCATCTCGTTTTGTTTTGCATTACTTATTTAGTTAAGCATCTGTACAAAAGGACAAATTTGGTACTGCACAAACCTATGTTTTGGCTGTTTCTAAACAGATATATTCTCAATAAATTTTTAAATGAAAAATTAATGTTTTCACCATCAATCTGTATTGGGTTTAAATATAAAACATTTCAGGGCCCGAGGTTATAAAACTTTTTCAACTTTTTATGCCCCCATATTGAGAGATCGGGGGCATATTGTTTTACTCATGTCCCTCTGTCTGTCTGTCTCTCCGTCTGTCAGTCCATCAGTCTGTCTGTCCATCCGTCTGTCCGAAAACTTAACCTGAAAACTTAACCTTGCTAATATCTTCAAGCCTATTCAACATACAAAGCTAATATTTGGCATGATGATAGATCTCAATGATCCACATCCGCTGGTACCAAAGTCAAGGTCATGTGACAAGGTCATCTGTCAAGGTCAAACTTTGAAGAAAATGCCGTTTCGGGGGCATTCGTGTTTCACAAACACATCTTGTTTCAACCTCAATTCAAAATTTTCTCAAACTTCAATTTGATATGAAAGCCGTAATGTAGTTTTAATACTCATTTTAATGTATTAATATAAATTTTATTTTCATACATTTATTTATAATTAAAATTTGAGAATATTCTCATTTTAGCCTGAGAAAAGTTTTTAAACCTCGGGGCCTGATGGAGTTTTGTATTCATTTTGAGAAGGATTTAAATGGAAGACAAGTGAAGTTAATTTAGTTACTATTTCTTACGATTGCCATACTGTGTATTGACATACTGAGGAAATTTTACTCATGAAAAAATAAGAATGAAATGAGAAACCTTTTCGACAAGTGACTCTTCTACCTCAAAAATTCCTTCCATGGACACAAGTTTTACTATTATGTTAGATGTTATAAATTGTCTCTTTCAATATGTATCATCTGCTGTCATAATGCAGCTGGATGTAAGTCAGTTTGTCTTTCTTTGTTTGTTTCAATACACAACATTATTGCAGTAATTTTGTGTAGCTGGTGCACCTACCCTTGGTTTCCTGTCATTTCTCAAACCAGTGCAACCACAATTTTTATACGAGCTGCCAGCTGCTCATCCCACATAGGCATACAACTTTTCATACACCCAATGGTGGAAGACAAATCGAGGGTAGAGTGCAACACTTTTGTAAGTGCCTATGTATTTAAAGGTACTTGCAATAGTGTTGCACTGAACCCTCGATTAATGACTTGTGGAGCATTAACTTTTGTCAATTGGTCGAGTCTGGGTTTGATTCCATGACCTAGGATTGCCAGTCCCAGGCTCGGCTGGGTGCATGTCAGACTCCCTATCATGATATGCCAAGTTTAATCCGCACATATCAGCACATATCCATTTTTACATCTATCTACAACTCACAGGCTGGATTATCATAAAACTACTTTGGGCTGAGCAGCTTAGGAGTGGAAAAGGATGTCATGATAGTACTTGTGATATAATTACCAGGAAAGCATAGTTAGGTGCTAAGACAAAGCAAAACGACTGAGAAAATGGTTAGGGTTAAACCCGATTCAAATGAATTGGTACCAGATATTATAGATTAATTTTATCTTGTGCTCAATAATAATAAAAAGAGGTCATTGAATAAGAAGTGATGAAGTATCAAATTTATTAAACAAGTCATCTATAAACAGATGAAAACAAGACTTTACCAAGTTTTTATCAGTTTTAGATGACAATCTTAAAAAATTTGGTATTTTATGAACACCAGTTTGATAAGGTATGACCCCAATTTTTGCAAAATATGATAATTGATTAGAGTAACATTTTATCACCCTTTTGAAAAATGATGTTAATGCCTTCACTATGACATCATTTTTCATGGTAATATTTTTCAGGGTAACAAAATAGCTTCGCCATATGCTTTGCCTAGTTACTTCACTTGTATAACAATAAAACTGTTATATCATTTCACTCCTGTGACATAGGTCATATCATAAAATAATTTTTTACATTCCTGCAGGTCCACAAATCTCCAGTGTCGGAGCTGCCATAGAAATGCAAGAAGAAGTGTTTGCAGGAATTTCAAAAGTAAGAAACGATGAAGATCCGACCAAGTGGGTGGTAGCGGCATACAAGTGAGTCAACTCTCTATCTGGCTTGATATACCAAAAGATAAGTAAAGGGCATACCAGTACAGAGGAACATTCGTACAGTAAAATGCGTATTAAGTGACCACTTAAAGGAGCTTCAAAAAGCGGTCTTTAAGAGAATGGTCACTTAAAACATGTTTTCTTGACAAATTATATGCATAACTTTAAATGAATATGTAAGTTATTTCAAATTCCTCAATGAATATATGTTTTTAAAACTCAAAAGGATCATCTCATTATGACGATTCAATTGAGTTTTAACAACATAGGATTCACTCACATTTTTCAGCTCACCAGAGCACATCATGTTCAAGGTGAGCTTTTGTGATCATTGAATTTCCATCATGTGTGTCTGTTGTCCGGTGTCCAGCGTCAACAATTTAAGTGTTTACACTCTAAAGGCCACAAATATTATACAATCTTCATGAAATTTGGTCAGAATGTTCTTCAGGTCACAAGGATGAACCCTATTGAAAATGGGAAGGATCTGTGCTATATCACAGGAAAAGGGGCCTAAATGACAATTTTCTTCTTTACACTCTAGAGCCCACAAATAATGTCCAATCCTCATGAAACTTGGTCAGAATGTTTGTCAGGTCACAAGGATGAATCTTTTTGAAAATGGGAAAGATCCATACCATATCACAGGAAAAGGGGCCTTAACGACAATTTTCTTGTTCACACTCTAGAGGCCACAGATATGGTCCATCTTCATGAAACTTGGTCAAAATGTTGGTCAAGTTATAAGCATTAACCCTATTGAAAATGGAAAGGATCTGTTCCATATCACAGGAAAAGGGGCCTTGATGACAATTTTCTTGTTAACACTCTAGGGATCTTAAATAAGGTCCTATCTTCATGAAACTTGGTCAGATCTGTTCCATATCACAGGAAAAGGGGCCTTGATTACAATTTTCTTGTTAACACTCTAGGGGTCTTAAATAAGGTCCTATCTTCATGAAACTTGGTCAGAATGTTTGTCAGCTCACAAGAACTAAACCTATTGAAAATGAGACGGATCCGTGCCATAGCATGGAAAAGGGGTTTTAATTACAACTTTCTTGTTTACAGTCTTAGAGGCCTCAAATAGTATAAGTACAAATTTGCTGGAAAATTTGATTTATTAAATGAGACAAAGATACAAAGGTGAGCGATATAGGACCATCATTGTCCTCTTGTTATCAATAATCACTTTAAGATATTTTGATTTTAAGAAGGCAAATTCAAAAACGGTCTCTTAATAAAAATGATCGCTTAATAGATATGGTTGTTTAAGCAAGATTGACTGTACGTTGTATTTTTAAACCCTCATAATAGAAGTTCATTGTTATATCCCATCTTTGAAGAAGATGATGGTATACTGGTGGTTAACCCTTTTTGCCTGTCTGTCTGTCTGTCTGAAATGAAATCTTTGTTGCACTTTTCTCAACAACTTTGAATCATGGTGTATAGGATAGAGGTCCCTTGAGTTGCTATCAAGATATGCAACAGCCCTGAATTAAGTCTTTTTCCTGTTTGAATACTTACTTTCATTTTTTGGACTTAATGTGATACAATACTTTTGATAAATAGATGTTGCTAGACATGAGTAATTTAATTACAGCTATCAAAAAGGACCATTTTTGATAATGAAAAAATTGAATATTTATTGATATGAGAGAGATTCTTTTTAAGGACTTCTTTAAGGGGAAGATTTCAAAACAGCTGCATGCTTAAAATATCATTCATGGATGCATGATTTTTTTATTAATAAAAAATATCTTTGATCAATATGAAGAGAATATTTTTGAACTCCTGGTATGAAACTATACTCTTCAGAAAAAGTTCTTTGACATTTGATCTATATGCAGATTTTTAACTTCGACAAAAATTCTTATTTGTGTGTATAAAGACAATCAAAGAAAGTGAAGTGAATGCATCTTTACACTTTATTTAAACAGAATTACTTTTTTGACCAAAGATTTGTAACAGAGACTTTGCTTAAGAACGCTACATCGCAAGTGTCTTATAGTCGCAAATTTTGCGTTATTTGACGTTGACGTCTCTATCTAGAAACACTGTTGAGTAATTCGTCGCAATACATGTGATATTCGCAAATTACAATTACTGTTCAAAATCAATCAAAATTTATTGAAGTTTTTATACGAATTGAGAAAAAATGTGTTTTTACCCAGTGTCAAAGAACTTTTTTTGAAGAGTATATTAACCTTATCCAACTTAATAAGATATGTACAGTCGAATCTGTGTACAGCAGCCAGTGAAGGGAGAGGACCAAATTGGCTGCTGTACACAGATTGGCTGCTGTTCACAGTATCCTTACGGCGGCCATTTTGTCGTACCACTTTTGTTTAGCTCATTACTAGATCGCTTCTCCAAATTCTAAGCAATTCCAAAGTTTCATTTTAAGTGTTTGTCATTAAAAGAATAAGGAATTATACCATTTAACATAGAAAAATATTGTGAAAACAAGTGAAAATATCTTATCTTTCTTGTTTGCGTTTAGCCACAGTTTGGACCTGCGTACGACCTACACCGAACTCATTAGCAATAATACTGGAAGAACGTCCATATTTAAGCATGCCTATCACTTTCACACAATCCTCTAGAGAGAGGAACTTATGTTTAGAGAGCGACATTATTGCGAGAATTTTTAAAGACCTCGAGAAATCAGTTTGCTAAATGTGTAAACAACCTGTAATGCTCAAGATCATTTTATTTATAGAGACCTGACAACTGAGAAATTCCATATCCTTTAATTAATTAACATCATTTAAGTAGATCAAATAAATTATAATAGCCAATTACACGTCATTTAATCAACAACAAGGGATTAAATCGATAATTGGTTATTTATAACTTGTACATTACGATAAAGCGACTTCGGCTGTTTACTATAGTGGTGATTATCGATTTTTTCAAACACGACCAGATAAGTCGCGTGTTTTGTCAGATGACCATTGTGTAGGTGTGATATACAGTTGGAATTAGACCAATTAAGATGACCGCCGGCTGCATATCAGGAGATCACGCTATTCACAGTGCATTTAAAGAAGGAATTTGCACGGGGGGAAATCGAGTGGCTGCTGTCGACAGATTGGCCGCTGTGCATAGTTGGCCGCTCACACAGATTTGACTGTATATGAATTAAATTTGTGTATTCATTCAGTTGAATATGTTTTTAAAAATTTTAGTTTCAAATTTTCAAAATTATAGGCACTTACAATAGTGTTGCACTGACCCCTAGATTTAACAAAATTTCATTCTGAATTTTGTTCTGAATACTTCTAGAGATGGTAACTCTAAAGGACCCATTGAGTTGACTGCTACTGGAGAAGGAGAAATAGAACATATGAAGGCTGCATTAAATGATGTTACACCCATGTACTGTCTCTATAGAACAACTGATGTTGTAGACGATATTACTACAGTCAAGTTTGTTTATATTACTTGGTATGTAAATATTTTTAAATATATAACTTGGCTGTATTAAATGATGTCACACCCATGTACTGTCTCTATAGAACAACTGATGTTGTAGACGATATTACTACAGTCAAGTTTGTTTATATTACTTGGTATGTAAATATTTTTAAATATTTTTATATATATTACTTGGCTGTATTAAATGATGTCACACCCATGTACTGTCTCTATAGAACAACTGATGTTGTAGACGATATTACTACAGTCAAGTTTGTTTATATTACTTGGTATGTAAATATTTTTAAATATTTTTATATATATTACTTGGCTGTATAAAATGATGTCACACCCATGTCTCTATAGAACCACAGATGTTGTAGACAATATTACTACAGTCAAGTTTGTCTACATTACTTGGTATGTAAATATTTTTAAATATATAACTTGGCTGTATTAAATGAGGTTACACCCATGTACTGTCTCTATAGAACAACTGATGTTGTAGACGATATAACTACAGTCAAGTTTGTCTATATTACTTGGTATGTAAATATTTTTAAATATATAACTTGGCTGTATTAAATGAGGTTACACCCATGTACTGTCTCTATAGAACAACTGATGTTGTAGACGATATTACTACAGTCAAGTTTGTTTATATTACTTGGTATGTAAACATTTTGATATGTATAATCTGCCAATATTAACAAGGAATATTTTTATGCCCCAGCATCAAAAGATTGGGGGCATATTGTTTTACTGTTGCCTGTAGTGGTGTAACAATAGATCAAACTATTGCTGTATCATGAAAGTTACAAGAATTTCATCAGAGAATGAAGTCAAATCCAATTATTTTTAAGGGAATATCTGTAATTAACTTATTTGATCATTTACTTGCCATTGACAAGGTAAACAGAATCTTACAGTTACTGTCTAATAAAAAGTATGATGTTTTAACATTGATTATTATCCAATGTTTCTGTAAAAACAACTAGTGTGAAAATATTGAAATTGTTTTCTGACTATTGCAATACTTTTCTAATATCAACTTTGCAATACTTTGGTGATACTAATTTGAACTTAAAAGTCGCCCGTAGTTACCTGTCTGTCTGTCCATCAGTCTCTCCATCTGTCTTTCTGTCTTCAAAACTTAACCAAAAAACTTCATATTGCCAATTAACTCAAGGCTGTTCAAGATACAATGCTTATATTTGGTATGATGATAGTTCTCAATGATACACATTTGCTGGTACCAAGGTCAAGGTAATCTGTAAAGGTCATTTTTTTTTTTTTTTTTAAAAAGATGTTTCAGGGACATTCATGTTTCACAAACACATCTAATTTTTATTTGGCTGAGCAATTGATATGGGATTAAGCCTAACAAAAAGAATTCGCTATGCTGACAAAGACAAGAATATAATTAGAAACCAAAATGTTTAAATGATAATATACTTCAGGCACATTTTCAAAATTTCTCAATAGGGATATGCTATTGTTATATTTTCAGGGTTGGTAGCAGTGTAAAGCCGATGACAAAAGCCAAAATGTCCACACATAAAGGAACGGCAGAGAGTACCTTTGGCCCTTTCCATGTATCAATCTATGCCACAGAACTGTCTGAAATCACGGAAGATATTATTAGAGAAAAGGTAATCTGATAACTTTACTAGATTCAGTGGATTTTTATCCCCCCCCCCCCCACACACACACACATGGATATAGACATAATGTCGTCTGTCTGTCAGTCTGTTTGTCGATATGTCTGCACAACTTCAAGATCATCTGTGAAGGTCAAGACTTTGGAAACTTTGCTGTTTGGGGCGCATTTGTGTTTTATAAACTCATTTTTAGCTCCACTGGCCAAAGGCCAGCGAGCTATTGTCATGGCGGTGTGTCCGTCGTGCGTGCGTCCGTCCGTCCGTCCGTCCGTGCGTGCGTCCGTGCGTGCGTAAACTTTTTCTTTAAACATCTTCTCCTCCCAAACCAATGGGCAGATTTTGATGAAACTTGGTAGAAATGTTCCTTGGGTGACCCTCTTCCAAAATTGTTAAAGAAATTTTGATTGACCCCCAAATATGGGCGTGGCAGGGCGTGGCATTTTTTCACTTTGAAATCTTTAAAAATCTTCTCCTCCCAAACCATTGGGCCAATTTCAATGAAACTTGGCATGGATGTTCCTTGGGTGACCCTTTACCTAAATTGTTCAAGAAATTTTGATTGACCCCCGAATATGGGCGTGGCAGGGCGGGGCTTATTTTGAGCCCAAAATCTTTGAATGACATCTCCTCCTGAACCACTGGGCCGATTTCAATGAAACTTTAATAGAATGTTCCTTGGGTGACCCTTTACTTAAATTGTTCAAGAAATTTTGATTGGTCCATAAAAATGGGCGTGGCAGGGCGGGGCTTATTTTGAGCCCGAAATCTTTGAATGACATCTCCTCCTGAACAACTGGGCCGATTTCAATGAAAGTTTAACAGAATGTTCTTTGGGTGACCCTTTACTTAAATTGTTCAAGAAATTTTGATTGGCTCATAAATATGGGCGTGGCAGGGCGGGGCTATTTTGAGCCCGAAATCTTTGTACAACATCTCCTCCTGAACCACTGGGCCGATTTCAATGAAACTTTAACAGAATGTTCCTTGGGTGACCCTTTACTTAAATTGTTCAAGAAAATTTGATTGGTCTAAAAATAGGGGCGTGGCAGGGCGGGGCCTATTTTGAGCCCGAAATTTTCAAATGACATTTTCTTCTGAACCACTTCGCTGATTTCAATGAAACTTTTCCAGAATGTTTCTTGAGTGTCTCTTTACAAAAAATATTTGCTAAATTTTGATAGGCCTATAAATTTGGGCGTGGCAGGGTGGAGCTTATATTGAGGCCAAAATCTTTGAACGATATCTCCTCCGGAACCACTCAGCCAATTTTAATGAAACTTTACCAGATTGTTTCTTGGGTGACTATTTACTTAAATTGTTCAAGAAATTTTGATTGGTCCATAAATATGGGCATGTCAGGTGGGGCCTATTTTGAGCCCGAAATCTTTGAATGACATCTTCTGAACCTTATGTTTTAATAAGATTGGTCAAGGGTTGCAGGTTCATTGTGATTGAGTATTTTGGTGCAATATAGACCAGAACCATTTAATCATTACTAAATAGGTCCTAGGAGATTTTGGAGTGTTAATGTATTCATTTAAAGTAAGCTTTATTTACTGAAAGTCTAAAGATTTTAAAGCCAGTGGAGCGATACAGGCCCTCTTGGGCCTCTTGTTTTGAGTTAGATTCAAATTCGATTGCATTAGAGACAATTGGGAATTAAAAAGCCAGGGGGTGTTTAAACTTCAAAGTGCAGGCAGTTATCTTTGTGCAATTGTTTGCCAAATATACTATAAAAAAGTTTGTCTTAAACTTTTCTATTCAACTTGACATCCTGTTTAGCGAAATGATTTTAATCTAGAGTTGTTTTTTTTTTAATTAATAAATCATAATACTGTCTTTTCATTGAAAAGCCATAGTATTTCTATAGTCTTAGTTTCATTTATGTTGTGTAAAAAACTTTTATATCACTCAAATATAAATATATTTTTACAATGAAAGACCAAACTTAACTGTTAAAGGGAATAGCTAAATCTTGTCTTTCAACATATTTTTGTGGCAAATTTATGCTCTTTGTAGCACCCAATAATACAAATGTAGAAACTATTACTCAGTGATTTTATTATGCGCCTGGGGGTATGTTGATTTAACATTGTCTGTCTGTCCATCTAGCAGTATATCTGTCTGTTTGCAAAACTTAAGAAAAAAAAACCAAACTTAAAATATCTGTTTACTTCAGTTATACCAGATACAATGCACATATTTGTCATGATGATAGATCTTAATGATAGGAATCTGTAGATACCAAGGTCATGCAACAAGGTCAAGGTCATCTATCAAAGTAAAAGTTTTGAAAATTTTAACCGCTTCAGGGGCATTTGTGTTGCTTCAGGGGAGTTTGTGTTTCACAAACACATTTTTTTCTCACAGTTCTCATCTATTAAATTTCTTAAACACATTTTGATAAAGGGTTATTCGTTCATGTATGTTTGTTTAAGTCTTTCATGTTAAACATTACAGGTGACCTCAGCCTCTGGAACTAAATCCAATGTCAAATAGAAGAAGAACAACATTGCTCAGGGAACAAGACAGCTGCCTTATTTTATATTATGGGACCAAGGCCAATATTTACTGTGGTTTCTGTTTGTTTTATTATTGAATTATCAATTTGTTTTGTATCTTGAGCCATACAAAGGATTCTTAATATTGTTGTCGTTATTCCAAAATCTCGTAACTACAGCTTTGATCAAGCTGTAATTATAATTTTTAGAATGATATCGACGATATACACATTGATTGATTATCACAAAACAGTTCTAAGTGCCTTTAAACATAAAAGCACTTACAACAGTTTTGTGCTAATCGATCTATATGTATACGTGGAGTCCGAGGCCATACTTTTGTGAGAAAGTTCTAGTCAAAACCAATTTTGCCAACATATCTATTATATCATGTTGCATTTATGTGAATCATTCCTTCATTTTTTCTTTTCAAGTACATAAACTATAAATTGAGTTTTATTGGTGTTTGATTGTTCCTAGCCGTTTCGGCAGAGAGGATAAAGAAAAGGTCTAGAGAAACATCATAGGTGAATAGATCTCTTAGTCGCTGTAATTTCAAAATAATTTGAGTTGGAATGCTCATTTTGGGCATGAAGGTACCTCTCATCATGCTTTTACACAATTATCAAAACCGGTATGTACATACTCATTTTGTTTTATAGAAATTTCTTTATGTTAACTATTTGTATTTTATTGTAAGTTTCGGCATACAATGGACATTTCATTGCTTTATTCTGTGTTAGAATCATTAAGATATTTGCAGGGTAAAAAACGAAACCTTGTGTTATTAGCTTTTCTTTTTGAGAGAAACTGAAATCTAACACGGCATATAGAGCTTATGTTTTACCCACAAACCAGGGTTTTAACACCCCCCCCCCCAAATCAGAAAATATCTGAATTCAGATATCCCCATGGGAGTAGTTTTCAAGGGTTAAAACTTGATTTAACTCTCAGATTTTCAATGGTGTATCTTCTATAATGTACTATCCGAAGTTAACAGAGATTACCTGTTTCAAATCTGTACAAGAAAAGGTAATTTGACTCCTCAGCCCTTTCTAACCAGCTTTGACACCCATAATTTCTCGGTTGAAGAGTAAATGACTCCTTAAGGTCAAACCCTAGAAGGTGCCCAGGCATATTTGCCATATTGGTGAGGAAATTGTAGTACTAATATTTTGAATGATCAAATCTTAATCTCATTCACCTAATAATTTATATATATTTAACAAATTCAATTGTAGAAAATGTTTATTACAAAGGACCATTATAAGAACAACCCAATTTTAACATCTACAGCCAGACTTATTGTGAAATTGATATGTGTTGTTGAAATATTTGGAATGATTTTGAATAGGCATTGGGAGTGAGCTTGAATGAAATTAATAATACAAGATCTCCAAATTTGCCAAGTTGGACAAAATAAATGATATTGTGTTACCTCCCTTTAAAAAAATACAGTAAAACCCCTCCTTCCGACCATCCCGGAAAAACGGGCACCCCTCTATTACGAACGATTTTCAACAGAACGGAATTATTTGTTCTTTATTTTAATGGTCGCGAACCCCTCTAATGCGAGCACCCCACTATTCCGAATTACGACCACTAATTTCAGTACAAACGCCGTATATTACACTATTACAAACCTCGCTAAAAAGACCAGTAACTTCACACCTCCGGATCGACCATCCGAATTTCACGCTTAGTAAGTACGACACTAATTGGGTACGAATGGATCAACAATGGATTATCGAAATTTTCGATATCGTGATTAAACCTCTATTGTGTTTTGGTGTTATTTTCAAACAAACAACTTTAAGTGGTCAATTGTTTTGATACACTGCATACGTCTATCAATTAAAGATGTTACCTGGTTAACTGGAGTAAAGAAACCAAAAGTAATGCTAATTATGGAAACATACGGGAAATCGTTTTCGGCGATCTGCTGACCGTTTGTTTTGCTTTTGATTGATAGGTTTTTCTTAGGATTTTACTGAATATATGCGCTACATTTACAGTTCGACAATAATTGCCCTTATTTTAATATAAATAATCCGAGGTAGGTTTTCAAACCAGATCAAATAAACAAACGTAAAGGAGAAAAGAGCTATATTGAAAGAAAAAAATAACTTTGCTGCAAAGAAAGCGAGGTCACTTCGCCTACTCACCGAGAGTTTTGGGGATGGGAAAAAGAGGTCCTAAGTTATGAATTGAAAGCAAAACAAGCAATTTAAGACATTTTTTTTGCAGCAGAAAAGTCTCTTGTATAATAGGACATTTGTCCTAGTTTTGCATAAGCAATAAGAATTTAACTTAGTTTATACTCTCGAATTGAAGAAGATTTGTATCATTGAAATGAGCAACTTCAAAGAATCACTTCCTCACTTTTGGAAATCGACAATTTGGATTGGCTTGAAACAATTACAACAACAACAACAACAAAAGTTTTGCATGTAATTGCTATTTTATAGATTTAATTATGTAATGTAAAGAACACGATATAGTTTAAATCATTATACAATAAACTGAATAACATAGTCTCTTCCATTAGCAATAATTAGTCTTTGAAGTTTGAACGCATCCGACCAAACCTCAGAATTAAGACCACCCCGCTATTAAGACCACTTTCAAAAAGTACCCCAAGTGGTCTCAATAGAGGGGTTTTACTGTTTATGAACTTTTTTATAAAAGGATTTGTTTGTCTTTGCAAACACTTCAAAATCAACACCAGCTTATAAAAAAGAAAATATTTTAGCCTGTGCATGACATTTCCAAAAATTTCAAATGTGCGCATATCAAAGTCTCTGGCCAGTCTGTGCATCTGCACAGTCTGACCAGAGTCTTCACAATGCAATTTATAGATAGATATGGTTTCAAAGCATCTGTAGATAGATCAACAATCTTCTAGTTATGATATATTACAGCCTAGGCTGCTAAATATTTGCACCTCATGCAGATGTCAAATTGTTTGAAATGTTATGCACAGGCTCATTTGTTCCATTTGAACAAATGAGGCTAGGAAAGAATGTAATGGTTGTACTGGTGAGAGAAATACCAGGAATCCATTGTTATGTGCTCCAGCCGCCGCGATATAACTTAAAAAATGTTGAAAGCGGCATTTAACTCCATTCAATCAATTCAATCCATTCGAACAAAGTTACTAAGCATTGTGAATGTTTATGTGGGAAATTTTAGAATTGTTTTGGAGTGTTTCTGAATGGTCTGAGTTTTTGGAATGAATGCATAGAGCGTTGAGTGAGCAATTTAGAATGATTTAGAATGGGATGAGTGTCAATTCCATAATGTTCTAACTGTGCAATTGACAATCCATGATGTAGCTTACTTTGTTTCATACTAAGAACAAACCAATGCTTGTCAAATGAATACAAATGGGATTCCCTATTAGGATTGTAACATGTGTTGGGTCATTGAAATTGTTTTTAGCACCACTGGCTAAAAGCCACTGGGGCTATTGTCATGGCATTGTGTCCGTCGTGTGTCTGTCTGTCCAGTAGTAAACTTTTTCTTTAAAAATCTTCTCCTCAGAAACTACTGGATGAATTTTAACCAAGCTTCACAGGAATGATCCTTTGGTGACCCTCTTTCAAAATTGTTCAAGAAATTTTGATCCAATGAAAAACATGGATTTAATGGGCGTGGCTAATGTCCAAATATGGTAAAAAGTGAGTTTTCTCAGATTCTAATCGATGGATACCAATTAAATTTTACATGAGTGATCCTTGAGTGGAGTGACCCTTTATCAGTCTACCAAAAATTATCGTGATCGGATGAAAAATATGTATTTTATCGGCGGAGGTCATTTCTCTATATCTTATAAAGTGGAAACTTTGAAAATCATTTTCTCAGAAACTAATTGTTGGATATCAACCAAATTTCACTGGAATGATCCTTGAGTGACCCTTTATCAGTTTATAAAAAATTATTGTGATTTGATGAAAAATATGTATTTTATGGGCAGAGATCATTTCTCTTTATGTTATATATTGGAAACTTTGAAAATCATTTTCTCAGAATCTAAATGTTGGATATCAACCAAATTTCACTGGAATGATCCTCAATCCAGTGGAGGTCAACCAGATGAAGAATTTACATAACTATGTTAATAAAAGGATCAGAGATTATTCTAGATTCAAAGTCTGCTAAATCATTGAATGGTAACACTGGACATCCTGTGAATTCCATGCAGAATGAGTAGCCCCACAAATATAGATCATCTGGGAAAATGTTCTGCATTCAGGATGACAAATGGTGCTAACTCTATGCAAACTATACCCTACATTGTATGCAAGTGCACATGCACAGCGGACGAGATATAATTTGCAAACAGTTTGCAACGTTTTGTCATCCTGAATGCAGGGCAGAATAAACAATTTTCCCTTTTACCCAGATGGTCCTTGTTTGTTTGATGGTCACAAATATCTGTAGTTTTCTTTGTAACTGAAGATTATGCTCATTTTAAATTGATGAAATGGAATCAAAGCATTTTGTAACTTTACTTCCAAAAACTTGTAAATATATCTTGATTCATGCTGAAGTTGAAAGAATTTTAAAGTTTTCCCAATGTGTTATAATTGTTGCATTTATTTTTGTCGATCTTATTGTGGATATTTTTCCTGTTTTCATTTTAATCTCATGTTTTAGATCTTGTCTGTAATTTACATATTCTAGATAATTTGTATTTTTGTATGCTTTTAAAAGCCTAAATCTTTTTGATTCATTGGTAAGATGATTAAATATTTCTACGCATTTATGTTATAGTGTAATATTTTCCCCTTGGGTACTTTTTAAATACTTTTGCTTTAGAGGAATTTTTTATGCCTGCAGCATTAGTTTGGGGCATATTGTTTTTTTCCCCTGTTTGTCCCCAAACAAGAGCACAATAATGGTTCTATATTGCTCACCTGAGTGGCCTTGACCACTTTGACATCCCATAAAAAAGATTGACAGATGTCCAGTTCTGACAATATAACTTGTATCCTTTTTTCAGTGCCAAAGACTGTTTTCAGATTATTGTTAAAGAATTTCCTTCCTCGTTTTTTATTTAAAATAGGATGAGCCCAAGCATATGAACCTAAGAACATAATATGAACAAACTTCATAAAGGTAAATTAAATGATGCTAAACACTAAATTTCTAGCTGTCTACCCTTTGCTCTAAGAGAAATAAATTTATAAAGATTTCACTAAACACAAAAAACAGTCTAATTCAAGTCTACACTACATGATTTCGAGAAAACTTGGAACTACACTTCTCAAAAAGTAAAAACAAAAAAATAAAATTCAATAGGACAAAATTAATGTTAGTTTCTTTTAAAACCAACCTAAATGTACACCAAATCAATCTCTGGTATTTACAACCTGGTTGACAAGTTGTCAAATGACTTACTGAGGTGAGCAATTTAGGACCATTCTTTTAAGCGCCACTGGCCAATGGCCAGCGAGCTATTGTCATGGTGGTGTGTCTGTCGTGCATCTGTGTGTGTGTGCCTAAACCTTTCCTCTAAACATCTTTCGTAAACCAAAGTGCAGATTTTCATGAAACTTGGTAGAAATGTTCCTTGGGTGACCCTCTTTTAAAATTGTTAAAGAAATTTTGATTGACCACCAAATATGGATGTGGCAGGGCGTGGCATTTTTTTAATATGACATCTTTAAAAATCTTCTCCTCCCAAACCATTGTGCCAATTTCAATGAAACTTGGCATGAATGTTCCTTGGGTGACCCTTTACTTAAATTGTTCAAGAACGACATCTCCTGAACCACTGGGCTGATTTCAACAAAATTTAACCAGAATGTTCCTGGGGTGACCCTTTTAAAAATTGCTCACAAAATTTTGATAAGCCCATAAATATAGGGGTGGCTTTGAGTCCGAAATCTTAGGACCAATCAAGATTTCTTGAACTTTTAAGTAAAAAGTCACCCAAGAAACATTCTGGTAAAGTTTCATTGAAATTGGCTGAGTGGTTCCAGAGGAGATATTGTTCAAAGATTTCGGGCTCAAAATAAACCCCGCCCTGCCAGGCCCATATTTTTGACCAATCAAAATATTTGTTGAAAAGAGACACTCAAGGAACATTCTGGTAAAAGTTTCATTGAAATCAGCCCAGTGGTTCAGGAGAAAATGTCATTCAAAAATTTCGGGCTCAAAATAGGCCTCGCCCTGCCACGCCCATATTTATGGACCAATCAAAATTTCTTGAACAATGTAAGTGAAGGGTCACCCAAGGAACATGCATGCCAAGTTTCATTGAAATTGGCCCAGGGTTCAGGAGGAGATGTCGTTCAAAGATTTCGGGCTCAAAATAAGCCCCGCCATGTCACGCCCATATTTATAGACCAATCAAAATTTCTTGAACAATTTAAGTGAAGGGTCACCCAAGGAACATGCATGCCAAGTTTCATTGAAATCGGCCCATTGGTTTGGGAGGAGAAGATGATTAAAGAAAAAGTTTACGCACAGACGAACGGACGGATGACGGACACTCCAGCATGACAATAGCTCTCTGGCCTTCAGCCAGTGAAGCTTAAAATTATTGTGAAATTTTTTATTGGCCCATGATATGGGCTTGGCAGGGCGGGGCTTATTTTGAGCCTGGTATCTTTGAAAGACATCTCCTGAACCTTATGTTTTAATAAGATGGGTAAAGGGACACCTATTCAGGTTCATTGGGGTTGAGTATATTATGGTGCAATGTGGGCCATACCCAATTAATTATTATAAAATAGGTCTTAAGAGATTTCAAAGTGTTGTTTTCATTCAAAGAAAGCTTTATTTAATGAAAGTCTAAAGATTTTAAAGCCTGTGGAGCGATACAGGCCCTCTTGTGTTGAGGATTTTTCCTCTTATTTCTATATAAGAGGGGATGCACCTGGGTGGAGTCAAAATAATAATCAAGGGTCATGATATGAACTAACTTGAAAGAGTACCACAAGACGATGCTATAGTCTAAATAAGAAAGGTGTCGGCCTTCTGGTTTCAGAGAAGATGAATTTTCCAGATATTTACTCTTTGTTTCAATGTAAAAGGGGCTTTGCTTGGGTGGAGCCCAAATTTGACACCCAGGGTCATGATAGGTAGAAACTTGGTACAGGTCCACTAAATGATGCTACATACCAAATAGGAAAGCTGTCTTCTGGTTTCAGAGATTTTCACTCTATGTTTCTATGAAAATGGGATGCTCCCTGGATTTCGTTTATTTGACCAACTTTGGTAGAAATTGACCCAAAGAACATCCACTGTTTTAGGCGAAGATGTTTAAACAAATTATGGGCAATGGAAGACGGACATTGGATGATCATAATAGTTCACCTTGTGCATTTGATGCTCAGGTGAGCTATATACATTAGCATTGACCATAACTTTTGATTTGTTAAGTATAGATACTTTATATTTCAGGTGTATATCTTGTGACAAAAACTTCCCCCAGAACCAACTTGAAAAGCTGCCATCCTATCGCAGTTGGTATTGCATAGGACTAACATTCAAAAAGCCTAGGGTTTGATCTTCGATGGTAGCATTCATCCTTTCAAAATATTTTCCTCTTACCAATGGGTAATCGTAGACCTATGTGGGATAGCAGCTGGAGGATAGGAAGGATTTAGACATAGTATTGGCATACCAAGGAAATCAAATTATATTTGTGGACTGAATTGAGTAAATGGGAACAAACTCAGGGAATATCAAGACCCTTTTTCCAAATTTTTAGCTCACCTGAGCACGAAGTACTCAATATGAGCTATTGGGACCGTCCAATGTCTGACTTCAGTCGTCCGTCCTCCTCAATTTTTTTTAAATATTTTCTCCTCCTAAACCTTTGGGCCAATCCTGATAAAACTTAGCTAGGATGTTTCTTGGGTCAAGCTCTACCAAAGTTGTTGAAATAAATGAAATCCACACTTAACTTTCCCTTTACCCTTAACAAAAAGTTTGAAAATAGAACAAGATGTGTTCGTGAAACACGAATGCCCCCGTAACAGCATTTTTTTTTAAAGTTTGACGACAGATGACCTTGACCTTGTCACATGACCTTGACTTTAGTGTACAGCTTTGTATGTCAAATACTTTTGGAGAAAAGGCAAAGGTTAAGTTTTCGGGTTAAGTTTTTGGACAGACGTACAGACAGACGGACAGACAGACAGACGGACATGAGTAAAACAATATGCCCCCGATCTCTCGATAGGGGTGCATAAAAATCTTCTCTGAAACCAGGAGCACACAGCTTTCATATTTAGTATGTAGCATCATCTATTGGGCCTCTACCAAAATTGTTCATATCAAGACCCTGGGATTACATTTGGGCTCAACCCAGGTGCATCCCTTTTTACTTAGAATCAAAGAGCAAAAAGGCATATCCTTGCTCTTGGCTGCAAACATTCAATAGTATTGATCTTATGTAGAAATTATCTCCTTGTTGACATTTCCTATTTAATCAATGTGATGTCCCAGGAGTTGAAGAGACTCAGGTGAGCAATCAAGGACCATCATGGTCCTCTTGTCTTAATGATCAGCCCAATTTTTAGCTTTGCTGTTTTCAAAGAAAACTTGAGGTATTGATATAGCCTTGGTGTTGTTGTCGTTGTTGTCATGCGAAAAATTTGACATTTTGTGATATCTCTGGTTCTACTGAATGCTTTCACTTGAAACTTGGCTCACATGTTCGCCATCAAAAGAGCAAACTAAACTATCAAGGTGGATAACACTAGATGCATTTTGTGCAAATTATGCCCCTTTTTCGACTTAGATTTTTTTTCCTCCATCAAGCACTCAACAGCCTAGCTTAGGCACCCTGAGGCGTTGCTCTTGTTAAAAAAGAACACTTCTTATGATCTTATGAATATTCAGCGAATTTCAAGGAAATCTGATAATTATTTTAGACTTCATTGGGTTAACTTAATTATTTTGAGCAAAAATCCATAAATCCTTTTCAAGTCTTTCCGACAGACCAGCCCCATTTTTTTTTTAAAGGATCCTACCTTTTGACTCTTCAATAATTCTTTGAAAGTTTCAAGGAAATCCAAAAGTATTTGTGGACTTGAAAACAAAAATTTGTTGAGTGAAATTCATCTTTTCTTCTGTTTTCCAACAGATCAGCCTAATTTTAGAAAGAAACTTTCCTTATGACCCCTATGACGTTATTGATGCAACAATAATTGTTTGTGGACAGAATCACAAGAACCATGCCATTTTTATGGCTCTTTGACCTTTATTCGGTGGGCTTTAAATAGTTGAGAGTGCTTAGGATGGGAATGTGCCAGCTAATAAGTTTTAAAAGTTTTGCTTAGACTTACTTATTTCCTTTGTAAGATAAAAATGTTCTAAGAATTGATGACTACTTCAAACAAATATCAGACATTTAGGTGGCAACAAAAGCTTACAAACATATACTTATCAAAAGATAAGCACCACCTATAAAAGTGCCCTTAATTCCTACCTGAGAATGAAAGCTTTGAAAATTGGTTTTATGAAAATATGCTCATTTGACAAAATGTTCATGCTTAAAAGCGAAAGTGTATGTATAACATGGAAGAGGAACTGTGATTCAAATTTAGTAGGGGCAATTATTCAATTTAACACAGAATGGACAATGGAGAAGACTATTTCGAAACTCAAGAAATTTGATTTTATTTAGCTGTCAAATTGCTTGCTTTAGTCATAAAAGTGCATTTTAACCTATGACAAGCCTCAAACATGGATAAAAGGTTTTTTTGAATGCTTTTATAACAAGATTTGATTCTACCTACCCATAGTTGTTTGATTGCTCACCCAGAATTGCTAACCAGGCAGGCCAATTTTACATTCTAGTACATTTTCAAAACAACTGCAGGTATCTTAAGGTCTGTGTACAATGGTAGACAGTCCTTATTCTCCTAAAATATAGTCTACATGTACTCTCTGTTGACCCCTAGCCCTCAGTGAACAGTGTTTTGTTCACTAAATCAAATCAAAACCATGAAAACAAGGAGAGCAAAAACATCTCAGGTCTCATTGGATTAACAGGAATTAATCATTGTGCCTTTTTGAAGGCAAAAAAGGAAGACCGATATGGGAACGCTTTTAGAGCAGCCCGTGCCCATATAAGTCTTACAATAACGTTATAACAAGATATGTATTCCTCAGAAATAAAACAGTCATACAATTGAAATTTCCACCTGTTGGAACTTGCCTAGTGGTGTTATTCTGTGACATGATTTGAATTATGTACTTGTCTTCTGGTATTCATACAGGCTTTTGTGATGGTTTCTGAATTTGTTCAAAGAAAGGTCTACTCCAATAGACATTTAGAAGGCATTTGATACAGATGACATGCAGGGGGTCATCAACTAATATCCGTACACAGCAACTTGAAAACGGCCTGTCTGCCAAAGACCACAGACTTGAATTCAGTTCCCCAGGACTTGAATATGCAATAGACAGCAACAGATACCTTCCTGGTCAAGCCAATCACAGTTCTGAGGCTGTAGCAGGCACCTCTGGATCAGACAATTCAAATGCCAATTTTGATAGCATCATAATGTTTGTAAGAAGTCTGAGAAGCCATTTTTGGTCTCAAATGAAATGAATTTTCAGAGGTCAAGAGGGGAAGTCGGAAATCATGTGAAAAGAAGAAGTTTGTAAGATTGTTGAGGATGGACAACATACTCAGGGTGATCATGTTGTACTCAGGTGAGCTAAAAACAATAGTGCATGACAATTTGAGGGGTCAGTGCAAACTTATTTAAATTGCTTATATTCATAGGCACAGTCGTTTTATTTTACCGAAACCAATTAAAGGCAAATACATGTAGTTACAAAGATTTATTTTTTTCTGACATCAAGTACAGCACTTATTCAAAATTACATAGTGACTGATGAAACAGCTTTGTTTGCTTGCACCATTGAAATAAATTTTTCACTAGACTTTTCCAAGCTGGAGGAGGATGCTGACTACCATGAAGAGTGCAATTTCTATTTTTTCCACAGTATTTTAAACAGTATGAATCACAGGGATGTATAATGTAGTTGTGCAGGAAAGGTTAGCAATGTTATGCACAGTCACTGATGACATCATTAAAGTTTGATATCTAGACTTTTCATTTAATCATGAGAGTAAATCTTCACTTTTGATACAGTTTCTTCTATCTTTTGCATTAATTATACAAAAAAGCTTTAAGCTTTCTATAAAGCTTTCTTCACTCAATCACACACAATTATAATATATTCATCTGTCCTTCTTATTTTCTAATTCTCTCATCCAAGTCAAACATTGACAAGATCCACTATGCTGTATCCATTGTTTCTGTACTTGTAACTTGAGTGGACAGAACTTCAAATGGAATTTTCTTGACATCCGTAGTTAGAACAGCTGTGGTCCCTCTCTTGAAGGCATAGTTACCAGCCCTGCAAATGTAAAGATTGACATTGACATATCTGAGTTATAACTTGTTACAAATAGGTGTGACCCGTCACGCAAAAGGGACCATCCGGGTAGTGGGTTAAGTGTCGACCCTAGTCAGACAGCGCGGATTGCACAGACTGACTGGGGTCGAAACTTTTCACACCAAGCTTATTTTCCACATCTAGAATGATCAATCTACCATCCTGTGAAATAATTTTTAATCTGCGACCTCTGGATGACCTATGCTGGACCCAATCTCTTTTTCAAATTTTTATTTTACAGAGTTCCCAGATAGTCCCTTTTCGCGTGACAGGTCACATATGTACTGTTGACGTAATGGACCCGTAATAGTTCTGAAACATTTTGCAACTCATGAACTTTCATAAACTTGACCGAGGTTTCTGCATGAAAATCATTAGGAAACTTTGTATAGCACTGTTGAAGTTCATTACTTCCAAAACATTGCGTATCCAATCAAACTGCGCAACTGTATTCTGATCAGTCTCCACTATATTGAGTCAAAATTGCATAGCTTTATAGAAACCAGCCAATATTTCAGGCTGTTGACATCTATTCTTCCATCTAGTAGGTGTGAAAAGTGTCAAACAAATCCTCTGAATCTATTATAGATTTTTTCTACCTTACTCTGCAATTATTTCCAAAATACACCCTCTGATTGACCTTTGCCAGATCCAGTCTTGTTTTTAACTATTCATTTTAGAGAGATTCCAGATGATCCCTTTTCCTATGGTTTGGTTTAATCCTATTTATTTACATTGATTGGGAAACAACTTTCAACTTAGATTAATCCCTCTCCATTCTATTTCCTGGGAAATTCACCAGTTCTCACACCAAATGTGTGGGCCAATGAAAGAACCAAAATCGATAGCCAACACGGAGAATTGAACTCAGGACCTTTGGGTCAAGAGGTCGAGGCACAACCTCTACACCACAGAAATCCTTTTCCTATGAAGGGTCCCAAATGTGAAATTGGAAGAAATGTTATACATAGGCTCATGTTGAGGGGTTAACACAAAACTATTACCTTTAAATATAAAGGCACTTACTAGATTTGTGACGACCCTTCTTCATCATAAAAGCCTCACCTTTCTCCTTTCAAGTTGGCCTCATCGTAGGGTCGTAGATACTCCACTTTATCTTTTGTAATCACACACAGGTCCACATTCGACCCAGATCCAAGGTCATTGAAGATACCAGCAGCTATAGCGTTTCTCACAAGCTTCAAAGCCTCCTCTTTCTACAATGGATATGTAATCTTATATACCATAGTCATGATATCTGTTTGTTGAATAGTCTCAAAACAATAGTGTTGCATTAACCTTGTGTTTTGATGCTTTTAAAACACACTACCTTCCGAAAAGATTAAAACACAAGCAGATATTGCTGATTATTTAATGCAGGCTCATGTTTGATCCTTAAACCCAGGCTTTGAACCTCAAACTCAGAAAATCTGGAAATTTCAGTATTTTACATTGATACTACTGCAAATTATAAATGTGTTAAAATCAAATGTCTCCTTCATGTGAAAGGAGCCAATTAAAGAAGCCTCGCCATTATTACAACAAATAATATTTAACAATTCCCCACTCAATTTATCATTTTGAACCCTTCAACAGCAGTTTTGCCATCTTCACAGTCAAAGGGTCAATGACTCCTGTATTTTTAAAGCTAACAAAAGCCCTGGTAATTAGAAAACTTTCCTTTCAACTGCCTCTTATTTTTTCTAGAAATTGGTTCATACTAGAAAATACAAAGGAAATGATGGTATAGTGTTGACCAAAGGAAGTGTTTGCATTTGAATTTTGCAACTACATGTAAATGAATTCCTACAAATTTCAAGTATAAGGGTCATCTATGAGAAGTGAACCTATGCCAATATAGCAGATCTAATAAACAATAACATTTATTTTTTTATAGAAAATAAGGCAATCCCTTGACAAACTAGCCAAAACTGAAGGAAAGTTGCAGACAATTATTCACAGTGGGTTGAGATTGAACAAATACAGTTTGTGGTATGTGTCTGCCCTCAAAAAAGGCTATTCTTATGAATCAACTTATACACTTGCAATTCAAGAGTATGGCAAATGTTTACTTTTAATGGACAAACAGAAAAGCCTACAAGTATATGCTTGATCAATTAACCCTTGTCATGCTGAACCTGGACTATATCGACTTTGTCAAGAGGCAAAACAAAGATCAGCATGCAAATATGTGCAGTCTGATCCTAGTCTTTCCCTAATTTATTTTTCATTTTCAAACTAGAATAGATTTCAACAAGAGGCCCAAGAGGGCCACTTGTTCTCTCCACTGGCACTTAATGCCTATCGGATTCATGAAAATTTATTAATAACTTACATTAAATTATTAAGCTAAGCAATAATCATTTTGTAGTAGATAATCACCTAAAGTCAATCTGACAGAGCAAGTCCTAAGCATCATTTCTGTTAAATTTGGTTGAATTCAGGCTTGTAATTTCAGACTATAAGATTTCTTTATATTTCACCTCAAGGGATCTTTTTGGTGACTGGACAGCCTGTAGAGCCTAAGTTAATTGAATTCTGCCCAGTAGTTTCAGAGAAGAAGACAAAAGAAAAAGTTTATGCACACATGCATGCAAGGACACACAACGGACAAAAAGGGCATGACTAGAGCCTGCTGGACTTCATCCATTGGAGCTGAAAAAAGTATTTCCAAAATAAATACTGACTCTTTAGTGAGAGCATCTGATGCTTTTTGGCACTTTGATTTTCATGAAGATTTTGCCAAGATTTTCATTCAGCATGACAAGGGTTGATGCAGGGCTTAACAATAAATGAGCAATGTAACCCTTTTCTGCAATAACATCCATTTCCCAGTACAATTTTCCCACAGACATTCATCAAGCTGGGGAGTGGTCTGTATCAAATGTGGCCTTTTTTGCAAAAAGGGAACTCTGTAAAATGACATCAACCCATGGTCATCTTTCAAAGATTCTTTCATGATAGAATGATCAGATAAGGTTCAGAAATGATCCAAGTATCAAAAGGGTTTAACTCAAGTCAGTCTACACAATCTGTGCAGGCTGACTAGGGTTAAAACTTTACACTTTTATTCAAATGGTCCCTTTTTGCCTGATGGGTCACAAGCACTTACTGTCATTTCTGGTTTAAACCCATCTTCAAAGGTTGCCATGGCAGCCAGAGATCCTGAGCCTGAAATTAGATTAAATTGTACAGTCTTTTGCTTGTTTTCTGTACATTCACTTGTTTAAAATCTTTGTTTCAATTCTATAAAAAAACATTGTTGAATTTTATGTAGTGTTCTACTTTACAGATGATTTTCTCCTTTCTCTAATATTAATTTATCGTCATCTAACAAGTTGGAATAGTCTTCAATTTAATTGTCTGTTAAAGGATTAAATGTTTTCCAGAGAATTCTAGAGTCAAGTTAAGGATCAAGTTTTTCTTTGAAAACAAGGAGGTCCCTAGTTTAACTCCTGGTGACAGTTTTAGTTCTTGAAGTTTGTTTTTTAATCACACCACCCTAGAATTAGTGTGACACTAGTAATGATCCTGTTTAATGACGCAAGTACACCTACCCATTGTTACATATGGTAGTTTATCTGTAGAACCATGTGGATGTATACTGTAAAGATGTGGACCTGTTATATCTACACCACCTAGAACCAGAGCTGCACTAATGTATCCTTGATATCTGTAGGAAATATGCAATTATGTCAATGTATTCATTATCAACAGAGGAGTATAATTAAAGCTCAATGCTACACTTTTTTTTACCTGAACTAAAGTCCATGGACAAATTTAAAATAAAATCTTCACAAAAATTTTAACATGATTTCCTCCTTTATATATAAGTGTGCGTGAGCGTGTGTGTTCATTTTTTTTGGTGCTTTTTTTTGTGGATAAGTTCTCTAGATCCTTGACAAGTAGAAAATCAGAGATCTGTTACTTGTCTGAGAACAAGTGGAGAAAATCTATGATTCATACCCCTGGTGAAATTATTCAATGTTGATCTTCTAAAAGACGAGAGAAATTCTTCAAGCAAATTTAAGTCAAACTTGTGACCTGAAGTTGTATCAAGGCAATTGTCATGTTATGTTGTTCCCTTTACCTTTGACATATTTAATAGGTATCTTCCTCATGACTACACAAATATAAAAGTTTGAAAAGGATTGGCAGAAAATTTTAAGAGTGGTAACTGTAACCACTGAATTGTTGAAGAGAGATTTTTAACAATTTTTCTGTCATATTGCAGAGGCTGGAGCACCTAAGAATTGATTTTTGGTATATCTCCAACTAATACTACCATACCACTTTTTTCTAGCTTTCAGCTGTTATGCCTTTAAATTTACAATTACCCATCCACTAGTAGGAGACAAAAGTCTGACCTCTGTTAAAGACATAGTGCATATGAATGACTCAAAATGGAAAAGCAACAATTAAGTAAGACGAAAGCTCACCATGATCATAGTTTGCTGAGGTGGGCTGAAAAGGTTGCATTTCAAAGAAATACTGAGCACTTTGTGGTCTAGAGGTAGAGGGTCGGCCACTTGAATCAAAGGTCCTGAGTTCAATTCCCCGGAATCTTTCTTTGTTCTTTCATTGGCTCACATATTTGGTGCCAGAACAGGAAGTAGAATTGAAGGGGGATTAATCTAAGTTGTGAGAACTTTTTTCCCAATCATTGTAAAATGAACAGGTTTAAACAAAATCAATACTTTAACTATAAAGTAACACATATGAAGGTATGTAATACCTGAACAACATTTGTTTAAGGAGTCTATTAGCTGTAGCCACTCTAGGTGTTCTCCCAGTGTTTAATTTGTGTAACTCTAGTTGAGAAGAGATCATTTGTGTGGTCATCTCGGTGTCGGCAGCTGTTCCCGCACCACAACAACTGAAAAACAGATTCCTAAGTTACTGAGGATTCATACTATGGAAAACAGAAATACCATTGTTGAAAAAATATCATAGAATATTTTTCAACCAATGTATGTTGCCCAAGGAAAATGCATCAAACATAACATAATGATAAGTTAACATCACTTTGACTAGTTATTGCCTGTATAGTGGTTTATTTTTGGGGGGTTTTTTGCCTGTGTAGTGATTTTTTCTATCTTTCTATCCCTCCCCCACCCTACTTCCCCCACCTTTTTTGGTGTGGGGGAGTAGGTCACGGGGGAAATGGAGAGATAAAATTCATATTACATTCTGAAATATTTTACATGCATCTTTACATATTTTGTCATGATATTGTAGAGTAAAATAGATTGCTCATAAAGGAGCTTTGAGAACATAAGAACCTTCTCTTCATGTTTTGTATGGATCCTGTAAGTTTTTTTTATGGAAAGAAGGTGTAAGGAAATACATAGTGATCATTGGCTAAATGGCAGTCAAGGTAAATGAAATGAGTCTGTGCGTGACATTTCCAACAATTTGACATGTGCATGAAGCAGAAACATTGAGAAGCCTACGCAGTCACATAGTCCAATTAGAAGAGTACCTGACTGTCTAATGACACTTTTAGACCCTATCTATCTACCTAACACAGTGGAGACTATGGTCAGACTGTGCAGACGCACAGGCTGGCCAAAGTCTTTACTTGGCACACTTTTAAAATTGTTGAAATGTCATGCACAGGCTCAAATATGAGTCTATACACCCATAGTAGCATATTCATAGATTAATCAAAGTATGTTTTGAAAGCATAGAAGGACATAGCAAAAATATGTTGGTGTCTTAAAATATCAATATTATCTCGTCAAGGTTCAAATGATAATTTCTTGCAACCAAAACTAGACTACATACATATTTTAAGACACTCACAATAAATAACATACTATTTATCATGCAATCAATTTTCAGAGCCCATTCTTTTTAAACCTTAAAAATATAAAGAAATTTAGCTGATAGGGGATTGGTTAAGGCCATGAATATGCAAATTGTTAAAAAAAAAAAAAAAAAAAAAAAACAGCTTAATGATATTTTATCAGGTAGGTGATATCAGGTAAATAGTCTATGTTCCGTGATAAAACAAATTATTTTCTTACTACATGTTATCAGCCAGGTAGTGTATTTTACTACAGTTTTTGTCAGCAACAACGGTATCTTCTGTGGCTCTTGTATCTGCTCCTAAAACTACTCCATCCTGAATGTACAGATTTAATATTGAATGAGCAAGCCAATACTCTTTAGGAAGTTGATCAGAATAGTTCAAAAACCTTTTGGAACACATGATCTTTTACAATGTTGACCAAGGTTTCCTAATGAAATCATTAGGAAACCTCGGTTAACACTGTTAAAGTTCATTACTTCCAAAACGTTGTGGAATTGTTACAGGTCCACTAAAAACATCTTTAATATAGCAGTATCATTCAAATTATGAGATTATTGTCACCCAACAACATAGCATGACCTACATTAACACAAGAAAAGAGACCATATTGAAACTATCTTAAATAGAAGATTTGAGGATCCTTTATAGGCCATTACTGATTCACAATTTAAAAGCAATACATTGTAAGGTAGAATGACCACTTCACTTTTTTTTTCTTTTCAAATCATTGGTGATGATTTCCGTGAATCAAATATCAAAATAATAGTCTACTAATTATAAACTTTTTTTAATTCCAAATTACAATATATAGATTTACCTTAAATATTATCCCTGCAATGGTTGTCCCAGTTTTATAGGCAGTTGGGGGTTTGAATCCATTCTTTAGAATATGTTGATTTCTGAAAAAAATATTTACACCACTATGTTATATTTGTCAATGAAAAGTCAACATTTGTTTGTTGGCTTGAATTTTGTTTTACATCACTTTCAACAATCTTTATTTGCAGAAGGTGGAGCACCTAACAATGGATTCCTGCTATTTCTCAGACCAGTACTACCAATACATCCTTTCTTAGCCTCCAGCTGCTATCCCACATTGGTCTACGGTTATCAACTCATTGGTGGGAGACAAATACAGAAAACTCTCAGAAGTTTGTATCTCATTGGACCGGGACAATTTATACAAACTAAACATACTACGAACCAACTAATGTCAAGTGGTTTGTAGTTTTTTGAAGGCTCAGATCGGACATGGTCTTTAGGTATCCTATATTTGTTGCTTTATGCTAAGGTTCTATGGAATATATATTTAAATCAAGTTCAAAGAAGACCCTTTTGAAGAGAGTTAAGACGCAAAAAATCTCACTTGAACAATAACCGTCTTTTGTTTATTCCATGTTCAAAAGCTAAACTAAGAAATTTTATTCAATCATTTACATGCAAATTCTTAACTACATCAGAGTTTTTTCCCTTTGGTTCAAATCACTCTGAGTACTGATTCAGTAGATGATGAAATCTCGGCATTACAATAAATCTTTGTGGAAGATATGTTGACAATCAAGTAAACGAAGATTTGCACATTCATTTATGCATGATTGGTATGGGAAAGTCAGATGAATTACAATTTAGGTCACTGATTGAAACCTTTATTTGATAAGGCCCACTAAAAATATATAACATACCATAACATAAATTTAATTGCATGGAAACATAATATGTTTTAAAGCAATTACAAATTAACATAGCAACATTCTGAAATGGATTGACGAAAGAGCACATGATGTTACAGTGCATGGATTAAGATTGAATCTTGTTTGCAAAATAGATATCTACTTTGGCAAATTAAGACAATTAATTTTCGATGACTGTGACAAAAGATAAGACAGTTTTTGGATGGTTTGCCATGTATAATAGTATCTTTCAATATATTTTGATTGAAAACTGGAAAACTTTATGCACACTAATATGAAATGGAATTCACTCTCTATCAACCCTGAATTACAATTTTTACAAATTCTTTCTTGCTTTGTTAAATTTTCTTCGCGTCCACTTTTGATTGCTAAATTGTGAGATGATAATCTTAGTTTTGTTAAGGATATTCTATATTTTTGTTCATTTAAGAAATCAAGGTAATTTTCAAATTCAAGTTCATGATTTATAAGACTGTAGAATGATAGTAGTTGTGAGTTACTAATTGACAATTTGAAGATATCGAGGATACGCTGTTAAATAGAATTATAAATCAAATAATGCCTGTAAATAATAATGCATAACAATAATTGATAAATATCAATCAACAGGTGTGAAAATCAAGGTAAATGTCAATTGTTACACCTAGGACAACTATTGATAGCATAATTCACACCAATGGATTAAGTGTAAGCAACCCTTGGAACTTAACACAGGCTAAGAACTATGAACCTCCTACGTGCAAACCACTCAGAGTCTTCTTCGAACAAATGGCATGCAAACTACTGAGATTTTACTGTAGTCTGTAAGGATGAGCTCCACTGTGAGTTCTAACCTAGGACCTCTAGATTGACAGTCCCATGCACTAGCAAATGCTCTATGACAGCAGGCTGCAGCTTACAAGTCAACATTTGTAAAGTATAGCATTTTAATATCATGGAAAGGGACGGAGGCATACCCAAACTTACTGCCTTCTTTACAGGTCAAAAATGATGGTGCCTTGAATAGGTCTTGAATAGCCTGAAACTAGAACCTAATTTAAACAAGGTTTTTTGGTCTAAAAAGTTCATTGTTCAGCCAAGGACTTCAGATGAGTGGACAAATGTCCTAACAGCCCCAATTTCAACCAATAGAATAATCCAGAAACTGACTTTCCTACTTTCTAGTTTCATTAAAACTTTTGGCAAAGACTAGATCTGTCAAACTCGCAAAGGAAATTTTTGAAATGGAAATTCCTACGATTGTTCTCAGCAGGTCTTAAGAGTTATCTGTTTTGTCTCACATTTTCAAATAAAAATCTTCATTAGGTTTTTTTTTTTGTTTGTATAATTATAAATTTGTGTTCATGAATTTGGAGGTAAGAATAAATTGCCTAATTATCCCCCACCACACAGGGATTGGCACTAATTCAGGGTTCTCCCGAGAAAATTTTGAAGGCGTAGTGGCATATGCGCGCTGCTATATTGTCTGATTACTTTGTGTTTCTGTCAATAATAAAGGATGATTAAAGTGGTTTTACTGGATAAGGCTTTTTAAATTTGTGAAGCAGAACTTCTGTTTTGTTGAATATATAATTTGCTTTGAACTTAATTTTGTCTTTGACACCTTTATAGCATCTCTACATAAATAACTTGACCACAAAGTCTTCAATAAAATGTTGCATAATGGCTTAAACTTCCCCCCTTCCCCCTCCTTCCCATTGTATCCCTTCCCTTTAATAGAATATATTGTGTACTAAAAGACTATTACAAAAGAAATGAAGAAAATTGGAATATTTAAGAAAATTTAATGAAAAAGTCAAAGAAAACAGTAAATTTATCAACTGCACTTAGACTGTATTATGCTCATATATTTGAGAGTTCAAAGGACAGCACTGCATGTATTGTGAACTTTTATAGGTCTCTATTTGATAATGTATACAAGGAATTTTTAAAATCCTTAGGAAGTCCTTGTATGACTGAGGAAGGCCCCGGCTCCTGAAATAAGTAAAGCTAGATTCTATTACAGTTATTTTCTAATGTGTTCACAAAGCCTTCTCAATATCTTATTTCCCCCAAAAAATATCTCTAAGAGCATTATTTTATTCTACAATGACCATTTAATGAATTTATAAGTTAATAACTAGCTTGTTTAGAAAAGCCAGTGACAGGACTTTTAGCACTTTGATTTTACATTTTTTTTTCATTTTTTTTTTTAAATATTTATTTTCCATATCAATTTCTATGACCTTATTTAGAATAATAGAATTTATCTTGATTTCAATTCTGAAATGAAAAAAATAATAATTATAAAAAAAATGTTTTGGGTTGAACATATCAGGGTACGAATCTAGTTAAGAAATGGCGTCCGTGGGGAGAATTATCAAAAGTTTGGTTTCAATCTTCTTACTAAAATTAGAAGTAATGTCCATATAAATTGGATAGTAAGCTTGATGTAAGTGAATTTTGAACAGATAGACTGCGATGTGTCTTATTTCGCCTAATTCTTGGCAGTAGAAAGCCTGCGAAAACTGCATATTCTTGCCGATCTTTTGTTTGATATAATCAGAATTAACATTGGAACATAAAGGTAAATCTAGTTTGACTTGAGCAAATAGTCGTGAAAATGATTTTTCCATTGTTTCCTGTGGATCTTGATAAAAATTGACAATTTTCTGTAAATGAAGTGGACATTAAATTGACCGTTTTCGTATTGGTACCCATCCGTTATTCACTGTTACTGGAAGTGCAGAACCAGTGAAAATCAACCAACCGTGAAGAAAAAATCGATAATCACTAATTAGCAAGGGTCTTATCAATTAGGGACACTGTGTAATTGACAGTATACAACTTCTCAGAAAGCGATTATATAATGACCGCGCGTCTGCAATCAGTTTTATTGCTCGTTTTGACCCTTTGTTCAGAAAGAAATTAAGCTGTATTGGTGATCAAATTTAAGCGTATCGGCGTTCTAAAGGTGTATCGGCAACACCTGTTAAATTTCTTTAAGGCATATCGGGGTCGATACGCCATTAGGGCCTGGGGAGAACAATGTAATTTCTATGAGTATGGGGTCCACCAGACTCCCAACTTATAAAATCAAGGAGTCCAAGCTCAAAGTAAGGATTTCTAATTTTCATTATTCGGAGAATATTGTGAAAATGTAGAAATAGCTTGATACAAGCAATTCCTTCTTTAAATACTAAATTACTTATCCACTGAAGCAGATTTTATTTTAGCAATATCGCAGTTGATTTCTAAGAAAATGTAAATACAGCTATTTTAGCTAAAGCTAGTCTCTGACCTAACACAGATGCTATAATACGTTTGCCCATATTTTAAGAATCCCCTTACATTTTTTATTACGAAAAAAATTACAACTTCAGTTTAATAAAAGAAAAATATATTCTGAGAATAATAAAAAAAAAAAGTAAAAGAAAAGAATAAAACTATAAGGTTGTATGAATATCTTTCATTCAAATTAGATTAATTTCTTCTTAGCAATTGTTAAATGGTTGTGACTGAGGAAATAAATCTTAAATAAATGAGAAAAAGCAAAAAGCCATAGACTTTGATAGATAGCCTCTTTTTCTCTTCTAAAAATGAGTTACAACTATAGCTATGGTTAAATTACTTTTCCTGTCTAGGGGTTAAACCTATTGTTATATTACTTAAATGTGAAATATGACTTCCTGGGTATTTGCCAGCAGCAATTTTCACACCCATGCTGATTTTTAAGCGACATCTGAAAATTTTACACTACAATATGCGTCTTCAACATAAAGCTAAAAGATCAACCAATGAAAATGAAGCATTAATGTCTGATGTAATATTCTGCAGCACTAGGAACTTAGGCTATTTTATATTGAACAAAGAAGGCCAAGATTTCCTGTGGATTCTGACCTATCCATGAGGGAAAATGCCTAGTCATAGTGAATTTCACGACAAATTACAGCGGAACTATATGCAAAATTTAGAATACTAATCACTTCGCCTTACGAACAAATATTTCTCGTACTGTTGAAAGTGTTCTCCCAAACTAAATACATTTATTTACAAACCTTAGGCAGTTTTCAAAGGAAAAGCCGGGTCGGGATTCCTCTACGACGGCCATGATTGTTTTAGTCTGGTACCCTGCTCCAAAAATAGTATGGAATATTTTTTCGTGTTCTTTCATAGACTGGTAAACCTGCCTGAATGTCACAGCCCTATCTTTCTTACTGGATAAAAAAGTTAGGGATCAAATCTGTAAAAATCAATTTTTACGACTGGAAATTATTTGTGTATTGGTTTGTTTATCTGAACGTTCAATTTTTAGTTTGCATGCCAGACCAGCGGGTGGGTCACCAAAAGTGACAAGCAGGCAACGATTCGTGCAAGTAGAAGCCACCATTAGAACTGTCAGTTGCTTTACCCACACAGGGCCAGAATTCTTTGAATTTAGAGTTGCTGGTGATCCCAATGTACAGTTTGTTTCTAGTGATATCTTAGGTTTCTTTTACGGGTCGCCGCACCCGTTTGACAAAATTTCCGGTTACTTTTCATAAAATTGTGTTTTAGGATGGTGGACGCATATAGTTAAAAAAATGACGTACGTCTTTTAGAAAAGAATCAATAAAGTAGTCCTGATCCCTACCGTTTTTTGCCCTGTATATATTTCTTAACCCTCTCTCTACGATACAAACCGGGATCCGGATTTCCTGAATGGTGTGTGTGTGTGTGTGTGAGTTGTGTGAGTTGGGGGGGGGGGGGGGGGGGGGGGCAGAAAATTAACCTTGCTTTAACCTTTTTTCAGTTAACGAGCAAAATGTGGTAGCTACAGCCCGGACAATTCTGTAGATATCATCCTTATACGATTTACCTACCCCTGCATAGAACCCGTATGTTAAAACTGCTTACCCTGCAGATTTTAAAATTTCTTTCAAATAATTTAACAAAGTTTTTCTTCGAAATAAAAAGATGGAGGTCAACCAGGTATAAATAAGTGGTTTGATTTATAAGTCGATGGTTGATTGAATGAGAGCAGAGATTCGTTAAATTCACACGTGTCGGTAAAGTAGTAGAAAACAACTAATTAGTTTTGTCATTTATCTATAAAATTGAGTAAAGATAAAGTAGCTGATTTACCTTAACCTTAAATGCAACGACCCGTTACATAGGCTCCGCCCTGCTAGGACAAATATCATAGATTATATCAACACCGAACAAACATTTTTGTTGCCTATGTAAGACTGGTGTGCTTCTCTCAAAGGGTAGGTCCATATGGAACGCGGTATCGATCTACGCTAACCCGGTTCCCATTTGAACAGCCGCGGTTTCCTCACTAGTGACGTCACCTTTCAACCTCGGTTTGTGATCCCTGGTCAGGCCGGTGTTACTCGGATTCCTGAATGGCGTCGAAAATTATTGTACGACATTTCGATGACAAAATCAAAGCGCCAAAAAAGCTGAAGGCCTGTTTTATAAAGAAACAATGTGACATTTGAAGGCATACACTCCAATTTTGAATCCTTTTAGCAAGGCTTTTTTTAGGCGAGGGAAACCAAGGGTTACATTAACCTATAGGGTTCGTAAACCACATTCTGAACTCACTTCAAAGGAGAAATATCGAACGGTATGCTCACTATATAGCGCCGAGTCCGCCAAAAACAACTGATTCCCAAGGTATAGATTACTACGTCCGAATCCGCTTTGCAGACAGGCGCAACTCGCGGTTTTTATAATTTTAGTTGAGTTGATTAGTTTGCTATTAGTCAGTCAATTTATCCATTCGACCATTCCGTTTAACAATCGTAGTAATGCTTTTTTTCTACGGGGCACAAGCTCGTCGGCTCTTTCTTTCACATTGAATTGAATTCCATAAAGAATTTGTATTTTACTATGGGAGCATAGGAAATCGATAGGGTCAATTTCTCCCTTTCACACAATATGGTCCACCCTATACTCATACCCCATTTTTTTAAATTTCTACCCTAGATATATATCAAATTACCGTGACTCATGTTGATTTATTGTCTGCAACCTGTTCCAAGTTGGTCCAGTCTAACATTTTGTCGTCTGTTTAAAGCCGTTTAAGGATGGGATAAAGGTTTAAGGATGGGATAAGGCTTGTACTTTTTTTCTAATTTAGATTAATCCATTACAGGACAACAAATGTTGATACAGGTCCAAATTGTAAAAGGTTGCCGATTACATACAATATATGGGCAAATTTGTAAAATCTGTAGCAGAAAGGGTAGATAATATTAGGGAGAAAGGAGAAAGTGTTAGTTAGCAGCATTTTCTTCTTTTCCCTATTAGCAAGGTCATCCGTCAAGATCAAATGTAAAAGCTATATGTATCTTAAACACAGCAGTGAGCTTGGCAGTGATAAGAAAGACAGAAAATTGACCTCGTGTGTTGTTCCGTCTATTTAGTTCCCTCGTCTACATTAGTTTGATTTTAGCACAGCGTAGTGATATGCAAGAACTGCGTTGAACACACTAAGCACTTCGTATCGCAAAAAAGTTAAATAGCGTATACTAGAGCTATTTTTTTGGGCGCGCATAAGCACTAAAAAGCTACGTAGTACAAACGTTAATCGGTTTTAGACTAGAATATCCTTTTCCTAGGCAATTTCCAGGATACAGGATTGTTTCCTATGGACTGCTAAACTAGGCCAAAAACTGGTTTTCGTTACTCTTCATACAATATGCATAGGCCTCTCTCACGTGGTCCAGGGTTCGATCCCCGACGGCGGCACTCACCCTTTCAGACTATTTGTCTACCACCGATGGGTTGATAATCATAGACCTATGTGGGATAGCAGCTTAGGGCTAAAATAGGGTGCATTGGTAGTACAGAGGTGCTTTTTTTACATGAAGATGAAAATTTTCGCTAAATAAGATTATTAAGACGCCATAAGAAACAATTTTCAGTATTTTGAGTGAAAACATTCAACGTCGTTAAGGTTACTCGTTTTAAGCCCATGCAAAGCCGTCTTCGTTTCCTCAATAAGATATCTTAAGATTCTTATTAAGCCGCTTAATCTTAATCTAAAAAACGCTGCATATTAAAAATCTTAATGAGGTTATTAACGCACATCTGGTCTGAGAAATAGCAGGAATCCAATGTTTGGTGCTTCGGCTGCCGCGATATAACTGAAAGATTTTATTTATATTACCATATGGAGGCATTCGGATCACCACTCAAAAATCTCACGATCAACCTCAGATTTACATAGAGGGAATATTTCTTTAGTCCTCTAAACTTTGAGTGAGAATATTCGACGTCGCCAAAGCTACTCGTTTAAATCACTGACGTGAAGCCATCGTATCCTTATATACCTATCTTTAGATTCTTCAACAACGGCTGAAAAATCTTAATTTTATAGAATGATTCGTCGATCTCAAAAAATTAAGATTTTTCAGCCGTTTTTTACAGTAAAATATAAATCTAAAGATAGCGCCGCTTGTTTCCGCGCTAGTTGTTCTTGCACTGTTTCCGGCCTAACAAAATGCATAAATGTTACACACGCATCCGCATGATATACATCCGAGGTCTGTTGCAGATTACGGAAATGGCCGAGTGATCGTTCCGAATGCATATTGAGCCTACAAGCCATTAGGAACATCGCTCGGACTTTTCAGTAAAATGGAAAGTACCTCGGACGTAAGTGTTGTAAGTTTGGGTCATTTTTTAGGTATTTTGGCTCCTTGTGGTACTTGGGTAAATACGCTTGAAGAAAATCACATCTTGTTAATTCTTTCCAATTTTCTTTGGATATCTTTTGGGTATATTCTAATTTGACGACAAAAAGCAGTAAATCACTGTGTTTTGTTAACAAATTATGATCCCACTTTTATTCTTTCGTCGACTTTGTTTTATGCAACGTCATCCTTAGCGGATCGTAGATGTTTGTGACGTCATGACGTAATGTCAAAAGTTGGAGCTAATTTGGTTTTTAGCTCTACCGCGTATTTAGAATAAAAAGTAATTCCTTTGCATTTTTTCAAAACAGTATAAATTATACACCATTTGAAAGGGGGGGGGATACCTTTTATTTCTATGTCATAAATACTTTATGTATCATTCAAAAGTGTCATGCGTTAATAGAAATGTTCCGCCTAAAAACAGCTGCAGAGACGTAACACTATTTTCTATCCATTTGAATAAAATTAGTTATCAAACAATACTTATCAATGAAACCGTTACCATTCTTACCGCAACGTGTCTGTACACAACAAAATAGAAACCTCTAAGAAATTGAACGATTTCGCATGAATTTGAAACAGATATTTTCCAAAATTAGTAAATTCGAAATTATGTAGAGATTTGAAAGTTTTACTCGAAAAAATAATTCATTGGCGAATTTGTTTGAAACATTGTAAGAAAATAGTTTTTCTTTTTCGTTTTTAAATATTTATATCTTTTATATCTTTAATATATATTGTATCAGTGTTTTCAATTAATTGCTTGCATATGGTAATGAAACGGCCATGTAGAATATAAGATGTTGTAATACGTATCTTAACATGTTACCTTATTATAAATCAAGATTTTATTATTATTATTGTTATTATTATTGTTATTATTATTTTATTATTATTATTATTAGACTTTGCGTTTTATGCAACGTCATCCTTAGCGGGATCGTTGATGTTTGTGACGTCATGTATTGACCAACATGCGAACTGACACGCTTTCATGGCTGCGCTCGTATTATTCCCGAGCTCTATTCCGTAGAATCGCCGAGGATTCCCGACTGCCTACGAGCCCGTGCACCGGAAAATACGCGCCTTTTATTTATCACCATATTGAGCCAACAAGCGCGTACACCGGTAAATATATACAGAGACAGGTATTTGCACACTGCATGCCACGGTGCAGGTAAATAAACCGTGAAAGAAACGCATAAAAATCGGTTCAAACTCCACCAGGAATCGAACCTGCTAGCCGGGCAGACGTGCTAACCATTACACTACCGAAGACATTCCGACGTTTGTACGTATAAATTTTGCTTATAAACTTAACAGAGCGAAGACATCATAGGTGGCCTTTTCCCACCCGCACTCGTTAATGTGTGTGTATTTGTAGGATTTAGGTCCCTCCGTGCTCTAGGCATATATGGTATGGACCATGAGAGAGAAAGAAGCGGATACAAGGAGATCCGGGTTCATACGCCCCTAGCTCTTCTACGAATAGACCTCCTTGGTTCTTTAACGTGCCCAGTGTAAAGCACCGATACACGCGAAGCTACCTCTGGGTTTCTTACCAGTTCACTTCTAGTTGGGCGGAGGATAGCAAGTATCCTTGAAAATTCCTGCCGCGTTCGGGATTCGAACCACGGACCTTAGGATTGGTAGTCTTGTGTTTTACCACTAGACCACCGAGCCGCCCCCGCACTCGTTAATAACCTACACGCCTTTTATTTATATCACTATATTGAGCCCTCGAGCTCGTTTTATTGATCTACAATGACCTGGCACTCATTGAATATTCCTTTTGACCCCTATTGATAGTCGGTAAATGTTTCTTAATATAGACTTATACTCGTGAAGGTAAGATGTAAAAAATTGTATCACTACTCATAGTGTATACGGAAATTTAGCGGTTGTGGTAAGGAAGCTGTCCCACAACCAGGAGATCACGAGTTCAAGCCGGTCCTTGACCAGATTTTTTTTTCTATTTCGTTTTCTTTAGTGAAACACTTTTTTTAAATTATCTATTATGATACGTTTGATATTTTGAACTGTGTTGCATAAGTCACAGAAATTTTTCCACCAGCCTCAATTTTATTTGAAATTTGATCATTGCAAAGTCCTGTCCATAAATCACTGAAAATAGTTATTAATTTGTTTGAACACGTTAATCGAATTCCTGTTTAAGTATGCTTATGTTATGGACGCCAAAAACTCGATTCTCATCATATCTTATAATTCAATATCATGATGCAAACGATTTTTTTTAAACTACTTTTTAGTGAAAGCTTACTAAATGCTTATTTTTTTTTCATTGAGCCATGAAACGAATCTTACACTCGATCAGAATACAATAGTCTTGGTTGGTGCACAAAACAAAAATTGAATAAAGAAAATATTGACCGTTACTGACAAAAAAACTAATAACAAAATAATAATAAGAAATGAAATTAAAAAAAATAAATATATTGATGTTAATCACAAGAATTAAATATAATGTGTGTCTCTGTAAGGATTTGAACTGGACCTGTCAACTTTTCGCTGTTCGGGGAAGGCGCCTGTAACCACTGAACTACCGCGTCTCTTTAACGCACATGAGAAATTATATAAGTAAAACTGTGAAATGAAATTGAGTTACGCTGCGGGAATACTCGAGCACTGACGAAAGGTAATGAGTGCCAGGTCATTTTAGATAAATAATACACTGGTTATTATGTACAGAAACAGGTAAATTTGCACTCTGCTGTTTCTGTATTTATTTACTCCTTTTCAACAAAAACAACAACAAAATCTTTTTAAATACATAGAAATGTCCCACTAACGCTAGTCCTTTACGCTTCAGAGCCCCGATTGATACTACTCATATACATGTATTCTTCGTTATTAATTAACTGGCACGGCGGGGCTTAGCCGTGATGTAATTTGTCTCTTTAATATTTTGGGTTCTTTCAAAAGTTAGTTTTCAATTACTTTTAACATGAATAAATAACTGTATCCCAACTTGAAAGGGATTTACGTGATTAGAGAAAGTGAACACATTTCATCGTTTGGTTACAAGCTGAAGTTACGGGGTTTCGTTTCCAACATATGATTTAAGGTCTCAAGTTATTCATGTCCACAATATGTAGAAGCAAGTGATTGTAAATAAAAGCTGTTTTACAATTAACCTTAAGCGCAACGACCCTTTACTTTGGCTCCGCCCTGCCAGGGCAATAATCACGGATTATATTTATGTAATATAACATGAATAATCAAGATCACATGAAAGAACACATATATTACAATGAAGATTTGTGATTGTCTCATGCCTTTTCTAGACCAAGTCCATCGTATATTTAGATTCGTGTAAGATGTCTATTCGGAACGCTATAGGCCATGTAAATGTTGTTACTCCTGCACCGACACCTTCTCCTTCCATACTTGACACATCGTGTGTTGACTGGACAGTTCCGCATACGACAGCAAATATCCTTGAAACCGCCCCATCGTTCAGCTAGACCTCCGTTCTGTCTTCGAAATGTAGCCTCGCTCAGTTCGCTCATAAGAACCAGTGCTCCGAGTATCATCACTGCAGCGTATGCCTTCTTCATTTCTGTAGTCTTTTGATTGGTACCTGTAATGAGAGGTCAGACGTAGAGTGAGATTTCTCGGTGAAATATCACTTATAGTCCCATCGCTTAACCGACGAAATTATCAAAATGGTAAACTAAAGGCTTACAGGTACACTCCGCTTCACGTGTATAAAGTGTTTTGATCGTCATCTCACCGTTTTGGCATTCACTTGAGACAAGTCAATCTACCAACTTTATTGAGCACGTGTTGTCTTATTTGTAAAGAAATAGAATAATTGTTTGAGAGATGTATATACGAAGATTGATCCAGAAATTCGTATAGAGGGCTAATAAAATAATGGGAAATTGACTATCACTGAAAATAAAAATCATAGAGGCATTTAATGTGGCATACCATGTATTTGCAACAAACATGGAAAGTTTGAATCTGTACATCCAATAGTGATTTAACGGTCACAATTCTTAGACATAGACCCCACACCAGGACGGGGGAGTATGAACGTCAAATGCGACGTCATTGAATATAACTTATTTCTACAAAGTCTCCATTTCATCGCCTTCCAAACCAACATGTTGAAATTATTCCCATCATTTTTTTATGAACTATTACTCAGTAAGTATAGTATGCATTGGGTCACTGATGTATGTCCTTTATTACAAATAAAAAGAGTATTGGGACAAAGATATTCATCTGCAGAAAACCATTCCATATTGATTTACAAATCCCGATCACTTTGATTACCCGAGCTTGATTGAAAAAGAAGACCATTTGAAGTATCACCGTTAGTGATTTATCAAAATCACGAAAGAATTTGATAACTTTTCAGTACTCAAATTTAGGTGTTCCAACATGCCGTTAGTTGAATGGGATTACTGTATAAAAATAATTTGCAAACAGCACAAATTGATCATTTTGTACAGACCTGAAATTTCAAGTGAGTGATCAAAGATCAATTTTACATTGAAAATGATAGGAGATAACGGTTTCTCGAACCTCAATCCTCCTTGCGGAACTATACTTTGGTTTTGTTGTGGTTCAGTTGATTAAGTTGATTAACATCTATTGAAAAACAACTTCATGCGATATATATTGGGCATTTACCGAGTGATGCTCTAGAAATGATTACTGAAAGGACAAGGTTCACGAACATAAGGAATTGGCCCTGCAAAATCAGCATTTTTCAAATATCTGATTTACAAAATTAAACCTAGTTTTTATTATAAAGTACTTGAGAAATGAGGAGAAAAAAACAGCTATTTTGAAAGCTTCATTTTGTTCCAAAGTGCGATATTTCACGCAAAAAAGGATCATTTAGAAAGTGCGAAAAATATTGATCCTGGACAGACTATTCGGACTGCGCATTCTGACCAGGGTCGGAAATTTTCGTTTTTCGCTCTTCTCCTGTAGCTAGAAAGATAGTTTTGCCCTTCTATAAATCTTTGAAATACAACCTCTTGTTTAGAAATGCTGGAATCAATTATTTTACTTAGATATGTGACCCGTCACATGAAAAGGGACCATCTGGGAAGTGCGAAAAGTATCGATCCTTATCAGACTTCATAATATGTGCAGACTGACCAGGGTCGAAACTTTTCACAAATAACGATTTTTCTGAATCTAGAGTGATTATTCTACCTCTCTAGGTAATTATTTCCGAAATACGCCTACTGGTTGACCTTTACTTGACCCAAATTTTTCTTCCAAATGATTATTTTACGGGGTTCCCAGATGATACCTTTTCGCGTGACGGGTCACATATTTATTTAACGGATTTCCCAGATGTTCCGTTTTCGTTTTGCAGGTCACAAATGAATTGATTGCATAAAATTATACAAAATTCCATTTTAAAAAAAAGCTGTTAAACTTACCGAAAATGTCTTCAATCCCTTTTTTCTAATCTTATTCCACTGATGATATTGCTTCAAAATATTTTGATGATTTATTTTATCTGCTTCAGTCTATAACATACGTATAACCTGTCTTTATTGGACCAATTCTGTCTTCGCATTGACCCCTGCTGCTTTTGTTTATCCGGCATTCCACAGTATCCTTTCCCCAAATAGTGCGATTCTATCGTCGACTCGTCTCGGAATCAACGTCGATTCGAAGAAAGTGTGCGCTGTCATCTGACTATTTGTACGTAGTTTTGTACATATTTTTTCATATTGAACAAAGTACCATTAATTAGGGGACAGATGGGGTGAGTTTCAAGTTAGACGAGGGAAACGTTGGAGTGCTAGGGTAAATGATTGGCTTTTCATAGAAGTTATCATTTCATTGTTTATCCTGGTTATTTATTGTTCGTCATCTGGAGTTAATAAGCTAGGAAACACTTATCACGATGCTTCCTTTCTATTATCATCGGATTTGAATCTAAAACATCGTAACTGCAACTTCAATCAGGCTGTAGCTACGAAGATTTAGATTTAGATTCAATAATGATAAGTTATATTTTGTGGAACTGTTTTTTTTTCCTTTAAAATTTATTTTATTTTCCAAATTCTAATTTATAGTCTACTTAAAATTACCTCACGGGTAAGGTGTTTTTTCATTCTGTGTCCGTTTCTCACCAATTCGTGTCTTTTCACTTGATTCTTGCATTCCATCTTTGAAAAAAAATTGTCTCTGCAACTGAGCCGATTCTGAGTGTTGAAATTTGTTATGTGAACTATCTTTATATTTACCATAGTGGAAAAAGATAAAAATCTCCCTCAATCCGATGCTCTAATCCAATGAGAAACTATTGAGAGATTAAAACTTGCTACCCAAGTGCATTTTCGGGTACAATAAGTGAATGTATTTGTTCCTTTCATTTTACATTAGAAAAGGTAATTCTACGATAGGAAACAGATAAAATATTTTATTTTTGTGCTCACATTAAATCAAAATGTGCGCAAAAGTTATAATAGACATGCATGAGTCTATGGGAGAAAAAAAACATACGTGACCTGTCAAACAAAAAGGGGCCATCTTGGAGTTCCGTTCTTTTTTTTTTTTTTTTTTTTTGTGTGTAAAAATGAATTAATAAAAAAAATAATAAAGCAAAGGGCAGATAGGTGTCACAAACAAAACAGTTTGAAAAGATTTCCGAATGAAAACGGAATGAAGAACGGCCATTCATTAAATCTTAAGATGTGAAAAGTTTCACAAGCCTGTGCCGTCCGCGAAAAAACGGTGCTCTTCGAAAATAGAAAAATGCACCGCGTGACGGGTCACCTATAAGCGCTTATTTTCTAATCATTCTTTTTATTTGTTTGTGAAGGTGGTGTTTGAGGCCCGGAAGAGATAGATTGACCCATGTGTGCGATAGGAGAAACTTGAAAATTATCTTTATTTATAGTAGACTTTTACGGTATTCGACCATGAAGAATCAAGGTTTAAGGCTACTTAATGTCTTCCTCGTTAGCATTTTTGTCTTTTTATTTCATGGAATTATAACCAAATTCTCCTTCAAGATTGCGCGAATCTTGATGCACCCAAATATGATTTAATTTATGCATCGTGAAATATATTATGCATGTTTATATTCAAAAGAGAGCTAGTTAAATGGGAATTAATCACGGTTGTACTGTCAAGAACGGGTTAACTCCCCTACAATGTACATTAACATACTGTTGATGTTATCTTACTAGAGCGACCACGTCTATTTAGCGACTATTTTTATTAAGCGCCCGTTTTCTAAATACCATTGAGTAATTTTTTTCTCAAAAAGTAGGTAGTGTTGGTTAAAAATCTATTGAAAACGAATCCTATATTGTTGAATTCACCAGAATCGTCTCAAACAACATAGGATTTTTGAGAATATCGCAACAATATGCGTGCTTAATCAAAAAGTACGTTTCTTATTTGTTATCAAAATGTGTATTTAGCGATCATTTTCTTTGACGACCGTTTTTTGGTTGCCTTGTTAGTGGTCGCTAAAATTTTTTTTGATCAGTCAGTTTTGGCGAGGAGGGGTTGTCAACTTGATTTCTCTGAAATTCATAATTCTCCAGTGTGGTTAAGTATTTTGCTCTGAGGAAAAAAAGCGAACCAAAGACTTTAACTTTCAGAATCTTTAAAATCATTGGTTCAGCACATATTTTCAAAATGCCAATGTCCATTTTCACACCGTACAACCGGTTGCGGCGACGATAAGTGAGAGTCAACTACGACAGAATCGGAGAATTATGCCGAGGAGACGGTAGTTCAAATAAATTTATTCGTGTAAATAAAAAAAATAAAAATTTATTCGTGTAAAAAACGAATGAAGCCCTGGTATTCTAAAGTTGATAAATGATCGTGTAAGTTTTCAGCACTTCTATAGAATAAATCTTATCTCAAGTCCCTCCAAAATAAGGCCACAATCATTGACTATTTCGGACGTTTCCCATGAAAAGTAACGAAATTAGACTTTATGCTCTAATATTTCGCCTATCCCCCAATAAATGCTGGTTTAACTTGCTCACAGCTGAAGTCTAATCATCCGCCGATATTTCTTCCAAATTTGAAGCCATAATTCAAAAATATAAACTGACAGCGGGTTCTGAAAGACGACATGTAGTTAAAAAATGTTTTCAAATGGTTTGTTATATTGAAAAATATTTCAAGGGATTTAATGTAAGAAAAGGTCGATTTTGCAAAGCTTTCTATGGTGGGACATGGAATAGGGCCATAAAGGCTTTAGACACTGCAATGGATTCAGATCGGTAACTCAGTGTATCTCGATCCTTTTTTTCTTAAATAGTACAAAGTCTCTTGAAACCAAATGGGTGAACATTGGAGTTGTTTTTTAAGTACTCGAGAAAAACATTTGTGATCAGCCTATATATTTCGTATACGTTTTTTTTAACTCCACTGGCATAAGGCCAGCGAGCTATCGTCATGGCGGAGTGTCCGTCGTGTGTCCGTGCGTGCGTGCGTCCGTCCGTGCGTAAACTTTTTCTTTGAACATCTTCTCTTCCCAATCAACGGGTGGATTTTATTTAAAGCTGGTAGAAATGAGGATGACGCTCTTCTAAAATTGTAAAAAATTGATTGACCCCCAAATATGGGCGTGGCAAGGCGTGGCATTTTTTCACTTAGAAATCTTAAAAAATCTTGTCCACCAAAAGCATTGTGCTAATTTCAATGAAACCTGGCATGGATGTTCCTTAGGTGACCCATTTCAAAACTTGTTCGCGAAATTTTGATTGGCTCATAAATATGGGCATGACAGGGCTGGGCTTATTTTGAGCCTTAAAGCTTTGAACGACATCTTCTGAACAACTGGGTCAATTGAAATGAAACTTAACAGGAAGTTTCTTGGAGAACCCTTTTTAAAAGTTGTTCGCGAAATATTCATTTGCCCATAAATATAGACGCAGTCAGGCGGGGCGTATTTTGAGCCCAAAATCTTTGAATGACATCTCCTCCTGATCAACTGTGCCAAATTCAATGAAACTTTACCAGAATGTTTCTTAGTCAACCATTCCCAAATATTGTTCGCGAAATTCTGATTGGCCCATAAAAATGGGCGTGACAGGGCGGGGCTTATTTTGAGCCCAAAATCTTTGAACGACATCTACTCCTGAACCACTGGGCTGATTTCATTCAAATTTTACCAGAATGTTTCTTCGTCGACCCTTCCCAAAAAGTGTTTGCGAAATTTTGACTGGCCCATAAATATGGGCGTGGCAGGGCAGGGCAGGGCTTATTTTGAGCCATATTTTTTTTTAAGATACCCCCCCCCCCCCCTGAAGCACTGGGCCGATTTCAATTAAACTTTACCAGAATGTCCATTGCATGACCTTTTTCAAACATTCTTCATAAAATTTTGATTGGCCATTAATATTTGCCTAGCAGAGAGGGGCTTTGAACTACATCTCCTCCTGAACCCATTAGCCGATTTCAATTAAACTTTACCAGAATGTTCCTTGGAAGAGACTTTCCAAAGTTTACTTGCGAAATTTTGATTGGCCCTTTAATATGGGCGTGGCAGGACGGGGCTTAGTTTTTGTTGCAATGTGGGCCAGACCAAGTTAACCATAATAAAATAGGTCTTTCAAAGATTTCAAATTGTTGTTTTCATTCAAAGTAAGCTTTATCTAATGAAAGTCTAAAAATATCAAAGCCAGTGGAGCGACACAGGTCCTCTTCGGCCTCTTGTTTCTTATAATTACAGTGCCTTTGTATACCATCAACGAGTCAAAAACGCAAATTCTATTGGAAAACTTAGTTGACCTGTCACTCATTATCTTTCGTAAACTTTCGATAATATCCGCGCGTTCACTAGAATAATTTATATTTTAGATAAATAAAGTCTTGCCAAGTTTGTTGAAAGTTGGACAAATTAAGAAAGAAAAAAAACTTTTTACGACTGCCTGCGTATTCGAACCAGGTCTGTCAAATCCTTGACACTATTTAAGGATGGTTCAGACCAATGGGCTACGGACGCAATCAAAACAATGTTAGCAAGATTTTGTTTTATCTAAAATAAAAATCACCAACTCCGATGTTCCCCATTTGGTTTCAAGAGACTTTGAACTATTTAAGAACAAAAAGGATCGAGATGCACTGAGAGACCGACCTGAATCCATTGCTGTTTCAAAAGCCTTTATGTCCTGTTCCATGTCCCGCAAAATGGCTTCGAAAAATCGGCATTTTCTTAAATTGTATCTCTTGAAGAAATTTTCAATATAACTGACCATTTGAACATTTTTTTACCTACATGTCGGCTTTGAGGACCCGCTGTCTGAATTATGGCTAAAGATTTGGACCGAATATCGGCGGATGATTAGACTTCAGCTGTGTACAGGTTAAACTAGTATTTATTGAGAGATAGGCGAAAAATGAGTGCATATAGTTTAATTTCGTGACTTTTCATGGGAAACCTCTGAAATAATCCACGATTGTGGCCTTATTCTGGAGGGATTTGAGGAAAGATTTGTTCTATAGAAGCGCTGAACACTTATACGATCATTTATCAACTTTAGTATACCAGAGCTTCATTCGTTTATTTACACGAATAAAATTATTTGAACTACCGTCTCCTCGGCACAATCCTCCGATTCTGTCGTAGTTGACTCTCACTTGTCGTCGCCGCAACCGGTTGTACGGTTTGCTTTTAACAATCAAATTAAATTTTTAATAACAAATAAATCCGGATTCATTTAAGCACACGGTGCATTGAAATTACATTTCCGTATTTCTTTAAAAATCAATAGATACTTTTTTCCGAGACAGCTGTCTGCTTTATTAATCGTGTTGTCTATGAATGTTTGGAATTTTGACAATCTCTTAGTTTTCCTCTGTATTTAATCAATATATTTAAAACTTCAAGGAAATCGCCGCAAATCATTACCCTTTTACAGCCCTGCGTTCAGGATGACAAAACTGTGCAAACGGTTTGCCAATCAAATCCCGCTTTGCACGTGCACGTGCGTGCAAAGCGGGGTATAATTGGAAAACTGTTTGCTCCGTTTTGACTTCCTGAATGCAGGGCTGGTTAAAACTAAATCTCTTCAGTGCTTTTACATTTATACGTACATATACTTTTCTTTATGCAGCTTGAGAATGGTTATACGGTAAACATTCGTTAAAGAAAAAAAAGATACAAGTATCAAATACTTCCTCTTTGCCAAACAATTAATTCTATCCATTGCTTTAATTATCAAAGCGTTTCCACTATCTATTTGTTTGAATTGAGTTTTGCGCAGTTTTCAACAATCTTTCTGTTGTTTTGCGGCGGCTAGAGCACCTAACTATGGATTTCTAGTATTTCTCGTACCACTACCACAGCCAAATCCTTTCCTAGTCTCCAGATACTATCCCACAATGGTCTACGATTATCGAGTGCCGCCATCGTGGATCGAACCCAGGACCTCTTGACTGACAGTCCGACGCGCTGCAACGGCGCTATGACGGCTATGACGGCGACTTTCCACTATTTCTAAACTAAAATAAAAAGTACGGGACCAGCCAGTTATGACTTATAAATTAGTCCCATGTCACAGTCTTTGAGTGCGCAGTACCTTCCGATCGGAAAATAGCCGCGTCGGACTTTTCCGTAAACTGGAAAATCCCTCGGACGTAAGTAAGTAAATTGATTTTGAATTTGGTATTTCGTTGATTTTGTTTTTCCGCAACGTTGATGTTTGTGACGTCATATAAACCCACGTGCGAGACGACGCGCTTTCATGGCTGCGCCCTTATCATTCCCGAGTTTTATTCCGTAGAGTCGCCGAAGGTTACCGATCGCAATACCTCCATGTGCAATCAAAAGATCGGAGATCTGCCCCAACATTAGAATTGCGGCAAAAAGAAATTCAGACTGGAAGTTTTGTAAAATCAGAGTCATTTGGTAATTTGGCTAGCAACCCATCGTAACTACAGCTTTTACCCAGCCGTAGTCACGATACCGCGATCGCCACCTGATAATAATGATGCGAAAATTAAGAAAATGCCGAATTCGAATATTTTATGTAATCATTTACAGACGCACAGACAGATAGATGGAAAGACATTCGGACAGACAGACAACAGACCTTCAGAGCTTCAGAGATACGGACGGAAAGACTGACGACAGACAAGTATTGGTCGCGATAGCTAAAAAAACGCGCACGCACACACATACGTCATGTGTCAAACGCTATTTCGATGATTCCAGTTAAAAAATTTGTTCAAGGAAATTTAAGGGAAGGATTCAAGAACAAACTAGATTATCCCAGTTATAAGCCCTCTTCAAGAACAAAACTCGTTTATTTATGACGAAGAGGATGCCAGCTGAGCAGTACAAAGTCATTTCTCTCAAACAGTTTTCGTCTACCATTCCGAATTCCATTAGATATCAAAGACTTAGTTACCAGTGATACTAGAATTATAAGGCAGTTTGCCAATAGCTCTTAAACCCGAATATGTAATACCTGTATTTGAGGGTTGTTCATTAACTTTAGAACATACTGTAAACAACAAAGGACCACCTGTATATTTTTTGTTGATAAATACAATTAAGAACATCATAAAATCGACACTTAGTCCGCTTATAAGTTTATAACCATTCTAAGGCACTCACTAAGCGCTAAATTCTTTTATTCCAAACAATTAAAATACGTTCAAAAATAAAAAAAATAACTAAACGACCTTTGCTGGCTCCAATCTATTTTTTTTTTTTTTTTTTTTTTTTTTGCTAGAATCAAATATATATGATCAGTTATCCTGGACAACCTGTCAAAATAAATAAAAAAAAAAAAGACTTAAACTCCTTTTTTTTTCTTTTTAATGTAAAATTTATTAGTAATATTACAAATAATTTTCTGTTATTTCCAAAAAGTAACGGTGTTTTTTGCACTGAAGGAACCGTATTTTTATGCACTGAAGACAAAAAAGCGAAACATTTTACGGGAAAAAATGAATTGTTTGTTTCAAGAAATTTATCTCCTTTTCTCATTTTTACAATAATTTGCGGCCTGTAATCAGTTTCAAAGCAAACTGAATTTACGGTTAAAATTCTTCATTTTGGATAGGTCTAAAATCATTCGTTTTGTATGATCTTACCTAGCAGCTGAAATAACCCTGATACGTCATTTATGCAGGTTTTCCTGGCTAATGGATTTCGTCACGCGAAAAGGGACCATCTAGGAACTCGATACTTGAATAGAGATTGGTTCCAGTAGAGGTCAACCGGAGATCGCATTTCTCGGAGAGATAGAATAATTATTTTGGATTAATAAAAAATGCTTAGTGCGAAAAGTTTCTACCGTTGTCAGGCTGCTGAGATTGCATTTGATCGAAATGTAGAAATTAACCTATAATGTTTTGGACGATCTTGGAAATCAATTGTGAATAGGTCGAGTAGAGATTTGATTGATTTAGATCGAGTAGAAGTGTGCATTTATAATGATTTGGGTCGAATCATTGGGAGGAGGCCTTCATTCAAATAACTATACACTTTAGAGACAACGACGTGATTACAGAACAAATTGGAAACAAAGCACTTTATGAATACCCCTTGAATTACCATTAACGTAATAGATTTGTTAATGATTATTAAAGTTGGTGATTCGGCACGACGAAAGGGGACCTAGTAAAAAGTTCCCATTTGATCACATGTACATTCTTATTCTCGTTTATCGTAAGCAAATTATCTGTTCTGTCGATTTTTAATACGTACCTCCACGAATATGAATTTGAGCCACGAGCGAAAAACTTTTGTTGTCCACGAAATTTAATATAAATCTATCTAATGCGAAAAACCAACGATTATTTTAATTTTGTAAAATTTCATTCAGAGATTAAACAAAAAGTGAAAATTTGAGGAAAAAAAAATTGAAGCGTGCCAATTTATATTGCTAAATGCAACGTTCATGGTGACGTCACGTATCGGGCTGGATTAAGTCAGAATGGGTGAATTGAAGGAAAGCGGTGTATATGTTTTTGATAAATTCACTGTTTAGGCTGTGAGTTTATCAATGATAATCTACCGCTATTGATGAAACATTTTCATTCTCCCGTTGATGTTTCCATGAATAAAGTTAAATGAGGGAGGATTTATATACAACAGGTAAAATCCGAGGGCGAAGGCCTAGAATTTTGCTTTGCATACTCCTCCCCCATCAGACTTTATTCATGGATACATCAACGCGAAAATTAATTTATATCCATAATAACACGATCCACAATTCTGGCATTAGATTTATTGCCCTTTTATGTGTGTAAAATAGTTTAAAATCTATTTCTTTGTGTGTAGGAATTAATGAACAAGTAATAATTTTGATATTGACTCTGGGAGAATTTCATAGAGAGCTTAGCTCGTAATTTAGCACGCCGGTTATTTATCAAAGGCATCAACGTTACCGCTAAATATGACGTTGAGTATGATAAATAGTTGGAGCTATCTGTGTACACAATAAAACACATGACACATGAATTTCATTGCGAATTAAGTTCTTCGTAATCTATTCTTATTCATGTATGCGTTTTACGCCATCGTGTTATAATTCTCGGTAATCCATTGAAAAGCATTAAGCTCAAGCCTATAGAGTCGCTGTCGAAAACCCAATCCTGTTGTTTTCACATCCGCGGGAGAGAGGCATTCGTTTGAATAGTCTGCTACCCAATTACATGTATATAGCTGTATGAAATGGGACTGGTTATTAAGAGTTTTGCCCATTAACATGCCCCGGCGAAGGGGATCGAACTACGGACCCCAGGTCACGAGTCGAGCGCCTATATCACTAGGCCATCGAGGCAAGATTTTTTATTGTTCGACATATTTGTTTGCCTTTATTGAAATATTCCATTTAATAAGGCAAGATAAGGACTTAATCGTTTTTAGTAAATGATGTTATAATGATTGAACTGAATTTTATTTTCGATCATGGAAGTATGAATCTACCTTATTTAACTGTTGCACGAAAGTTGTTTTTCGCGAAAATAGTCTTTTTAACAGGTTCCAGTGTTATATTTGAGGGTTTTTGGGGATTCATTGTTTTTGTTTTTTTTTGTCCAAGGGTGTCAAATAATCATGCATAATAATAAAATTTTCGCATTTGTTTTCATTTGATTTGTGGCACCTTCCGACTTTAGTACTTTTCATTTTGATTCGTTCTTGTAGCAAGTACAACGATAAATTATGTGATCAATCTCACCAAATAAAAAATTAATTCTAGTAGTGTTCACCAAGATTCGTGCATTTTGATTGATTGAGAAATTGGTTTCTATACTCAATGAAAACAATTTTGATTACGCAGCTTTATAGTAAGCAGTCCCATCAAAACCCGTGTATTTGAAGGTAAACCTATTCACTTTTGCACCAAGATTTAAAATAACAAGATATGAAGAGAATTTTGTTGATTTCATGAAATCAACAATCACTCGCTTCATCTCTTAATTAAAACTACCTTTGTAAGTAAAACGCATGGTTTAGGACATAAAACATATTCGATCGTAGTCGACCTAAACGCCGAAACTACAGTTTACTGAACCTGAAATGCCGATATTTACGTTTTTGAACCTCAAAAAACGATAAACAAAAATGACGAAAAATATCGAAGTTCAACAGTCATCTCATTATGATTGGGTGTTTTGAATGATCAACTGATTCTTTTTTTACAGCAGCAATAATTTAATAGTATTGAAACTTAAAAAGATCAATTAAACATATCTCAAGGTCAAATATCAAGTTCACTTTTTGTGGGCAACAATAAGAAGAAAAAAACATAATAATCACAAGGTTCAAACATGGTTCATAATTCAGAACCTTGGGTAGAATTAAGCAAAACACGTTTCGACCCCCTCTTTTCTGTGATGCACCAAAAATGCCGATATCTTGTTTATCGTTGTCTAAAACCTTATACGAGTTGATACTGCTATGTACAATATTTTCTTGGTGAAGTACCGTAGCAGTTTTGTCTACCAAACGGAAAGCAAGCATTCTGACTTGCTTTATAACTCCATCAATAAAAACACACAGCTAAGTATTGTATTCTTCCACACGAAAAGGTCTATGAAACTTTTTGTTTCATTTCCTCTCGATGTTATTGAATTGTGAGAAAAGAATCTTTGGGTTTTTTTTCTTCAAAAAAAGAACGTGGAAATATGAAGCAAAAAATACTACTCATATATACAGATATATTAGTCTTTCTCTAACAAGCACGAACATGTACTAGGTCCGATTTTGTTAGACTTACGAAAAGCGTTCGATCTTGTTGATCATCAAATTCTTTTACACAAACTTAAACTATACCGTTTTTCAGTTGATGCTCTATCTTTTGTTGAGTCTTATTTATCTGAAAAAAAGACAACTTGACAAAGTTGGAAATTATAGATCTGAGTCACTGGGGTCCCTCGGGAATCCATCCTAGGACCCCTTTTATTTCTTTTATATGTCAATGATTTAACATTTTATTGTTCAGAGGTACACAGATGACTCTACAATGTATAGGTCATTAAGTCGCGATGCTCCTGATTACATGTTGGATTTAATTCTTGTTTCTAGGAGTGATAACTATATACTGAGATCAAAGACTCGAACAAATCTTACTCCGAATAAAACTTATCCGAGCAACTGAGGGGACGTCAATTGCCGAGTCTCTGGAACACTTATTTCTCCCTTCTTTCATTAATAACGAGCCGTGACAAGCTAAATTACCCAACATCAAATGTCTCAATTTTCGACAACGTCGCCAGCGTCATGTACCGTGCGCTGACACCTAATACCCATGTATTTTTAATTGCGTGTGAAATAAATATACATCGTTCAACTGCTTCATGTTTTGGCAGTTTGAGCATATTAAGTGTCCCGTTGATATGGGTATACTTTTTCTCACATATCGATATATCATTGATGATTAATGAGCCTTATCCGGATAAAAAAATTAACAACCCTCGTATATTTGCATATGCAGTTAAGACTTCAGACAAGAAGAGGTAAGCTCGACTGTCTTGCATATCAAAGCAGGTCGCAAAATTGACGACACAAAGTCTTTATATATCACGTCATGATGGCGTAAAAAATAGAGACTTTTTGGCGTAAATTTGGCACCCAATTGTGATTTACATATCGTTGAAGACTACATAATGTCATCAATCGGGAGGCGGGGGGGGGGGGGGGGACATTCACGTTTCCGTACATGCCACTGTAGTACTGGATTTTAAGCTGGAGGTACTTGTTCACGTATTCGGCGGCCAAAATTTATATGATATGTTCAATGAAAACTGCTATTCTTCTTATAATCGCAATTTATTGCACAATATGGCTGAAAAGGGTCGTTTTAACTTTTCAATCAACATCTTAAGTTAAACTAAAAATATTTTCTTGCATCTTTTATACACCACAGCTTATCTTTTTTAGAACAACTTTTTTTTTTGAAAAGCGGATGTTGCAATGTTTTTTTTTTCTCTGTGTATATTTGATCTGATGGTCACAATTTTAACTGAAAATTTGCAAAAATTCTTCAGAATATTCTTATGATAACTTTGGAAAATTGAAAAGACCTAAATCGCAAAGTGAGTTAAATCGGAATCGCATAAATGGCGTACATGATCTCCAAACGCTAGGTCAAGGAGCTTTTAGATAGTTGATGGAGTTCCAGGAGAGGCAAGCGATTACGGACTATCATGGCCCTCTTGTTTTCTTAATGTCTGGACCATTTTCTCGCGTCTAGTCGCGATAACAAACTTATTACCACGTGTGTGGGTGATGTAATCTATATAATTATCTTGAGCATTTTGAAACTTTGTTCTACCAAGTGTTTTCATATGGTAGAGCTTTTCCGAGGTTTAAAGCCTGAATAATCACTATCTTGAGCTAAACCAGTCCGATTAGTTCAGTTGGTAGAGCACCGGACTTCAAAACCATTGAAGTTCGACTGCGTGGGTTAGATTCCCGGGCTGGTACACTAACAAAACTAATTATCTTTCGGATGAGACGTTAAACCGAGGCCCCGTGAGACGATGCTTTACACCAATCACGTTAAAGAACCATGGCGGATCGCAGCAGTAGTTTCGTCATGTATCCGTGCACTATCCCTCGTAACAACTAACCGTCTTCCCGGGGCGTCGCTCATGTAGGCATATGCTACGGTAGCGACGATAAACAAACGGAAATACACACACACTCTACAGCTAACCACTATCATTAGCTTGGCTTTACTGATGTTGTTTTCACGGGTGAAGCACATTTAACCATAATATGGGCTATAAACAGCATTATTACGTCAGCTTTCTAAAGATGTTGAAAGTGAAAAAGCCGAAGAAGGAGTATGATTCTTTATTAAAACTCCCACTAGAGTTATCATACTTGAGGAAATACAGTTAACAACATCATAAAATTGACAAGATGAATGATTTTGGAACGAAATTGAATGAGTGTGTTGAGTGAATTTTGAGAGCTATCAAAAGGTGGTTTTCCAATATCGCTAATCTTGTTCAAGATGAACAAAATTAGCGATGTTTATTACCTCCCATTCAATAAAATATACATAAAAGTTTTATAAAAAAAATCTTCATATTTCTTCGAGAACTAATCAGACGAATACAACTTCAATTGTGTCAGTGAAATCGCGATTTTTTTTCTAGCCATATATATTTTGAAAGTAGTTGTTGATATTTTCTATTTATTTATTTTTGAGCGTTTATGAATGGTTAGAGTCAGTGTTTGGAAGGAATGAACGGAGCGATTTAGAATGGTTTTGATTAGATGAGTGTCAATTATTATTAATTGAATCTTAAACCTAATTCATGGATGGGGCATCATTTGTTGTTGTTATCGTTTTTAAACTGTGACACTTCACTTAAAAGTTTGGATAGCTTGAAGCTAAAACAAATATTTAAAGAATTAACAAATAACGTCAAGCATTGTTCATGAATATAAAGTCTTTTTAAATGGTTGTTCTTAGCGTTCTCACAAATTCTCGTTTGCAACTTCCAACTTATTGTTTTATTCTATTTAATTTCATTTTTTTTTATCGACGGTGAAATGATATTGTTCTTATCTCAGATCGCTAACACTTGAACCTACAAATGATATCATACAAACGTTTAGCCTTGCCACCTGCTTGTGATATTTTTTTTTATTATTACTATCATTATTATAGAAGAATCAGAAGCTTAACTATCGTGTAGGAGTCTTATTCGTTGACATACAAAATAAAGCCATTTATTTTTTTCATTTCCATACGTTCGTTTCATCTAAATTTGTAACGACTTTTTTATTAATCCTAATTAGAACGCCGTTATTGCCATGGACGTACAAATCGGACAGTGAAAAACCGATGGGCTATCATTTAATAGTACCGATTCAAACATGTTCCACGTTTTTGATGCCAAAACGAAACCTATATAGACAAACCGAGGATTCCAGAAAATAATGAAAATAAATCAAAACCTTTTGATATTTTAGGCAATGTGTAAACGGGCGTCTACATTTGGACTAGTCTTCAAATTAAATTGTATTTTCATATTTTTCATGTCGAATTTACAAAGTTAGCATGTTTCATTGTCAGATTGAATTTGAAAATGAACGAGTTGTTGATATAGTTCCTAATGGTACCACGGGAGGTATCAAAATAATGCTCGTCTTGTTCAAATTGAACAAAGTAAACAATATTCTATTACTCCCTTTCTATAAAATGCCATTACCGTTTTAAATAAGATCTTAGAGCCTTAACAAAGCAATCTAGCGTTTTTTTATTATTATTATTTTTATTAATTTTTTTTTCATTTAGCGTCAGCAAATTAGAAAATGTAGAGTTCTGTTCAATTTTTTAAAAAGTTTGAAGCATTTTTAGTAATTTCGGAGCCGATTTAAGAACAATTATTGGGGGTTCGTATGAATGTTAAAAATGAACACTGGGCTAGCTAGGGAAATGCCGTTGTTGTGTGGGGTGAAATAAGCCCCAGTTTCACCATGTTTTAACAGTTGATTACATCATGAAATTGACAATCATTCCGATCAAAACCATTCCATTTCATTCGCTCAGCGCTCAAATCAATCATTCCAAACACTCACTCAAAAAATGCTCCAAACTCACCAAAAAGGTAGCAAAATAAATAAGGCTAGAAAATATCGCGATTCACTGACATAATTGAAATTGTAAGCGTATGGTTGGTTCTTGAAGAAATAGGAAGCTATATATAAAACTCGTATGTATATTTTATCAAAGGGGGGGGGGTTAAACAATATCGCTAATTTTGTTCATCCTGAACAAAATTTGCGATATTGGATTGCCTCCCATTAAATTCACTCAAAACTCGCTCCACATTCCATTCAATTACATTCCAAAATTATTCTAAAATCATTCATCTTGTCAATTTGGCGATGTTGTTATCTATACCTGTAATTAGACGTTTCCTTCCTCAAGCGACGATAGCCTAAAACACCACATCAAGATGTTTTCACGTCCCTGAGAGAAAGTCCTCACTTTGCGATCTTTATTCGGCACTTGACTCGAAAGCTCTAATAAATTCTGCTACATGGAATTTATGTCCGTAGTCAAGAGGTAGAGCGGGGGCATTCGGAACATCGCTCGGACTTTTCCGTAAACTGGAAAGTACCTCGGACGTATGTGTAGTAATTTTTGGTCAATTTTTAGGTAATTCGGCTCCTGGTGGTACTTTGGTTAATACGCTTGAAGAAAAGCAAATTCCTTTAATGCTTTCAGATCGTCTATAGAGATCATATTGGCATATAACGATTTGAAAGCAAAACGCAGTAAAATACTGCGTTTTGTTTTAAAATCATAATATGCCATTTTTTTTTACCTTACGCTGATTTGGCTTTTCGCAGTGTCATCCTCAGTTGTGTTTGTGACGTCATCTAAACCCTCGTGCGAAATGACGCGTTTTCATGGCAGCGCCCGCATTATTCCCGAGGTCTATTCCGTAGAATCGCCGAGGGTACCCGATTGAGAGCGGGTGTCTCACAAGAGGTCCTGAGTTTGATTCCCTGGAGAGGCCATTGATCTTGGCATTCAGAACATTGCTCGGACTTTTCCGTAAAACGGAAAGTACCACGGACGTAAGTATAGTAATTTTGGGTCATTTTATAGGTAATTAGGCTTCTGGTGAACAACATGAATGGACCTGTCAAACAAGATCCAATTGCCTCACTTCAAGGCTATTTTATTGAGTTGAGTGAATCGATAATTGAAATGAGATAAACAAAGGAACGGATAAACCTTTTCAATGTTTCATTCAACGTAGATAAATATATTTTGAATGTACAAAAATAATGAAATAATGATAGAATAAATAACTAAATCATCAATCGAAAAATGAAATAAATAGTTAAACAATATATTGTAGTAAAGCAAAAACAAAATAATCTATTATACATTAATTTTCTCTTTCCAAACATAGGTAAGCATAATAAAATGAAACAATAGTGATTAACCTCAGTCGAAGACAATTCATACTGAAACTATTTTGTATATATTATGACCATAATTTTGCGACAGCACGTGAAAATTCTTCAGGTACATTGAAATAAGATATTTTGCGAAACAAAGGCTGTAATGCCGTTTGTATTGCGATCAGAGACAAAGAATGACCTATTTGTCGCGAAATTACCACGAGCAAATGTGTATAAGGATTGCTTTAGCTTTTACATAGTAAATGTTTGGAATGAGATTCTCATTGAAATCAGAAACGAAAATAGCATAAATACATTCAAAAAGAAATTAAAATTATTCGATTTTGAAAATTTTTGTAAAAGATGTTAA